>ML675616.1:24922520-24960791 GCA_007922155.1 Mesoclemmys tuberculata
CTCCTTCCACAAAGATCCATAGCAAGGGAGTTTTACCATAATTGCTTCCAGCTCACAGACTCTCCCAAAATTAGTGGTAGGGACTCAGCATCTAGGCAGTTGATTGAAGCTTTTGCATCCTCCCTACCAGCCAAGACTTCTCAACAGACATCTTCCCAAAGACTGGTGAGTACTCTTCATCTTTCATGTGGTCTGCATGCTGGACTTTCCTCACTTTGAAGGGACTCTTTGGGTGGTAAGTTCTATACTCCCCTGACTCCCACAGGCCAACCCATCTCTAAAGGGGAAAGCCCCAGAGTTCAATCCTAAGTTCTTAAGTGGGTAATTGAGCTTGTGGATAAGGAGTCTTGGAAAGAAGAATTAGGAAGAATGCCAGAGGAAGATTTGAGCACTCATACGAATGTTTGTTTTTATTTTTCAAATATATATCAGATGAAAAGGAGTCATCTTCTCATGCCGTTGTCACAAACCAGATGTTTTACCAGAACCGTACTCAAGCAATGGCTCGTTCCATTGCTACAGCAAGGTCCTCTTTTGTACAAGTCTCCCCAAGGAGTTGGCAAATGAGCAAGTGCTCTATGGTCAGTACTTCATCACATTTGCATACATTCAAGTCGTCATAGCAGCCCCATCTGATCATGTTGGTCCTTGATCTGCCAGTTTGCATTTTGTAGGCAGTGCAGGCATTGCCATGTTGACCATTCTATATCAGCCCCTCTGGAAAGGTCTTCCTGGGGTTCCAGATCTATTTCAATTGCCAGCTGTCATACCCAAATGCACAACACTGGTAAAACACTTTCATGATTTAAGACCTTTGGTTACTTCAGTGTGACCATATAGTGGATGCCTTGGGTCTTCCATCTGCTATGATCTTTCCCTTTTGGCTTGTTACCCTCGTCCTGATATTCAACGGTGCAATGCTAGCCAGTAAATACAGGGTATCCTTTGGTGTTGGATTTAGATATCCTGTTATTCCATGACAGCTGTGTTTAAAACAAGGTCTAGTTTCTTGTCATGGATGGATCGTTCCCACACTGGACATGCATATTCTATGTAGTAGCACAAGGAAATAGCAGTGGTTCGCAAAGTAGCTGGATTGGATTCCCACTTTGAGGTGAACAACTTTTGGAGGATGTTGTTGTGGGCTCTGACTTCCCTTTTTGTCTTCTCTACATGTGCTTTAAAGGAAGGTGTTCGGTCCAATGTCACCCCCAGGTAGACAAGGTTTGGGTGATTAGCCAGGTGGTGATTAGTTTCTGCTTGGGGGAAGTGAAAAGCCATCACCTGTGTCTTGGTCGGGTTGGCACAAAGCTGGTTCTTATTGTAATAAGCTTAGAGGTTGCGCAATGCACATATCAGTCTGTTCTTGATGGTGGCAAAATCCTTCTGTAATGTGATGTGATGCATAGATCATCAGAATATATGAAGCTCCTCATATTGATCAGTATGGGCTGGTGTATATTGGTGTATATGTTGAAAAGGTTAGGGTAGCATGCTAGCACCAGTGGGAGGCCATTTCATTTTCATCTCCAGTGGCTCCATTTCTTGCACATTCTACATAAAAATATCTGTTCTCCAGAAGAGATCAGATAAGCTGAACTTGATGGTAGTCATGCATCATATTATAGACTTTGGCGAGCAGATTTTGGTGGCTCACTGTGTCGTATGTCACTGATAGGTCTACGAACATAGTGCCTGTTTTGTCCCTCTCTTCAATCTATCTTCTATATGTTGGGCGATATTTTAGTATTTGACCATTTCTTGATCTAAATCCGCTTGTTCCGGTATTAGATGCTGTTTGACATGAGGTGAGAGGTGACTGAGAATGAGGCTTAGGTAAAAGTTCTTTCTCTGCTGCAGTGAAGTCCAAGAAGACCTACAAGGCTGCATAAAAAGTCAGAATAACTTTCATTTCTACCTACAAGGATACCAGAGAAGAGACTCTTCTTATTCCAGGCGTAAGAGTTGGTCTTGGAACACCAGCAGGAGGCCCAGGCTTGGATGCTAGCCTTTTAGTCTGGGGAAACACAGTACATAGGCAAACATGGTAAAGGTCAGAAGAGCTTGAAAGGAAACTTCCTAGGAGTGAGAATGATCACATAGGCTCTTGGAAACTTCTAGGACTGTCAGAGTTGATTGTATCTGCTTTCAATACAAAACTGCAGCTGTAGTATGCATAAATTGGCAAGAGGTCCATAAAGCTCAAATCTACACCAAATCAATGCAGATCCTTTCCTGGGTGGAAAGTCATCTAGTCTCCATCAGAATGGTCTGCACAAAGGGGACACTGAACACAGAGCTGTCTGGTGAAATTAAACATTCGTCAGATCTCCTTGTGTGCCCCCTGAATCCAGAATTAGATTTCAGTTGATGTACAGGGAGCTCAGCTGCTTCTCTTTGTTGGATTTATCTGGATCCAACTAAAAACACACAGTTATGAGACTCCTCCCCAGGGAAGCAGGACAAATGTCACTGGGAACAAAGAGATGGCTATAGCTCACTGATGCCCAGTCTCTCTCTCTTTCCTCCAGCTCTTTTGCTCATGGTTCAGAAGATAAAGTAGGAGGTGTTAGATGGTTTTATCACGTTGTCCTAGAAACCTGTGGCACATTCAGGTCTAATGTAGGTGTTTCAAACATCCACTCCATTTTCCTGCATCTCCTAACCGAAGACTCTTTCCTACATCCCAAATCAGGCTACTGAAAAGGACTTGGTAGGTAAAAAGTACTGGGGTAATTTGACAGGGAGTAGAGACGGGGGAGAGAGGTTGCATAGTGTGAGTGAGAAGAGAGGAGTTACAAAAAGAATGTTATGCTATCAGAGCCAATAGACAGCTCCAGTTAAAGTGTTCAGCCACCATCTTATTTTAATTCCTGTGTCCTTAATACCAAGAAAAATACAGCAAATGTAGGAGACAAAAGGAAAGTTGTGGCTCAACAGGATATTGTTCAGAGATTTGTGAAAGGTCAGATGTCTTTAGACATGCTTAACGGATTATAATGAGCACTGATAACCTCCTTTAAAAGAGCAAAAGAAGTGGAAGGCAGCAGTGAAAGGAAGATTGTCTTGGGTCATTGCTGACAGTCTCTTGGGGAGAGTCTTCAGATCCCATTTTGAACTGCAAGGGTTCCTCCTGATTTCCCTCCCATCTCACCAACATGGGTAGGCTACACCCTCAGTCCTAAGACTCGGCATTTCCAGGAGAACACTGCTTATTCTGAGCATTCAAACCTTGTACTTTAGGAGCTTCTTGCCGATAGAGACCCCCTCATGCCCAGCGCCCAGCCAGCTTCCTCCTGCAGCAGCAGAACTGCATGCAAATGTGCATATTCTAGCCTCTCCCTCCCCAGAGGGACAGCTCGCATTTTTCTTCTATGTATAGCACCATGAGCAAAAACATGTACAGTAATAAACAAAGATTCAATATTACTAAATATGAATAATTTATCTAGTTATAAAACATCTATTACAGAGACCGCACATGTACACTTATTTCAACCCTGCTGTAGGTTAAATGCCCTTCTGAGGAGAATATTTCGGGCTACCTTCAACACCTCTGATCCTGAATTGATGTGGGTGTTTGCTAATGATTGTGGGCGAGATTATCCATAGAGCTCCATTATTTAGGAGTTAGACTCCAAAGAAACCCTAATTTATTTTTTATACTCATCTGACTACACATTAGCAAAATTCAGTATCACACCCTTGGTTGGCCATGCTATGGGAGGTTTCAATGCTTGTCTATGGCCAACTGTAAATTCTGTGGCTAGTTATGGTCACATCAACAGTTCTAGAAAATCAAGGAGGCTGCCTGGTGTAATGCAAAAGGAAGAGGTCATGAAGAAACTAAGGGCTTTTATTCTTGTGAGAAACGTGACCCTGTGTCACAAAGATCACATCACCGCCTATTAAAAACCGTGGTGGAGAAGCATCTTTAATACCAGCTGTCGCTATCTGTTGGCATTTTCCACACAGAGAATGGCTCAACCTGCGCATGTGACAGCGTTTGATTCAACAAGCTTAATTACCCATTTTAAAGAGAAAAATGAAACCTGTTGAGGCTCTCCATGTCTATAGTCATTCACACCTTCTCCAAACTATAGGGTCAAATAGAATGTAAACCAGTGCCCGGTCCTAAGAGCCTTCGTTTAATAAACTATGGGGGAATGTTTCATTTTTTCAAACAACATAAAATTGGTGTTGAATAAAGTGCTTTATTTTGGTGCATCCTCTGGGTCAATATTCTGACCGCATGCCAATAGATGGAGCAGAAAACTGAAAAATTGTGATCTCAGCCCACTCTAAAGAAGGCTATTTCTGCCTGAGCAACCCAGTTCATTTCCTGTCTCTAAAACATGGAACAAAAGATGATGCTTTAAGCAGTCTTGTGTTTTAAACTATTTTCTCCTTGTGTGTTCATTTTAGGGCTACCTCCCACTGTTGTTCTAGTACTGATGTAGCTCCAGCAGCAACAGTGGGAGTATTTATAAGAACAGCCATACTGGGTCAGACCAATGGTCCATCTAGCTCAGTAGCCTGTCCTCTGACAGTGGCCAATGCCAGGTGTTTGGAGAGAATGAATAGAACAGGTAATCATTGAGTGATCCATCCCCTGTCGTCCACTCCCAGCTTCTTGCAATTAGAGGCTAGGGATACCCAGAGCATGGGTTGCATCCCTGATGATCTTGGCTATTAGCCAATGATGGACCTATCCTCGAGGAACTTATCTCATTTTTTTCTGAACCTCGTTATAGTTTTGGCCTTCACAACATCCCCCTAGGAATGCATTCCAAAGGCTGACTATGAATTATGTGAAGTACTTCGTTTTGTTTGTTTTAAACTGGCTGCATATTCATTTCATTGGGTGATCTCTGGTTCTTGTGTTATATGAAGGAGTAAATAACGCATCCCTATTCATGTTCACCACATCATTCACGATTTTAAAGACATCTATCATATCCCTGCTGCATCATCTCTTTTATAAGAATAAAAGTCCCAGTCTTTTTATTCTCTCTCTTCTTATGGAAGTTGTTCAATACCCTTCATCACTATTATGCCTTTTTCTGCACCTTTTCCAGTATCTTTTTTTGAGCTGGGATAACCAGAACTCCACCCAGTATTCCAGGTGTGGGTGTACCATGGATTTATATAGTGGCATTATGATATGATATTTTCTTTCTATCCTTTCCTAATGGTTCCTAACATTATCTTTTTTGCCTGCTATTGCACATTGAGAGGATGTTTTCATAGATCTATCCACAATGACTCCAAGATCCCATTTATGAGTGATAATAGTTAATATAGATCCCATCATTTTGAATGTATAGCTGGCATTATGTGCATTACTTTGTATTTTTCAACATTGAATTTCATCTGCCATTTTGCTGCCCAGTCACCCAGTTTTGTGAGATCCCTTTGTAACTCTTCTCACTCTGCTCTGGACTTAACTATCTTGAGTAGTTTTGAATCATTTGCAAATGTTGCCACCTCATTGTTTACCCTTTTTTCTATATCATTTATGAATATGTTGAACAGCACTGCTCCCAGTACAGATCCCTGGGGGAGCTCTCCTATTTCCCTAAACTTGCAAGTGTAGACAATAATAACTTAACTGTTATTCCTCTCCAACATCTTGCTCAGGAATAAACTCAGAAATCCTGAAAGGTTTTGAAATGAATCTATAATCTCATTCCTCGTTTTATCATTCTATATTTTAAACTGCTATCAAAAATCTTTGCTTGTGAGAGGCACATATGAATATTATCATGCACACATATTTAAATGGAGTCAACTAGCTTGATAGTATAATCCAACTGCATGTGCAATAAGGTTTTCAAGCTTTCAAGAATGCAATTGTCCCCATTTAAATTTTAGATACAAAAGCTTTAGTCATTTTAAGGTCAAATTTAATTTTCAGAATGAAATATTCACCAAAATACTGTTGCAGTAAATGAGAATAATGGACTTTAATTATGATTGGAAAACTGAAAGTAGATGTTCTACATGCAGTAGGGATTTCCCCCTTTTCTAATATTTGATACCCATTACTTGTTGTTACCCATTACTTGTTGTTAACGCCATTCTTGAAAATCATTCTTCGCATGAGTAATCCCATTAATTCCAGTCTCCTGGGAGAGGACGTGAAGGATTGGACCAAAAGAAATAGCTAGCTAACTAATGTTCTGTTTTGTAAGATTATGAGGATGACTAGCTATTAATTTTGGGTTCTTTAGTAATGACTTACTAAAATAATACAAACATACTACTAACAGTAGTAAATATACATCAAATTAAATCATTAAAGTGAGACAGGATTTTTAGCCCTTGTTTACGGGAAGGTCTCAGTGCAGCCTTAACTATGGAATTGTTCCTCGTGCCTCCATAACAATTCTATTTATTGCTTTGTCCACTATTTATCTTCTAATCTGCGTTCAGACAAATATTTCAAATTTACTCCATCTTCAGCTGAAAACTATAAGCACAAGGGCAAAGTAACAACACATATTTGCCTATAAACAAGTAATCATAGCAGGAGGAACAATTACAACAGCTAAAAAAAAAAAAAAAGAATCCACCTCTGGGTAATAAAAATAAAGCACATTGTCTTGGAGTCTAGAATGAATTATATTCTCTTGATGAATGGAACAATGAGTGTTCTGCTCTCAGGTCCCATCAATCTCAGGAGTCATGTGTTCTTGCTCCATCTACACAAAAGCAAGTTGCATTAGTTCATGCTGAACTCTTGTGTGTTTTTGGTGCTCACTGTCTGTTTTCTTTCCTGGTTTAGTTTTAGCTCAGCCTTTTCACTCAAGCACGTGTCCAACCACTGTCTCTGAGGACCTTCGGCAAGACTGTCATCCAGAACCTTGGGCTACTGAAGCAGCCTGCGTAAGCCGTGGCTGCCGGTGATGTGAGACTAGTACCCCAAACATTCCATTTTGCTTCTATGACTCAACTGAAGATGCAACTTGCCCTGGCAACATTCCAGTTCAGAAACACATTGACTGCCACCCTCAGCTAGGTGCTTCAAAAGAGAGCTGTGAAGCAAAGGGCTGCATATGGTGTTCTACAAAAGTCTCCAATGCCCCTTGGTGCTATTTCCCAGAAGATAGCCCATATGGGTACTCATTAACCGGGCAGCCACAAAAGACTGCTAAAGGCTGGAGGTAAATGTCACCATTGCTCGTTTAAGCCTTTAATCATTCTTTATGCATTCACATTTGGTTGGAATGCCCAAAAATTACATACATTTTGGGTTCTGGTTCTAGAATATGTTTATAAATGCATAGGTATAAATTTTCCCCTGGCCCCTTTTGTAGAGTAGCTAGCCCTTCCAGGAGAGGGCACAAGTAGCTGCTGTCTAGCTGAATTTTGGAAAAAGAAATATCCTTCTTCGCCCACTCGGATGATATCTATTGATAAATTCATGGTTTATTAGCGTTCTATTCCAGAAAGGTTTTGCTATCAGTTCATAGAGGTGAATCCTTTCCATGGTTTTACCTTGTATATGGCTGTTCTTGTGCATGAGCACTTTGGTATGTGGTAACTAAGTGTGTTTGTAGGTTAATTCTGATGAAAGATAATAAGATGTCCCTGTTTGGCAATGATATTTCTCCTGTTGCCATGGATGTGGAATTCCAGACGAAAGACAGACTCCGGTTTAAGGTGAGTATTAAAAAAACAGTGTAATTTAGTCCAAATAACTTAAGCTAACTAACCAACCAACAGCTTTGTGTCTACTCTTACTTTGATTTAGATTTATGATCCCAATAGCCAACGATTTGAAGTTCCACTCAAGATTGAGTCGCCGTCCACTGCTGCTGCTGAGACCGACTATGACATTGAGTTTATAAATCATTCCTCCTTTCAGTTTAAAATCATAAGGAAAAGCACAGGAACAGTGCTGTGAGTACAAGAATATTAAGATGGTTTTGTGTAGAAAAGACGTAAGACAGGATGAGAACTATTTCTCATACATTATTGCTTGGTTTAGCATGGCAAAGAGAGCAAAATGATCCTTCCCCTCAAATAAAAATGTTGTGTGCATGAGCGTGCGTGCACACACATGGACACACACAACATCTAGTAGATTAAGCTGTGTCCCATTAGAAAACAGTCTTATCATAGTACTTACTGTAACATAAATATATACATATGCAACAGTAAATTTCTTAAACATGCAGGAAAGATTGGTCAGAGGATCAAGGCCTGTTCCTTATCAAATAAAAATCTAGCTGGCACTGCATGCTGTATGTATGCAATTCAATAAAATAGTGCCAAGAAACATGACTAGTGAGTTTGGAGGTCCTGCATTTCTACATGCCCAACTTGAGACATCTTAACGGGGCCTGATTTTCAGGAAGAACTAATCACTCACCCACGGAGAATTAAGCTCCTGTAACAAGTCTTTAGTGGAACACGCATAAACATTAGTCAATTTTCAAAATGTAGGCCCAGAAAAACTAGAGAAATGGTGATAAAATAGTGCAAAATATTAGTTGAATTGTACAACTAGTGCAGTATATTTTATTTAAGGAAAATGTCTATACAGCAGCAAACAGCACAAATTTCATATTGTTACTTTCCAGTCAGTCTCACGTCATAAATCTCTTCTTTGCTTATTTTTCACTTGGTGCTGGTTACCAAGATACTTGTATGGAAAGAGTAACTTACTCCTTTCTAATTAGTGTGTTCTTCTTGCCAGTTTTGTTTAGTGAGGTCACGGTCCAGTGTTACTGACATCATATGCTTGGTTGTGATGATGAATTATGATGTCACAAACTGCACTGTGATATCATTAGATGATTCAGGTAGATCATACAAGTATGTGGCAGGAGAATGTTGGGAGAGACAATGCAGAAAAAGCATGTTTCTGCTTGCAGGAATTTTTATGTGAAACCCATTTTCAGAAGTTTGTTGGAATGTAGCATTGGTTCTTTTTATTAATAATTTCTATTAAAATGTACACAAAAACTTAAACCTGATAAAACAAAAATTATAAAAGCCCATTTATTTCAGATGTTATTTGTTAAACAGACTCAGAATATAAATATTATCCTGGCAAGAAATGGAGCATTCCAACTTACAGAGAGGACACTGAACATTTTCAAAAAATGTTTGATTGTTTTCACTAGGGGTTATGCCTTCTTGTGTCTCATGTCAGAAATGTCTTGCTGAGAATACAGTTTATAAAAAAAAATGTGAGTCTGCAGACATAATCACTGGGTTTTATTTTTAATTAGATAGACATTCTTTTAAATGGGTATCTTGTAACAACTTTTACAAGCTTCATTGCTGATTTGTAAAGCTTTTCTTTTACAGGGTACTGTAAATTAGTGTTCTATGTATCAGTGAGATAGCAAAAATTGCTTGCTTTCTTATTTAGACTTAGTGGCTTTGTTTAGATAGCAGGTTCCAGTTGAAGATCCAATTTTCCTTTCTTTGATCTAAAAGATTTTTGTCTTTGTAGCCTTTTTGTTGTAAGGACTGATTAAGGCTCATTAGTTGGAATTATGAGATGCAAGGGGAATGCTTACTGAAAAGTGACTACGAGCTGGTTCATAATACTATTCTCATTCCTCTTCTTCCTCCCTCCCATCCCTGGTACATTCTCCATGCACAGGAATTTAGTCTGTTCTTCAAAAGTGTCTACTAAATGTGGGGCTCTCAATCATTGGTTCTCAACTCGAGATACCTGGAGACTGATTTTCGGAGGTGCTGAGTGCACACAGTTCCAATGGGGGCTGTGGGTGCTCAGCAACTCTGAAAATCAGGCCTACTTAGCAGGTTTTCAACAGAGCTCCAACCCTGTGGATTGCATTGTTCTCAATGGGGGCTGCTGAGAACTAAGGGCTTTTGAAAATCTGGCCCTATCTGTCTAAAATGGGACTCTTAAATATAGTGCTCGCTTTTAAAACTTTTGGACTAGTAGCAGTGTAAGCTTTGGGAGAGAATGGGCTGTGTTGAAAGGAGAGGAAGGCAGAGGGCAGCCTTGGCCAATATCTGTATCAACAGTTCAGATTTCGGTAAATCCATTGCTGTTAAAAATTGCCATTGGAAAAGCATACAGTGTTACTCCAGGCAAAGAAATTCTTCAGAAATCCACCCAATTAAAAAAAAAAAAGATCAAATGTTAATATTGCACATGATTAATGGTTTTGTCCTGCAACTGAAGACACTGCTATTAATGAAACATTATCATTGCCACGACTGATGTTTGCACATAGTACGTGAGAGAGAAAAATTGTATGTTTCTGGGAAACAGCACAGCAAGTTGATTATAGATGGGAGGGTTTAGTTCCAGCAGGGACAGATTCCTCTCACAGCTGTACCCCATTAGTAGCCAAATTCCCTGTGTGATTAACAAAAAAAAAACAAACCCTCTTCTTGCATCCTAGGTGATCTAAATGAGTGAATTTGAATGGTGATTAGTATCTTTGTCCCAGTATAGGGATTTACACTCACCACTTGCATGAGTGTTCATGAGAGCTGGGTGTGTATACGCTTTTCAACATGTTAATTTACTCCATGCTTCCTGCTCTGGAAGCCATGGTGTTTGCTATTTGTTTGATAGTAGAGTCTGTGTTTACAGCAGGGAATGTTACAAAATTATTCATACTGGGTTGGCACCAGTGCAGCTGGAACAGTCAGAGAAGCAGTGGGAGCCCTAGTGTATAGGAGACTGCTGCTTCTGGCACTTTTAGCACCATGTTATTTAAACCTGCTGAAAAGCAGTTTTACCAAGACAGTGGTTAAAAAAAAAAAAAAAGCTCTGGACATGTGGGAACCTTCTCTACAGAGGCAACATGGGTTTAGCCGAACCAGTGATAAAATCCTCCTAATGCAGATAAGGCAACAGAATCCAAAATGGTTAACGCAACAAGCCTATAAATGGAGCAATCAGTTCATTGTGTCCTGTCCCTTTTGCTGCTGCTGCAGGATTCTTCATGGAACAACCATCAAACAAGCTTTGTCTAGGAAAATTGCTCAATGCTGATGATTGGTGTGAGCAATGGGTGCAGCTGAACTGGTGCTGAGCATATTTATCTGCATGTGTGGCCACAGTCAGAGCTGCGTTCTACAGTTTCAGAAGCCATGATTAAAACCCATTTCTAAAATTACACTGAACATGATTTGGCCATCGTTGTTAAACTTTGCTGGGCAGCTGTTGCTGACACTTATTGTCAGCAAGGGGTAATTTGCTTTGTCTATTCAACCCTACGCTGGGAACCAATGTGTTTCTGTCCTGCTGATGCAGCCTTGCAGAAAACTGTGTTACCAAAGCTGGTAACTCAGCCCTTCCCATTGACCCATCTTTCAGCTTAATCAAAGGTTCTGTTTTAAACCCATACAAGCTGTTTATATGATAGAATCATAGAAGTGTAGGACCAGAAAGGATCTTGCAAGGTCATGTAGTCCAGTCCCCTGCACTCATGGCAGGACTAAGTAATAACTAGACCATCTCTGACAGGTGTTTGTCTAACCTGCTCTTAATAATCTCCAGTGATGGAGATTCCACAACCTCTTTAGGCAATTTATTCCAGTGCTGAACTATCCTGACAGTTAGGAAGTTTTTCCTAATGTCCAACCTAAACCGCCCTTGCTGCATTTTAAGCCCATTGCTTCTTGTCCAGAGGTTAAGGAGAACAATTCCACACCCCCTCCTTGTAACAACCTTCTATGTTCTTGAAAACTGTTGTCATGTCCCCTTTCAGACTTATCTTCTCCAGATTTAACAAACACATTTTTTTCAATTTTCCCTCATAGGTCATGTTTTCTAGACCTTTAACCATTTTGTTACTCTTCTCTGGACTTTCTTCACTTTATCCACATCTTTCCTAAAATGTGGTGCCCTGAACTGGACATAGTACTCCAATTGAGGCCTAATCAGCATGGAGAAGAGTGGAAGAATCACTTCTCTTGTCTTGCTTACAACACTTCTGCTAATACATCCCACAATAATGTTTCCTTTTTTTGCAACAGTGTTACACTGTTGACTCATGTTTAGCTTGTGATCCACTATGAACCCCAGATCCCTTTCTGCAGTACTGTTTCCTAGGCAGTAATTTTCTCTTTTGTATATGTGCAACTTATTGTTCCTTCCTAAGTGGAGTAATTTGCATTTGTCCTTATTGAATTTCATCCTGTTTACTTCACACCATATCTCCAGTTTGTCTAGATCATTCTGAATTTTAATCCTGTCCTCCAAAGTGCTTGCAACTGTTCCCAGCTTGGTATCATCCACAAACTTTATAAGTGTACTCTCTATGCCATTATCTAAATCATTGATGAAGATGAACAGAACCAGACCCAGGACTGATCCCTCTAGGACCCCACTTGATATACCTTCCAGCTTGACTGTAAACCACTGATAACTACTACTCTCTGGGAACAGTTTTCCAACCAGTTAAGCACCCACCTTTTAGTAGCTCCATATAGGTTGTATTTCCCCTGTTTGTTTATGAGGCGGTCATAAGAGACAGTATCAAAAGCCTTACTAAAGTCAAGGTATATCACATCTACCGCTTCCCCCCATCCACAAGGCCTGTTACCCTGTCAAAGAAAGCTGTCAGGTTGGTTTGACATGATTTGTTCTTTACAAATCTTTATTTATCACCTTATTATCATCTAGGTGTCTGCAAATTGATTGCTTAATTATTTACTCCATTATCTTTCTGGGAACTGAAGTTAAGGTGACTGGTCTGTAGTTCTCTGCGTTGTCCTTATTTCCCTTTTGAAAATGAAATGTGAAAATGAGCCTGGTCACCCCATTAACCATGGGGAGGAGACCCTCTGTTCACAGTCCTTTCCACTAGGAAGTGAAGAGATCAGATGCTTTGTGGCATTGTTCCTCCCCTTTCTCCTCCATGGGATACCAGATTTCAGCATGAGGAGGGGGAAGCACCCAAGGGCAGTAGGAAGAGGGCCAGGTGAAGGGCTGGAGGAGATTGCATCATTCTCTCCCTTCCCCCGCAGCTCTGGTGGAATCCATGTTAAAGGTAATATAGCTCCAGGTTTTAGCAGAGTCACCTCCACACTTGGGAATCACCTGTCGGGAAGAATTGGGACAGGCAGTAACTCAGGAAGCACTTTTTCAGAAATAAAAAAGCCTGTATACCCAGCTGCAGCAGATCAAATCCCTGGAATCCCAGAAAAAGAGCTGAGCTGATCATTAATCTTTCTGTAAACACAACTATTGCTCAAAGTAATCAATAGCAACAAATAAGGCCAAGTTACAAGTTTCCCACCTGCATTCCCAGTGTCTCAATAGATGATAAATTGTATCTAGATAACACAAATCCATATGCACCACTGTAGCTTTCATGGGTCCCTGCTGAAAGCTTTTCCATTGTAAAAAAAAAATCCTACATTTTCATAAAATTTTTCACACAGAGTACTTTATCTCTGTCCAGCTGTGCTTGTCACTTTTGAACAATCCCACTAAACATACCTACAAATTCCCATAACCCTACAAATCTGACAGCACAATGATGGGGTATTGCTACAGATGTGACCCATATAGGGTTCAGTACGTTCTGTACAGAAGAACCACTATGGATTTTTTTGTTAATATTTATATTTTAATTTCTCATCCATCATTTCCATACCACAGTCTCTGACGTAGGTGTATTTATGCTTTAAGTTCCATCACAGTGAAGCAGTATGATATATAAAGAAAAAGAGGATATCAGGACTGTGCTCTCTCCATATGGTATAAAATCCCTTCCAGCTCTGCCATATGTGTAAGCAAAGTCTCCTTACAGGGAGTTATTTAATGTCATACTTGAAAATATTACAGGTGGGAGGGGACAGAAACTTAAGGGATATGTATGTTCCTGAATATTATTTACAGTCATTACTACAGCTTTTTGTAATGTGCTACATGGGAAGCTTTTGTGATAGGTGTGAAAATATCTGCTCAGGGTCCTATGGCAGTCAAAAGAGCTAAGAAAATATTAGGCTGTAACAAGAGAGGGTCAGAGAATGAAACTGAATAGATTATAGTGCCATTATATCACTCAATAGTGTGCTCTCATGTTGAACACCGTGCTCACTTTGATCATTCCATGGATACAGCAGCGATAGAAAAGAGCCATGCAAATGATCAGAGGCATAAAAAGGCTTCCCTCTGAGGAGAGAGTAAAAGGGTTGGGGCTATTTGGTTTCAGCAGAGATGAACAACAAGCTAACACCCAAACAAATTAAAAGGTAACAAATCTAAAAATGATACAAAGAAATAATGTTTTACATAATGTATAATTAGCCTGTGGAACTCGTAATATATTATTGAGGCAGAGAGCTCTGTAGGACACAGATTTGTATGATAAGGATTGTCAGCTAATTAAAAAAAATTATAAGGGATATCAACTCAAATGGCTCAGAATACAAACCAGTTCTCCCTACAAAATTAGTAAAATAAAACCTTCCACAGACAAGTTATTGCAAGATTATCCCTGATGGGGGTTTCATGCCTTCTTTTTAAGCATCTGGCACTGACCCTCGTTGGGGCCCATGAGTCTGATCATGTGTTAATACCTCCAAACAATCTTTCTTGCATGATAAAATATGAATAATGCAACACAGAGCATCTTTCCAAGTCGGATACGTTTTCTGATATCTCCGTTAAGCATGTGCAATGCTTTGTTAGTTATCACAGTTCGGAGGACATGCAACAAATAATCAAATGCTAATCAAGATTGTCACTAATTTTAAAACTGATGCTATAGAGTTCAGCTGGCTTTTGTATTGATTCTTGTAGTAAGCAGAGGGTCATCACTTTTCATGAAAAAATTTTCTAAAAGGGAAGCCATCAGAATGATTTATAAAGCTATTGTCTCAAACTGTGATTTTGCTGAAAGCAACATAGGCAAATTGTGTGCAACTTGTGTAGCTCATTTTTGCTTCCAGTTTGTAACAGCTGTTATTCTTATAGGGTATTTTTGGTGTTATAATCATTAAGATTTTTATACATGGGTGAGGAGGAGGTAGGTAATGTTTACCTAATTCTTTTTCAAAACAACAATGCAGCTGTCTAGATTATTGTACTTCTGGAAAATCCTCTGATACTGTGGTGATGGGTGCAGTATTAGAACCTGAATGGAACAGAATCATTAGTTGTGAATACATTCTGTGATTAATTATCAAAAGTGGTATTACCACAGCAGTTCTTGAACTGTATTCTATGCACCATTAGTGTTCTGTGGAAAACCTGTGGGTCACGTAATGCTCACTTTCCTCTCCGTTTTCACTTACTAACTCATTTACAAGAAAGCTAGAAATACACCAGTTTCTTTCTGAGTATTTCTCTTCTATTTTATCAATGCCTGCCACAATGCAGTTGCCACAAGGATGCTAGGTGATGCGGGAACTGGAAGGGAGATGGGCCATGAGTCATTTTAAAAAATGATTTAGGAACCTCATTGAATGTCATTGAGGTTTAGGCTCCTAAATGATAAATGGCTTTTGAGAGTGGGATTTAGGCTTCTAAATCACTTTGGTGCTTTTGAAAATGTTACCCAATCTCTCTAATAAGATGTGGTCCACACTGTTTGAAAAACCTTGTACTGCTGGAATTCTCCTAAGAAAAATAGAGTCTGCATTTCTGTTACAGATACATTAAATTTCCACTTGTGTCTGTATGAAGAGTAGGAGTAATAAGATTACAAAATGGCTGAGAGGCAGAGATTATATGACATGCTACCCTGGCCAAGACTCCTGCCTCAAGAGGATTTTAATTTAGGTAAAATGCAGAGATAAGGGTATTTACAGTTTACAGCAACAGCTCATTTCTCTTAGATTATTTGCAAAAGTGAAATATGCCCAACCCAGCAAGATTTGAATGTCTGAATAATGCATTGCATATGCCATAATAATATATTCTGTGCTCTTCAAAGTCTCCCATCTATGAAGATTTATAAAATCCCTGAGTAGCATCAGGTGTTCACTTAAATGCAGCAATGTTCTTGGACCAGGTGATCTTTTTATATTTAGTAATTGCTTGGATTTCAGGAATAAGTGACCATATTTCAGCAAACTTGATTCCATTGATTTTTAGTCATACTTAAAATGCTACAAGACGGTTATATACTACTCCCTTAAATAATCCAGGCATTATTTCATTTGTTTATTTTCTAAGCCACTTCACTGATCCATCATAATTACACTTTAAGCTGGTAGCACAAAGGAGACCTACTGCATGTTCTCACACTATAAGCTCAAATGCCAGCCAGAAATGCAAACATCATGCTGTCCTTTTGGCTCCCGAGTCAGTCTTCTTCCAGATGAGAGGCTATAAATAGAGGGGCTTATTCTTAAACCTCATGCACAGAGTTTGGAAGGAAGCACCTGGTTTCAGAAGTGATACTTAAAGGAATGGCGGCATTACAATTAGTAGGCAGTATCATAAATATCAAAATATCTCGGCCTGCTCATACTTCCAAAGATTGAGACATAAAATAGAAACTACTCAAAAGTTAACATTTTCCAATCATTTTATCAAGGAGATCTGAGTAGAAGGCGAGGTGCTGGTATTCACAGACAATGCTGCGTGTAACTGATGACAAATGCTGAACTTTTTATGGTGGATATGGCGTCTGAATTTTTTAGATTTTTCTCTCAAACCAATCAATTTATGTGCAAATATACAAAATTATTTTTAAAAAAGCAAAAAGACTGACCTTATTAGTGGAAGGGAGCATGGGGGTATTGTCCAGCATTAACTATTGTAATTAATAAGTAGCTTTTTGATGAAAACGAAGCACATTCTTATAAACACCGTATAATTTCATATTTGCTTCTGTTTTCTTGGCTTCCGTCCTGCTTTACACAAGCAGATGGGAGTAAGCAAACACTGTCACAACGGAGATAGAACAGTTTTCTTTTATCATTTCCAGAGGTTGTGAGAGTGATAAAGGTTGGGCTCTCATTTAAATGGACATTTTTAAATCTAAGTAACTTAAAATATTTCAGTACTGTAAAATAATGGATCCCTGCATCTTACGGCGTTAATGTAATAGCAGGGAGCCTGGCTGTAGAATGCTTGGGGAGGGGAGGGATTAAGGGAAGTCCTGCCTTTTTATCTTTTAAAGAGGAGAAGGAAGAAAAGAAGGCAATGGTGCCAATCATAAGTTATCTAACTCCAAGGGCTTGTTAATACATACAGCGCTGCAATGGCTCAGCTGCAGCGCGCCTGGTGAAGATGCTCTACGTGGACCAGAGAAAGCTCTCCCGCCAGCATAACAAAACCACCTCCCCAAGTGGTGGTAGCTATCTTGGCGAGAGAAGCTCTCCTGCCAACATAGCGCTGTCCACACCAATGCTTGTGTTGGTGTAACTTACGTTGCTCAGGGGGGTGGTTTATTCACCCCCCTGAGCAATATAAACTATGCTGACATAAGCTGTAGTGTAGATGTAGCCTAAGGAAAAGAGAGAGCAGAGGCTCATTTTTTGATGGTGCTGTTATGCTACCCCAAATGCTATATTTGGCACTTACCTACTACTGTGATTAGTGCTCTACAAGCAAAAGAGAAAAAAAACCCTCTATAAATATAGGATCAAAATGGGAAATGATGTATAAGTTGGATTGGAAGCACACAGCGAGTTGACTGCTTGTGAGAGATGGGACTGAGTCCTTATATTGGGATACCATTTTGTTGATTGCTTTGTACTAACCCCTTTGCATCCTTATGGAAGTTCAACATATGACCATAAAATACATTAGTAAGTTAATTAAAAAAAATGGTGTCCCAATACAGGTGCCACTGTGTTCAATGTTCCATTGCGGTAAAATAGTGTTACTGCAGTTCTGATCCAAACCACTTCAGCGACACTATTGTATAGGGAATTCCCTTTTGTAAGATACAGCAAATACCTGTAATGCTAATGACTTTCCAATGGGAAATGTCAGGATTTTAATGCTGGTATCAGGAAATATGAAACCTCTTTTCCTGAGGCCTGCTCTACATTTGCTGCAAAATATGGCAGCAGTCAATGAGAGATACACAAGCTACATAGAGTGGCTTGTGTATCTCCTGTCAACTTCCTAAATTCTAATGAGCATAGTGTCCGCACTACGCTGCACTGACGGGAAATGCCCTCCCGTTGATGCAGCATTACTCTTTTTCCAGGGGTGGATTTATTCAGTCGACTTCCAGATTGATTGAGCAGGTCTCCACTTCCGCTCAATCAATCCTGAAGAATCGATCCTGTGTTGCCCAGTGTGCTGCCGTCAGTGAAGACATGCTCTTAGGAGGCATCATGTATAGTGTCAATGGGCCAAGACAGTTATTCAAGTTCTTCCCAAAGGTCTTTCCTTCTGGCTACATTTGGGTTTTTTTTACATCATCCTCTTTTTCTGAGAACGCTAATGCTGGAAATCCAGTACATGATTAAACTGTGTGATGATGATCGTTTTGCCAGGAACCCAGCACGCGAGCTGATACCTAGTCTCATACAAGGTAACTTTTCACAGAAAGTCTTTGGTTTTCAAAAGGGTTCCTGGTAATTCCAACCTAAAAGAAAATCAGCCTTTCCTGCTGGCTTGGGGTTTCCACCGGCAAACACATGAACATGACGTGTAACAACCAAGTCACCTATTACAGAAAAGCCTCATTGTTCCCGCTTGTTAGAGCTGCAGAACTGCCAAAACAGAGGCCCAATAAGTACAATTGTTTTATCTGCAATAATTGCTTAGTGCACTTGGCTTCTCCCTCTAGGCCCAGACTATATCTAACCCTTGTATATTTGCACAAGACTGGGGAGGGAGCAAGGAGTCTTCCCATTCCACACTGCAGCTGTTCAGAAGGACAAGTCTCTGCTTTCCAAGTGATGAAAGATGCAGCATGGGCAGTGCCTGGAATGCCACTTGGGGCCAGTGGTTTAACCCAAATCTGTTTCCCACAATGGTAAAGAAGAGTTTGTCCTAGGGTAAGGCCATATAAATTCTGTCTGGTGAAACCTGTCTGAATCCAGGCTCATCGAGTAGTCTATAGGTATGCTGCTGTAAATAGCTATAGTACCATCCCTGATGCTAATATACAGAAACTTCCGCATCATTTATTGGCTAATTTGATATTTCATTTAATTTTGCCAAAACCTTTGATAACAAATAATTTCTGTTAAAGGATTTAATATTTATATTTGTATTTATGTTCAAACAGGAAAAAGGCATACATTTTTAACAGTAAGCATAATTAACCATGAAAACAATTTACCATGGGCTGTGGATTCTTCATCACTGATCATTTTTAAATCAAGAGTGGATGTTTTTCCAAAACCTATACTCTAGGAATTAGTTTGGGGAAGATCTGTGGCCTGTGTGTACAGGAAAGTCAGACTAGATTATCACAATGGTCCCTTCTAGCCCTGGAATCCATGAATCTGTGAAAGAAGCATCGCTACCACTGTCTGTGTTTTTGGTTAATTTATTTTAATGTATTAAAACAAAATGACAGTTCAGCAAGGATAAACAGTGATCTGTAAACATGGTAATCACATCAGATAGTGATACAATGTACTTTGAGAGTATCTGTGCTGCTCATTATAGCAATAGTAACAGCAAACATAATGTAACACCTAATTAAAATGCATGTTTGTCCACAGATGATTCAATAAAAATAAATGCATAAAACTAATGAAAGCGAAAAGAAAAAAACATAAACATAAAAATAGCTATAAATGTCCTTTGTTTAGATCAAATTTGATCTGTATATGGTCTTAGAAAGTCACCATCTAGAGAAAGCTGTCATTGGAGGACCTGATCTTACGGGGTGCTATGCATCCTCACAGCTACTAAAGTCAGTGTTAGCAGGCGCACTGAGTTCTGATCAAACAAAACATTAAACATATGCTTTAGTTTAAGCACATGAGTAATCACATTAATTTCAATGGGACTTCACATACTGATAAAAGATGATTGCAACTAAATATTTGTTGTTGTTGTTAGTGACACTATAGACACCACCATGTGAGAAGTCTTCAGTATGCCCCACCGGTCACAGAAATAGCAAGAGCAACTGCTTATTTCAGTGATAGTACTCCACGCAGTGCCTTCCTCCTACCACAGTTATCCTTTTATGTAGATTTATATCATGTAAATGTGAGATGACTGCTTGTATTGCAATGGGAAATGCTTATTTAAATATATTAGAAGCACACATCAAATGAAGTTGTATATTGCATTTGTATATGTTACTATTGCAAGAAATGCAACAAAATTTCCAAGCAGTCCAACTTGATGTTAAAATGAAGACTATAAGACATGAGCAAACTAAACATGTTCATACTCTTTCTGTATTTGACACAGGTGGGACACATCGCTTGGGGATTTAATTTTTTCCAAACAATATCTGCAGATTACAACCACTGTGCCATCCACCTCAGTTTATGGATTTGGTGAACATGAACACCCATCCTTTAAGCACAATATGAATTTTGTTTCCTATGGGATGTTTTCTAGAGATGAGCCACTAGCGGTAATTCATTTAACACAGCATCTTGTACTGGCATCATATCATAAAAATGAAATGGCAAAATACAGTAATTCCAGCAACAGTAGTTCCTGACAAGAGGTGTTAATTATGAACTGACGGCAAAAACATAAAATGGGTTCATTAAAAGGTTATGGAAATACAACAAAATATATTTAGCTAAATTGTAAAATCACTGGGTGTTTTACAGTGTTTTGGAAGCTTGGAATCAGAAATGTTGTATGTTCCCTAGTAAAAAATATTCCATGTGTCAAGGCTCCGATTCCATAAAATATTTTAGATTATGCTTAAATTCAACCCTATATATCCAAGCACTTAAGAATGACTTTAAGGGGATTAAATTTAGGCACATTTTTAAATGCTTGGCTGAGTTGCAGCTTAAATGCTGGTCTGTCAATGATATATTTCCACCAGCAGTGAATTTCTTAGCTTGGTCACTCAACAGGATTTGGCTGAGTGCCAGAGTACAATAGTCCATTGCCAAGAGTTTAAATAAGATAAGATAAAAGTGACAGTGTTGATGTAAAAATATTTCTTGTTCTATTTATGGAGATTTACATTGGTTTGGATGCAAAAACCCATTTCAGCTAATAAATTGCCTCACCTGTGTATGTGTCTCTGGTTGACGAAGATTTATCTTTCAGACATTTGCCAATCTTTATGGAGTTCACCCTTTTTATATGTGCATAGAAAGTGATGCAAATACTCATGGTATCCTCTTCCTTAACGCCAATGCACAAGGTAATACAGTACGTTATCTGTACATATAAAGATTAAGTATATAGAGATATTAAACTGTTTCTGCTAAATATAAATAACCCTTTTCACTAATGACTTTTAAAAATACAATTATGTGACCGGATTCCTAAAGTGTTACACACACAATAAGTGAATTTCAAGTGACCATTATTATGTTCTCAGAGAGACTTCATTGCAATTACTGAAAAACACGGTAAAATATGCACTTCCAGCTAAAATTATATGATTGATTAACTTTTTTAAAATAGATGCAAGTGTAGAGAAAATTGAAGTCAATAGAAATGTCCTCTGGGGCTGACACCAGCAAAACAAGTCAATTTAAATTAGTACTGTTTTCAATCTGACAAGAATAGCTTGGCACGTTACCATGGTCACCTCACTGTATTAATCTAATACTGTAATCTGTGAAAAGGGGAATCTTCACTATAGCTATGAAATCAATTTCTCTGGAAGGCAACGACTTCCAGTAAAAATCAAATGTGTATATATTATATAGAGGTGCTTTTGATGCAGTTTGGTCATTCAGTTATATACAAGTGAAATTAAGAAAAACAAAACCTTGCAATAAATTTTATGTGCGTTGTTACTGCACAGAATAAAATAAATCTGGAAATATTGCTCACAGCCAGTAGTAGCTTACTTTTGTTATACACATTTCCTTATTTCTCTTTGTCCATACAGTGTGGCATTTGTGCAAGACAGGACTGCCTCGCAAGAGTGCCTATTTATGTTTTGTGATGTTGACAGATAGACGATTTGTACTTGTTCTGTGGTCTGTGTGGGTGGGATATGTGCTTAACGTAAGCGGCTGGCTGACCTACTTAGCAGCTGTGCACTGAAGGGTTCAAAAAGCGTAGGACTGCCGCTGAGGTAATTTCTACTGTGTGCAATACTTCTGTTTTCTTCTTTCAGATGTTACTCTGAGTCCAAATCCATCCTTAACCTTCCGAACCATTGGAGGGATCCTCGACTTCTATGTGTTTCTTGGCCCAACTCCTGAAAATGTAGTACAGCAATACACAGAGGTTAGTAGAGAACTAGCTATGGCACACAAGATAGTGTACTGTAAAGAAACTCTTAGTTATCCATATTGTCAGATAATTTGACTATAACTTTGCCCATTGGTCACATTTACATCAAACTGAAACTTATATGATTGGACCCAGTGGGAGCAAACAGGATGTCTTAATCACATTACACCTATATAGGGCTCAATCTTACTCTCACTAAAGTCATTGGCAAAACTTTTATACCTCCATCTGGACAGTAAGTTGTCAGGTTTGTAAAAACCCTGCAGATTTTAATAGCGATGTGACTGATAGAACTTGTTCAGAGAATCTGTGTAATTTAATAGAGAATGTGATAGGCATTTCTATAGACATTTGAATCAAAGTGTAGAATGCTACAGCAGGGATGGAATTTCTATTTAAGTTCTCTAGGACTTTTCCTGGAGGAAAAGGAAGGAAAAGTTGTCTCTATGAATATATCTAGGTTCATATAATAGTGTCCTTCACCACAGTATATGATCACCTCCCAAGAAATAATAACCTAAATCACAATAGGGCAATGATTTAATTTCCCCCCTGTTTACTCCAAGTCTGCTAGATCTATGATTAATTTTTTTTAAAAAAAATTCATCCTCCCTCTCTCCCCCTAGGGTTTCACTGTACTTTGCTTGCTCAGAGCAATAATTGTAACATTTTTCAAAGCACAAATAGCTTTTAACAGTATTTTATTCTCATTAAAGTTGGAATTTTGATTGCAGCTCCTTTTTGCCACCTGTGAATTCTCAGATTACTGGGAGAGATTCCAGATTCTACAAGAGCTCATTATACATTCAGATGAGAAAGCCAGATAGAGATTCTAACCATTTTTGATTTTTGTTTTACTCAGTTGTGTGAGTCAGAGAGTTTGTGAACATAGGAAACAATAAAGAAGAGATTAGTCTGTTCTTTTAACATGATTAAAGCAGGTGCTTTTGCTTAATAATATAAATCAGCAGCAGTCTTTGGCTTCATTTGAATACATGAAGACAGACCCCAGAACTGATCTGGATTCAAATTTCCAGAAGGTGCAAGGTAGTTTGAATCTGGTGTTCTCATTCAGGTCCGTCTCTTACATGAACTTGCAGTTATCATTGCTGAGGAAACAAACTTATGAAGAAAGAGGGGTAAGAGCAGGGTGTAGCTGTATACAAGATTTCCCCAAGGATTTTATAGAAAAGTGGGGGTAAATATTGTCTGAGCATCAATAGGATAAGGAGCTGTCTCAGAAGGCATAGGATGGAGAAAGTATTCAGGATTATCTTTAAATGTATCTGTCCCACTGCATCTTCATACATAGAATATTTTTTCACCTGTTCATCTCATACAATAGGGTGACCAAAATGCACATTTTGCTTGCTCCCTTCTAAACTTTGTGGCGCTCTGTCTAGGGCTCATTACTAAATTCTTTACATTTTGTCTTTGTAAACAAATAACGTTACTATGGTATTCACTACATTTCCTGTAAGACATTGAATGAACACTGTGGTAATGTTAATGGCTTGCAAACCCAATTGTAAAGATTTGAAAGGTAACCACTGTAATTCTCAGAGGAAAAATTATGAGTCACTACTTAGGTCCACGGTGTTTCTTCTGTCAACCCCCCCCTTCCCCCCCTCGTCTTCCTTAGTTTCCTTCTCCCCTCCAGCTCCTTCTTTTTTTCTTCTCTTTCCTTTGGTTTCTCTTCTCTATTTTGATTTGTCCCTTCTGTGATTCTCCCCCATTCTCATGCACCTCTGCACATACCTGAGCACATTTGCACATGCCCACACAAACAGAGAGCAGACAAAAGTGATGTGAAAAGCATTTGATGCAGAGACTGACTTTCTGTGAATAAGCTACATCGTTTTCCTTTGGCATCAAGCACTTTACACTTGGAACTGGCAAGAGATTGAAACTGAATAGGATTTCCCTCTGCGGCTAGCTTCTTGTCCAAAGTGCTAGGAGGATGGTAAAGAAGAAGCATAAAGGGTGGCCCATAATATATGGGAAACTCACCACAAATGCATTTTGGGAAAACACTGGATTAATACAACGGTGTTTCTACACCACAGACTTGGATTAGGTAATCAGAATCTATGATGATGAGTGCCCCAGAAATACATTAATATCCTCCCCATATTACCAAGAGGAACAACATTTGTTGGTAATATTTTAGTCCCCATTTGTTCATGTTGCAAAATCACCATATTTAAGCTACAAGGACCAATTGTAAGATGTCTGTGTAAATAGAAAAAGGATAGGTTGTGGTGGGGAAATGTTAGTCTTTTCCTAAGGGGGGGCTGGTGAGCTCAGCTTGCACTCTGGCAAGACCAGAACTTGGGCTTTTCTCTGTTTGTCTGATGGTTGCCATCATGGCCAATGCACCAAGGATTGGTCCTCCAGAGGTAAAAGCATGTGCTGCTACATCTTGAGCTAAAGAACCTTGTATTGCTAGCTGGGCTGGGCTATAACAGACTCATCTGTTCTGCAGATCAGGCACAGAGGAAGACCTGTAACACAAACTGGCCAGTGGATTACATTTGCATTCCAGAAAGGGCAAGATCTTTGTGTTTTTGTTTCTGCCCAGGGAAAAAGGATCCTTTTAAATCTCAGGAAAACAAACCTTGTTTGGTTTGGTTGATTAGTTACACTGTGGGGACCAGCGTCATATACAGGGCTTTGTTTAAATAAGGTCTTGTTTACAATTCAACTTTTATTGGAAGTTGGTAACCAGATAATGACATCCGTAGCACTAAAACACACTTTATGTGCACATGCAACATTGCTAATGCGGAACTGAGGCAGTTAATCATGTGTCCCCCTTGTTAGAAGCTTAAGTGCTTGGAAACTACAATGATGGGGCCATGTAAAAACCTTGGTAGACAGATAGAAGCCCGTCCTAGCACATAGGTTTCCTTCCTGTAATCAGTTTACAATGTTGTTATTTTTCTGGACAGACAAGAATTCCTAACCATGCCTATGCAGCTTATTTGGCTGGTCTTCCCTCCACCTAGCTCTGTGTGTCATAGAATATCTCAGAGTGCCAGGCTCCAAGCGTTGCTGATGCCACCTTCTGTGTATGTGTTCTCTGGATGCTCTATCCACTGGTGAAGCACCAGGTTATGGCTGTGCAGATTTTCCTACAATGCAGTAAACAGGGTACACCCACAATTGTGAGACAGAAAAACTGCAGTGTGGGCTCTCAAACTAAGTGTTCAATTCTTCTTTCAATTGCAGCACCACTGCACTGCAGATCATCACAAAGTGGGGAGAGGGCCCAAAGCTGGAGAATCTGGGCAGCAGGGAATTCCCTTGTGTCGCAGGAACCCCTGGGTGGGACAGAGCTGTTCCAATGGCTGTTTGCCACCTGCAACATTTCCTGGAATAGGGTGTGTGGCTAGGGTGACTGGACTGGTGATAGGGTGAAAATTGGGAGCAGTGTGGGGGGGGTTAATAGGCACTGATATAAGAAAAAGCCCCAAATATCAAGACTGTCCCTATAAAACTGGGACATCTGGTCACCCTATGTGTGGCCTGTGAAATGGAGATGTAGCTGGAGCATTCCATCTGTCCCTGGGTGCTGGAATAATCCATCGGGCCATGGGCAGCCAGTTATAAGTTAGATCAGCCTTGTAGCGATCTATGGCACTAGAGTGTAATAGCCTGGTTTGGAATTTAACCCCAGCCACACAACATAGTGCTCTGACCTTTCCTACTACAGCAAAATGCTGGGAGCATGGATGAACTGTAAGATACAGGAACAAAATAATTGGTAAGAAGCCAATGCCTCAACCATTTCTGTATTACACTTCTCTGGGCTTTGATTATTTTACAAGTTTCACTAGGATACAAAAGGTTCATTTCAGAATTGTGGGTTGAAAAAACAAACCAGGGACAACACAGAGGGAAATGTTTTGGGACCTTTGCCTCTGCCAGGATTCAAAGATATTAACTAAGCTTTGAAAGATTCAAGCCTTCGTTCCCAGGTGGAATCACATGCTGTTTTTAGAGCAGTTAGGCTGAGTTTTGCTAATGCAAACTCAGATAATTGAACTGGAGGCTGCAGATATTATAAAACCATATTTACCAGTCTCTAATGAGGGGAGAATCACTGCTTGTCGCTGGTTTGCTCCCCTCCTCATTAAAGGCTTTCCCAACTGGGCAGGGGACTCGTATAAATAAATAGAAATAAATAGCCTGTTTGGGAATGTGAGGAGCAATTGCTATTCAGTGGTCTGAGAACTGCTTCGAAAGAAGTGGCAGGTCACTTGGTTCTCCTGGTTACTTAAAGGCCAGACGGTTTATTAACTGTGCTCCTGCACAGATAATTACTATCTCAGCAGTGCCAAGGAACAGACTGCATAAAGAAACTCCAAAGGAGCACACACACATGACAAAGTGCTGGGAGGTAGGGAATGTTAGAGCATGCAAAACCTAGGGGGACACCCAAACTTTTTAGGGCTAAATCCAAAAATATCAGGAACACAACTCAAGGACTATCCTGGCAGTGTTTAGGAAAATGAAGGTTACTTACTTGTAACCAAGGACCTTCAAGATGGATTCAGCATTGTCACACTCTTGGAATAGGGGCTGACTGGACCGTTGTATAAGCGGTGCCTGTTAGTGTGAGCCCTCACATGTCCCCCTCCTGACTCTGGCCTCAGTGTTCCATCATGATCTGAAGGCATGGCTACAAAAAGAGGCATGGCAGCAGTTCCTTCCTCGGCTATGTCCATGGCTACTGCAAAGCATTGATTCATTAGGACTCCACAGAAGAGGGGAAGGAGGGTGAGGAGTGCAAATATGCAGAGTCCATCTCAAAGAACCTAGGATATAAGTAAGTAACCTTCATTTCTTCTTTAAGTGTCCTCTGCATATTCCCACTCTTGGGAGAGTTTAGTGAACAGTATATAGTAAAATGGCTGGTGGGACAAAAGATCCTAATTAAACAGAGACTGGAGAACCATCCTACCAAACTGTGCATCTATGCATATCTGTCTATAGACCTAGCAGCTATGTGTAATGTTTAGTAAAAGAAAGGCCCTGAGCTCAGTTAATGGGAGGTGTCTAAAGCATGTTGCTGAAGTAGCAACTGCACTGGCAGAATGGGTTTTAATAGTGGCAGCAGGAGTTTGTGATACTTTCTTATACTCTCTTCTATGCACTGTCTGACCCATCTAGACAAAGTCTGAGTAGAGAGAGCTTTTTCTTTACAATTTATCTGCACAGGAAACAGTTTAGGAGCAGTCCTGAATATTTTTGTTCTGTCTAAATAATAAGTTAAAACTCTGTAGCATCCAAACAATGTAACTTTGATTCACTCTTATGAGGTTTTGGAAAGAATACTAGAAATTACTAGATCAATTAATACATTGATTAACATGAAAACCAGAAATTACTTTAGGTTAAAATTTAGCGTGCCGCCAGAACACTACTTTGTCTACCCTTGCTCTTGAACAAAAGCGAAGACCTTTGGTACTGAAGCTGTTGGCAAAGAGGTCTATGCTTGGAAATCCCCAAAGATTGAAGATGTCCTGGATCACTGCTTGCTTCAGAGACCATTGGTGACTCTGCAAAGAGTATTGCTCAGTTGGCCTACTAGTTGGTTCTGAGATCCTGCTACATGCAATGTACTTGGATACATTTTGTGACGTCCTCTGTACCATAGTTGTTTTGCTTCTCAGTAAAGTTGTGATGAACTGTTTATTTACGTACTATATTGCTGTCATATTGTCCCATTTCAACTTGAACCACAGAGCCCTGAATTTGGGGAAGCAAGGATTTGAGTGCTAAACAAGCAGCCCTTAGTTCGAATACATTGATGTGAAGTTGTAATTCTTGTAGATTCCACAGATTCTTTGCCATTAATTTGCTGAGATGTGCACCCCAACTTTACTGAAATCATCTGTTCTAACTGTTACTGAAAGAAGCAGGGGATTGAAAATCACTCTTTTCAGTACATTCAGCCACCACAGGAGAGTATTTGAGACTTTCCTGGGGATTGTAAGCATCGTGTGCATACTGCACATTGTTGACTTGACATTTCTTGAAACCCAATATTGAAGTAGGCTGAGCCTTGTGTAAGGTGTAACATTGATTGCTGATGCCATAAGATCCTGAAAGGTGAGGAAAAATAGTACTTCCTGTGTTAGTTGCTGAAATAAGCATTGTATGGTGGATTTTGTTTTTTGCAATTTATCCTCTGAGATGTAAGTTATCACTGCTCTGGAGTTGAGAACTGCGCCTGTGAAAGAGATAGTTTGTTTGTTTGTTTATGTTGGATAAATTAAGGATTTTTTCTTATTTATCAGAAAACCTAGTTTTTGGAACAGAGACCATTTTAAAAGAATTATTATGTTCAACTCATTTTAAAATGAGCTTTCAGAAGCCAATCTCTGGGATACGGAAAAGTGGAAATTCCTTGTCTTCTGAGGAAGGCTACTATTATAGAAAGGCGTTTTACAAAA
This sequence comes from Mesoclemmys tuberculata, assembly GCA_007922155.1. NCBI lineage: Eukaryota > Metazoa > Chordata > Testudines > Chelidae > Mesoclemmys > Mesoclemmys tuberculata. Next base: position 24,951,258 of record ML675616.1, read on the forward strand.
AGCCCAGGGGGCAGCAGAAAGGCCAAGAATTTTGTATTGAAAATAGTCCTGCCCTAGAGCAAAAGAAAGGTATTTCCTATAAGAAGATTTAATAGAAATATGAAAGTAAACATCCTTGAGATTAAGAGCATCAAATCAATCCTGAGCAGAAAGAGGGGATGATTGAACCAAGAGTCAGTATCCTGAAATGGAACATCCTGACGTGTTTAATTAAATCTAGTTTCATATCTAGATTTGGTTGGAAACCTCCATCTTTTTTTGGTGGAGCAAGGAAATAATAAGAATAAAAACCTTGATTCCTGTGGTTTTCTAGGACTCCTTTATTGCTCCCTCTAGTAGAAGAGAATGGATTTCTGATCTCAGAAACATCTCATGAGAGGAGTCCCTAAAAAGGGAGAGGAAGGTGGCATGGAGGGATGGTTTTGAATTGCATGTTGTAGACCTCTTTTATGATTTCCCAAACCCATCCATATGTAGTGATGCTTTGCCATCGGATGTAAAAATGGGAGAGAAGGTCTGAAAAGGTATAGAAGAAGTGTGTAAGATTGGTTTGCAACTCTCAGCTGTAATGTCAAACCTGAGGCCTAACAGAAGGCAAAGAAGTAGTAGCAGAAAAGTTCTTTGGTCTCATCATGGATTTAGAGGATCTTTTTTAAATGGAGACTGAGAAGGAGGAGAATTCTGTTGTTGCTATTGGTATTGTCTTTAAGAGTAGTAAAAAGAAGATGAACAGCGTAAATAACATTGTTATGGTATCTAAACAAGATGCAGAAATCCTCCTGAAAGACTGCAAGAATCCTAGAGGTCCTTGATATAGTTCTTATTTCTTTTTTTCTAATACTTCATCTGTTTTTAGAACTGGACAGACTCTCTCAAATGGGAGATCCTTGATCTTTGACTTAGTAACAAAGGGGAGGGAAGAAGATCATAATCAAGTCAGCCTATGAAGAGATATAGAAGAAGCTATGATTTTGAAGAAGCATCTGAAATGTCAAAGGAAGATCTAAGGGCATGTTTGGCCATATTTTGACCCTCCTTGATAACAGTGTTAGCTAACTTTCGATGTTCCTATGGAAGATTCTTTGAAAAAACTGAAATTTTGTCCCAGAGGTGAAACTGATATTGTCCATGATTGCTTGATACTTAGCAATCCTCATAATCCAGGAAGCTAAGAAAACAGTTTTCTTCCCAAAAGATCTAATCTTTTCCCCTCTGTATCATTAGGAGTGATGTGTAAGTACTCTGCTCTTGACTTTTGTACTGTTGCTGCTACTACTAGGGAATTAGAAGCAGGAGGTACATGAAAGCATGAAAATCCTCATAGGGGATTTGATATAGCTTATCTACTTTCTTGGAAATAGGTTGGCAATTTGAGAGATTTTTCCACATCGATTTTGCTGCCAGAAACCTTCCAAGATTGATAAAGAAACTTTGTTGGGAGATGTAGTATATCAAAGTATATATCAATTATATCAAAGATTGTGTGAGGAGCTTCATCTGTGACAGATGTGAAATTTTCAGCTAAAGAGCTCATGATATTGAATAGTGTTTTCCAAGACAGACTTAACTGATGCAACACCCACATTTCATCAAGAGAGGAATTACCTAGTAATTATTATTCAAGTTACTGAATGTCCATATGAGAAGAAGGATCTCATTCCTCCTCCTCTTCATAAAGAGTGTCAGGGACGGTGGGAGCAGATGTGTTTCTTATTATCAGATCCACAGGTTTAGGCTCTGAACATCCCATATCCAAGGAGTAGTTCTGTTTCAATATGGATCCAAACACTTAGTTAGGAAACCCTGGAGTCAATTGGCAGAGCCATGAAATCCAAGATGGCAACTGCCAATCCTGCCAACTCCTCGGTTCCAGCATGGTGTCATAATACTGAGGAGAGGGGACCTGCTGATAGTCCTTATGGAAATGCAGGTTTTGGACAATATCACCAGATCCAGATCTTCCTCTGAATGGTGATCTGATCCCAGATCTAAAAGGAGCTGATAGGAGAAACAACTGAAGTTAGAAGTTGCAATAGGTATATGGAAGATATTGTCTGCCTCTGCAAGCTAATAAAAGTCTTAGCTGGTGGAGTTAGTATTTCTACAGACTGATGCACTACAGTGTCTCTTCAGGCATCCTGCCTCTTGTCTGGAGGAAAGGAGAGAGAAAAATGCTTTTCCATGCTTCGTTTCTCAGATCTTGGCGTGGAATCTGAAAGATCTGTGGGGGCCATGTGGATCAGAGTGTACCTGTGATGTAACAACAACAGATAGAACTGGGAAAGATCCAGGAATATATATATATATATATATATATATATAACTGGATATAAATAACTGGGAAAGTTATTTGGATCCGATAGTTTTCTCAGAACCCTATTGTTGGAACAATCCAATGATACAGAGTCTTTGGGGTTCAGATCTCTGGTGAGTTTCAGATCCATAAGTTCCCGATCTGAAGATGAATCTCATAACGGAGAAGTTTTCTCCTGCACTGAAAGATGCTTTGTCTTGGCCTTTTTTTCCGTCTGAACCATGGGTCTGGACCCTCAGTGCCCTCAGTCACAGATTACCCATTGTCCACAGCTGTTTTCTCTTCTCAGAACCAGGTCCAGAAGTTTAGTTACCATATGCTTGGTCATCTTGGAACTGGAGCTTGTTGCAGAGGCTGACTAAATCAGTAACAATGCCTTCAGCAACCAGAAACACCTGATGCCAATTCAGAACCCTTCATCTTTTTGTCAGAAGCTTTGGAAACCTCCAACCCAGGAGATTTAGACATTAAAACTTCTTGAAGTAAAAGGGCTTGAAGCCTATTTTGGTTCTCTTTCCCGGCATATGGAGAACAAGTGTCGCAGATGGTACGGCATGAAGGAGAATGGCCCTCTCCTAAATATTTCAAGCACTGGGCTTGAGTGTCGGATGCAGAACATGACGTGCAACCCTTGAATCCATGCTTCTTGACCTTCAGGTCAGCCACTATAACTGATACTAACTAATAATAACAGTAAAACTATTAGGAATACAGTAGCTCTATCTAATATAGTAGATAACTATTTAGTGTAATAAGGCACTGACCTAAAATGCTTTGGATCCACAGAATCCAGAGAAGGTTCTCATCTGTCAGATCAGAGTTGGAAGGAACCGAGATGGCAAGGACTGCCGTACCCCCTTTCATAGCCACCCCCCCAGAATGTGCTGGAAAGCTGACGTGATGGGTCAGTGGGGGCATGTGAGTGCTAACGCTTTAACTGGTGCAGCTTAGAGAAGGCTCTATCATTCACCTGCACCATTCAGCTCACGTCCCAAGAGTGGAATATGCAGAGGACACTGGAAAAAGAATCTCCTACCAGTGCACTCCCACTAGCGGTCAGAGCTCGAGTAGACTGGCTGGAAGTGTTTTGCCATTGTGTCATCCTATACAATCTCAGAGCAGGAGCCACACAAAGGGTAGTGCAAACGGCAGGATACAGGCATATTTGTGATCTCGCATGATATCATTGGAGTTCCTCCACTTTTACACCCAAGGGCATGCACAAGCGGGGGCAAGAGGGGTTGCCCCCCCAATAATCGGCAGGGACACAAAACTTCTCCAGCTCTGGGGCTGCAGTGGGAAGAGCAAGCTCCTCTGTGCTCAGGGCTGTGGCAGGGACACAGAACATATCCCTCCAAAAGGGGTCACATTTTTATTCCTGGGCATGCCCCCATTTACACCAGCATGACTGAGATCAGCTTCAGCCTCGGATCTTCTAAAAGTATTTTGCTGTTGTTTGAAACTAGTACTTTTGCAGCTCAGCAGGTGGCCAGCAGCTGAAAATAACAAGAGAGAGAGAATTCTTGCTCTCAGCTAATGACTTCTGGCAGCTTATATTCCAACCCTGTTTCTGTGGAAATTGAGGTTGGCTCTGAGAAAACAAGGTAAGAGAGAGCCAGTATTTCCTTAATAACTATATCAGAGGCCAGAAATAATCCATACTGCTCTGTATTCTCTGTGAGGATTCTTGAAGAGTGCCTGGAGGTAATTTCATAGTGAAACTAACTTTTTAAGCAAATACTGTGAAATTCCCTGATATCTAATGCTCTATTACCATGTTACTAGTCTCTAGGATACTGATGTAGCTTTTATAGTCAAGAAATGTGGGGAGGAGGGGAAATCTATTTTGTCTGAGTTTGTTTTGGCCTTTGTTGTCTTATTAGAGGTATTCTCTCTTATGGCCATCCCTCTTTCTAGGGAAGAAGAGGGTGTAAAATAGAATGGATAAGAACAGATGCAATGCATGACCAAGTCCATAAAGCAGTGTAGTAAAATCACTACTGTCTTTCCTTGGCCCTCTGGTGCAGTTCTTATAACCAGAGGCTTGAGGGGAAGGAAGACAGCGGCAGGAACCTCCCCCTATGCAGAAACAGTGAGATAAAACGACTTGATAGTGCACAAGATGGTGCTATGAGATGCCAGTCACGTTCCTGATGGGGCGTGGCCTACAAGAAAGGTGGTATGTCCGTTCCCCCAGCTGGCTAGTGTGCATGCTGCCTCTGGAGCAACTACTAGCTGGCAGCAGTAAAGGAGTACATGCTCCTCTGCTGTGAGCAGAAATAGCATGCTCATTTCTGTGTGCAGTGCTGGCTTGTTGTCCAGAGCAGTTCCTCAAATGTCAGTTGCAGAGCCATCACCAACCTTCCCGCTGGGATTTTTTTTCCTATCAAGTTATGATTTAGTGTGAGATTTTTAAGGGCACAAAGGGCAGCTAGAGGCTGGTTTGTCATCTTCCCCTAAGCCTGTAAGGTTTGTAATGGAGTCCTTTGTTGTGGCTCTGGAGACAAGATTTTCCCTCATCTGCCTGTCTCTATGGCTCCTATCACCTTGGTATGTGAGCGCTATAAGGTCACAAGGCACCAGCAGAGACACTCCGTGGCTGCCACTGTAACACGAAGACTACAGTGCAACGCGCAGCCCTTCTGCTTCACTTCCATGACCATTAGCCACACACCTCTGCGTCTTCTGTACCCCATCCCCATGTCTCCCTGAATGGGGGCACTGACAGTGCTCCTACGATACATGGTCTCCAGTGTGCCAGGGGGACTGAATCCCCATGTGTAGCCAAGCCATAGCTGTTCCACACCTTTGTGGCCTTCCATGACCTTGCCACAGGATTAATCCATTGAAAGATAGCTATGCCAGTCTATAAACCAGGGAATTCGTTCTCAATGGATTGCTTGCTTTCCCTTTCTTTTTGCCTAGATTAGAATTAAATATTACTTTTGCTTTTTGGCTGTAGCTCCTTTTTACCTCTTATTCACAAAATATTTATATTCAGCAGGGCTTGGGTTAATAAACATCCCCGCCCTAGCTGCACTGATGAGGAAAATGCAGGTGCAGCCAAGTGGTGGAGCTTGCTAAGGACAGGACACCTAGTGAAAGAAGTGAGCCGCTCGGAATTTGATCGTAACTTGTGTAGGTAGAGGGTTAAAATGGTTCAGTTCCAAAATGCCAGTTGTATCTGAATCTAATCCATTTTAAATGGACTTTGAGGGAAGAGAATGGAAAAGGAGTGCCTGATTGAAAAGCAAATCCTTCACCCATCCCTAATGAGCTGTTTCTTTTCCTGAGCACTATTTTGCAAGGAATTTATTTTGTTGGTTGGCTTACAGGAAATAGCATGCCAGTGGCACAATAACAGCTGAGTTACAATGATTACTGAAGGTGTTACACATGTGTGTCACAGCTTGTATAACAATAAAACATTCTCCACTCTATTACTTCCTCTTCCTTCTCATTGTTAAATTCTACTGAGGGAACTGATGTTTAAGATAAGTTATAGGATGGTTCTATCATGGTGACATATGCTTTGAAATAACCACTCTGTATTTCTTTGCAAAATCCTGCTACAGAATAGGTTCAGCTCTTAGTTCACTGAAGAGTTATATAACACAAATCATTCCTTTCAGGACAAACAGCTAATTTTCAACCAGACTATATAGCAAAAGAAAGCAATAAGCTAAACCAATCAGCTGAGCCAATTAGTGATTATACAACCAGACACATTATTCATGTTGTTACTGCCTGATAAAATTTACAACAAAGTAGGCTAAAAGTACATTGCATAACAGTATGAAACAAGCCTCATAGCCAGACATGCAAGAAAATTATTATTTAGCAAATGAAACACAGTATTAAAATCAAGCAGTCATCAGGTGAGTGAGGGCCACAAATTTGTTGTAAGTATCCAAGGTCTAGCAACCAGTGGCTAGGTGACAAGCCTTAGAAAAGTACATTATATAGCTCCCACTTTACTTCAGCAGAATACATTTCTGGTCAGCAGCTCAGTTGAAGTTAAATTGACTGCTAATATCTGTGAAACTTGCTTATTCAGTAGAATCTCAGAGTTACAGACACCTTGGGAATGGAGGTTGTTTGTGACTCTGAACAAAGCGTTATGGTTGTTCTTTCAAAAGTTTTCAGCTGAACGTTGACTTAATACAGCTTTGAAACTTTACGAAGCAGAAGAACAATGCTGCTTTTAAACACCTTAATTTCAATAAAACAGGCACAGAAACAGTTTCCTTACCTTGTCAAATCTTTTTTTAAATTTTCCCTTTTTTTTAGTAGTTTGTTTAACACAGTATTGTACTGTATTTGCTTTTTCTTTATCTCTGCTGCTGGCTGATTGTGCATTTCTGGTTCCAAACGAGGTGTGTGGTTAACTGGTCAGTTTGTAATTTTAGTGTTTGTGACTCTGAGGTTCTACTATACTTATTACTTGTCACAGATGTATCATTGACAGTGCCCTCAGCTGATCTTACAGGCCCTTCAGCAAGGAGATGGTAGCTGAAAAGTATTCAGATAAACGTTCTTTGTCCTGCAGTAGATGATTTTCCTGTTTTATCACATGACATTTTTGAAGGGCTTGATGTCTAAGCCTTAGGGTCTTTAGGTTCTTCTGAGTACTTGGAATCTGCTTCATTCACTAGGATATGCAGTGTATTTAGTCTTTTTATAAGTCAGCTCTGGTTCTCTTTAAATTCATTTAATGGATTTTGAACTCAGTGTTATAATTGGACTAGCTAAGAGTGTGCAGGAGTTCTCAAACATTATTTTTGCTGGGACCCCCTTTGAAAATATTTCAGGCTGGGATGACCCCTCCCCCTACAAAATGATGTCTCTCCCTTGCCAGGCCATCCCTAACAGCATGCTTGTGACCCCTCCATAATAATCTCGTAACTCCCTGAAGGCTTACGACCACCAGTTTGAGAACCCGTGGTGTATAGCATTCACTTAACCACCTTGCCCAAAGAGGGGCTGCTAATGAGCTGGATTCAATTTTGGCAGATTTTTGGACTGTGGAAGCTGGTGAAGCTTCTGTAATTTAGTCATTCTGTGACTAACCAAGACCATTAACTTCTGTATCTAAATCAAGAACATTTATCCCACTCAGATTTTTATAGTTACCTCCCACAGATCTTTCTAAAAGAGAAATTTAGGCAACTATCAGGTCTCAAGAGTCATTTCATACGGCTAATTAGCGTTTGAGAGTTCCAGAACAATCTTCTGTGGTGTATCCATGTAATTACAACAGTGCAATTGCACTTTAGGGGGTAGCCCTTTGAGAATGATGAAAATGAAAGAAGTTAGAGGAGAAACTCAGAAAACAACACTAACCTTTACGTTTTAAAAGGACTGCCCAAGGCCTTAGCCACACAGCTGCCACTAAAATTGAAGGGAATCACCCAGCTAAAGTTCATTCACAGAGAGGAGAGAGTTGTTTTCCTTTTTTAAATGTGTAGCAGTGAGAAACTAAAAGAGAGACAGTGAGCACCACAGAAAAACATTAGGAGAGCTGATTATCAGTCAGAAAGCAGGCATGGAGTTCCAGGCCTAATTTGTGCATGAGCATCTGACAGGGCCAGATTTTCAAAAGTGTTTAGCACCCACTAACTCCATTATGATTCTTATGTAAGAGCATGATTACCTCTTTTGAATTCATCCATTTTCTCTCTCTGCATCAGTTTCCTTGGTTGTAAAATTGGGGCACTGTTGTTTATAAAAGTTTGTCAAGTAGTTTATGATTCTCAGGTTGAGGTGCTAGGTATGTGTAAAATATTTGCTCAGGGACACAGAATGAATCAGTGGTGTAAACAGGAACAGAACCTAGGAGTCCTGATTTCAGGCCACGCGTTCTGATCATTAGACATACATACGCCCAAGCAATCTCTTTGTTTCAACAAAGGCTCTTTTCTGTATTCACCTGAATCTCCTTCTAGAAGTAGTGAAATCACTACATTATGCCAGCTTTTGTCAAAATTGGAAAACTAACACTAATGCTAGTATAACAACCCTAGGGATCATTGTTTCTTCCTGCTCTTAACTATTAAAGAGTGGGTTCAGGAGGAACTGAACAATTGTCTTATAGAGACAATAAGAACCCACTTTTCCACTTTCCCAGTGCGACTGCCTTCCATTCAATCTCCTCTCTAACTACCCTGTATCTTTACAGCTTCTAAATTTCTGATATCGTCTTTCCCTTTTCCCCCCTCCTCATGCATCATTTTCCCTTTCTGCTTCTAGGGGAGTCGCTGTATGCAGCTTTCTAAAACGTTCAGTTTTTTATGTAAAGCATTTTATGTAAGATAAAGTTTATTTGCGTTTAGTGTATCCTAAAAGTATATCAAATCTATCACAAGATCCAGGGCTGCAAAATTACATCTCTGCCTCTGCTCTACCTGCACTAGGTATCATATGTCAGTTGCTTTATCAGGGTGCAGCAGGGGGATCTATTAGAGAGAAAGTTCACAGCATAATCAGAAAAGGAACATTTGTTTTCCCAGTCATCCTATTTTTATCCCTCCTTTTAGAATGTTCTGTTAATTTGAATTAAGCTCACCTTATGTTCCAGCCTGGTCAACCAGGGGAACTAATTGTTTTAAAAGTGAATCTTGCTTGCAAGGTGGGTTTTTTCAAAACCACTCAGCTCTCATGCCAAATTCCCCAAAGGATGCTGTGGCAAAAAGACAGCCTTGTCTTAGAGCAAACTTGAAGTTTACAGGCTGATGAGAACAGTTATGTAACTGAGAACAGCTGAAGCTGAACAAAGAAACAAACAGTGGCAGGTGGAGGAGACACAGCATAGAAAGGCCTGGGGCCAAAGAGACAATGCAAATTGCTTTGAGACAGAATCTGCCCATTCTCAAATGAGTGCCCAAGGGAAGAAGTTTAAAGAATTGTCCCCTCCACCCTGTGCTCCTGTGCAGTCAGTAGCCTGAGTCCTGATTTTCAGTGCTGGAAGTGGTCCTTTTGCATCGCTGGCCACATGTTGCACCAATGATAAGCCATAGAAGTTACCTGTGTGCTCCCACGGTGAGATCAAAGGCATTCAGTCAGTCTCTATTTTCTGCAGGCAAAGAGTACCTCAGGAACTGTCCCTCTGTAATCCATTTATTCAGCTGTAGCTTATACAGACTGCTTCAGTCTGGTTCTTTGTATTGAATTGACTGTGCTGTTTAGAAAAGACAGGAAGAAAGGCAAAGGTGGTGGAGTAG
>ML675616.1:24965791-25154437 GCA_007922155.1 Mesoclemmys tuberculata
CTAGATGATCATATTGGTCCCTTCTGACCTATGAGTCTATGAGGTACTTCCGTACCAATACTCTTTGTATGCCACAATATTTATTTTTCTCTCACACTTTTTTCCCAAATGTTTCTATGAAAATTATGGACTTGAGCTGACAAGGGACTGGTATAATGGCATTTCCTTTTATGAAAATAAACTAATTTTCTTAATATGCAGATAGAGCTGAATAGTAGATACAACTATTCACAAACCTTTTGGAAAACTAGAAACCATCATTCATTTTACCTTTTATTAGCTTTTTATAAAAATTTATATAAGAAATTTTGTTTGTATGAAAATTTGTGAAAAAAAATTTTGAGTTAGTAGCCAAAATTCATGTAATAATAACCAAGCTAAAGTCCTTTTGTGCAGAAGTGGAAGTATGTAGATTTAGGCATAACTGACTTCCTCTCTCACTGATTCCTTTCTGGTCAGCTCTATTCTTCCTTGAATCTGCAGTACGGGTGTTTCCCAAATTCAGTTGTCTAGAATATCCGCAGTTTCTCCAATTCTTAGTAGCGGATCAACTTACCCCTTCAATCCTAAGAATCTTTTTCCTCCAGCACAGCCACTGACTTGCACTTCATGTACAGGAATTCCTTTTGGTCCTCAGGCAGGAAAAAATATGGCCTATCCATTGTCAGTCACCACCTCTGTTCCATTGTTGGCCATCTTGATATCACCCATCGTGCTGAACTTGGAAGGAAAGCCTCTCACATTCCCTCCCAAACTCCCCGATTAGCTGCCTCTCTTACCAGAATCAAAGGCTCAGAGACTAGGTCATACCTGCCCCCTCTTGATTACAGAAATGTTCATTCAGTTGGGAAACAAACATTCCCATGTGACTAAGGTGATCCGACGCAAATGATAACAACAAATAGCAGTAGATGTGGTGAATACAGATGGCCAAAACTTGCAATTTCCGGTTAATCAAAAATTTCACTATTTTGAAATTTCCTGTGAACAGAAGAGTCCAAGATCTTTTCTGAAATGTCGTATTTTCAAAAGGAAAAAACTGCTTTCCAGTCCTGGTAGCTGCTGAGTGAAATTGATGTGATTATTTGCTTCACTGCTGCCCACCACTGCTGCCATTCAGTGGTAGGCCACCAGGAAACTGACAAGAATCATGTGAGTTTTACTAAGCAGCTGCCAGGGCTTCCAGGATCTGCAGCTCTAGGGCAGCCCCACTATGCTGACTGCTGGGGGCTGTGTACCCCAGGGCTTCCACATTCTTCGGCCTGCTAGCCTACCAGGCTGCAGGAGTTGGGCAGCCCAGGGAACCAGCTGGCCTGGGAATCGGGAAGCCCTGGGGTCCACAGTCCAGGGCAGTTCCAGGACTTTCAGGCCCCTGGCTTCATGCAGAATTTGGTAATGGGGACTGTGCATTTAAGGGCTGAGCTTTCCAGACAAAGTTGGGGCAGGACACCGTGAAGCTCTTGCTATCACACACAGACAGTTGGAACTGGACACAGGATAAAGTAGGTATCTTGAAACTGCCTTAGTGCTCAGTGATCTTTGAACACCCCACTAGGAACTGGAAACCCCAAGGAGCCCCAGGGTTCCCAGCCTCCTAGTGCTGCAGCAGGGAGCCTGGAAGCTGAGGGTACATGTCCTCAGAGTTCTCCACCACAGATCCTGGAAGCCCTGAGATCCCAAGGGTTCAGGTCTCCAGCCCTGGGGCAGTCCATGTGGTATGGCTGCCCTGGATCCATGAACCTGGAAGCCTCGGATGGAGTGGCTCCACAGCAGCCATGAGAACTTGGATTCCACTAAAGTTCACTGAACCTGAGATGTTTCTGCCAAATTGCCAGCTAGCTCGAATATTGAGCTTGCTAGCAATTCACAGCCTAAAATATCTTCACAGAAAGGGTCAGCAGTTGTAAATCAGTACAGCTCCATTGGAGTTCATGGAGCTACACCAGTGAACATCAACTGAGGACCTGGCCCCCGGTGTAACGAATTTTGTGTAAAGAACAAATCAATTAAAAAAATCAGTCTGTTCATGAGTCAATTACAACAGAAAATAGGGGAAAGGGCCTAAATAGAAAGGGCAGTAGAAGTGCAAAGAATAATTGCTACATAAAGCTAAATTTAGATTGCTAAACTAACAATATATAAATTCTTTATAAAAATAAAGAATTCTTAATACAGGTTATAAATTAATAGAAAGCAGGTAATATAATTGAAAGAAACTGATTTGCAGCTAGGGAACACTTTTTGCCCATCCCAAGAGCTGTGTTGTCTTCTGATGAAAACATGACAAAGACTGGTCTAGTCTGTCCTTCCCTACAGGGGGGTCACTGTCTGCCATGGATGAATGCAAATATATTCAATCATCTTTCATATGCTAATGAGGAGTATAGGTTGCATTGGCAGTGAAGATTTTCATCTTCGTTTTAGTGCAGTTACTGGAATTTCTATCATCCTTTTATTGTTATCATTCTTTAGTGATGTAAATCACTTCCATAAATTGAGTCAGGAGCTGGAACATTATTATGAGTTTCATTCCAAGGTGACAGCAAAGCTGTCCTAACTAAAGTCAAGGCAAGTATAATCCAGTTTTCTTGATGTTGAAAAACATTTTTCCATTTACTATTCCCTTTGGGGATCAGTTGCACAGAGAGAGAGCTCTTATGCATCAACATTTAGAGTCTCTGATTACGATTTCAGGATTTCTGATTAAATATAACATCTTGACTGCAAAAAGGCCTAGTAAAGAGAGTTTTGTGAGGATATGGTGGGTGAAGAAGATGGAATCTAACCTCAACCCAGGGACAGAAAGGCAGGGATGTAGGAGTCATTTAGTCCTCTGTAAACAAAATTCTAAGCCAAGCGGATAGGAATCATAATCCCTGAGAAGCTGCTATTTGTCCTCATTACTGATTTTGTGGCCATGGATTTCCCCCTACAGCTCATTTCTATGGTGGCATATACAGAGCTGTCAAGATGGTCAGTGCAGACACATGCATGGGGTCTTAAGTCCCCCATGTGCCCTCTTTTATCTAGATATTGATATGACCCTATTATCATAATATCTGGCATTGGAAATGCCACAGTGAAGCTGTGCTGGAAGTTTTCAACTACCTCTCAGCCCAAGGGCAAATTTTAACTCAGAGTCTCAAGACTTGCTCAACATTGTTACCTTGAACTATGTTCCCATTTTCAAATGTGATTTATTCTGAGTCAGAACAAATGTATTATTTAGAAACAAAGCAAGATGTTCTGAAAGAAACCATGATTATAATGTAAAATGATAAACATTGATTACAGCAAAACTTTAGTGAAACACCTGGTATATTATTAATTAAATCATACTATAAATAGCTAAGAATGAAATTAATTGGAAATTATTTAAAATTTGTGATAAGCTAGACTTCTTGGTTAAAATCATATTCAATAATATTTTTGGTCAGGTGCTGAGGCTTAAATTTTCAAATGTGGGTGTATACAATTGGGCACCAAATTTTGGGCACATAATAAGTGTGGCCTGATTTTTGAGAGCTGCTGATTACCGACAATTCTCACTAAAACCAATGGGATTTGAAATTGCATGTTACGTCCCAGGAAGAGTCCTTAAGTGAACAACTAAAAGGAATAGTGGGGAAAGAGTTAACAGGCACTAAAGAAAAACCCCCAACTTCTTCTGGAATGGAGAAGCAAGTATGGCAGTTTTTAATTCTCCTTAGGATGATGCCTAAGCTGCATAATGTATTAGATTTATGCACTGGAATAACCTTTCAGCTAAAAGAAATCAGAGGTTTTGATTAGGAGCAGCTAATTAAGACAACTAGTTAGAGCTTTGGTATCTCTTGGGAACCACCTTTTCCAGGATTAAAAAATAATTACTGCAGATGGACAGTTTTTTCTTTTTCAAAGATGAATGACTTAAATGGGTTAAAATTCTAGTCTAAAGTTTTATATTCTATTCTAAAGTATTCTAAAATACTTGCATTACTTAATTATTAAGGCACCAGTTGCAGCTCCGTGGTAAAGGCTGAATTGAATTTTGCACTTAAAACAGGGATTCGACCTATTTGTTTTACACCGAAAAATACGCTGTGTCCCTGCCAAAATTGCAGCATTGGCTTTTGGAGTGCAGAATGAATTTTTCAAGAATTTGCAAGTAAATCTCTTCCTTAATGTAGGAGTTCAAATTCATTCTAAAAGAAACTGTGACAGGTACTGCCTCTCATTAGTGCCTCCTGTCATCTGGGGGTGATGCTGCAAACTCTCCTGCCCCAGATACCCCCTGCAGGTTGCTGACCTCACTGGGGGGGGGTCATCAGTGGCTCAGCCCTCTGGCCAAGTCAGACAGTCTAAAATGGATGAACCCCTTCTAGGATAGCAAACAGTTCAACACACTGTCGCCACTCACCAGGGTCTTCAACCCCATCTCTGGGCTCTCTTAAGTTCTGGTCTTCACTTGGGTTTCCCAGCAGAACTTTGTCTTCTTCTTGGGGATTAGGCCACTTCACTAGTAGGCCAGTGAGGAGGATCTGGGCCTGCTCATTACTCTGGTCCCACCCCAGGAACTCTACATGCACCAGCCACACACTGCTTCCTTCAGTTTGTTGCTGCTATTCCCTAGGCCTTTTCCCATGTAGCCTCTTTCTCTTCACTCTGACCTCACAGCTGAAGTTCTCAAATTCTCTTCCTTCTCGCTGATTGCAAGTATCACCAGAACCCACCTTCTGGTTCTCTTCTTGAGCTCTGGTGACTATCATGAGCACCCTTCTTTGCTCCTCTGATCCCAGTCAGCAACTGACGTGCTCAGGCTCTGCAGCTCCTTTTATATGAGCCTGCTGGGCTCTGATTGGCTGCTCCTATGCAGACTCTTGTCAGGCCTCAAGCATCCATCTGCTGTTCCTTCTAGACATGAATTGTGGTAAGACCTCAGGGCCTCCAGCAGGGCACCTCCAAGGGCCAGGTACACCCCATCACAGAAGCCTTTTAAGAAATTTATGATTAGATATCAAAACGTGTGTGTGTCCCTAATGATATTAATGATGGAATAGCACAGATTCCTCAGACTTCCTTTATAGTTAAAACCCAGTGAAATAATGCACAATAGTCTACATTTGAAGAATTGTTTCTAGGACTACTAATAATATTTTCCCTGTTGTTCTTCATAACTAAAAGTTGATTCTTCAGCAGAGGCTGAAGAATATTGTTCTATCATAGAGAACTCACAAAGAACCACCAAATTTCAAAGTGGCTGCAATGTTATTGAGGAGACAGTTGACCTCATGTATTGAAAAGATTGACTATCTCCTTTTACTGTTGATTGGATTGAGGCCACAGACTGCCTGAGAGCCACTTCCTTCATTCGTCTGGTCCTCAGTGTTCATCTTTGCTTCCTGACAATGTAGTGGGCTGCCATCTTCCCTGAAGGCAGCTTGGTTTAATCCTTATTGGAGGAAAAAATGGGAAGCAGTGGCCATTTTGAAAGATGTCTTGCAGCTGAGGGCAGCTATGCCCTTCATTCATTAAAACAGTGGGAGATGGTTGCCATTTTGAAAAGTATGGCAGGAGGGAATGAAAAATTCAGGTGTGTAAGTGTGCATTGTATACGTATACAAAGGAATACCTGGGGTGCAGAAGGACAGGAGAAGGGTGTGTGTGTGTGTGCATATACAGAGGAATGTGGAGTTCAGGAGGGAGGGGCGAGTACGGTGTATGTGCCTGGGGAATGTAAGGTGCAAGCGGGATATTTGGAGGACAGGAGTGGGAACACTAAGGTGTACACTCCTGGCTTCTCTGCACTTCTCCAGCATAGCACAAAGCAGCCAGAGTGTACTGGTGAATCTAAAGTAAGAATTTAAAAAATGATTTAAGATTGCTATCTCATATCTTCAAATCATTGGAAATACCACATAGTAACATTCCCTTTGAATTTCTTGTTTAATGTTCATGCATGAAACTCTTAATGAAAATGAGAAGAAAATTCCCAGACAAAACTGACATTAAGATGAAGTTAAGGCTGAGAATACATACCAGAAATTTAGGATAAAATATGTTACAAGGATGTTGTAATTATCCCAGAATCAAGCATTTTATACTCAGGAAATTCAGAGTTGAGGCATACAAATTAAGTGTTCTATTAAGGAAATGCACAACAACATACAAGCTTAGCTCTGCCAAGTAGTGAGACCATGATGGGAGAGAAAAAACATAATGTTTCTTTAAAATCAGTTTGATCTAAAATTGAATCCCAAGCACTAACATTTCTTAAACGTAATCATATGGTTATTAGATGATGTCATCTAACTCCGAATTTCCAGGAATTATAATGTTTTGTTTTGCATTGATAGGTACTCTCAATCCTAACTCCATTTGAATGTTGCTTTTGTCTAATATTAATGGAAGCTATACTAGCTATATCATCCAAATGATTCTGAAAAGTACAAATGGATGTAGCTGTTATCTTAGTGCTTGTGATAATCCTTGGAAAACCTTTTTTAGGATCCTTTCCTAACTAAGGATGAAGCACCAGGTACTTACAGGCCCTATGAACTTGGACAAGAAATGGGAATCTGGGTGAACAATTCTGATGGATTAACTCCAGCTGTTGGAAAGGTTGGTTTCTGAAATTAGCACATATGTATGTAACAGTGCTGTTTCTCAGTGTTAGAGAATTTTCATAATAAAAAATCACAGATGTCAATGACATACAACTGTCAATTGCAGGCATGGCCCCCAGGAGATTCAGTGTTTCCTGACTACACTAACCCCAGGACAGCTGACTGGTGGATCCAGATGTGTGTTGAGTTCAAAAATGTCCTTGACTATGATGGACTCTGGATTGTACGTTAGATTATATTTTCCTTCTCTTTTTTCCAAAATAGAAAATACAACTTTTACATATTTTAACTTTCTATTAAAGGATATGAATGAACCAGCCAATTTTGGAACCGGCCAGTACCCAGGCTGTGCTCCAAATGATCTCAACTACCCTCCTTATGTTCCTAGTAAGTGTATTTTTGGATTGGTTATTTCTTCAAGCAGTACAAAGTTTCTTGTTTTCCATCTTTACCTGCCTATTGTGCCATCAATATGGGCTCAATAATCATTTAGGATTCAGTTGTCCCCAGGCCTGAAGGGGGAGAAAGCACAAAGAACTTTCTTCAGTCAATCTGGCAACCCTGTAAGAGTGCTAAGCCAATGGAATTCCTTGTACTTCTCGAAGTGAAAGATCTGCTTCAAGCTAATGCCACTGCTGGTATTACCATCTCTAACCATGGTCTTTGCTGTGGCCTCATCACCCACGCTGGTCAGCAGAGATGGCTTCAAATGGGAAAAAACTGCACCTTGGGAAAGGGGAGCTGTCATAGAATGCCTGGCCCCTTTAAGCAGAGATGGACTCACCTCTATCTGAGACGCAATTAGCTTACCTCCCCAGATGGTGAGAAGCAGGAAAATCATGTGACTTGCAGGTCAGGTGGCTTAATTGGGCCTCCTAGTGAAAAATAAGAAAGCCTAGGGAAAGTTCTCTCCAGGGAAGGAGGAACAGAAAGACTCCAAGAAGGAAAGCATGGGAATTTCAGCAAAAGATCAAGGGGCAACTTGAAGGTGTGGTGGGGGGTGGGAAGAGACTGAAATGAACTCAGGAAAGACTGAAAACTGAGCTAGAGGGCTTTCAGAAGCATATCTGAGTAGCAGACCCTCAGGATGGAGGAACTGGGCCTTGCTTGAGACTGGGATGTAGGCTTTGTGATGGGTTCTTGTTTTTGTCTTTTTTGGACTGCTATATCCCTGCAGGAGTGGCTTATTGTTAAATGACTTAGTGAGTGAAGTCACTGGAGTAGCTAAACCAGGCTGTGGGTTTTTTTTTTAGAAGCCCTGAGAAGAGGAAATGGAGTTAGGGCTGCTGTAGAGCCACACCTGGGTCATGAGAGGGTGCTCAAGATCCAGACACAGTAGCACAGAAGCTGTGCTCCTCCTCTGTATTTAGAGGCACAAGTGGGAATTCCAGGAGTGCCTTCTGCACAGTGGTCCTCTGCCCTTTCCCCTGTGGGCTACAGCTTTAAACCATTCTTGAGCCCTTAGCCTCTAATCATAAGCAGCAGGAATAAAAATTAGGTTTTTCAAGTCCAATATTTTATATGGGAGGGAAAAATATTACAAAGATTTGAAAATGTGTCAACTTATCTGTGTATATACAGCAATAGCTGCTATGTGTCTTGCACAAGTCTCTGTGGAACTTCTTTGGCATTACTTAGAAGCTTTGCAGAACCCTGTGAGAATTCCATCAGGAAGTGTGTGAATTCTTTTCTCGCACTTTGTGTGAATACACAGTTGCTGTAACGTGAAAACACTAAGTTTTATTACAAGTTTGACTTGGGACAATGTACGGGCCAAGGGTATATCACTGTCAAGTCAATGTCAAATAACAAGAGGTTCCTGAATTTAGCATCAAAATAACTTGCACAGATACACACACAATATTCTGCTCAGCACAAAGTACTAGTTCAAATGGTATTTCAGTGAGGAGATATATCCAATGGGTTATTTTACCAATAATCTTAAATGCTACTTATTCCCTTCACCATTGGCTAGAGCAATGCCACACAGACACACCCATACTAGCCCACTAAGCAGCCAGGATTTTATCATTAGGTGATGTGTAGATCAGGGGATATAGGCAGTAATGAAATCCTATTCTAGGAAGGGGCTACACTACCATCCCAGAATAGTTTTTCTTGGGTTGTGGTATGCAAGACCTGAAAACCATTTTTCTGCCAGGCATGAGACAAATTTAGGGCAAATGGCTGCTATTTTGCACTGGTGAAATTTCATTAAAAAAGCATGTAGATTTCAATTTCAAATTTCCCCCTGAATTCTCTGGTTTTGCAGTAAAAATGTGTTAACTGAGAATCATGAATTTTGCAAGGTTCTAAAGCTTGACCCAGACCCCTCTGTGGTCAGTGGGAATCTTCCTACTGACTTGAATGGGCTTTGGATCAGGCCCTCTATATTGTGCTGTAGGTGTCACTTGGATGTGAGAGGTAAAACTTCTGCCCATCTCTGATGAAAGGTCAAGATTCCTAGACACTTTTCTAAAAGAGTAACAAGTTACCTCTGTGTTCCTGGCAACATTTCTTCTGTCAGGAAGATAGGTTGTAAAGTCCAAAGTTATAGGAGAGTGATGAGGTGTACAAAACTCTTCCAGTTCCTAACATGCCCGTGGTTCAAACTATGTCCCAGAAAATCAGAAGCCCTGCAGCTGGTGCCAGTAACCCAGCAATTAATCTAGTCAACATTTCCCCAACAAATTCCTGCTGCTTTTGCAAGCCTAATTGGCAGCAGGCAGCTGATACAGTTTGTGTTATTGGCAGTGAAATATTGGATATTTTTACTTTGTTTTTCTCTGCCTGTTGCACTCCAATATGAATACTTTGAAACATTAGCATTTTTATTTTAAATCTCCTGTTCACCCACTGAGGTGCTCAGGGCACTGAACAAAGTCATGAATGAAACACAGCAAAAGCACAATATTATTAAAGATTGTAAAATACTGAAATCAATAGATTTTTTTCAAACATGAAATGTCAAGAAGATTCTAGCCCTGCTCCTTTATTGGTAGGAGTTTGTTGAACTTAACTATTCCACACAGATTCTACCATTCCTACACAGGCCAATCTCCCCTATGACATCAAAGATCAAGCCCGTAAGGAGGAATTTCCATACCCACCTTAAGCAGAATTTCCATACCCATGTCTTTTTTTTTTTTTTTTTTGGAATTAATTGCACCGACAGATAGTCACTGAAATACCTAAGTTTCCCTGCACTCACACATAACACACTTAGTCTCCTTAACTCAGCTGTACCCACAAGTATTTGTACCTGTAATCTGAACCCATAAAATAGAGGCTGATGCCGGAAAAGCAGGCCCTTAAAAAGCAATTTTCTATTAAAAAAGCCTTTAAGTTGTGGATTAGTATACAATTGTGAAAATAAGCTGTATGAACGAGGCAGACGTCAAGAAGGTTTTGCCGTATTTAAAATAAGAATAAATCATGATAAGATTCAGTCTTTGTAATTTTTATTTGACATTTCTCTTTGTTTCTTCTGTGGGACAGAACTGATACTTTATTATCACTAGAATATTACAACTTCACTTTCTTCAGAATTTTAATTTTTTGTCCAAAGCCAAAACTAATGAACTGTCAGTTAACTTCATTTGCACTCAATTTCCAAGTAAATTTATTCAACATGCAAGTCAGCCACAATAGAGTCTTTGCAGCCTATTGTGTCAATGGATCCAACCATAAAGATTCTAGCTCTAGTAGGATAATAGAGCAGACGTGCTAATATGGTTTTAGATACGGAGGATTACATTTTGTAGTAATGAATTTCAAACATACAGTAAAGTGTGATTAGGCATTGAGATTGCTAACTCACAGAGAAGTGGTTACATAAGTGTGTGTTCCTAATTAAACAGTCAAAAGAAAAGGATTTAAATGACTAGATTTTTTTTATTTCTTGAGATGATTTTATACTTTAAAATCTGACTTTAAAAATGCGGGTAATGATACTTACCTCTTTTGTAAGGCACTCTGCGATCTGCTCATGAAAAGTGCTAGATAAGAAAAAAGTATTATTAATTAAACCAAATAAATGATATAACCTCAATGTCTAAGGCTGGGGCCACACTGACAGTGGCAAATTCGCCACCATCAGATCGATTGCTCTGGATCAATCCAGCAAGCGACGCAGGAAAACCACCCCGGTAAGTGGCGTAGTGCTGCGTCGAAGGGAACGCTGTTCCCATCGGCGCAGCGCAGTGTGGACAGTGCGCGGAAGAGACGCCGTGAAGTCGACGGCAGATATGCAAGCGATTTACGTCACTTGCGTATATCCCGTTGACTGCCGCCGAGTCCCGAAGGTAAGCATAGACCGCACCTAACATAACCTCTTTGCTCTTGAGTTTCGTATGACAGTTTCACAGAGGGTGAAATTCACATCATTTTCACTAAGTAGGCTTTGCAAGAGTGTCCTTTGTGGAGATTTGAGGGTAGAAGCCTTCCCCCAACCCAGGAGTCAGGGTGTGGAATACCAGCACAGCCACTATGCAGCCACTGTGCAGTCCCTGGGTTCAACTAAGACTGTGCAACAGACCTCAGGGAAAGGGTCGCCTCGTGACTCTTACTGAAGACAGTGGGTGGCAGAAGCCTCCACAGTTGGTTGCACCTGTGTTGGGAGGTACTGTTGTCTAACTGACTCATGCAGTTGCTCACCTATTGGCCACATTCCATCCCTATTCTTCTCCAAAACACATTGCACGCTATTGCCGATGGAGCACTATGGAGCACCACTTCAAACAACCCCAACAGTTTGGACTCCACTAGTTCCACTCTCTTTTAGGTCCTACATGCTGCAGGGAAAGAGAGGCAAGCTTTGAGCCTAGTTATGATTTCTTACTCTATCACAGAGACCTTTTGAGTCATGCTGCTTAATTGCCCTCTACAATGTAGTGATATGCACATTGAGGACCTATGATTTCAAATAATTATGTAAGGTTTTTGTGCTTTTGCATTTTTAGTTTTGTTTAACATTGGAATTTACTAAAGTCTGTCACTCAACTGGAAACAAGTGTCACCCTGTAGGATTATTATTTATTCAGTGGTTTTTCCTTTTGTGTGTTAGTATTTGAATCTACATGACCTTTGTAGAAGATCTGATCTTCTAGGCATAGAACTGGACTACATTAACACAGCCTACTCAATAGAAAACATCCCTTTGAACATAACAAATGTCCAGCTAGAAGAAGGTTTGTCACGGTTATCTTCAAGCACACAGCTATCTAAACAGAATGGATCCAGCAGTGTTTCAGCTTTTATTCTTTTGAATATCTTCAGGATATTGTTATATATTGTAGTATTTCTTCATTGAATACAAATGTAAAGAGTTTTGAAATTTGATCTGAATAATTTTGTAACTTGTATTCTCAGGAATTCTTGATTACTCTCTGGCTCAGAAGACATTATGTCCAGACTCAAAAACTTATCTGGGGGATCATTATAACACACATTCTCTCTTTGGCTGGTCAGAGACAGAACCAACTTTCATGTAAGTCATCCAAGTACCTCTTTCAAAACATACGGTTTAAATAAGATTTTAAAGAACAGCTGATGTTACATGGGAAAATTTGAAATGGGCTCTACTTAGAAATACCTGTTTCGTTTTCTTTGCTTTTTATGTACTAAGGACAATTTCAAGAAAACAGAATCTTTGTTCCTGTTAATTTGTTTCCACTGAAGTAAAAATCCTCTGATCTGGCCTAATACTTCAGCTCCTGCTTATGTGAAACTAAACTGAGAAGTTCAGTGACTTCTGTGGAAGTTCTCCCCACACATCACCTACAGGAACAGACTTAGTGACTTCACAACCATTTCCCACAGCAGCTAATTGTGATGTCATATATTAAGGAGTATTTATTACTTTGGGCAAAGAATAAAAAACATGGGCTCCCATGATAACACAACTCCTCTTTCCATGGACATGTCTTGTTTTGCATGGAGAGTATTACTTTTGGGCCTAAGTCTGTGACAGGGCAAGGAAAGCCCAAAGTGGTTCTAAATACATTGCACTGTAGTTATAGGTTAATGTAAAAAGTTGTCGTTTTTGCAGCTGGAAAATGCTGGGATATTTCAGACTAACAGCATCTGTTGCTATGAAGCTAGAGCTAGTTCAAAGGCTGGGTATGCTTTTTAGACCCCAAAAAGAAAAATGACATGGGCACATCATGCTTATTTTCAGTACAAATTGAGGTTAGATACACAATTATTTTTGTTGTATTAACAAAGGGCCAAAACCTGGTTTCCCTTATGCTGTTTTTATTCAGTCTTAACTTTAGTATTTACTCACTGTAATGCATTCAAGTGCCCCACTCAGGATTAGGGTGTCTTTCTGCTACTTTCTGTACAGCCACATACGAATACACAGTCTCTGTGACAAAGAGAAGTGGGTAGGAAGTTCAAATTTGGCTCAGTCTCACACTCTGGTATTTGTGATATTAAAAGATCCTCCAGTCCACCTCCATTTCTGAAAACCAGCCCTGAGATTTTATAACCAAGTGTTCTGCCATTCAGGAGGCAGTCTTTCTTAAACAGTAAGCCCATGTGCTGTCCCTGCTGTGTATGCTGTACAGAACTAAAATAGAAAGCAAAGGTCGGGTTTGACCTTTTTCCTGTCTGTCTCATTCCAGCTTCATACAGCACCACACAAAAGTGCCTTTCTCAGTCATTTCCCTGTTTCTGAGGAATAGCACTGTTTGTGAGAAATACAAATGCTTTGAACAATCAAACAAAAATAATTCTTGAAGACAGAAAAATAGTTTTCAAAATATAAAATAGCTCACAATACATTTAAAAGCAGAAGCAGGATTTGCAGTAGAACTGGGCAAAAACTGCAGACAATTGTCTGTGGATATTCGTTTGGATTTTTTCAACAAATTCTTCCATGGCTGTGTCCATGCCCTTTTTGTGTTCATTTTCCACAAATGATGATCTGCTAAATGATGTTACTGGCAGGAATGTTGATCAAAACACTGTATATTGCAGAATATTTACATAAATTGAGTTACAAAGCAATAATTGTGAGTATTTGCATCTAAAAGCTGTTTCTAAGAAATCCAGTCAGGATTGAAACCTGTCATGTGATCTGTTTCCAGTCAAAGAGGACTACTTTTGAATACTGAATACTTGCAACAATCAGCTCTTACCCAATATACATACCAATAATTATTCACAGATGTTGTTCTGTGAATAACGTTAAACAAATATATTTGAGAAACTCAGATTTGGTTGAGTGATGACTCACAAAATGGTAAAACTTGTTGAATTATTTATTACACCCTATTTACCCTGTGCTAGTTTATTGTTTTCCCCGTAGTGCTACTATTCAGCACATGTGTTGCAAGTGGGGCCAGTAATTTGCCCTGCACATGAAACTGGAGTATGTGAAGGGGACCTATGCTAGGGTTTAGGGAAGGCAGGTTTCTTCACCAGTAATGCTCCAAGACATTACTTTTAGAGGAGATGTAGAGTCTTGTTATGTGGGAACTCCACCCGCTGGCCCCCTTGCACAACAGAACTATGCTGGTTCCATTGCATTTCAGGCATTGCACATCTTGCAGTGGTTAGCCCATAAGCTTAATGTTCATTTGTTTATTTGTATGAAAACCAGCCAGTTTGGTTTAGAAAGGTCAACATGTAACACATTTTGAAAAAAAAACGGTGCCAGCTAAAGAGCGAGTACAGAACTAAATACTTAGGTCAGTTATATAAATATGTGTGCAAGGGCTCTTGTGCAAATCTCACTAATAAGGGAAAGTGATGGCGATAATACACAAAAGTATTAACAATCTAGGCTGCAATTTTCAAGGGACCTAAGGAGTTAGATGTCCAAATCCCATTGCAATTGAGCCTAACCTTTTTAGGCTCCTTTGAAAATGATTAATTGTGTAAATACTACCAAACAAAATTAAATGTAAAATTAAATAGTTAATGATTCAAATAACTGATAGACAAAAACTATTTAAGAAAACACTAAAATATTCAATTTTATCGAGTGTTTACTTTGTAACTAGACTTTCACAGTGTGTTTTCTTTGTCAGTAAGCAATAACAGTTGATTGTTCTCTTACATAACAAAAATTACATATTTTTGAAGTGCAAATGAAAATGTCATCCTGTAAATAAATCTATCATGAAAAGCCAGTGTTCTGCCAGGACAGGAAACAGGGGAAGGGGGGAAACAGTGAAAGGAAGGATGTGTGTTGTTTAGACTAACTCAAGCTTTCTTTCATAGTTTGATTTGCTGCTTGTTTTCTTTTGCTTTTTACTTGCCATACATGAACAAGTTCTTTTATTAAAAGCAAAATTGTACAATTATTTTTATATAGTGAATTCTATAGGAAAAGACATGAGACTGGATAGCCATGTTAATGTAGAGAGATGACAGACTTACTACTAGTATTGTGAGATAAATACTAGAGTTTATTTTCAAGGCCATAGATAGACTTGGTAATTTTCAGAGAAGTCTTGATAAAGACATCATGAGTCACTGTAAACCTTATGAAAAGACAAGATGAGGCTCTGCAGTAAATAAACTATGTCAATATTTCTCTTCTGAGATCGACATATTTCTCAGTTTGCTCCCCCTATAAATGCAGTAGGAGTTCTGTACATGAACAATAGCAGATACTGGAGTTGAGTACTTCTGTCTAGAGCTGAGAAGAGAATTTTGCCCTACTTATGAAATGTTTTGTAACTTTGAAACTTTATTAAATGTTTTGGGGACACTTCATATTATGGGTGCTTAACCACTGCTGTCCCTTCTTTCCCATTATGTAATTTTCCGTGTGCATTCAGATTTTTCATTTCCCTCATCTTTCCGTGTTCCCAAAAGAATATTGTCTTAAAGTTTAGGTGTTGCTTTGCAGCCACCCTTTTTCCTTTATCTCATGCCCTGTCTAGTCCTGATGGTCCAAAGTCTTCAGGGGGCCTTAATTGTGAGCTCACTAGCCTGGTCCTTTGACTGACAGTTTTATTGCCAATTCCTTCACTCAATTAGCCTTCTGTGCAGTACATTGGTTTGTCTGGGTAAAATCTGGACAACTCTTTACCTGGGCTTTCATTCAACATCCACTCACACTTAACTCACTTTATCTGCTTATTCAATTATTGTCCCATTCTCACTCACTCTCCCACCCATAACTAAGTTGCTAACTTATTTGCACAACATTTCCAAATAGCACGGACATCTTAAATTAAAACAAAACATGAATATAACTAGGGAGAGCACAACGTCTAGTATTTGTACACGTTCCCTTGTATTTGTGTGCATGTTTCTCATAGGCTTTTTTTTTTTAAATGATTTGGGGAACTTTATGGGATATCAAACTATTGAGAGATCTGGTCTTCTCATAGTATGTTTCAGTTTCTGGATGGTGGAAATTCCACAACAAGACATGCTCTAGTTTTATTTCAGCTCTATAAATGGATCTCTGAGGGACAACCAAGAGAACATAAATACAAATAGCAAAAGATTCACATATATTGAGATTCATGAAGAACCTGAATGAGTACAGAACCCTAAAACGAATGGATTCCAAGATCTGCACTACAATCACGACATACATTCATAACAACTTATGGTTGCCATTTTTCTTTACAAGGACGCGGTATTGATTTCTGTATTTTACATGTCTCAAGAGCATAATGGACAAGTTGTTACGCAGATAAAACTCCCATTTATCTTAACCAAAATTTTGCTTATATGAGTACTTCAGAATCAAGCCTATAATGTGAAAGCTGCTTGAGTTGCGTTTTCTTCATCAATGTTGATGTATTTTTTTCCCAGTGCTGCCCAGAAGGCCACTAAAAAGCGAGCATTCGTTCTGAGTCGTTCCACATTTGTCGGAAGTGGGAAATATTCAGGTCACTGGCTAGGTGACAACTTTTCACGCTGGAAAGATATGCACATGTCAATAATTGGAATGTTGGAATTTAATCTCTTTGGGATTCCATATGTAAGTCTGTTTAAAGGCTATTGGGCAATCATTGTTTCATACATAATATCATTTTAAATGAATCCAAATGTTTGCTTAAATGAAATGCTTGCTATGGCAAGAAGTCACGTCATATGTAATATAAGCAGATGTTGATTAAAATTTAATTTATCAATTTTGTCCAGCTAAAGAAGAATCAAAGATTCTCATATGAAATAATTGTGTGATATGCCAGCAAAAATAGATTTCCTTCCTGATATCTGTTTCATCATTCATATTCCAAAATATATTTCTAATTTTGCAAGCTGGAGTTGACGAAATAATGCAATCACTAAAATATAGTTAAACCTATGTTAACATTCTCAGTACCTGGGATTTTTTTTTCCATGTTAATCACATTGTATTGTTGGACCACTTGATAAAGTTTTCAGAAAAATAGACATTCTTTTGGTGACCTTTATTAACAGGTTTCATTGTCACTTGCTGGTTGATTCTCTGCCCCTTAAAGCCTTTAATCCATTATTTGATGACTTCAGTAACTCAGTTATAGGTTAGGGGTCTATTACAGGAGTGGGTGGGTGAGGTTCTGTGGCCTGTGTTGTGCAGGAGATCAGACTGGATAATCATGATGGTCCTTTCTGACCTTAAAGTCTATGAGTCTATTGATTTAGGGCCTGATTGTGCAACTGTTACTCACAATCATGAATACTTATTTAATTATTATGTTTCCTCAGATTGGTGCTGATATCTGTGGGTTTAACCTTGATACCACTTATGAACTCTGCTTACGCTGGATGCAACTTGGTTCATTTTATCCTTTCTCTAGAAATCATAATGCAATTGGCAGCAAGGTAAGACAAAAAAGCTACTAATTGCTGCAGTCCTTGATTTTCATGTTTATCATTTTAAAATTTAGATTGTACTCTCAGAAATCATTCTGAGTAAACCCCTGTTGGGTGAATAGGAAGGTATTAGATGATGTAATGCTATCAGATGTCATGCACAGAAGTGATTGTTATGCATTCCCATAATTTAAAAATGGATGGAAACATTTTAAAGAATAGTGTCTAACATCCCAAAGCTGCATAGCAATACATTTGTACACAGTTTACAGTAACATAAATGTAGATAAAAATCAATTCCTCCATCATTTACCTACCAAGGCCCAAGTTTTGTTTCCTGCTCTCTTTTACGTGTTAGTGAGGTTTTCAAGTTTTGCCAGGAAACCACTATGTGAACGCAAATGGAGAAGGAACAGATTTGTGATTGTTTATCATCCACCCATAAAATATTATTGTTTATTTGTAATTTTAATATATGAACATATAACATATCCTTTTACTTGCTTAGCATTTTTTAAAATCACTTTTGTGTTCATCTTTTAACTCACGTTACAGGAAGGGGTAGAGAGCAGTGTGCATCATATGCGGTCTGCATCATCTTAAACTAAGCCTCAGGCATATAGCATAGTTAGAAATTTTGGACAAATTGTATTTCTTGTACATTAGAAATTTCAAGGACAGGCAGCAGTAGAAAGAACATTTACTCAGCCTAGAAGAATTGAAATCTGAAAAAAGCAACTGATCTGAATTGATAACTGCAAAAGTGCAATATCAGTTCTAACTCTGTCCATGTAATCATTCTAGTTATTATTCCAGCTAGAAAGAAGTATCATGTTATTTCTAGTTTCTGAAAGGTTGAAGGTCCTCTGGTCTTTGAATGTACGCTATATTTCTGCACTGTGCTATAACAATGCATGAAAGAATGAGGCTGCTATAACAAGAGGCTGTTTTTTTCTTTTGTAAGATGAAATGTTCAAAGATGAAGTTAATGACATTCATTTGGCTGCAAGGACAGATTTGAAAAGGTTGGCATAACAGTTGTACTCACAAGAATTCACATCTGCCTGCACAAATGGGTGTGTGCCTTTAAAAATTGGGCAGTTGCACATACAAACAGGCACAGTGTTTACTAATAAAAAGCTGAACTTGCCCATATTTACTATCTAATGGTATCTGAAATATCAAAATATTTCCCTACAATTAGAAGAGGAAATGTCTGCTTTTCCAGATACTACTGTGGATAAATATTCTGTGTAATGGTGTCCACTTTTGTTAGATTTATAGTTATAAGATTTGCACATGTGAGTGCACCCGTTTGTGCAGAAAATGTAAAATTGCATTTGACCTACATGAGTGTATATTTGTAGTCTGTATACAGATTGGTAATTAATTCACATGTCAGACATGAGTGCACATAATGGAAATATAAACATATGGCTATATGAATGCATTCATCATGAATTCTGTAGCTTATCAACTCATAAATAAGTAGGTCAACGGCCCAGTTCCCTCATTCCTATATTGGGCCCACATGGTATTTTGCCCCCCCTCCCCAAATTCCTGCACACCAATTTAAAAAAAGTGAATTGAGTAATTGAAATTAATTTTTTCTTGGACTGTTAAAAATCATAAAACAGTTCTTTTGTTCATTTTTTAAAAAGTCTCTTATTTGCAGGGAACTGTGAATGACTCAGCGACTGACTATTTTTAACTGTATTTATGCAATATTTGTTGTATAGGATGGCTGTCCAAGTGGTAAAAATATTTCACTATTAAAAAGTAGGTGGTGTACCAGAGCTTAGAAACCAGCAGGAAACATGGTTACTGACTAATGTAAGAGGGTAAAAATAACGTCGATATTGAGTTTTAATTAATATTAAGTGTAATATTAAAATTTGATCTTAAGCATCTGATTTGCCTGACTTACAGAGATGTTGTATGGCTTAATAATATTCTTGCCTGAAACTCACTAAATAATATAAAAGCAAAGTTTTATTATTTCTGTTTCTGTTCTATTATTTCTGTTTGTGAACTTCTGCAAATAGCAGAGGGAAATGCACTGAACATAACAGGTCAACAATATCCAATGAATGTGGATAGAATTTTTTTAATCTGTTTTTTCTTTTTCTGAGGAGGCCATACAGTTTCTAGGGAGGGTCTCTTGGACAAAACCTTTAAAGATAGAAGTCCTATCTGTTGTGTATAAATTTTAAGAATGAGGGTTGAGATTTTCAAAGCAGGGAAGGGCATTTAACAACATATATTCCATTCATTTTAATGGAAAATGTGCAGCTAAATCTCCTGCTCTGCTTTGAAAATCTCAACCCTGGTTTTAGAGATGCCTACTCTATTATGCCCTCAGAATTGTGTGCACAAATATTTGTAAGCATAATTGATGTCATTTAGACATAAGTATCAAGTTGTATTTGAAATCAGGTAAGTAGATGGCTAGATACAATTAACTGTGCCCCAAAATATTTGGTTTGCATTTATTTGCATCCAGAAATTGAAAGTGAAGAGTGTTCTTCCTGTTGTTGATGCAGATGTAGAGCAACAGCTATAATTTTACATTCAGAAGGCTAAGACAGATAATTGCGTCTGGAGTAGCAGAGTGTATTGCTGTGGTGCCTCCTTTATATTTGTGAATTGAGCATTGAGTTGTTATATATCCATGGTCTATGGTGGATGACCACAGCTGAACACTGGAGAGTCTTTAATTTTCCATTTGTGCAGCAAGTATTCGTATCTGCCATGGTTTGTGTGGATGCGGTTTAAGGTTGTTCTTGAGCTTTGTGGAGAGATTGAAGCCAGGGATCTTCAGACTAAGAGTAAGAAACCAAGATAAGACCTCTTAAAAATAAGGATGAAATCTTGGCCCGTTGAACTTAATGGGAGTTTTACTACTGACTTCGTTGGGGCCAGGATTTCACCCAAAGGCCATAAAATCACATGGCGCTTTTCATATAGATTTGTCTCTGTGGTTTTAGGCAAAATAATTTCTCTCTTCCCTCTTTTTGGCAGAGTATTGGGTATCCATTTTCCACTTATCTTACACATTGTACCTCAGAGGTAGCTCTGCCTCAGTGGGGAAATAATTTCTAAATATATGATCTGATCCTAAGAGGAGCTGAGAATCTGCAACTCCCATTGACTTCAGTGGCCTTAAGGGCAATGGGGGGTGCTTAACACCTCTAAGGATCAGGTCCATAGTTTATGAAGCACAGATATTTTTTTAAGAATTAAAGGTTCTAAATCAATATAAGACTGGGTTGTTGATGTCTGTTCTGTTAGTTTAGGGGTTTTTTTAAGGTTTTTTTATGGTAAACATTAAGCTGTATACTGCTCATGTCAACAGAAGCTTTCCTTTTCCTGTATAATAATTGCATATTTGTAAACTTAAATACAAAACAAAACATTTTGTCTTTGGTAGGAGCAAGACCCTGCAGTGTTTGGAGTGGAGTTTGCTGAGATATCTCGATCCACGCTGCTGATTAGATACACACTGTTGCCTTATTTGTACACCTTATTCTTTGATTCTCATGTCCACGGAAACACAGTGGTACGAGGATTAATGCATGAGTAAGTTATCAGTCTCTCTCCTATCTGTCATATTTTATTCACAGTAGTAGTACAGATCCAGTGTACAAATTTATTTTATATTTATTTTGATAATAGTAATGATGAAATTGTTTCCCTCTGTCTTAACAAGAGCAATTTACAGTAAAACAATAAAAAATGTTTTGCTTAGTTCATGTGACATTTAACATTGATTTTTACTTTAAAAGCAATATCTTCCTCCACTTAAATAAATAACAATAGGGAAAAGTTTCCAGGTGTTTGTTTAGTAGAATGGGGCTTATGATATTTCAAATATTTGTTTTTAATATTTCTGCTTAACAGTGTATATGTCCCTATTTTTAACCATTAGGGCTTTGATATTCATATCATGGTAAGTAGCAGTGATTTCATGTCCATGAAGAAAAGAACGCCTCATGCAGTCTTCAGTGATGTCAAGTTTGTAGTCTTATCTATTCCCCACTTACAGCATCAGTGCTTTGGGCCAGATCCTACAGATCCTACATAAGCTCAGATATCAAAAACAGCCAATATTATCAAAATATTCAAACACTGGCACTGAAGAATTATTCAATGATTTATTCAAAGCTGTTCATATTACCTGTCAAATTTACCCTTTTAGAGAGACAAAGTGGGTGAGAAAATACCTTTTATTAGACCAACTTCTTTTGGCGAGAGACCAGCTTTTGAGCTTACACAGAGCTCTTCTTCAAGTCTGGGTAAAGACTTTCGGAGTGCCCAATTAACAACTATGTGAGCAAAACTAGACAATCACTACACTCGCAAATGAACTCTCTCAGAGTAACAATAAAAGACAAAAACACCATTATCATCTGTGCGTGAACAGTTTTCACAAAATGATCACTCTATATCTGACCTCTCAGTCCCTGTTCTCAAATCGGCGCCATGCCATCAAAATGAGCCTGGCAGCTTAAATACATAACTTTGCCAAATACTAAAAATAATGGACTGAATTGAGACACTGAATTTATGACTTATTACAATAATCTGTAACCCACTAAAAGCCTTCCCCCAGCTACTTCCCCCGCACCTTTCTTTTCCCTCCCATGATTTGAAGGGTGTTTACAGGCCACTTAAAACATATTTCAATGGACCATTTAAGGTGAAGTACTTATATGAAACAATCTGTTCCCTCTTGTTTTTAGCTTTGACATTCTGAGAACATTTCTCAGACCTGAAGAAGAACTCTATGTGAGTCTGAAAGCTTGTCTCTCTCACTAACAGAAGTTGGTCTAATAAAATGTATCACCTCACCCACCTTCTCTCTCCAATATTCTGGTACCAACATGCCTCTAACAATACTACATAAATCTACCCTTTTATTATTGAATTGTTCTATCAATGGGCATTGTTATAATTCAGAAATCCTGGTATATGATGATCTCCTGACATAATACTTTGAAAAGCCCTAAACATATAACCCATGCTATTTTTTTTCAGTCTGTTGAAGTAATTACCTTTATAAACACTCTTTTAAAAAAATCAAATTATAGCTGCTTGTTTCATATATGTCTGAGGTAGTGGAACTACTGCAGGAAGAAAAATAAATAGGTTCTTTTCCTAAATCCCTTCTTCTTGCAGCGCATTTAATTTAAAATACATTTATTTACGTATTTATTTATGTCTTTATCTAGCAAAGTTTCTTTCTGTTGTGCACCCAATTATGTAGAGCCCGGAACATGCCCTCAGGCATATTAGCCTTCTGCTTTCCCAAACTCTCCATTATTTTAAAAAACAGAACCTTCGGCCTATTTCCCTTTGTTTTTCAATTGCCATGGTTCTTTTGCTCAATTATTTTGGAATTGCTACGATGCTGAACTCTTTCAGGATCAGATACAGTGTGCTATGCACATATAGAGACATGGTGAAATGGACACCATTGAGAGAATCATTTCCTAAGCAATAAAACCACTTGAAGTCAGTGGATAGAAACTTTAGAAATGTCATATCACATTTTGAAATAACGCAAGGAAATCAAAAGTGGTGATAATAGGATTAGAGCTGATCAGGAATTTTTTGATTAAACATTTTTCTGTCAGAAAATGCTGGTTCATATTTAATTAGAAAGGTCAAATGAGAGCGAGACCCCAGAATACCCAATAGCCCACTGGTTATGGCACTCATATTTTTCCTTTGGTCTGCCTGATTCGGAGCAGGGACTTTAGGGTCTCCTGCATCCTATGTCAGCGTCTCAACCACTGGGCTATTGAGTATTCTGGGGTCTCTCTTTCTGTAATTTTAACCTTCCTGACTAAAAATGAGTCAGCTGGACTATCGCTTAGGGTGTGTATCGCTCTCCGAAAACAAATGACAAAACTCAAATTCTTTTGCAAAATGGAATTTGTGTTTTCTGGCCAGCCCTAAATAAGACCATGTCTTACAGGTAGCTAAAGCAATTACTTTTATTCTTTGTCCAATGGCTGGTGTGTGAAATATTTACGGTCAAAGGGCTGCTTTTAAAATTAAATAGTGTTATGTGTTTAGTATGAAGAATCAATTATGTGATACCAGCTGTGTGTCTGGCAATCTGAGATTTGGTCAGTTTCTGCAGCCATTTGACAAATGTCAATGAATTTTATGCAATACAGATTGAAAAGCTTGCAGAGAAGGCCATAACTAATTGAAAATCCTCTCAGGGAAGCTTCACTTTTTCTGCAGTAAGACTTTGTGTGCTGCATCATCTTGCAAGAAGAGCACAGTTCTCTTTTCCACCCCGGATATAGTGGCATCTCTTGCTGGATTTGCCATGAAAGACGCTGTATCCTCTGTTGTAAGGACATATACTCCTTGTGTGTATGTGTATACAGGCATTGCTGTTATTACTGGAGATAGAATTCGGGACTGTAAACATTAAAAATACAGGTCTCTTCCACTTGAGCTAAAGAAGAGCTTCTTTAGCTATGAGATAATGGTAGGCTATAAAGCCCCTGGATTAACCACTAGATGATCACATGTGCAAATGAATAGTTTAGGAGGGAAGGTTTGTATGAAGTGGAAAATATCAAATCCCCAAGACTGTCTCCATTGCTGTTCACCAGTTTCATGGTCTATGCAATAGGAATAATGTTGTTCTGTTCACCTACACTGCCAGCAGGTGTTAGAACTTGCATAAAACTGCTGACGTTCTCCTGATTCTCCTGGCAGATGAAGCTTATTAACTCCGTCTCTGACCTAAGGGAGAGGTGAGTGGTTGTCCAGATAGAAAACAGGAAAGACAAGATCCGCAAGGGACAACTAGATAGCCAAGCAGTGGTCCACATACAGAATAAACAGTCAGCAAAGTTGGCATGGGTAATGAAACTAGTGAGGGTATTACCTTTTGGTTAACAATTTTTGTATGTGTGCAGTACGTGGGCCCAGGGTATAAAGTGGCATTGCAGGTTCTCTATCTTGTTTTCAGGATAACAGATTCCAGAATTGTGCACTATTTGCCAGCAGAGACCCATAGATGTCTCAGTTGTGGAACCATGGCTCTGGTTAGCTACAGGATTAACTGAAAATACTTTTTGCCCCAGTGACTTGAAGGCTTACTTAGCCAACCTCATTGAATTCACAGAATTAGGGAAGGTCTTCAATGTCACTGACCCAGCCCCAAACATTAGGAGGTTCGATATGTTTTGTCTTTGGCATACTGTGGATTGGCTTCATCTACTAAATTGGGTTGCCTGACTGGTTTATCCCTTTAGTGTGGACTAGTGGGAGTCCCTGACCCATGTAGAGGATTTGTGGTAAGGATGTTATTGGAGGGATGGCCTAGCAGTGATGCATGCAAAGAAGATGATAGACATTCCATAAACATGCAGATTCTGTCAGGGTTAGCGGATGCTCTATCCAAAATATGTAGTTGTGGGATGGAAGCAATCCCATTTAAAGCTGCATTTGGTGTTGTCCTTTTTTGGTGCCTTCAGGGTTAGTGAACTGGTGCCACAAGCAGCCAGGGACAAGTTCAGATGTGTATTAGAATTCACAGAAGTTTGGCTTGCATGGGGAGTAATGTATTTATGCTTGAGGTATGCTGAAATGGATCAAACATGACAGATGGGCAAATACTGCCCCTCTCCCACATTACATTTTAATAAAGTTGTAGCTGCTACTTAAAATCCATCCCTCTGTCTGTTCTCTTCTACTTGGGCATCCAGATCAGTGAATTCAGGAATGCTGAAGTTAGCACAGCTTCATGAGGAGCTCCCCAGCAGCACTGTACCGGCTGTGGGAATGTGGTTATTCAGCAAAATGTTGCTAGACGTTTCTGTGAGGTACAGCTCAGAGGGGGTTGGAGCTGGAGCTGGAGCTGGCAAGTCTGGATGGGAGAGGAAGGTTTTAGAAATAAGGTACATCGTTTTTGCACCTTATGAGGTTTTAGGGATCTTTTCATGCATTTTCTCCAGACTGCTTTTCTGCCCAGGTCACTGGCAGATGTAAGTTCCATTGGCATTTGTAAGTGTTGAAAACCAAGTGGCTTTTTTGATCTCCTGAAGGCCTGTACTTGACAGGAAGCCAGAATAGTCTGGTGTCTAAATATCTGGCTGCAAACGTAATGCTTTAGTCTCCCTACTAGTACTTTAGGCAGTAGGAAGAACAGCTGGATATTTCTTACCAATGGGGCAGCCTGAGCAAGTTGAATCTTGCCTGGAAGTGGCAGTTCAAGTATGGTCTTTATCTATGAACTAAATCGAGTATCCTGCTTCTCCACAGGTCCATTGGTATTGGGTTAGACATCTAGATTCTAGCTTCTCTCCTAAGGAAATCAGGTTTGATAAGAAAAGACTTTCTAAGGCATTGTTTAGAGTGGCAATTAATTTATTTTAGCTATATTGTTCTTAAACAAGGTAAGCATGAAATACATTTAATCATGGTTTGCCTGGAGTATAAGCTTTTCTCAGACAGTATTCTAGGCTAGTTAGGGTCCTAGTACGAAGACAAACACAGTAGTACATGTATACTGTAATATATGAATTGTAAAATCACCGTGACTTGACTATGTTGGCCAGGAAAAGTGTGTTGAACTGTGTTTTAAATCATGTTTCAGTTAACAAAATGTTATTGCCAGCATAGATGAGGTCTAAATTATTGATTCTAAAGGCTGGGAAAAGAGAAACCAAAACTTCTTTTTATCAGTCATGAAAAAGGTATCTGGATATTGAAGAAACACACTAAAGTAGGCAAACAGTGCAGTGAGCAATATCACAGGATCAAAATACTTCACAAGCTCTTTGAAAAAGTAAGATTTGAATTAACAAAGGGTGTCTTGCTTTCAAAACTAGATTTACTTCTGATCGGCAGACT
Organism: Mesoclemmys tuberculata; assembly: GCA_007922155.1. Taxonomy (NCBI): domain Eukaryota; kingdom Metazoa; phylum Chordata; order Testudines; family Chelidae; genus Mesoclemmys; species Mesoclemmys tuberculata. The sequence continues at coordinate 24,992,053 of ML675616.1, forward strand.
CATGGAATAGATACAGCTTTCCTTTGGGGACCAGCTCTTATGATTGCTCCAGTTCTTCAAGAGGCAAGTATTCTACATTTTAAAATGTTATAATATAGGAACCAAAGAGCTTAATACTATTCAGCGCTTTCAATCACATGGTGGGTGGTCATATCTTTATTTTGCACCATCCAGTTTTTTGGCCACTCTCAATCCCTGAGGAGTCAATTTCACAAACAGACCTAGCTATATAGAAAGTACAACTATACATACACAGGCTGGATCCTCCTGCTTGCCAAGTCTCATGTTGCAGATGTCCCTGAAGGGTAGCAGTAAAGGGCTTGTAGAGTTTGGAAGAAGGAAGAGAACCAGATATAGAATGGCTGCCAGCTTGTGGCCAAAGCTGTTATACCGAACTAACCTCCAAATTAAAATTTCCCAAAAAAATCTTGGAATTGAAAAGTGTGAAAGACTATGCTAGGAGTTTCCCCAACACCAAATCCAAATGGAATCAAAGTCCTTCTGTTAAGCTGAAAATAAAAATATTATATGCAGTGTTAGAGAGACAAAGTGGGTGAAGTCATACCTTGTCTTGGATCAGGTTCTGTTGATGAGGGAGACAAGCTTTTGAGCTACATAGAGCTGAAGAAGAGTTCTGTATAGCTTGAAAGCTTGTCTCTCTCACCCACAGAAGTTGCTCCAGTACAAGATATTACCTCGTCCATGTTGTCTCTCTAATGACAAAGTTAGTTAGTTACTATTTGATAGGTTTAAAAAAAGCACTGCCCTGTGGATGGACAGGCCATTTCCCCCCATTGTGTGAGGCCGTTAGGACCATGATTCTTTCCGAACACTGAGTGTGAAGTACCAGCTGCAGAGTACTTAATCTGAAGTGGGGAGGATTTCACTCCCTGTCAGAGGATGACTGGCCGCTCTAAGATGGAGTGGGGTCCAGTGCACCTGGACTAATCTGCTGCCCAATGGGCTAAATGGAGGGCACCTGGGCCTTAGAAAAGGGGAGACAGATTCAGGTTGTTGGGTTCTGAGTTAGCAAGGAGAAGACACCATGCGGGATGACCTGTGGAGAAGGCCACACTGTAGGCTAGAGGTAGTAGGTGGGGTAGAAAACGGATCTCAGGGAGGAAAGGTTGTGCCTAGCTTGGAACTGGGACAGAAGGGAGTTTGAACTGAGGGGAAAACAGACCCTTAGAAAGGAGGGGCTATGCCCTTATTGGGACAGGGCTGAAAGAAATGTACCTTTAAAAAGAGGATAGACCCTTGGGGAGGAGGAGCTGGGCCTATCTGAAACTGACATGAAGACTTTGTAAGTTTGAGTTCTCTTTTGAAAGACATTGTTCAGGACTTACTAAATAGGACCCTAGAAGGGGAATGTTTTGAATATCTGAACTGTGTGGACTTTTAAAGGGGCCATAAGTGAAGGGGAAACTGAGGCAGAGCCATGTTGGCCAGCAGGGGGTGCTACAGAGCAGACACACTCTTTGGCACTCCCCGACACTGCTACTTCCTTGATACTCAGCAGCAAGGCTAGGTGAGCAGTGGATTTGGGTCATAATAAAGAGTTATATAGCAGTAGTGTAAATTACAGTTGTTTGAAATAAGTCTGTTACTAGGACTTAAGTGAATGAAGTAATTTTTACCAATACTGATGATCAAAGACATGAAGGACTAGACGCACAAAGGGATTTAGGCACTTACCTGCCACTTCAGGTACCTAACTCCAAAATTTAGATCTTCAAATCCCCCACTAAGTGGTTACATAGGTGCCAAAATTTCCACCAGGGAAAGCTCTATGGCACTTAAATGTCTGCCTGTGGGCATGCACAAAGCCACTTAAATCCTGATGCCACCCAGCTGCTGATCACCTAGGCTGGTGGTCCCCAACCTTTTGGCTCAGGGGTCACAGATATCATTTTCACAACCCTGAAGGGCCACCAGTCTCTGCCAGCAGCTCTCCTGCAGTGTAGCCAGACAGAAGGAGTTCAGTGAGGAGGCTGCATCCCTCCTCAATGATCTCCCGTCTCCCTGGCTGCAGCAGGGAAACTGAACACATCCTGTAGCCCAGTGCGCTCCACCTGGGTCCCTAGGCAGGTCCCTTCTGCAGCCAGGGGGTGCAGGAGCTCAGTGCTCCCCTCCCTCTGGCTCCAGCAGAGACCTGCTCCCTGTGACAGCCATGGGGAGGGAAGTGCTGATCTCCCACCCCTTGCCTGCAGCAAGGAGCCTGCACCGGTCTTTTAGCTCATGGAAACATGCTCCGTCTGGGTCCTTAGGCAGTGACTTCCTTCTGCATCCAGTGGGAAGGGAGCCATGAGCCACTTTGAAAGCCCCTGTGGGCCACTTTTGGCCCCCAAGCCACAGTTGAGAACCACTGACCTAAGCCCCCGGAGATCCTCAACCTAGGCATTCCCCTACCTATCTTGCATGTGTGGCCTGACTGCTTGGCATTTTCAAGTTGGCTCCCCACAAAGCACAGCTGGGTGGGGAGGAAGAGGTGGTGATGGCCCTCTTGTATTGTTATAGCTCAGCAGTTAGAGTGCTTACCTGGGATGTCCTCAGCATTTCCTACAGGCTATTTTAGGCAGCTAGCCACTCAACTTGCTGGCTTTTGTGAACCCTATCCCCGACATGCATTCTATAGGGAGCCTGGATTCTTTGCTCAGGGCTGTGGAATCCATTAGACTTCAGGATGCCCATATGTTAGGCCTTTCAAAACTGAATCTAAGCCCCCTTGGTAGGTCTAGCCCTAAGCAGGCTGCTGTTTGTCACATATTTGCTTCTACACCTTGTGCCTCTGAAGTTCAAAGAAAAATTATTATTCCTATGTATCAAATCATTTTTACCACGGGGGAGGTTGGTTTCTGAGCCTTCTTGGAGTCCTTCATTTTCAAATCTCTCCTATATTCTTAACAGCTAATGACTAACTGAGGCTGTTCACAGAGTTCAGGGAAGGGTAACAAGCATGATTCAGAGTATGGGAAAAACTCCCATGTGAAGGGGCAGTGAAAAGACGGGGATTGTTTACCTTGGAAGGAGATGGATATGATAAAGTACATGAAGTAGTGAATGGTCTAGATCAGGGGCTTCTGTTCTGCCTGTCTTGTAAGACACAAACAGGGGACCTTTAATAACATTAAAAAGTGGCATATTCAAAACTACTAAAGGAAATATGTTTTCACACAATGTGTAATTAGGGTTGGGTATTTGTAGAGGTCAGAATTTAACAAGAATAAAAAAGGTGTTGAACATTTATATGGCTATCAGAGTTGTTGTAATTAACTGTGATGACTTTGGAACCTCATGCTTCAGGATTTAAGCCAATCTCTAATGATGAGATCAGGATGAGACCGAAACATGGGGAGGGTCAGATTACCACACAGCTGCTCACTGTGGGGTTATTACACTTTTTTCTGTCGGATCTTGTCATGGCCACTGTCATACAGGAGCCTAGAGTAGAGGGACTTTGGTCCTGATCCAGTATATCAATTCTTATGTCTAACTGAAGACTTTCATCCTTTAATAAATCAATACATTCTTAGATAGTCCTTCAATTTATTTAAATTTGCCCAGGCATGAGGGCAACGTCAAGAGTTTTCCACTGAAAATTTCAGATAGAATGGAGTATAACAGTCACCCATCAACAGATTTCCCATCATCTCAACAATATTTGTTCTGAACTCAGTTAAAAATGCATGGTCCTTCAAATAATATGTTCAGCTGTCTATGCAATATGTGCTTATTCCCATATGTGATATAAAATTTTCAAGATTTACTCAATGTCTTCATGGTAATTGCATGTTTCTGCAGATTACTTTGTAAGTAATGGGTCAGATCATCTCCTCCTGCTTTAAAAACCCAGGAAAGGAGGCTCTAGGAAAGAAATATCTTCCCACAGGAAAAAGACATAGATCCCTACCCCAAACTAGTGAATCTATGATAGGCTAGAACTATCCATGCCTCCTCTGGCTCCCATAGTCTCTCTGTTCCCTGGCAGCTGAGCCCTGCTTCTGATAGAAAGGGAGAGATGTGCACGTGGAGAGGCTAAGGGATTTTATACATGAGAATAACAATCTATTTTGTTCCATGAACATATGTATCTACTTCTTTTGATGCAAACTTTTCCCAGAGTAATCCTATAGTAAGCGCTTTTAGAATCAATGACTTTAGCTTTGAAACTCAATAATAAATGTGTCACCAAATATAAAGTAGTAACTATGCAGTTAGGAATAAATTACCTATTAGAATGACACTAAAATATTGTAAAGAAGAGGCCTAGGACAGAGATATCTATATACCCTTCTTCCCTCCCTGCCTCCCAAACCTTGCCTCCTGTCACTTCTCCCTGGAAAGAGTCAGGCATTTCAAACTAGGTGTCTCGTACCTACCCCTCGTAAGGAGGCCTTTCCCCTTCAGTAGTGTAACCAACATCTGTTTAACCCCACTCAGTTATCCAATTTAAGGCCCCAATCTTGCGGGCCTTGACAAGCGCACCACTTATAAGCATGGGAGCAGTCCCATTGAAGTCATATACATCGGTATTTGCAGGATTGGGGCCAGCAGTATGGATAGAATAATACATCTGACAGTGCCATGGACTCATCCAACAGAACTGCAATGAGCCAAACAGAGCATGATGCAGGCAGCTGGCAAGCACTGCTAGATTAGTCAGCTCTAGTATATTGCCACGTTAATAAGAGTTATTCATAGCCAAGATTTTACCTCCAAGGGATGTTGAGTATACAGATGTATTTAAGCACAAACAAAAAATTAATTTAGCAATGTGCTATCAAAAATGTGAAAAAATAGTCAAACTACTTTCTGATAATTACAGGGAGCAAGATCGGTGGATGTTTATTTCCCTGAAGCATCCTGGTTTGACTACTATACGGTAAGTATTTTAAAAGTTTACAGTTTCTAACAGTTTGAACATAGTTTAAAATGTTAATTAATTTTGAGCACTGCTCAGCAGTATTCGCCCCCCCCCCCCAAAGCATCTGTGGTGAAGAAATCTAGGGAAAAAAATCCTTCTGCACCAGGCTGGCTAATTGAGCAAGAAAATTACGCAGCTTTCAGTAGCATTTTATTTTCTATTTTTAGATTCTACCGCACTAAGACACAGAGGGCTGAATTTTCAAGAGCAGTCTATACAATCATGCCTACAATTGTCAGGGTTTCTATTTTTATTTGCATTCATAAGTTTTGAGTTTGCATCTTACATTGCTTTCGTGCATACAAATTAGGTAGATATGTATTTATCTGATTTGCACACCTGACTGCAAATTGCACACAATAATACAAAAGTTTGCGTACACAACATTTTTTACATGTAAAACCGTGGAGGGCAATCTTATACATGAGGCTGAGGTCTCTTTGAAAAGTTGTCCCAGAGAGGTGTGGAGCAATCCAAGTTAAAAAAACAAACAAGCAATCAAAACCATTTTTCCCAACCACAAATTTTGTGTTTGCTTTATTACTTTATAAATAATTCCTTTATCTAAGGGCTGGATTTGTAAAAAGGGCTCTGAACTGGACTAATTCTGCTCTAACTGACGTCAGTGGTGAAACTCATATTGACTTCAATAAGGTAGACTTAGGCCGATCGTAAGCACTTTTGAAAATTCCAGCCCAAGTGTTTAAGGCTAATATTAACTATCCTGTGCAGTTACAGATAGAGGAAGGGTTTAGAGAAAAAATGTTCCTGGCCTGGAATCTTAACATTTTTATTCTTAAAGATTGGATTCTCTTTTTTTTTTTTTAAACAGTGGCTGCCTGTCTGTTATTTTCTCCTTTTTCTCCTCTAAAAAGACTCAGTTCTTCAGTTCACATTAGTACCTTAACTTCTTAATAAAGCTGGATGAATTTTTTTGGCCAAAACATCTTTTAGTGAAAAATGCAGATTCAGTGACATTGAAATGTTTTAAAAATGCACGTCATTTTCACCAAATTGTGTAGGTGGTTTTAAGCAAATCCCAAAAAGTTCTATTTCATTCTGACATTTTCAAAACCAAAGTTTTCATTTTTTTATTTGAAATGACTTTTTTAATTTAGAAATTTCCTTCAATTTTATTTAACTTTAAAAAAAATGTTAAGGCTCAAAATCAAAACTAGTTATATTAACCCCCCAGGAAATTTTGTTTTCACTTTTTGGTTTGCTGAACGTTGTTTTTTTTTTTTTAAAGTTTGTTTCAGGTTCACTCCCAATTTTTTTTTTTAAGTGTGTGTGTGTTTATTTTCAAACTGTCAGCAAACCAAGCAAAAATTATTCAAATAGCTCTTCCTCAACTCCCACCACCTGACACAATTGGGCTCCACATCTCAGCTAACTGTTGTGGCATCACTTAGAGTTTTAAGGAGGGTGTTGAAAGAGGAAAGTGAGTTAGTTTTACTGATGCTTACAGGGAGCTATGCCCAAGCATGATGTGCAGCACTGGAGAAAGCAGAAAGGTTTTTCTCTAAAAATGTAACAAGTGGCAATGGAGGTTAGCAGTATGGGCCACTCAGAGGCAGGAGACAACTTTTCAATACAGAATGGGAGAAAAAGAGGCTGGGGATGGTCTTCAATGTCCTTGAAAGTGAAGATAAGTAACTTACATTTGATATGATAGAGAAGAGAAAGCTCATGAAGAGATGGAAAGAGAAGTGTGATATGGTCAAAGTGATGGACTAGGATAATGATCTTTGCACCAGAGTTCTGAGTGGATTTTTTTGGACAAAGAGCATTGTTTTCTTGAATTACTATGGTACCTGTTTGCCTCAAGGACTGAAGAAAATTTAACAGTTTTCATCCTAAATGGCTATACATTTCTTACTGCAAAACTGAAATGTGACGGCTTCCATATACGTAGAAAGATTAATAAGACTATCTTGCTTTCTGCTTAGAGACGATTCACAATTATTTCACAAGATACTGACCGATGACAATTTTTAAGATGATTCGTTATATCCTATTCATGATTGTTCTATCTTTGATGTATCACTTGTGTAACTTGAAGATCCAAATTCTGTTAAATACTGATGCATATCTGAAGAAATGCCACTGAATTCCATGGTGTTATTCTGGGGCTAGGTTCTTATCTCATTTACATCAGTATAAATCCAGATTTGTTTCATAGCTTTATGGCAATTAATGATAGTATCTGAATTTAAAATAAAAAGCTTTTAACTTATTAATTTTTGTGGTAGGGTGATGAAGTGCCAGTTTCCTGGCATAGAAAATATGGCACCATTGATGCCCCATTGGACAAGATTCCACTCTTTCTCCGTGGAGGTTACATTCTGCCAACACAGGCACCAGCCACAACAACCACTGTGAGGTAACTACCACATAATACATTTCTTTCAAAAGTATATACCACATTTTTCTATTCAGGGATTCAGCAGTGGAAAGAAGTAGATAAATAGCCTTATTCGTCTCATGATGAAATCCTTCAAATAAAAAAAAAAGTAATTAATAATGAGAGAAATCCATCCTGTGTAAAGTATTTAAATTTTGGTTTAAAATTAAATTATAGCATTTGGCCATATCTTTTTTGAATCCCCAGTTTAAATGCTTTATTTTCAAACCAAGTTCATATGATTGGACACCACTGGGAATATGACAAAGCCATAATGAGTGTGGTGAGCAATGGCTACAACTCTTTAACTCAACATACATTGGAGGAAAATAGGGTCAGCAAGCAATCAACCTGGCAATCAAGTAGTCCGGTGTGGTATGGCTCGATGGCAACTAAAGTATATTGCAAATAGGGGAAACTACACTTAGCCAACTACTGGCATGACATGGGATTAAGCTTTTATCCCACCATTTGCTTTTCTGCTGTATAAGGGTCCATAAAATAGTTGCCCCTGTCTGTAAATCACCTAGAATGGTATTTCCCAAACAGTTGGTCCCAACCACCAGCGGGTCATGGAAGTTTCTAGATGAGTCACCACATCAAGGGCTGGATGTCATGACATTGGGATGGTCAGGCTAAATGTGCCCAGCATTGCAATCACATGCCCCAGGTCACAATGTCTAGAGTGGGGTAGCCAGTTCCAGCCCCATAGGACAAAGCCACCCGGATGGGATGAGTTCAGGGTGGGTTCACTCTCCACGCATCTCCCTCGGGCTGATCCTCCATACCAGGCTGGGATTCGGGTTGCAGTGTCAGGTCAGAAGGTGCATATATGTAATGGTGCATTGCAAAAAAAGACAAAATGCAGTTGATGAGCAGTATTAATAAAACATTTGGGAACCACTGACCTAGAAGCTTTCCATCATGTTAATCAACTAGAGTAGGATCCAACCAAAACCTACTCCCAGCTTGGAAGTTGCGATTAGAAAGCAAAAGGTTCCTGCACCGGCTGGCCAGTCACTTCATATTTACAATAAATATATGGCAAAAGAGTAAACTTTAGACTTCCCTTCCATTCTGACCTGGAACTATCAAATACTCTGGGGAAAGTAGAAAGGCCCTAACTGATCAACCAATCAGTGGTAAGGGAAACTGTCTTTCTAATACCAAGAAGTGACTTGCATATAGCCAAAGTAAAATGGCAGTTCTGGACAAATACAACCCAAGAAATAACTAGCCATTTATGAACCACACTCAAAAGTGAATAGAAAGAAAAGGTGGGACAGGAAATTAGTACAAGCTGCAATGCACAATGCAGTAGCCAAACTGAGCCTTGGGGACCATAATCATCCTCCATCCCCATCCCTCCATCAAAGCTGCCAAAGAAGGGAGGGTCTTTTCCTAACAGAGACCTCCCTCCACAACAGGAGGATACGTGGTGTCCTCTTCCTCAGCAGCTCAAGCGAAGGATCCATCTCTGTGAGCAAGGGGACATTTTGGTCTCTTTTTATTATTGTAAAATCTGATTTAATTGTAGAAATTACACCATTTCTAGTTTTCCTGTGAACTTTGACCAGGAGAGAGAGTCCCTCCATACTAATGATATGTCTCATTGAATTTCTCAACAGCCGCCTGAACCCATTTGGACTTATAATTGCTCTGGATAAGCGAGGAGAAGCCTCTGGGTCCCTCTTCTGGGATGATGGTGATTCTATTGGTAAGTTTGTCACACTACTGCAAAACAGTCAGGGGCCCTGATTCTTCTCACACCAATTTTTCACCAGTGTAACTCCATTGTCTTAGCTGGAGTTACTCCTGATTTATATTGGTGTAAATGACAGGAAAGTTGGTCCTGATTCTAATTTCACTCTGGTGTAAATCATGAGTGACTCTTTTGAAGTTAGTGGCACCCCTGCTCATGACACTGGTGTAAGATCTGAACAAGCGCATGAGGCATAAAGAGATAGTAATTAGGTTTCAAATTCCTATGAAATTACCTTAGTTTACTGCAGAAGAACTGAAAATGTGTAGGCAGCACTTGAACGGTCAGCTGAAAAGTTGCCAGTCCTTAATTGCTGGCTACTGCTAAATTCAACTGTGTCTATTACTTGTTACCTGTCTTAATCTCATGGCTCCTGTTACATTTGTTTTGACAGATACTATTGAAAATGAAGTCTATTTCTTGGTCAAATATACATTCAGTGAAGTAAGTAACAACAAGTATTATTTTGGTTCTTATCTCTAAATAACTTTGCTACAGCCCTGGTATTCAGCCTTCAAAGTTTGTGAGCCACTTTGTCAAACAAAGCAAGAGAGAGCTACAAAATAATCATGTTGTTATATTGCATTGCAATATTTTAAGTCATGACATGTTACCAGGATATATAACATATTGATGGGACATCATGACATGACCCTGATAATACATTCTTCACCTCTCAGCCTTTTCCCCCCAGTAGCTGCTGGGAGGGAAGGAATCTCTTTCCCCACCCTCACCCATCTACTTTTGGCTGCTGGGTGAGAGGAGGTGTGAGAAGCTCAGTGAGTTCCATATCTCTTCTGTACTCTGCTATTTCTGATTGCTCCTATGAATAATACTCCACTGAATCTTTGAGAACCAGGTAGTGTCTAAAGTGCTGATCGCATGCAGCTCTAAAAGCAAAGGCTGATTGTCACTGTGCTTAAAAAATATTTAAAAGGAAAAACAATCTAAGTATGTGAGAAAGATACTATAAAATGAGCTTACAAAATAAGTAGAAACTTTCCCATTACAATAAGTTATGGCATCTATTATAAAAATAGCTAGTGATCTACTTCAGCAATTATACGGATTGCTTTTATCTTGCCAACACCTTTTGATGTGATTTATCTAAGGGTCCCAATTTCTCCTAACTGGCCCTCCTCAATTAGATTTCAAACAAACCAGTTCATGAACCATCTAGCATCTACTAGCATCTACTTAAACCAACATTGTGAATACTGGCATGGTTTTCAGATCATACGTTCCCAAAAGTTTGCCATTGGTAGAAGCTATTTGGATGAATTAAATTACATTTAATTTGCAAGGTGATATGGTTCTTGGAATTATTCTTGGAAATAATCTGTGATAGCAGATTATAATAAATTGATGGCTATTTTTGTGTGTGCTTGTAAATTTAGTCTGGTTTCAGCTATTTTCTTCTGTATTACAGCAAAAGCTGCCCAGTGTTTAGCGTTCATTATCTAATTTTTTCCTCTAAATGCACTGAGAACAATTCCACTGCTTTTATCTTGTTTTAAGAAAAATGGCATTTTTACTTTATATAAAGGAGAAAAAAGATTACTTTAGTCTTCTTTATTCTGTATTTAGCAATTTACTGCAGGCAGACTACAGAAAAAGAGTAACCATTTTTATATTAAATTGGGATCTGTGCAAATATGATTGATTTAATGATGCTTCCATTTCTCATTGCTCATGTTTGATTTTGTCTGTAAATCCATCTCTGAAATTCCTATCTGTATTCTGGTAACCTCCAATATCAAGTTTTCATTATCAATATGCTAAAATAATAAAAAAAATCTCATGCTAGATAATAAATTACAAATGTATGAGAGATGTGTGACATTACAACATTTGAGAGTCCTCAGTTTATGCTGTGTATTCCTAAATATTTAAGAAACTACTGCTGCATAATTCCATCTCATCTAATTCTAAAGGAACAATAAAAAAAAACCAAAAACAAAAAACCCTTCTTTCTCTACTTTCAACATTCAAAATAGTTACTTACAAATATAGATCTTGATCCTGCAGCACTTACTCAGGACTCATTAAGGAGTTCTGCTCAAATTAGGACTGCAGAGTTAGTCCCCAAAATTTATAATTTCATTTAAGTAACCAAGAAGGCTTCAAATTACAAGTATACATTACAAGTCTAGGGAACACAGAAATAATGTGGCTTCTCAATGTCTTTAAAGTTGTGAAAGCTGATGACTAAAAGGTTAGTAGCAGAAGTTGCACTATTATGATAATTAAAATATCAGATTAAATATCTGGTACCTGATGTAGACAGAAAACATTAACTGGAAAACACTTCATGTGTACTGTAGATAACTGCTACACCTGCCTTAAACTAAGTAAAAGTACCTGTCTAGCTTCTGGTACTACACCTGCCAGTGTAATATCTGAGTGAGGTATTAGAACCAGTGCTAGAAAAATAAAAGAAAGAGGTCCAAGAAGATTCTAAATATGTACTGCAAATATTTTGTTTCCTATTTTGCTGGGTTTTAATTATATGCAAAATCTTATTCTGTATGAAAACTCATGTGCCCACTATTACTATTCTTTACCTTTATATTTTTAAAAATTGTATACTTTATAAGACATTATGTATGGAGTAAAACAATGAGCTACACAAATAGAACAAGTATTCAATATATAATTTCCAAGGAGTTACTATTAATCTAAAATTCCTTCTTCTGAATTATTATAGGGCCAGATGAGGACAAAGATTGTTAAAAATGGCTACCGGGGAGTTGATTCTCTGATATATAACACAGTTCAGATTCTTGGTGTGACCTCAAGACCTAATGCTATTATTATGAATGGAAAAGTCATCCGGGGAGAGGACTTATCGTATCAGGCAAATGGGGTAAGAATTGTGCGGACAAATTATGAATTTTTCATAGGCTTTTTCCCAACTCCAATGAGGATAGTAAGTGAACCAGTGCTAACAATTTTCCAGTCATGCCCTATATCTTTCAAAAAATAACTGGAGATCAGATTTTTGTACAGCAGAGTATGAGCTTAACTTTGCAAAAAGTCACAACTGTAAGAATAGAAGACTTTCTGGGTTAAGTTGCAGGAAAGTTTCTCCCTGGCCATTATACATACACCTATCTAATTTTGTGTCTGCAGTGTTTTAGCTGTTTTGGTCCCAGGATATGAGAGAGACAAAGTAGATGAGGTAATAGCTTTCATTGGACCAACTTCTGTTGGAAGAAGGTATAAACTTTCAAGCTACACAGAGCTCTTCTTCAGGTCTGGGAAAAGTCTGTTTTCTTTCCCTGTCTTCCCAAGAAAACCTGGATCTGGTTCTATTCACTATCTTTATAAATGATTTGGATAATGGCAAAGAGAGTACACTTATAAAGGCTAAAAAAGGATACCAAATTGGAAGGGGTTTCAAGTGCTTTGGAGGATAGGATTAGAATTCAAAATGATCTGGAAAAACTGGGGAAATGGTCTGAAATAAATAGAATGAAATTCAGTAAGAACAAATGCAAAGAACTACACGTAGGAAGGAGTAATCAATTGTACAAATACAAATGGGAAATGACTATTTAGGAAGGAGTACTGCAGAAAAGGATCTTGGAATTATAGTGAGTCACAAGCTAAATATGAGTCAACAGTATAACACTGTTGCAAAAAACCCAAACATCATTCTGGAATGTAGTAACAGGAGGGTTGTAAGCATGACGTAAGATGTACTTCTTCCGCTCTACTCTGCACTAATTAGGCCTTAGCTGGAGTATTGTGTCCAGTTCTGGGTGCCACATTTCAGGAAAGATGAGGACAAGTTGCAGAAAGTCTAGATGAGAGCAACAAAAGTGATTAAAGGTCTAGAAAACATGACCTACAAGGAATGACTGAAAAAAGGGTTACGTTCTAAGTAGTGGACTAAGTAAGGGAGATTTAAGTTAGACATTAGGAAGAGTTGCCTAATGGTCAGGGTAGTTAAGCAATGGAACAAATTACCTAGGGAAGTTGTGGAATCTCCATCATTGAAGGTTTTTAAGAACAGACTGGAAAAATACCTGTCAGGGATGGTCTAGAATAATAATTAGTCTTGTCTCAGTGCAGAGAACTAAGCTAGATGACCTATTAAGGTTCTTTCCAGTCCTACATTTCTATGATTCTATTTAAAATGTTTGTTTTATAAGGTATTTGTTTTAATATCATTGATTATAATAGTTAGAGCTTGAGTATCCTAAGTGATAAACCCCAAAACCAGTGCCCAGAATATCTCATCTAGATCTCCAGGAAGAGGATGGAGGAATCCTCTGATAGAGCGTGACACAGAAACCAAGGCTACTCTCAATGGCTGGAGTAGTCTTTGTGTCCTTAGCTTCCTTCTCCACAGGAAAAAGACAGGAGTATCACCATGGTGGTTGACCCTCCCTCCTGCCCTGATGACCCCTCTGCTCCATCCCCAAATACCCTGCAGAGCTGGGCTTCGACTTTGCAAGGGCTTCACACTTTGCCCAAATCTTTCCCTCAGTTCTGTATCAATGCTAGCGAAGGTAACAAGATTGGTCACTAAGGGCTTATTCACATAGATAGTCAAAGCATCAAGCAACAGATACAATTTTTGCTGTTACACTACTTCTCTGAATTAGTCATTTAAGTTCACATGTAATTGAGATATGAAACCCATTACATGCATTTGTTTTTAATACTCATCTTACTGAAAAAATCTATTGAGCAAAGAAAATTAGAGAATCAGTTTCTGCCTTGAAGAAAAATGGATAACTCCGTTTTAAAGGAAAATGTCATAAATAATTGTAATCAGAATCACCTCAAAGGAAATATTTTTTAACACCAGTCCTGCCTCTGAAGAAGCTGAAAGCAACAAAAACTTAATGGGAGGTGTGTGGAAGGGGAGAATAAACTCCATAAAAATATGCTTGGAAGGAACCAGTCATGCAAGCCCCTAATATAACAGTATGCAAATAGATGGAAACATTAAAAAAAATCAATAAAGTTGTCAAAAGCTTGTTACAAAATAATTGTCTTTTTATTTTTTAAACACAAACAAGGCAGCTACCCCAGATCTCATTGTCCTAACGATTATTTAAAATAATAATGAATACAAAGAATAACCACCCAACAGCATGTGGTAGCAAATTCTCCAACTTTACAAAAATTGCATTAATTTAACAATCCAGTACTTTAAAACAGCAGAATATGTTCCTTCCACTCAGAGGTCCATCTCCTCTTTGCCATCAGCCTTGACCAAAAGTCGTTTTAGCTTGCTCTAAAGATCAGTTGAGTTGGACTGTTTCCACTATGGATAACTCAGCAGTAACTTCACAGTTTTGCAGTTCTCAGAAAGTTACAACCAGTGTTTTTTGTTAAAAAAAACAAAACCAGATGCACACCTCACTACTTTCTCACGGTCCTGAGACTGTTAAAATACAGTATGCTGTGCAAGAACAAAGAAGTGGTACTTGCCATTAGAAACCTAAATAATTCACACTCAGGGAGGGGAATGTGAGAGAGAGTCTGAAAGAAATTCCAGTGATAAGAATAAAACTTGTAAATATTAAATGCAGCTTTGGGGTGGGGGTGGGGGGGCATTGATTCAAAATGGTTGAATGTTCAACTCCTGTGATCATGCTATAAGGGGGTGGCCAAATTGTGGCTTGTGAGCAGCATGCAGCTCTTTTACAGTGAAAGTGCAGCTCACTGAGTTCCCTATCACCCCCATTCTTCGACTACCAGACTGGGGTGGGGAGCTCGGAGTTTCAGCCCTGCAGCAGGGTGGTGGGGCTAGAGGATTTTGCCCGGGGGGAGGGGGTGGGAATCTTGGGGAATCAATAAAATTGGCCAACCCCTATAAGCTTTGCTTTTCCCAGGAAGTTCGAGTTCAATAATTTAGAAGTAATGGATATAAACCGGCCATCAGAAAATTTAGACTTGAAATTTGATGCAGGTCTGTAACTATCATAGGAGTGAAGTTCTGGAATAGCTGTCCAATGGGAGCAGTGGAGGCAAAAAACCTAACTGGCTTCAGAACTGAGCTTGATAAATTTATGGAGGGTGTGGTATGATGGGACAGCCTAGTTTGGCAATTGACTGATCTTTGACTGCTGGTGGTAGATATGCCAATGGCCTGTGATGGATGTTAGATGGGTGGGTCGTGAGTTATTACAGAGAATTCTTTCTTGACTGTCTGGATGGTGAGTCTTGCCCACGTACTCAGGGTTTAATTGAGCACCATATTTGGGGTCAGGAAGGAATGTCCCCCCAGGGTGGATTGACAAAGGCTCTGCAGGTTTTTTGCCTTCCTCTGCAGCATGGGGCACGAGTCATTTGCGGGTGGATTATCTGTATCTTGAAGTATTTAAACCGTGATTGAGGACTTCAATAACTCAGTCATAGGTTAGGGGTCTATCACAGGAGTGGGCGGGTGAGGTTCTGTGGCCTGCATTGTTCAGAAGGTCAGACTAGACGATCATATTGGTCCCTTCTGACCTTAGAGTCGACGAGTCTATGAATACTCTTCAGAGAACAGTGTATCTGAACAATAGTGACAACTTTAAAAGAGCATGAGAGGAGTTAAAAATAGATCTGTTCCAACTCCTGTATAGGCTTCTGATAGATTACTTCTGTTTCCTACAAGCACCTGCGCTTTTACTGATTGCAAAAGTATAGATATGCCAGGCGTTTGCAGAGGTGCAAATGTACATCAGCCTTTGTATAGTTTGCCCAAGGATAAGCCACAATTGCTATTCTTCAACTTAAAAAGGAACCAGCATGGCATAAGGATTAAACTATACTGCTTGAGGGGATGTAGCAGGAAGCATTAGAGCACTAGAGCTCAGGAAAAGAATTTTGCCTCTGCACAGCCTTTTACTATGGGCTGTGTCTAGAAATATACTAGAGCCCTAAGGTATTTGATTGTAAATGGAAATGGTTTACTTAATAACCAGCCTCTTCCTCCTGTCTCATTCATTTGGCGATGCTCTGATCCAACATCTGTGCTATCACAGAATTCATTACCATAGAGGCCTGTCTATGGTATGATGCTGCAAACACTGATCTGGAGCTTTAGTGAATGAATCAATCAGGAGGAGTAGGCAGATTATGGAGAAGAGAACTTCCATTTATATACAGATTTCTTGGTAACGAGCAATGAAAAGTAGGGATATTTTGTACATGGAAGAACAATGGGGTCCAGGAAAAATATGGACACAATCCTTAAAGGTGCTGTTTGTGTTCTGCGACAAGGTCTGTTTCACTATAATTATACATATATTTTTTCATGTTTTAAAACAGATTCTTTATATTTTATTCTGGGAAAATCAACAAAAATCTGTTTAGCGTGTAATGAACTTCCCATCTCTTGTACTCTACTATTTCTAATTGTTAGGACTGTTTACCATTTCCCAGCCCCACACATGCAGTTGTAGAGCAGCACACAGGAGCATTACACCTTACGGGCTGTAGAAATTCCCCTGTCATGCATGCAGGAGGAACAATGGAGGGGCTCTGCTAGCTGGGTGGAATTAAAACAAAAAGAGTAGGAGGGTCCTGCTTTCTCTTTAGCACAGATCACTTTGTTGGAGGGGCTAATGGTACTGTATTAGGGCGGCTGGCAGTCGTGGAGCCTTCCTCTTGTTACTGTTGTTTGCTTTGTGTGGATTGGATTAATCTTCAGGCTTTGTAGCTCAAGAAGCTTGATAGCTTCTGCATCTACCACCCTACAGAAGTTTATTTTGATGATCCAGCCCTCTATTTGAGAAGGGGGTGGAGAAGACTTTTTAGGAATAATGCAAGGAAAGGGTTTTGTGCATGTTAAGACTCATAGAAATGTAGGGCTGGAAGGGACCTCAAGCAGTGTAGTGGGTTGGCAGTCATCCTTCCCCCTCTGGCTCTGAGGGAGGTCACGCTGCCTCACTACATCACAGCAGTCAACATTAAATATTAAAGGGATTAGCAAATCAATGGCCTACGGCCCAGGCCCTTTGGGCAGGGCAGAGCACCAAGCAGTTTAATGGCTCTGGCTCTCTGGACAGAGCAGAGCAATAAGCAGGAGTTCTGGCCTTGTGTGCAGGGCCGAGCAGTAAGCAATCTATGGGGATCTGAGCAATAAGCTGGCTAGAGCCCAGCTCTCTGGATGGGCAGAGAGCAAGGAAATACAGCCTGTTTGGCCTCAGATGGGGAGGCTGTCAGCCCAGGGGTGTGGTTGGCAGCAGGGGTAGAAGGACCCAGGTCCATCCTACTCCACCAAGTCCCAGTCCAGGGCCCTCACAGTGGCAGAGGGCTCCACCACTGGGTCAGCGGGGATTCCCCCAAAACACGTTGACTCGTGCTATGACAGCAAAACTGGATTGTCTGGTTTCCCTGGGCTACTTCCTATCACAGTCCAGGAATAGGGCTCCACAGTTGAAGGGTCCTCTGTCTCCTAAGGGTATATTGTGATCAACAATCCTAGCAGTTCCTCGCTATAATCTGTTTCCTCTGGGTAAATGGCAACCGACAATCTCAGAAGCACCTTTCTGCACTTGGTATCCTCTGGGGTCAGGGCGTTACCCAGCTCGGTAGTGGAGCTGGAAGCCTGCAGTAGGCTAGCGACATCTGTCTACCTTCCTGACTCTGGCCCAACTGAGCCAGAGGCCCTGCCTCTTATACTTGTCCCACATTTCAGCTTCCAGCGCAAGGGGTGGGCCTAGCCTGGCTCCACCTACCAGGGTGCAGAGAGTATTTTTTTCCCCCTCTGGCTCAGAGGTAGGTCTCTCCACCTCACCACAAGGAGTGTTCAAGTCTAGTCCTCTGTGCTGAGGCAGGACCAAGTACATGCAGACCACTGCTGAAAGGTGTTCATCCAACCTATTCTTAAAAACCTCCAACAATGTAGATTCTACAACCTCCATTGACAGCCTATTCCAGAGATTTACTTCCCTTATAGTTAGAAAGGTTTTTCGAATATCTAACCTAAATCTCCCTTGCTACAGATTAAGCCTATTACTACTTCAGTGGACATAGAGAACAATTGATCACTTTCTTCTGTATAACAGTTCTTAACATATTTGAAGACTGTTATTAGGTTTCCCATCAGTCTTCTTTTCTCAAGACTAAACATGACAAGTTTTTTTTAACCTTTCATAATAGGTCATGCTTTTCTAAAACTTTTATAATTTTTGCTACTGTCCTGTGGACTTTCTCCAATTTGCCCACATCTTTTCTAAAGTGTGGCACCCAGAATTGGACACAGTATTCCAGCTAAGGCCTCACCAGTGTTAAGCAGAGTGGGACAATTACCTCCCATGTCTTACATTCAACACTCCTATTAATATAACCCAAAATATTAGACTTTTTCACAACTGCATCCATGTTGATGGCTCATATTCAATTTGTGATATTCTATAATGCCCAGATCCTTTTCAACTGTACTACCACTTAGCCAATTATTCCCCATTTTGTAGTTGTGCATTTGATTTTTCATTCCTTGGTGTAGTACTTTGCACTTGTTTCTACTGAATTTCATCTTGTTGATTTCAGTACAGTTCTCCAATTTGTCAAGGTCATTTTGAATTCTAGTCCTGCCCTCCAAAGTGCTTGCAAACTCTCTCCACAAATTTATAAACTTACTTTTCATTCCATTCCATTGAATAGCACCAAACCCAGGACTGACCCCTGTGTGGCCCCACTAGATATGCCCTCCCAGTTTGACAGTGAATCACTGATAACTACTCTTTGAGTATGGTCTTTGTCAGTTGTGCACCTACTTTATAACAATTTCCCTTGTGTATAGACCACGTTTCCTTTGTTTATTTATAAATATGTCATGTGGACTGTCAAAGAGCCTTACTAAAATGAAGATATACATTAAGTGCTAGTATAGAACTAACCTTGATGAATGATAACTATTTTAGGCACTACTTTTACAGTAATACAGTAGTAACTAACGTACGAGCCAGATTATGTAAGATTTATTGTTGGATGACCTCGTACAAAATTATAAATGGTGACATGCTTATAGGAAAGCCCTTTATTCTCAGACTACAGAATTTTCCACAGAATTCACCTCTTTATTTAGAATTGTGCTGTAGATTCTCATCTTTCATTTAAAAGAGATTGCTTTCCGCTCTCATTGTTGTAGAGATTACATCTGGTTCACATTTTCAAGGTTAATGCAGTAATGTGTCCTTGAATTTGTAGGGAACCTGAAAAAAAAAAGCTGAATATGAACTTCTCCCATTAATTTTAATGGGTTGTTGATTCTGAAACTTAAAAATAAGAATCTGTGGCATAATGGAAACTGAAAATAAAGAGACAGCATGACATAAATTAAAGTTAGTATCAAATTAACACTGGGACTACTACTCTGGTTTGATTTTTAATTTTCATATTTAATTCATTTTATTAATGTATTTGAAGTTGCAGCAGAATTTCCAGAATTTTCACCAAAGTGCTAAAAAATTTAGGAAACTTTCTGCAGAACTTATTTCCAATTTGTCACTGACTGGGTCTTGTCTGTAGGGTCAAGTTAAGGGTATTATGGGCGTTTGGAGGAGTCTTCATATTAATTTAGCATACCTTTCTTAATTAATTTTGTTTTACTTTTTCCACAGAAACTCACCTTACAGATTTCTGTACCAATTACTCAGGAGCTGAACATTATACTTCAGTAGAATATTTAGAAAGTATTTGTGTAGTTCAACATAAATGAATCTCAATTTGTTGTCATTTTGATTTTAATGTCAAAATAAAGAAATCAGTCTTTGCTTATGTTCTTAATGTATTTTTAATTCCATAATAGGTTAGTGGAATGTAAAAATCATTTTATTTTTTTTAATTCTACAATTCTTCAATTAAAGGAATATTAAGATTGTTACCGAATTGTCTATAATCAGTATCTGATGAAAACATTGCATATCCACATGGAAGAAAACAAGCCTGGAAAAATTTCTCCCTATTTTGAAGCCCAGTTATGCATTACTAAAGACAGTGAAAGTTTTACCTTGAACCTCAACGGGTACAGGAGCTTGGAATCTCTCTCCTCATCACAAATATAGCAAAAATTCGTGTTAAAAAGGACATTATAAATGTAACCAGTTTAACTAGATAGATGGAACTCTGGTAACTGAGAAGACAAGGAACAGCGTTTTTGTGAAATGACTATTCACAAATCTTGACCTATAAAAGTGTTCGTTCTGTTGTCTTCTGAATGCCACTGAAAGATATAGGACTCAGTGCGGGGCTCCTTGATCTTGTTGTTTTGCCACCACCACTATGCAGTCACAATCCAACTAGAAAGTCATCTTAACCAACTATAGGTAGTCCCCCTTTTGTAAGGAGAATTACCAGGAGCCATAGAACTGGAATAGCAGCTGCACTCCACTTACCTTTCAGTCCCTGGCATAAGGATGGTTGAGGGATAGGAGAGTGGCTGGAGCAACTTTGTACTCCAGCTCTTTCTAGCTGATGAACAAATCCTTGCAGCTGTGGGCATGGCTGCGCTATTTTATACCAGAGAGTGGCCAGGCAGGAAAAAACTCTAAACACACACCAGAATCCAGAGACCATATTTGCTAGATGAAGCTAGTTTTGCCTCCCTTCTCGCAGTCCTGAGTTGCAGAATACGCTCAGACTGAGACTTTCACCTATGGTACCAAAAGCCTCTGTACCAGCATCCTCCATCCTGGATTGTTTCAGGTTGTTACAAAGAATATAAATAAAGTGCTTTTTTCCTGAAGACAGAAGCTTCCAGAATCAGCGTGGGGAGGTCCAAAGAGCGCCCTCATGCTGTTGACTTCAGTGCTGGCTGCCTTGGTATTGGATGATTTGAACCTTTGATTGCCAGTACTGGCTGTGTTCATGGCATCTCCAGATTGTACAGAGGTTGACTGGTGACCATTTGGAGTAGGAGATCTATATCTCCAGTTACTGCAAGAATGACTCTTTTTCCATCCTCTCTCTTCAAAGACTTGGGATGAAGACGTTAAGGAGATTCTGGCTGACTCTGTGGCAGAAGAATGGGATTTCCTTGATGCCAAATGGCTTCTGGAGTCTCAAGTGGCCTGTTGATTTACAGGAGGATTTGAGAGTAGTCTGGAAGGATGAAGTAGTTTTGTTGTTTTCTGGTGCTGAGGAAGCCCTTCAGACAAGCCCCTCTGGACTTCTGAGTCCTTTTTAGAAAAGGAGCAGCATGCAGAGTACTTGTGTCATTATATGTGCATCATAGCTCAGCCTTAGACTTTCGCAATAATCAGCCACAACCCTCTCAAGTCCTTTGTGTCTTTGTCAGTAGTGCCCCAAAACCATAACCACTAGCATCTGTCTCCATTTTTCAAAAGCCCTTTCAAAGGCTCAATTTTCTTTTTGTCAGTGCAAATTCCTCCCTCATTGATTGTGTGCCCACAGAAAATTCTCTTTTTGAAACATTTCCCATTTCTTTGAGTTCAAGTTCAGAGCGGCAGCTTTAAATTTATCACTGATCATTTGTCACTGTATTAGTTCCTGCCCAAAGGTTTTTATCATATATTATATCATATCATGATATCATTTAGGTATAACCACCAGGCTAAGAGAGTACTACCATGCAATAGTCTGTCCATTAGCCTCTCAAATATGGCAGGTGCATTGGACAAGCGAAAAACCATCACTTTAAATTGTCACAGGCCATCACAATTTCATCCTGTAGATCCACTTCCACTACCCACTTTGGATCTAGTATGAAAAACCCAAACTGAACTTGATACAACATCCAGGGCATCATTTATTCATGGTAATGGATAAGAATCCTTTAAAGTGAGTATGTTTAATTTTCTATAGTCTACACAGAACTTGGTGCTACTATCTTTTTCTTAACCAGAACTATGAGTGAAGCCCAAGGATTGGTTGAAGGCTTAATTATGCCTTTCAGGTACATTTCCTCAATGACCTGTAAGGCATCGTTCTGCTTTGCTATGGGTAAATAGAGTGCTATCGGTAAATTTTTAATTGGTCAGTTTCCCCCAGTATCAATCTTTTTCAACTAGAACGTCTGTTAGACTGTTCTGCTGCTCATCATTTAAAACCACAGCACTGTACTGTAACAAGTCTGATACATACTGTGGGAACTCACTACTTTCCCCTTGAAATTTTCTTCTATGCTAGCATTTACTAGAGCCAATAGCTCACATTTTGCAAATGTGGTTCTTTGGTTGTTGTTGTTTTAACTATTTCCTGCTTGTGTGAAACATTCAGCAAACAGACAGGTCTGCTTCAGATCCACAAGAACTTTAGTAGCTACAATGACCCTCAGTGTCAAAGCAGGGCCCAACCACTCCCCATCCTTCCTTTGCTGGGAAGCTACCACAACATGCAGCTGTTGTTATGATTCTTCTTTAAGTGACTGGGCACATACATTCCACTTCTGGTATGCATAGACTCCAAGCAGGGGGGATTGGAATCTTTTGAGCAGCAGTGTTCATTGGAGCTGGAGTTGCACCTGCACTCTGCATGCCATCCATAGCCCTGGGCACAAAGGGTGGGATGGTCAATCCCACCCTCCAGTTCCTTCTTGTGGCCTATGGCGGTGAGGCACAATATTTGCACAGTCTGCATTTCTGCGCACTATGCAATTCATCTTTCTAATTGGATAGTTACAGTAGTTAGTTTTACTTCTTTAACCCATTGACATTTAAAAACATAGATTTTGAAGATCTTCAACTCCACATGCTGCATCCAGAAGCAGGATTTTCCTGGATGTGGCAGAGACCATGTCCCTCAGATGCAAGACCTTCCATTCTTCCAAAGGAGCTATTCTTATCAGTCTTGAAGACTCAAAGTGCCTCTTCTCTCTCTCCTAAAAGTACCACCTTAAAAGCTTTCTAGTCACTGTGGGAAAACTTGGAATTTAAAAATTAAATATTGTACAGGAGATAGAAAAACAAGCAAATAATAGTTGTATGAAAAATATTGAAAAGGGAGTTTCTGAAGTTGTCATGATTTTAAAACTGTTGGACATTTTGGGAGAGGAAAAACTAACCAAGGTAAGAGAATTTTTGTTGGATAAAATACAGGCAGGATTTAGAAAATTGTCATAGAAATGTGATGATTGGATTGCAAAGAAAGGTCCCCCTAAGACGGTGAGAGCTCTATGCAGCAATATCTCATGGAGGCAACAATGGAGCATTGCTGTTGATGTGTTTTGGCCCCTGCCACAGACAGAATCTAGCAATCAGTATTTTCTGGTAGCTAATAACTACTATATTAAATGTCTGAAGTTTACCCAATGACGAAACATGAGGCCGTGACAGTGGCAGAGATCTTGGCCAATGAATTTGCCACATGATTTGTGGTTGTGAGTGAATTACACACAGACCCATTTGAACCCAAATTGCTTCAGCAGGTGTGTCAGATTCTAGCATTCCTCCCGTTTTGGGCATGCGCTAAGGACCCCAGCAAATTGCTTGTATGTAGTTCCTGAAGATGAACACAGGAATTTGGACTATGCATAATTGGTACAATCCAGAACTGAAAAGTTCACACCTTTGCTACAAAAAAATTGAGGTTAGACTTTGTCTGAGGCTGCCTTCACCAGCTGGAGCCATCTTCGGCTGAATAAGGTGCTACACATAGACTGACTCAATTTATTCGCTTTGCACCGTCAGTTATTTAGTTCTGTGCCTATTTCTTGTTATGACCCCAGTTTCTCAGTAGGGCCCCATTAGACTCTGCCTTTTCAGAGTAATAAAAAGCCAGGGTTCCTGTGATCCTCATGGAGGGCAAACAGTTCAAAGGTTCATGGGGCTATGACCTTTTCTTGCTTCCAAGTTGTCTTATGCCTTGTATTGGAGGTGCTAGGGGCACCCAGGCCAATCCACTCCAGTGGGTTCTGACTTAATGACCTTGTTTGAAGCAGTTAGAACCAATTTCTCCCAGTTCCTTACTGTTCCTTGAGTGGGTTCCTACCTCATTTCCTCTCTAGGCATTTCCCAGACTCTTAGAATCATAGAATATTAGAGTTGGAAGGGACCTCAGGAGGTCATCTAGTCCAACCCCTTGCTCAAAGCAGGACTATCCTTAGCAAAATCATCCCGGCAAGGGTTTTGTCAAGCCGCAGCTTAAAAACCTCTAAAGATGGAGATCCCACCACCTCCCTAGGTAACCCATTCCAATGCTTCACCACCCTCCTAGTGAAAAACTTTTTCCTAATGTCCAACTTAGACCTCCCCCACTGCAACTTGAGACTGTTGCTCCTTGTTCTGTCATCTGCCACAACTGAAAACAGCTTAGCTCCATCTTCCCTGGAACCCCCTTTCAGGTAGTTAAAGGCTGCTATCAAATCCCCCCTCATTCTTCTCTTCTGCAGACTAAATAGGCCTAGTTCTTTCAGCCTCTCCTCATAAGTCTTGTGCTCCAGCCCCCTAATCATTTTTGTTGCCCTCCGCTGGACTCTCTCCAACTTGTCCACATCCTTTTTGTAAAGGGTGCCCAAAACTGGACACAATACTCCAAATGCGGCCTCACCAATGCTGAATAGAGGGGAATAATCACTTCCTGTGATTTGCTGGTAATGCTCTTAATAATGCAGCCCAATATGCCATTAACTTTCTTGGCAACCAGGGCACACTGCTGACTCCTATCCAGCTTCTTATCCACTGTAACCCCCATATCCTTTTCTGCAGAACTGCTGCCTAACTCATCAGTTCCCAGTCTGTAGCTGTGCATGGGATTCTTCCATCCTAAGTGCAGGACTCTGCATTTGTCCTTGCTGAACCTCATCAGATTTCTTTTGGCCCAATCCTCCAATTTGTTTAGGTCCTTCTGTATCCTATCCCTCCCTTCCAGGGTATCTACCACTCCCCCTAGCTTAGTGTCATCTGCAAACTTTCTGAGGGTGCAATCTTCCCCCTCTTCCGGATCATTAATGAAGATGTTGAACAAAACCAGCCCCAGGACCGACCCCTGGGGCACTCCACTTGTGACCAGCTGCCAGCTAGACATGGAGCCATTGATCACTACCCGTTGAGCCCTATGCTCTAGCCAGTTCTCTATCCATTTTATAGTCCATTCATCCAACCCATACTTCTTTAACTTGCTGATAAGAATACTGTGGGAGACCGTATCAAAAGCTTTGCTAAAGTCAAGGTATATCACGTCCACCACTTTCCCCTCATCCACAGAACCAGTCACCTCTTCATAGAAAGCAATCAGGTTGGTCAGGCATGACTTGCCCTTGGTGAATCTTTGTTCTAGTTCTCACTCCCTGGAAGGCAGGCTTCCCTGGTAGCTCTTTACCAGTCTGCTGAAGGGGTCTCCTCGCTGAAGTCCTTACATCTCTCTCTGATGGCTGCCTTGTTCTTCTCCCTTTCATCTTTATAGTTGTTGTGGGGCCACCAATAAGCCCCAGGAGAGTAGTCAGTCAGTTTTCCTATTAACCCTTTAGTTGCAAAGCCAGCATGGCGTCAATGTGCCCCAGGACAGACTCTGATAAAATGAAAGGACTCCATGTTGTAAGGTCACATACGGAAACTTTTAAAAAGAGGGGAATTGGTATGGTTTCACAATTATAGGAAAAAGAAGAGTAGGCAGTGTAAGCTGGATAAACCTTGGGAGGAACCCTATACAGTACTGACCTGAACATATTGCGTGACATATAGGACACAGGACTAAACTCTAAGTTATCAATAAGGACCATCTGAGGAGGGATCAGCGGAACAGAATTTTAGTCTGGCAGCCCCCAGAACCTGAGAATGAGCTGTAGAAACTGAGGCTGAAAAAAGTAATGAAAGTAATAAGTTCTCCATTAGAACAAAACGAGCAGGATCTGTCCCAGCCAGCAGATTCCATAGAAACAGCACATACTCCACAGGGACTCATTGAAAAAGGCCACTCCCTACTGGGTGAAAGGAAATTGAGCAAGGAGAGAGAAATTCCAAAGAAAAATGGATGAGAGTAAAACCAGTTTGGATAAGTGACAGTGCCCTGACAGACAACCCTTACATAACTACATAAATAGTTAAGCTTGTATAATTTGTAATTTGCTTTAGGATAGTTTTCCTTAGAAGGGAGAATTTTGACTGGGGTAGAGGGCCAAATCACCTCCTTAGCATTTATCAATGCAGTACAGTAATGCACTTTACATATAAATCTTCATGTAATCTAAAATCTTCAAAATGTAATGTAAGATGTGATTTCTAAACCACCCTAATATGTTGCACATTTGTAGGTCTGTTTAGACCCTGCTGTTGTGCTCCAACATTGTGCTATTTGAAATGTACTATGTTAAAGAGCACTAGGGAATCTTCAGTGTGCACCAGATTCATGCACAAAACATTACTATGCTTTAGAAACCACAGCCGCATAGAGTGCATTACCCACCACATGGATGTGCCCTTAGCCAGAGGGAGAAGTGTCCCTCGTGTGGAAAATCAAGTACAGACATGCTTGGAATGCAAGAGAGGTAAATCACATCCACTACTGTCCTGATTAGTTCTTGGATGGATGACCACCTGAAAATATCTAATGCCCTTTGCTTGTTACTTTGCTGTGAAATCAATGGCTTACCTAATATCTTCATATATTTCTTAATAAAATAAGAGCAGAAAAATATACTTTTAGTAGCTTCAATGTATCCTACAGTGTCATGTGAGAAACCTCGACTTGATTCCTGGTCTTTTATCTTACTTCTTATAGCATCAGTGAATACAACTAGAAATCACTAATCTGCGACAAAATTATCATGGGCTCTGATCTTGTAATTCTATTTGATAAAGCCAACATGATAGACTTTAAACAGCATGTGGATTGGAAACATCAAAGCAAAAAGGATCTCTCTCTCTCTCTATATATATATATATATATTTGAGTACAAAACTTTAGATGCTATTTCAGAGGCTTTCCAACCCACCAGTAGAAAAAGGACCTGGGTAAAAAACCATACCCAAACACTTCTGAATCTTGAGGGTTGAAATTGGATCCAAATGTGAACTTGCTCAAATGTTGGAGTGTAAGGATTCAGCCTATTACTGAAATAGGTCCAACTGTGGGTTTATCAGCCAGATTTTTGGATATACCTATGTTTTTATATATTAGATTGTTTTCTTAGGGATGGTCTGCACTGGGAATTTAAGTCAGCATAGCTGTTTCTTGGATGTAAAAAATCCACATCCCCTGAGAGACGTGGTTAAGCCAACCTAAACACCAGAAGAATTTTTCCATTGGCCTTGCTATCAACACCTGAGGAGGTGGCTTACCTAACCTAAGGGAGAACACCACCTGTTGGCGTAGGTAGTGGTCTACACTGAAGTGCTACAGCAGCACAGCTGCAGCACTGTAGTGGTTTAAGAGTAGACATAGCCTTACTTCCGTTCAGTCTGAGCCAGGCTTTGGGAGATATGAAACCCATAGGCCAAGCCCTAAAAATCTGGAGGAACTAGAAATATAAATGCAAAATCTCAGCATTCTTTTAATAAGATAATTCTAGCTCTCTCCCTTGCCAAGACTATCTTGAAACTATAAACTAATGTAAACTGATTGCTAGAAATTAGCAGCTGGACTTCACATCTGTAGCAGGAGACTTCAAAGGGGATGTAAAGATTCCCTACCCACCCCCATGTACCTACACTCACATACAGTTTAGTTAAAATGAATAAAAATAATTGTGGCTGTATCACGAAAAAAATCTTGCTGGCCTTCTCCAAAATCCTCAGACTGGCCCTATATATATTAAGGTGGTAGTGGTGGATGGGAATCAGTTACATTTTAAGAAGGGGTGAAAAAATAATGACGAGCACAGGTCACAGATACAGAGAGATCTGTAAGCTGGGTGTAAGGAAACAATGTATATTTAAATACAGCCAAATGCAAAGTCATACATCTAATGAAAAAGAAGGTGGGACAGATTTACAGGATGGGGCACTCTATCTAGAAAGCACTGACTCTGAAAAAGACATGGGCATAATCAGCTAAATATGAACTCCCAGTGTCATGCTGTGGCCAAAAGGCTATTGCAGTCCTTGAGGAGAACCTTGAGTAGAAGTAGAGAGATTATATAACCTCTGTATTTGGCCCTGGTGAGACCATTACTGTGTTTAGTTCTGGTAATCACAACTCAAGAAAGAGGTTGATAAACTGAAGGAGGTTCACAAAAGAGCCATCAGGCTGATTAAAGCATTGGAAAACACACTTTATAGTGAAAGACGTAAGAAGCAAAATAGATTTTGCTTGTCAAAGAGAAGGTTAAGGGATGACTTGATCACAAGCTGTAAGTACTTACAATAGGGAACAGAAAATAGCTAATAGATGGCTCTTCAGTCTAGCAGACAAAGGTATAACAAGATCCAATGGCTGGAAGCTGAAGCTAGAGCAATTCAGACTAGAAAAAATTTTAAGTTATTGAAACTACTTACTAGTGCGTGTGTTGGCTTCTCATGAAGAGGAGATGTTTATCTAAAAGATATGCTCTACTTCAAACAGCAATTAGGTCGGGAAGTCCCATAGCGTATGTTATGCAGCAAGTCAGACTAAATTATCACAGTGGTCCCTTCTGTCTTTATATATTATAAATCTGTGAAAAAAATTGTTTTGCAGGGCTTGCCAAAAATGTTAAGACTGCTATTTAATTTGTTAGTATATCCAGAAATCTCCAGGCACAGGTGGCTTTAAAATAAATAATAGAATGGATATTTCATTCTTTTGTAAGATTATAAATATAATATGTTTTAAATTTATTTAGAGACTTTAATTTTTTTTTACTTATCCTGTCAGTAAGTTTTTCCTAAAGTCATTTTTGAAGTTACCTTCAGAGTGAGACATTCTCTAATCATTGATACTAAAGGGAGTATATTAACATTGTCTTTTGCATTTCCTGATAGCGGGTTTGGTTGGTTGGTTTGTTTTTTGCATCATATCTGTTATTTGAACATAAAAATACATTCCAAAGAGTAAGTTAAGTGTGGTCAGTTCTAAATGCCTGCTATTGTTTGGACATTTTTGTTTAAGCTATCTTCATGATAAAATCCATCTTTTCCATGAATAAAAACTGCAAAGATGTCATAAATCAAAGCATTTTAAATTACCATGGGTTCACAATTGCCCAAACTAAAAGGGTTAAAATAGTTTCTCCGTAATATAAGAGCAGAGAGAGAGGAAGAGAGTCTATACTTTAGTGTTAAATAGCCATTTTCCTAAAAAATAATTTTCTATTAATTTTGACAGTGGCAAATGAACTCTGCTAGACAACAGGCTAATAGGAATTGGTTTGAGCATTTAGAATTTTTAGACTAAAAATTCAGTGACGTGCATACTCAAAGATTTGTTTCAGACTGTTCAGGTATCCAAACAAAAATAAAAAGCAGGTCTATAAATCAGTCTGACTTAAAGAACATAACAATGTGAAATATTTGCTGTATAACTCTGTAATGCAGTAACTGGTTTCACAGCCCTAGAAGGCAGGCTAAAATTCTCACCCTATAATAGCATTGTAAATAACCTTGAGATGCTGGCTCTGGCTCTGTGGAAATTGTGAACAGTGAGAGATGTTACTGTGAAGTTAAAGTAATCTTCACTTCTATCAAGGTCCCAACTCAGACAAGATTAAGCTTATAATTATAGGTGACCTTCAAAGAGGAAAGATGATTTCGTGCCCTTTTCTATTCTCAGTGATAAGAAAGCATGACGAGTGTTTTCCCTACTTGTTTTATTACCTTTCAAATATCAGAAATATCAAGTCTCAGCTTTCCTGTTTTTGTAGATCTCCTTGGAGAGGTCCAGAGAACTCAAATGGAAGTTTTCTCAGTGCTTACTGGAGGGAGAAAGGTGTTGAACCTTTAACAAAGTTGTTTTCTCTCAGGTGATTGCTTATATCTTTTTAATTCAAAGGGCTAAATAAACAAAGTAATGGACTAAGTCCTGACCCCTATTCCACTTCCTTGGCATCCTGTTTCCATCACAAGGGGAATGGAAAGCAGACACGTCACACCAACTGGTGTGGAGGAATCTTCATCAAGTATACAGCTGCTTCCTTTGCCCCTCTGCAGCCCCTGCATAAGGGACATGTCAGCGGTATAGTGGGGAAGGGACTGCACTCTAGTTGTCCCCTTCTGGCAGACGGCTGCTTGGAAGCTGCTACCAGCAAGAAGAGTTTAGAGCAGCCCCCCAGGTTGATTTGATCTCTGTCAGAGCTGGTATAAAAGGCTGAGGAACAGGATTTTGTAACTGGCTTACTAATGTCCTCCTGTTGCACTCACTGATGTCTGTGAGGCAGGATTAAAATTCAAACTGATCTGAAAACACTGGAGAAATGGTCTGAAGTAAATAGGATGAAATTCAACAAGGACAAATGCAAAACACTCTACATAGGAAGCAACAATCAGTTCATACAAAATGGGAAATGACTTTCCAGGAAGGAGTACTATGGAAAGGGATCTGGGTGTCATAGTGGATCACAAACTAAATATGAGTCAACCGTGTAACACTGTTGCAAAAAAACCCCAAACATCATTCTGGGATGTATTAGCAAGAGGGTTGTAAGCAAGACACAAGATGTAATTCCTCCGCTCAACTCTGCGCTGATTTCGGCCTTAACTGGAGAATTGTGTCCAGTTCTGGGCACCACATTTCTTGAAAGATGTGGACAAATCGGAGAAAGTCCAGGGAAGAGAAACAAAAATTATTAAAGTGCTAGAAAACATGACCTATGAGAGAAGATTTAAAAAATTGGGTTTGTTTAGTCTGTGACAAGAAGACTGAGCGAGAGATAACAGTTTTCAAGTACATAAAAGGGAGAAAAAATGTTCTTGTTAACCTCTTATGGCAGGACAAGAAGCAATGGGCTTAAATTGGTGCAAGGAAGGTTTAGATTTGACATTAGGAAAAGCTTCCTAACTGTCAGGGCAGTTAATCACAGGAATAAACTGCCTAGAGAGGTTGTGGAATCTCTGTCATCGGAGATTTTTAAGAGCAGGTTAGACAAACACCTGTCAGGGATGGTCTAGATAATGCTTTGTCCTATTGTAAGTGCAGGGGACTGGACTAGATGACCTCTCAAGATCTCTTCCAATCCTACACTTCTATGATTCTATACCTATGGGGGAAAATAAAGGAAATAACTATCTTTACGGGGTGATTCATGTCACAGTTCATGGAAATTGCACTTATATTTCAGGTAGCCACTCATGCATTCCCAGAATACCATCCTTTCCCATACTTCCAGGAATGGTGTTGGCCATTTTGAAGAGAATGCTGCTCTGTCCCTGCCAGCATGCCACTCCGCCCTAATGGCATGCGCAAGGTCCTGCCGGCAGGGACAGAACAGTGTGCTCTTCAAAATGCCGCTCCCATCTGATATCAGACAAACCACATCTGGTTTTGTCTTAATACTAGAAGGAGGACAAACCACGCAAACAGAGGACTGACTGAATACCAGACAGATGGCCTGCTCACCTGTATTACCTCTCCATGGCATGGGGCACCCACCGTAAGCACCTGGCTTCTCAGCCAGCACCACTCTTGCGTTGAAATCCGTATCTTTCTCCCTCCTAGCCAGGGTTTTTCCAGGCTGCATAATTCTTTGCCTGTGCTGTAATATTCCCAGCAAGCCAGACTGCTTTGAAAGGCCATTGTCTTTGCTTTCTCCTCAGAGGCTATCAACAGTGTAAGTACCTCCAGTTATAATTTACCACACAGCTCTTTATAAACAAGCATAGTTATTCCTAAAATGAAAGCATTACAGGCAAATATTTTAAAAAATAATAGAAGTTCCAATATGCATGGTAAAGCTTACCAGAGGTCATCCATTAGTTCTTCCAACTCCTCCCAGGAAGGAGTGCCTCCTCCTCCCCCCAGACAGAAGTTTTGGTCTGTTTGCTGAATCAGAAAGAAGGCCCTGAGTCAGTTTAAACACAAGCTATTTAGCAAAAGTCCTTGCTTTGTCTATTGGGCTCTGAAGAATCCAGTCTGAACCAGTATATATGAGTCTCTCTAGAAGGTGGTACCTCTCTGACTGTGTGACAACCTAAGTGAATTTGCCTGTTTACCCCCATATAGACAGACAGACAGACAGACTCTCTCTCTCTCTCTCTCTCTCTCTCTCTCTGTTCTTAATTCCTGGAGGGCTGTGGTCAACCTCCCTCATTGAATTTACATACAATCTCTGACCCACAATGGTATATAAACTTAATACAATAAGACCACCCAAAGATATTGCAGGAAAGTGCCATATATGTCACAACATATACAGCCTTTCAGTTTATATGGGATAGACACTTTCTACTGTTAGAAATTTGAGGGAAAATTTCAAAGCAAAAGACAACAAATTTGACTACACCTGTTATGCTTGCAGAAGTATATTTTTGTGTGAGCAACCCTTCACTTGTGCACACTAATCAATAAAGTATATTGGCATGTGGCTCCTTAAGTACTTTGATTTTCATGCTGAATGGGGTGTTGGCATCAACACCTGTTGCACTTTGTTCTGAACACTTAGTGTTTTATGAATTCATGAAACCTACTTGCATATGCTCTTTAAACATTATATGCCAATAAGCTTGTAATAAAAGCCAGAATATTATATTTAGGGTTAAAGGACACTACAAAAAAATGGTTACTAACCATTGGTAACTGTTGTGCTTCAAGATGTGTTGCTCATGTCCATTCCAGGTTAGGTGTGTGTGCACCATGTGCACAGTTGCCAGAGATTTTCCCTTAGTTGTAGCTGTACAGCCAGCCCTAGCACACTCTGTGGTTGTGCACATATGCGCCGGTATAAGCTGGCCTCCCCTCCACCCCGTCTGCCCAGTTCATTCTTGCTGGTAACTCCAACAGAGGAGTACGAGGGTGGGTCTTGAAATGGATATGTGCAACATAACTCAAAGAACAACAGTTATGAAAGGTTAGTAACCATTTTTTTCTTTGCGTGATTGCTCATGTCCCTTCCAGGGTAGGTGACTCATGAGCAATGCTACCGTGAGGTGGGCTCAGTGTACATGGCCATGCTGATTGAAACATTGCTCTCCCAAAACGGGCATTGTCATAGGCCTGTTGGGTGATACCATAGTGGGATGCGAAGGTATGGATCAATGACCACGTGTCAGCCCTGCAGAAATCCTGGATCGGTAGCTGCATGAGGGACATTACTGAAGATGCCTGCGCTCTGGTAGAATGAGCTGTCATGATAGCAAGAGATGGGACCTTCGCCTGCTCATAGCAAGCTCGGATGCAGGCAGTAATCCAGGAAGACATCCTTTGGGATGACACCAGAAGTCCTTTTATCCTGTTCATCACAGCTACAAAAAGTTGCATAGACTTGTGGAAGGGTTTAGTCATTTCGATGTAGAAAGCAAGGGTCTGCCTAACGTCAAAAGTATGTAGCTGCCATTCCTCATCAGTGCTGTGAGCTTTGGAAAGAAGAAAGGCAGAAAAATGTCCTGGTTGTTATGGAACTGCGACACTACCTTTGGTAGGAAGGCTAGTTGGGAGTGGGAGAGGGGGGGAGCATAGCTGGACATTGTGTTTGAAGAACACTGTCTAAGGGGGGTTCTGAAGTCAGGGCTTTGATTTTGGAGACTTTTCTGGCCAAAGTAATTGCCACAAGGAAGGCAACCTTCCATGAGAGGAACAGTAGAGAGCAAGATGCCAGTAGCTCAAAGCGGAGTCCTGTGATCCTTCACAGGACCAGGTTTACATCCCATCTGGGAATCAGGTTGCAGCCCTGTGGGTAGGACTTTTCTAAATCCTTAAGGAACCTGATTGTCATCTTGTGAGAGAAGACTGATTTGCCCTGGACCACAGGATAGAAGGTCGAGAAAGCTGCCAAGCGAACCTTGACCAATGACGGAGCCCGACCTTGGTGCTTAAGATGAAGCAAATAGTTCAAGATGGACTGCGGGAAAGACGAAGATGGAGAAAGATTCTGTTAGGAGGCCCAACAAGTGAAACCCTTCCACTTAGCCAAGTAGATAACCCTGGTGAAGGGTTTCTGCTACTTGCTGGATCTGCTCCGAGCAGGCTCACTCCTCAGGATTCAGCCATGCAGCAACTATGCCATCAGGGGTAAGAAGGCAAGATTTGAGTGGAGCAGCTGGCCATGATCTTGAGAAATCAAGTCCAGATAGGATGTATGCATTAGTGGGGCTGTCACCATGCGTTCTAGCAGCATGCCGAATGAAAGCTGGTATGGCCACACTAGGGGTATCATGATAATTTTTGCCTTATCCCGCTTGAATTTTAGGAAGACTTTTGTACAAGCAGGTCATCTTCCCATGATAACAGGAAGATATTGGAAAAGGAGCCCTTGCTGAGCCCGTGCATCAAACAGAACTGATGGCATTTCCTGTTTTGGCTGGTGGTGAATAGGCCCACCTGGGGAGTCTCCCAACTCTGGAAGATGACACTGATGACTTCCAGGTGAAGAGACCACTTGTGGTGAGAAGAAAAGGACCTACTGAGGTGATCTGCCAACACATTCCGGTCTCCCGGGAGGTGTGCAGTCTCTAAGTGAATGGTGTGCTTCACACAGAAATCCCACAGTTGGAAGTCCTCCTGACACAGTACAGAGAATTGAGCTCCCCCTTGCTTGTTGACATAAAACACTGAGGTTGTGTTGTCCGTCAAGATCTGCATGACCTTGCCTTAGAACTGGGAGAGAAATACCTCAGAGGCCAAGCGTAGTGCCCTGAGTTCCCTGACATTTATATGCAGGGATAGTTTCTCCTGGGACCAGAGAACCTGGTTCCTGAGGCTGCCAAGATGTGCTCCCCACCCTAGGTCTGATGTGCTGATACCAAGGTTACTGTTGGCTGAGGGGCTGCAACAGGTACCTCTTCTGTCACATAACACAGATCTGATCAGAGATAGAGAAGCTATGACTGGTGATGGAATCATGAGAAGTGAGTCCAAATAGTGCCTGCCTTGGGGGTAGACCGATGCCAGCCACATGTAGGGGTCTGAGGCATAACCGCATGTACTACACCACATAGGTACATGCTGCCATGTGCCCTAACAGCTTGAGGTACACCTGGGCCATCATAAGCAAGTGAGCTCTGGCCCCAGTGACTAGATACAACTTAGTTTAGAACCTGGCCTATGGTAGCTAGGCTCTGGCCTGAGAGGAATTGAGCACTGCCCCAATAAATTCTGTTCGCTGCACTGGAATCATTGTTGATTTGTTTGTTTACAAACAGACCCAGCACCCGAAAGCTGGCTTGTATTATGTTGATGCTGTGATGGATCTGTGCCCGTGAGGCCTTGGTCAGCCAATCATCGAGGTATGGGTAGACCTGTATGTCTCAAGATCAGTAGTTTATTGCTATAAGTTAGATTCTGCCGGACCCTTATTTGAGCGCATACTAGGACAGGGAGTAGGAAAGCAAAGAGTCTCTAAGTTGCTCTAAGGCTCTGGTGCCTACTGCCTCCCAGAGACCATTTTGGAAACTGAACACAGCAGCAATCCAGCCATGTGCTATTCTCTTCGAAGACCGCCCCCCCATATCAAGGGCTGGGAAGGAGGGTGACGTAAAGCTACTAAGCCAGCCCTATGCCACCCAGGGATCCTTTCACCCAAGAGAAATTCCCAGCTTTTCACTGACACAGCTCTTTTGAAATCAGGGGAATCACTAGGATAAATCTTGGTTAATGAAGTGAAGAATCAGGTTCAAATATTAAATTCAGAACCAGGTTTTTGCATCTGTCTATACCATGTAACTGGCTCAGTGAAATAAGACCTCAAAATATGGGGAGGTAATGATGAAAGTTTAAGTGTAATGTTTTCTACAGTTGTTTCCATAAGCTTATATTGATAATAGGCTGAACAGGGGAAACTGCTGCTTAAAACCTTATTATTGCTATGTAACGTCATTATTCTTTCAACGATATTCACTTGTACTAAATGCCCAGTGTTGAAAACTCAAACATTTTAACTATTTTACTGGAAATGAAGAGAAATCATGTGAGTTGGAACCAGACTTAGTCATCCATGAAAGTTTATAGATCCATACTGAAAAGTAACAAGATCAAATGAAAAAATGAATTGTTTAAATGGATATTTTTCAGCTGTTACTGAGGAAAATTTAAGCGTTAGGGCATGTCATATATCGTACACCTAAAGGGGGAAAGAGTGTGATGTGAATGTTGATAAGAAGAAATTACTGAGCTTAGACCTCAGAAACAGACAGATATCTTGTCTTTTGGACAACCAGGTTCCTGAAGGAAAAATTACCCAACAATTTTAACTCTCTATGTGAAGTTATGTAGGCCACAATAAAACAACAGATAGGCAAAGAAAACAAGGGTGAAAGCTAGCAAGGTAAGCAACAGACTGATAAGAGTAATTTAGAACAATAAGAGAAGAAAAATGAGGTGTAGAATTTTGGGAAACTGCAAAAGAGCTTATGAACATAGTGTTTGTGCTATTGGTACACAAGCCGTGAACATGGATGAAGAGTGAGGGTTTGAAAGAACTAGGAGCATCTAAGAAATCATGTCACGTGCTAAGGCACACATTGCATCAAAACAACCTGGCAAAGCTTTGGACTGGTTGAAACAAAGTTTTGGGTCTGAGTAACATGTTCCACTTAGATGGAAAGGTAAATATGGGGAAAGAAATTAGAAGTTTTAAAAGAAGACAGACTGATTCTGACTACAGTATTAAGCTGTGTGAATGAAATGGCAGGATATACAAATATATTTCTTCTAAATTAGCACCTCATTGTGAAGAAAGCTTGAAGGAGGAGATTTCTAACACGATAATGACCTAAAGCACAATAAACTTCTTGTGTATAACCCTTCTTAAAACTCAGAAGATAAATTATTCAGTGGGGTTGCTGTGGTACCAGAGCCAGCACTAGGCATAAGCAGACTAAGCAGCTGCTTAGGGCCCTGAGCTGTTCAAGGGGGCCTCCTCTTCACATTTTATTATAAGAACTTGTCTGTTTTAGGAGGAAGGGGGGCAAAAATATTCCTGCTTAAGCCCCCAATGGACTAGCACTGGCTCTATTTGGTATAACTAGAAGCAAAATTTGGATCAAGGTGTTTATTGCATTAGCCATCACACACCTGATCAGAATTCAATGAAAGTAATTTTGAATGAATTGAAGAAAATAGTAGCTAAGAGAATCTAAATCAACAACAGAACAATTGAAGCAGTAAATTGTAAATAACTGAAAGAAGCTGTCATCTGTTTACTATACAAACAACATTCTAAAAGGATTTAATTGCGTAATAGTAGCAGATGGTAAAGACAGTCTTCACGAAAGTGTTTGAAAATAAATCCTGATAGCCTTATCTTTTATTTTTCAGTATGCATTTTTAAATCTTTGTGAATGTGCAGTTTGATGCCAAATTACAATTTCTCTGAGTCTAATTAATGCATTTTTAAATGATAATCTTAGATCTAAGTAGCATCTTTAATACCAAAGGATCCCAACTCATATTACAGCTAGGGTTGAGAAACCGAGGTCTGATTGTCAAAGGTCATTAGGCCTGCCTCATTCACTACTTACTTTCTGATTTTTGCAACCAGGGACGTAGGGGTCTATCAGAGACCAATCTCCTTCACTACACAACCATGTTTCATCCCAAGAGCAGGTCCATCCTGTGCACTGAATGAGGCAGGTGTCCAGTGGTAAAAATAGTATGTGCTCATGTAATTAAAGACTGCATCATAATTGTGATGGAGTGTACAACCCTGCACCAGGCAAGAAGTGTTAGAGAACAGCTCTGGCCTCAGGCAGCCTTGACTTGCTCTGCACCTGTGAGGCATGCCAAACTTGGCAGAGGAGCCTTAAAAGGGAGAAGCCTAGTTCTGAAAGGGTCAGTCCCAGGGAGATGGACACACCTCTTCCCTATTAGCTCCAGGAAAGGAGTACTGCAGAGACTGAATTTGCCTGAGCATTCCTGTGAATACTGAACAATGGCCTTAGGACATGAAGACTGCCTATAGTGTGTTGTATCATGATGATTGAAACTGGAGTCAGGATACCTATTTTCCCTTGCAGGGACTGTTATTGATGGGATACCAGGGAAACAGGGAATGAAGGGAATTAGGCTGGAAGCAACGCAGTCCCATGGACAGAGTTAAAAATGCCATGTTAACAAAAAATTGCGCTTGCTCAACTTAACCTGTATTCATGACCTGTGCTAATGAAAAATGGTGGCAGCGTCTGAGCTGTGAGTTCTCTGAAGTACAGCAGCTGGCACCATGAACCACAGAGTTCAGTCTGAAGCCCCCTGGAGCTCTGGATTTTGCAGACACAAACCTAGTGAAGCAATGGACCTGGTGGAATGACATGAGATCTTCAGTAATTCAGCCAGAGGTTAGGGGCCTATTTTAGGAGTGGGTGGGTGAAGTGCTGTGGACTGTAATGTGCAGGAGGTCGGACTAGATGATCACAATGGGCCCTTCTGACCTTAAAGCCTGTGAAGAGAGTGAGCTCTACACAGCTCATGGACATGCAGAGGACATCTATGTTAAAACAGTTTGTAAATTTTTCAGGTAAGTTTAGATTCAGGAGGTGGGGGGTCGGGAAGGCAGTGATGATTCTTGGGGTTTTTCTTAACCAATAAACTTTTTATTCTACGATAAACAGCTCTACAGTTAACATCTCTACAATAAGCAGCTCTACAATAAACAGTGATAGCAAAAGGCAGGGGAACTCCATGCGTGAAAGGACAAAGTATGCCACCCAGGACTTTTGTGTTCCTGATCTCTCCGGATCAACGGATGGCTGCCAGCTTGTGACACCAGGGTGCCCTGTTTTGGAGTTCCCTGAAGGAGTTACAGCACACAGAAACAAACAACAATTACTTAATACTTACAAAACCTAGGTAAAAATACACCATGTTGGCCAAATTCAGTTTGCCGTTTGCCTCAATTCCAGCAGATGGGAGAGAGCCGCTCCAAGTGATCAGTTCGCCGCGAAGCAGGCTGGGGAGAATGTGTCAGCCTGCTGAATCCGACACGACCAGGGAGTTTGCGGCGTGGCAGGGGATTCCAATTCCTCTCTGGCTCCTGCTACCTGAGTCTTAACTTTTATAATTTCCCGCTGCTAGCAGAAGCCCAGCCCCTATTGGCTGTTCCTTGCTGCATGACCTTTTTAAGGTCGTGTCTTGGCTTTCAGCCAACCAGGTGCTTTTAGCTTGCCGGGCAGCTACTGATGATGCACCGGCAGAGCGACGTAGTTACATTCCTTATTAAGTGACAGGTATGTGTGGGTCGTGCGGTTCATGCTGCTGAGGCAACCCTCCCCGGGCTGCTTCTTTATCCGCATGGGGGGAGGTGTGGGGCTCATGGCGCTGCAGACGCCACTATGCGATTCCATCTCCACAAACTATAGCAGGAAAGTAAAACTGTTTTTTACCTTATTGGGGTAAAAGCTAGAGAGGTCTACACTACTCTGTAGCCCCCCAGATTGAAACCTGTGTGCTCACCACTGCCTCAAACCTCACAGCCATCCTAGAAGCCCTGGGGAAATATTACTCCCAAACAAAACAAAAATTGTGGAGTGACACAGTTCTTCAGGGGAGAGGATAGACCCCTATGTTACAGTCTTATATACACTGGCAGCTACATGCAATTTGGAGACTTGACAGACTCCCTGATTTGAGTAGGTTAGTCTGTGGGACTTGGGACACCACCTGAGGGAGCGTTTGCTCTGGGAAAGTGATCTCACATTAGGAAGATACTTAGACATAGAGCAAGCAGCGGAAACCTCAAGAGACAGGATGAAAGCCCTGGGAGGCACAACACTCTCTGAAGTACATACAAGGAGACAACAGCAAAGGAGAGCAGGTGGCTAGGGTTCCATATCCATTGTGAGGTGCATTGACTTGGGAGACAGCATGAGCAGATAAAGAAGATTTTCCCACATTAGGACAGCATTGCAAAGATGTGGTAAGCCAGGGCTTAGATTTAGGGACAGGCATCCCAGGAGAGTACAAAGGGTGCCAGGATTGGGGAAGCCAGGCTCGGGGTGCTGTTTTTGTTGTTAGCAACAAAAGGGAAACTAGAATGTTTCAGGGATTCCATATGTGGATTCATTTTTCACTAACTTCCTAGAATGTTCTGGACCTTTGTA
The DNA here is from genome assembly GCA_007922155.1 of Mesoclemmys tuberculata. Lineage (NCBI taxonomy): Eukaryota > Metazoa > Chordata > Testudines > Chelidae > Mesoclemmys > Mesoclemmys tuberculata. Next base: position 25,032,147 of record ML675616.1, read on the forward strand.
GAATTTTGTGGAGCCTTCCAGACTTTCTGAGAACTACATTTTCCTCGAACCTCCTAAAATGTTGTCAGCCATGCCCTCGTGGGTACATAAGGGGTGGAGTATTGCCAGTCAGTCAGTGATACATAAGAAATGAACTGAAGCGAGATCCCCCATGCTATATTGTGAACTTTGTTTTATTGTGTAATTGTGAAAGTGTACTTGTGTTTTAAGATTTGAAGAGTGTAAGTAGCAACTAATAATGAACAGTTTAAATAATACACCACAGATATCAAACTCCTATCTACACAACCAATATAAAAGAAATAGTTACTTCTTTTGCTATGCTTAACATGTCATGTATGATGACTTTCTAAGACTGTGGAACATAGACTTTTGCTCTCCCTTATACTGTCTATTTTCCCCCAAAGAAAATAAAAGATGTCCCTGAAGAAGCTTTCAGGAACTCAGTACAGGAAGCAAAAAGCTCAACTGAAATCTAGTTTGCAGCAAGGGGAAAATCTGATGGGAAAAAATCTGAAACAGAAAAACATAGACTGGGGTGTAGGCAGTAGTGATCATCCCAGTGCAGAAGAAATTGAGAAGCAACGAGTAAATGATGGAAGTCCTATTACTAAGGAATTAGCATATTTACCTCAAGATAAAAAATGGAAATGTGAGGAAAGTAATGGAAAATCATCCAGTTTTCCTTGCGGTGTAAAGTAGAATGATGATAAAGAAGAATGTGGCTCAAATAAAGAGAGGACTGACCAAGAAAAATCTGGTTAACATGAAAAGGAGAGAAATGATTAAGAAGAAGCAGCCTAGCATGATGACAGAAATAACAGTGAGAAAAATTGCACACCACAAATCAATACATCAGATCCTGCTTTATGGTCAGTAATCCTAAACTCAGCTGAAATTGATCAGACAATTTTGAACGAGCCAGGCAAAAATCAAGGATAAAATGTTTACAGTAATTGAGAAGAAGCGACGCGTCTCAAAGTCACACTACAAAAGAGTGTTTGAGAATGGTGAGAAACTAAATCAGTGGCTAGTTTGCTTGAAATCAACTGAAAAAGTATTCTTTTTTTGGTGCAGAATATTTTACAAGAATGCCAAATTATTGCTTGTGTTTTCTGGGTACAATTACTGGCATAATTTAGCTGATGTTCTGAGGCAACATGAGAATTCATTTGGCAGTTTTACAGCCTACTCCAAATGGATGGAGGTCAAGCCTAGGCTCAAGCTGAATAAATGCACAGATGCAGAAAACCAGCTCATTATTAACGTAGAAACCCAGCACTGGAGGAATGTGCTCGAGCATCTGACCTCAATTACCCTCTTGGTTGCAAAAAGTAATTTGGATTTCTATGGCTTGTTGGATAAGTTGTTTACTGAACATAATGGTTTAGTAGCATTTCAGCATCAACTATTAGGTGGAAGTTCCTCACAGATCATGTTACAAATCTGACTGTGAAGCTGCTAAGAGACATTCTGTGGGAGAGACGCATTGACAGCATAAGGTCAGTGAAGTACCAAGTGACTGATGTTTATAACACCCTGATGGAACTGGTGCAGTTGAGTAAAGCTGAAGCCAGAATCTGACATGAGGCGCAAAGCCTGGCAAAGCCAGATCATTGACTTCAAATTTCTGGTCTCAACTGTGATTTGGCAAGCTATCCTGTTCCAAGTAAATGTTATAAACCAGGCATTACAAACTCAGTTGATGGACATTGTAACCACTATTACTTTCATGAGAAGCTGCCTTGATTTCATTGTGGCCTACAGAAATAATGGATTTGAAGATGCCATCCCTGCTGCCAAAGAAATGGCAGAAAACTTAGGAGTTGAGCCTGTCTTTAAGGAAACTCGTATTCACTGGAAGAAGAGACAGTTTGGTTATGAGAGCAGAAATGAGGTGATGGGAATCTTGGAAGAAAGATTCAAGATGGAGAGGTTTTTTTGCTTGCTTTTTGACACTGCTTGAGTGTCAATTGAAGAAAGGTTCAGAGAAATGAAGCACCATGAAAAAACCTTGGGGGGGAGGGGGGAATTCTATGAACATAGTAAGCTGCCAGTGGACAGGAAAATATTCTTGAGCAATTGTACGGACCTTCACTGGATTCTGACACATGGGAAATGTTCAGACATCAATGATAAAGACATCTATGTAAAATTGGATAACATCCATTACAATTTGTCTCACAGGAAACACTCTCCACTCCAAGTTCTCCAATTCACTCATGATACAGAGATGAAGAATGCTTTTCCTAATGTGTGGATGGCATTGAGGATTCTGCTCATGCTGTCAGTCACGGTCATGAGTGGTGAGAACAGCTTTTAAAATCTCAGTCTCATTAAACATATCTTTGATCAATGATGGCCCATGAGGGACTGACATTGCTTGCTATTTTATCAATTGAAAATGCCACTGGCCAATCTTTAGATCTCTCTGATGCTGTGCTTCAGTCCACAAGGGCAAAGGCGAGAAAAGCGACTTTTTGAACTAAAAGACTAAGATTAACATTCTAAGGCTGTCACGTACAGTAACACTCTTTAATACTGGTCCACTCAGTGTTGGTGCACAGTTCAATTTCTTGATGTTACTACATTTAAGTTAGTCTTAAAATTAAAAAGTTTCTGTAAGCTTAGAGGAAATGAATTTTTTTATTTGCTTATATATGGCATGAATAAATACAGATTTACAGATCCTAGCATGAAAATTCATTGTTTTATATGACAGGGATAAATCATGAATGCAAGTCGTACATCAAGTCATGAAATGGGCTACAAATGCAATAAAAAATAAAGTTTCAAAAGTTTAACAAATGGAGGGTTGGTGCCAAAGACCTTGCCTCTGTGCAAGAGCAGAGGAAGGTCCCAAAAAGAATCAGCCAGACTCGTACAAGAGGGGAAAGGCATCACTGGCAGTGGTGATGATATCTTGACTCTCTTGAGTCTGAGAGCATATCAGTTTTAGGCTGTCAGGAAAAGAAAGCAACAAGGGATGTTACAATCTCCATGCATGCAACAATGTTAATAGGAAAATGCCCTGTGTGATTTCAACTGGATAGCAGAGTGAATTGGACTTGAACGCACCCATTAGAAAGAGCTGGTACAATCTAATAACATAAAATGAGAGCACAATGCAGCTTGTAAGAAAATGTGATCTCATAATAACTAACCCAAAAAATAACAGGCAATGCCAGCTGAAGTTTGTGGTGATGGACTACAGACACTTCTTGCCACACAAGCCCTGAATCTGATCATTGTGCAGCATCAGAATTTTATAGCTGCAGTGGAAGAAGCAAAAAGGGGAAATACAATGCCATGTACAATGCAGACAATTTTTAAAGCATGTGAAAGTTTTCAAAGGTGACAGGTGCTTTGAAGGAAAGCTGTGACTGGAAGCAAACCCCACAGTGAAATGTGTGTGCTTAACATGAAGCAAAATTGCAGTGGCGGTATGTAATCCAGTATGCAAGGAACTTGAAAGTCTGCAGTTCAGGAGTATCATAGCACCTGTAGAGACAAGTGCAGCAAGGTAGTGGTAAAGAAGCCATCAGGTTAATTCTGCATCTGCATAGACCGAAAGCAGTCAGAGACATGCCAGCTCCAGTGCATGGGGGCACAGTCTTTGTAGGAATGATATATTTTCTGACCAAGTTCTATCCAAACCTGGCTGTAGTAGTGAAACTTATACATTAGCTCACAAGACAGGATGTTGAGTGGGACTGGACAGGTCCCTAATAACAAGCATTTGACATGCTGAAGCAAATTATAACTTTCCTGAAGTACTGCCAACTAGGAGAGTCACTGAGAATTCAGTGTGATGCATCGGACAGAGGAATGGCTGTAGAATTTTGCAGGAGCAGACTGTTGCTTATGCCAGCAGAGCCCCATCAGAGAATGAACAGGGCTATACCCTAATAGAAAAAGAACTTCTAGCTTTGGTATTTGGAGTGGAGTGAGTCCATCAGTACACATATGTCCCTCCAGTAATAGCACAATCAGACCACAAACCCTAGAGACAATGAGGACAAAGTGCTGTCTTAGTATTCCAAAGAGACTGTGCTGTATATTGATGTGCCTCCAATACCTGATGCCTTTCCAGGTAGAGATCAGGTATTGTCTAGGACAATTACTGGTGTTTGCTGACATCTTGAGCAAGGCACACAATCTCAGCATCAGTGATCTGGGGGAAAAGATTCGGGACATTGAATCCATTAAGATGCTGCACTATCTCCCACTTTTAACAGCAAAGCTGGCGGAAAGCAAAGAGGCTATGGAAATGGACATCCAACTACAGGCAGTCGAGAGGGATATTAGTAGGGTGGCCACAGACAAAAGCCAAGTACTGGTAGGAGCAGAACCATATTTCGATGAGCTGAATGTGCAGGATAGACTCATAATTCAGAATAGAGAGCTGTTGTCCCTGTCTCATTATGTAAGGATGTCATGCACAAATGCCATGCCTCATATCTGGGCATTGGCAGCTGTTTTGGGCCTGGTCTACACTAGAGACTTTTGTCGCCAAAAGACAACTTTTGTCGACAAAACAGTGCTGGGATACACACTGCAAACCCCCCTACCCCCGGCTGACAAAACTGCCTTGCTTTTTTGATAAAATAAAACCATTATGAAGAGGTGTGGGACTTCTGCGTCATTGCAGACACTGTGTCCCTTTACAGAGGTGGAGGGGCTGTCATTCTTGTCAATTTCACTGCTATTGACAAGAAAGCCAGGGTGGCTGGTTTCTGCTCCCAGCTGAGAGTGGGGCGAGAAGCCCTGGCTGCTGCAAGCCTGGGGCAGCTGGTTACCAGCTCCCGGCTGTGAGCTAGGATCAGGCAATCCATGGGTGGCTGGAGCCCACATCCCAATTGCGAGCTGGGACCAAGTAAGCCATGGTTTGCTGCAGCTCAGCTCCTGGCTGCGAGCCAGGACTGGGCAAGCTGCTGCAGCCTGGTTCCCGGCTGCGAGCCACGACACAGGTGGCTGGAGCCCAGCTCCAGCTGCAAGCTGGGACGAGACAGAATGCAGGCAGCTGGAGCCCAGCTTCCAGCTAGGACCAGGGAAGTCCCCATGTGGCTGCCCTGGCTCCCAGCTGGGACTGGGGAGCAGGGAGGCAGCCCACCAGGAGCCCAGGAGCCTGTGGGCTCCTAGCAGGGAGCTGAGAGATGGGGCTCTCAGCTCCCCACACTGCCCAGTGGTGAGGATGCACTCCACTGACCCAAGGAGAGCAGTGTGGACATCAGCCATCACTGTAACTATAGCAGTGGCTATAAGTTGACATATCTTATGTCAACTTATTTTTTTTAGTGCAGACAAGGCCTTAGATGGGCCCAAGAGTGTATTTACTGGCTGAGAATGAATACAAAAGGCTGTTTCTTTCAGTTCAGATCATTGGATAGCATTTTTAGCTCACAGGAAAACGCTATCACAGTGGTGCCAAAACAGTCCAGCACAGGCACTTATGGGACAAAGAATCACAACCCTGCTACCTGTGAGGGGAGACATATTACAGCAAGAAGGATGGAGATATTGTTGAGAGGAGATGGCCGACAATCAAAGAAAGCAGGCATTAGTGTACAACAGGTCATCCAAGGACCTGCAGGCCCGGAGACAGGAACTTAATGTTTATATTAAAAGGTAAAATAGGAAAGATGTATCATGATCAGTGGAACTGGAGTCCATGTGCCCTGGAATAGCTGTTATTGACAGGACACCAGGGAACATGGGGAGTTAGACTAGAAGAAATGCATCCATATGGACAGAGCAATCCACAGGGCTTAATGAAATGTTACTTGTTCAACTAAACCTGTATTCAGCTTTAATCTGTGTTAATGAATCACTTGTGAGATATCTCTCAAAATAAAGGAAACACGGGAGAAGTCTCAACTATTTTTTGAGTTGTGTATTTCTTTTGGTACCTTTCCTCTAAGGCTGAAGAAGGCCTAGAGACAGGCCATAGCAGGAAGAAATCCATGAAAAAAACAGGATTGAAGAGGCAGAAGGTAATTATTTGCTATAGAGGCCCTGGGCTGGAACCCAGGGTACGGGAAGGGACTGGGATCCCCTACAGGCCATTAAGAAAAGGCCTGGTGAAGGCCTGGGACAATGGTTTTAAAGACAAGTGGCATATAGTGAGGTCAGAGACCTGGCACAAGACTGCTGACTGTTATTGGACTGCACTCTGACTTACTCCAAAAGAGTCAGACTAAACATGACCTGGGCAGAGAGCCAAGTCACAAAACATAGGGGACCACCAGCAAACCTGAACGGCCAGTCAGTGGGTTCTGGAGAGGAAGAACTCTACAAGTCATGTCATGTCATGTCAGTCATGAGGGTGCGCACAGGCTGGTGAGTTTCTTTATCACTTGTGGTGAAAAACCTGGGCACTTTTCCAGTCCCAGGGAACTGGGACTGAGAAAACAACCTTGAAAAGAGTCAAGTGGGAGTCTGGAAGCGAGACAGATCTGGATCAACTACTAAGAGGACTGATGGAGAAACAACAACAGTTGTTGCAACAGATAGTACAGCTGCAATGACTGATGCACATAGTTATCATCCAGCAGCAGAGACTGATGGAGAAAATATAGGTAATCCAGTAACCCTTGGAGATGATAGGGGACTTCATTGCTTCAAATGTCCCTGTCACGGGACTGATACGTCATGGGCGTCAGCTCATGTACGTGGAGAAGGTGGGAAAAAGGCCACAGGTTTACACCTGCTCTGCTGTGTTCACTTCCAGGATGGCAGGATGGTTCCAGTCACTCTGCCTAATGGGCAGAGTCTGGAACATGGTCTCCTTTCTCGGGCAATGTGGTCTAACCGCCAGAGTCAGTGAATCAGCCCCCTTTGTTGGGGTGGCATGGCCCAATGGACAGAATCAATAAAGCTGCCTCCTCGGGGTAGCGCAGCCTCAGGATCTGTTGGGGTAGTGGAGCACTGCCTATCGGGGTGCAGTGCCCAGGATAGGGGGACTCAAGCCCACCCTGATCCCCTAAACCCCAGCCCAGGGCCCTGCCAGTGTTGGGTTTGTTTGCCACTGAGTCAACGGTGCTCCACCCAAATGCACTTACAGAGACTCTGCTGTTCCCCCTTTTACATCCCTCAGGCTCCCTGGGCTACTTCCTACCCTGTCATCATTGGTGGTGCTCCACGATCCTCTGGAGTCTCCACTGTCCTTTGTCTGGGTGCCTCCTGACAGCTTGCTCCCTCTTTGGGTCTGTCTGGCAGCCTGGGCTTTGGCAGGGATTCAGCGGAATTTGACTCAGGCCTCAGCATCCATTGGGTTGCCTGGAGAGAGCTGGTGTTGTTCTTCCTCCCTGCTTAGCAGTTCACCACACCTGAGCTGAGTCACTGCCTTTTATCTCCCTTCCTAGCTGAGCATGCCCAGTGCAGTGCTGATAAGCCCCATCTCAGTCTCCCACTGGGTATTTCCTTATGGACAATTGGGACACTTACATGGCAGCAACACTGTTATAGACTGTATGTACAGACAAGTGTGGACAGTGGAAACATGGGCATGTAAGCAAGGCCCTGCCAAGCTGATTGTCCCCATGCTGGTTAATAGGATAGAAGGAGTCAGTCTGGTTGACTCTGGCTGCAATCCAGACTTTGGTCAGGAATCAGCTGATCAGTGTAAAAAGGTTCCCCAGAGAAAACTTTTTCATACAATGAAACCCTAGAAAATAGAGCTGACTGTAGGGAAGAACATTGTGACTCTTTTGGCAGGACTGACCCCAAAGCTCATGTATCTGGTCACCTTAGGCTGAGATTAGGAATCCCTGAAAGAAGTGTTGAAGGAGTGCAGTGATCATTGTCAGAAGAAGCCGCAGAGACCCTGGGGATGGCCATCCTGGAACCCATAAAACTAGTAGGGACTGGGAAAAAAGAGAAAACCGGCAAGGAACTTTTTAAAACCAGCAGGTCCAGATAACTGGCATTTAAAAATTTTAAAAGAGCTTGCTGATGAGCTTTTTAGACCATTAATGTTGATTTTCAGTAAGTTCTGGAACACAGAGGATGGTCCAGAAAGCTGGAAAAAAGCTAATGTTGTTTCAAAAGAGTAAACAGGATGACCCTGGTAATTAAAGGCCTGCTGGTGTGACATTGATCATGGGCAAGATAATGGAGTGCCTGTTATGCAACTTGATTAATAAAGATTAAAAGAGGGTAGTATAATCAATGCCAATCAACATGGGTCTATTGAAAATTGATGCTGTCAAACTAACTCGATATCTTTTTTTGATGAGATTACATGTTTGTTTGATAAAGGTAATACTATTGCTGTAATATACTTAGACTACTGTAAATCACTTGACTTGTACCGCATGACATTTTAATTTAATGGTAATTTTAATTTAAAAACTAGAAAGATATAAATTAATCTGGAGCATATTAAGTGGATTAAAAACTGATTATTTAATAGGTCTCAAAATGTAATCATAAACAGGGAATCATTACTGAATGGGTGTGTTTCTAGTTCCCACAGGAATCAGTTCTTGGCCCTATACTATTTAACATTTTTATTAATGACCTGGAAGAAAATGTAAAATCATCATGATAAAGTTTGCAGGTGACACAAAAATTGGGGGAATGGTAAATAATGAAGATAGGTCACTGATATGGAGTGATCTGGATCACTTGATAAACTGGCTGCAAGCAAACAATATGTGTGTTAATATGGCCAAATGTAAATATATACATCTAGGGAGGAAGAATGCAGGACATACTTACAGGATGGAAGATTCCATCTTGGGAAGCAGTGACACTGAAAAGGATTTGGGGGGTCATTGTGGATAATCAGCTGAACTTGAGCTCCCAGTGCAATGCTGGGGCCAAAAGGGCTAATGCAATCCTGGGATGCCTAAGCAAAGGAATCTCAAGTAGGAGTAGTTAGGTTATTTTACTGCTGTATTTGGCACTAGGGTAACTGCTGCTGGAATACTGTATCAAAAAAGAGCAAGAGGAGGATCTGGGGAACTACAGACTGGTCAGCCTCACCTCAGTCCCCAGAAAAACCATAGAGCAGGTCCTCCAGGAATCCATTTTGAGGCTCTGGGAAGAGAGGAAGGTGATCAGGAACAGTCAGCATGGATTCATCAAGGGCAAGTCATGTCTGACCAATCTGACTGCCTTCTATGATGAGAAGACTGACTCTGTGGATGTTGGGAAAACAGTGGACATGATATACCTTGACTTTAGCAAAGCATTTCATACGGTCTCCCACAGCATTCTTATCAGCAAGTTAAAGATGTATGGGTTGGATGAATGGACAATAAGATGGATAAAAAGCTGGCTAGATCATCGGGCTCAACTGGTAGATATCAATGTCTTGATGTCTAGCTGGCAGCCAGTAACAAGTGGAGTGCCCCAGTGGTTGGTCCTAGGTCTGGTTTTGCTCAATATCTTCATTAATGATCTGGAGGATGGGGTGGATTGCACCCTTAGCAAGTTTGCAGATGACATTAATCTGGGGGGAGTGATATTTATGGTGGAGGCAGGGATAGGATACAGAGTGACCTAGATAAATTAGAGAATTGGACCAAATGATATCTGATAAGACTCAACAAGGACAAGTGCAGAGTCCATGCACAGCTACAGACTGGGGACTGACTGGCTAGGCAAGGAAGCAGTTCAGCAGAAAAGGACCTGGAGATTACAGTGGACAAGAAGCTGGATGTGAGTCAATAGTATGCCCTTATTTTCAAGAAGGCTAAAGCATATTGGGCTGCATTAGTAGAAGCATTGCCAGCAGAGGAGAGAAGTTATTTTTCCCCTCTGTTCGGTACTGGAGAGGCCTCATTTGGAGTACTGTGTCCAGTTTTGGGCCCCCCACTACAGAAAGGATGTGGTCAAATTTGAAAGAGTCTAGTGGAGGACAACAAAAATGATTAGGGGGATGGAGCACATGACTTATGAGGAGAGGCTGAGGGAACTAGGCTTGTTTAGTCTGCATAAGAGAAGAATGAGGGGGGATTTGATAGCAGTCTTTAACTACTTGAAAAGGGGTTCCAGGGAGGTTGGAACTAGGCTGTTTTCAGTGGTTGTAGATGACAGAACTAGGAGTAATGGTCGCAAGTTGTAGTGGGGGAGATCTAGGTTGGATATTAGGAAAAACTCTTTCACTAGGAGGGTGAAGCACTGGAATGAGTTACCTAGAGAGGTGGTGGAATTTCCATCCTTAAAGGTTTTTAAGGTGCGGCATGACAAAGTCCTGACTGGGATGGTTTAGTTGGAGGTTGGTCCTGCTTTGAGCGGGAGGTTGGACTAGGTGACTTTCTGAGGTCCCTTCCAACACTAACCTTCTATGATTCTATCTGGTTTTAGTGTCAACAACTCAAGAACGATATTCTGACACAGAGAGGGTTTGAAGTTGATGCTCGAGAATGATTTAAGGATTAGAAAATGTGTTATTGTGATAGTGTCAAAGAGTTCAATCTATTTAGTTTAACAAAGAGAAGGTTAAGGCTGACTTGATTACAATATATACGTACCTACACGGGGAACAAATATTTTATAATCAGCTCTTCAGTCGAGCTGAGAAAGTTATAACAGTAGCCAATGGCTAGAAGTTGAAGCTTGACAAATTCAGATTAGAAATAAAGTGTGCATTTTTAACAGTGAGAGTAATTAACCACTGGAACAATTTACCAAAGGTTGCGCTGGATTCACTATTGCTGACCATTTTAAAATAAAGATTGGATATTTTTCTAATAGATATGCTCTAGGAATTATTTTGGGGACATTCTATGGACTGTGTTATACAGGAGGTCACTCTAGATAATCAAAATTGTCCCTCTTGCCCCTAGAATCTATGAATCTATGGCCTCCAGTCCCTCAGAATCTCTTTCACATTCTTGGCAATTGGAAGCCCAGAGGCTTCCCCACAGTCAGAAATCAATGTCCTGACTTATAACACTGATTTTGTCAGTGAACAGAAAAGTGACTCAACACTAAACTGGGCTTACAAACAGCTGGCAATAGAAAAAAGGTTATGGACCCCCAGCAAGACAATTTCCCCATTTTGAAATCAGGGATGAATTAATATATTGGGAGGGACTGAAGGATGACTGGGACACGTCTCTGATGATCCTCCCAGCATCTGCAATATATGAATAAATCATCTAGGTAGGCCACCACATACTGGCTGTGAAGTCAAAGTAAACAGACCATAAGTCACTGAAAAGTCACCACTACCCCATGTAGGTGGAACAGCATCATGCAAAACTGACAAAGCCCAAAAGGAGTAGAAAGGGCTGTCTGGTATTAGCAGAATTTGCCAGTATTCTTCAGTGAGCATGAAGATGGAAATGTGTAATCTCCAGTTGATCCAGCAACTCATCAACCTTTGGCATGGGCTAGGAATCAAATTTAGATATGGAATTCACTTTGTGAAACCATGTTTTATTACTTGGATTAAGCATGAGCACTATGGGTTTCCTCCACCCACCAAGTGATTCTTCCATCACCTTCAGGTCCAACATGGCCTGAAGTTCCTTCCAAACAACCTCACACATTTTCCAGGATGCAGCGACAGCCCTTCTCAAATACATTGATCAGGTGTCATCTCAATATGACGATAGGCTATGTCAGATTACAAGCAGTCATCATCCACACCTTTCTGAAATGACATTGCCATTTGTCATTAGCATGATCCATTACCCATTCTTTCAAATTCTTCAGTCAGTGTTCCCATGTTTCATATCCAAGTCAAATCTAATTTGTTTAATTTTTGGCATACTTCCTTATTCCAAAAAGGAACTTGACTGCTTCTTAACTTTATCCTGAACGAAGTGTGGCTATCATGACCACTAGCCTCAACAAAGTCTGTGAATTCCAATAGGTCAAAGATCTACCTGCTGGCAGCCACCAATACTCCTGGCAGAAGAATAGCTTTCAGAAAGATAGCCAGGGTGTACCAACCCCCCATGGGACCAACAGGGCCTGTCCAATCACTGTGAGCCCAGGAGACCACGCCCCCTCACCCTTGCTGCGAATCCTCCAGGTGGAGGCGACAGATAAAAGAGGGCAGCTCAGCTCAGTTGAGGCTGGCAGAGGAGGAGAAAGGACACGATACAGGCTCCTGCAGAGGAACCACCAACTCTTCAGGCTATACTGCAGACGACTAGCCAACTGTGGAGACTGACTGGGATGCCGAACCATTGCTGAATATGTTTTTTTTTTAATATAATTAAATGCAAGATTCTACATTTAGGAACCAAGAAAATGTCATGTTTATAGAATATAGATCTGTATTTTGGAAAACAGCGATTAAGAAAAAAGACTTGGGATTATGGTGAACTCCACATGAGTTTACAGGGCAATGCAGTGGCTAAGAGCAAATGCGATCCTTGGATGTATAAACAGAAGAATACTGAATAGAAGTACAGAGCTATTCAGTTACCACTAAATTTGTCCCTAGTGGGAATTTGCCTAAGTACTGTAATACTTAGTTCAGTTCTGGTATTCACACTATAACAATGTTGTTGAAAAATTACAGAAGGTTCAGAAAAGAACTATAAGAATAATTCAAGATCCGGACAACCTGTGTCACAGAAGCTAAAGTTGTTCAAGCTATTTAGAATATCAAAGAAAAGGTTATGAGGTGTTTTGATCACAGACAATGAGCACCTAACATGGGTAATAGATTTCTGATAATAGAAGACTCTAATTTAGCAGACAAAGGAACAACAAGATCCAGTGGTAGAAACTGAAGCTAAACAAACTGAAATTAGAAATAATTTTAATTGTGAAGATGCTTAACCTTTACCTAGGGACATTGTGGATCTTCCATCTCTTGAAGTCTTTAAAGCAAAGGAATCTATGTTATCTGGGCTTGGCATGTCGAGCAGGGCTGCCCCTATTGGCCTAGTGCTTTGCTCACCCATTGTCCTTCAAATACTTTTCAGGTCCAAAGTTTCTTTTGGTGTCTGGGAGGCCTTTTTCAAAGAAGTCCTATCCACTTGAGGCATATGGTGACTGTTTAGCTGTGGAACTTAAGAATGTAAGAAATCATGACAGTTCCCCTGGCCTCTGAGGAAGAGACCTACGGTTCAAGGAAAAACTCAGGCATTATGCAGGAGGGAATGACAGGAGGCCTGTAAAAGGTTGGGGACAGCTAGTTTCTGAAATTCTCTCAGGACTTTAGATCCTTATACAAGTGAAGAAAGCCCTCCAGGGATTGGAGAGGACAGTAAAGTGTATGTTATGTCCTCTGCCAAGGTTCAGCAAAGGCTTACTGCTGGTTCAAAAAGTAGTGTCAGAGTGGGGCTTAGGTATCTACAATCTAGTGGTACTAACGTGGTCTCAGTGCTCTTGAAATGAGCTCTTCTCAGAGATAGGTAGCTGTTGCATTAAGTTCCATTGTGAAAAGAGTCCTGGAACCAGAAGCCTCCTCCATGCAGCTGAAGTCTCTCAAGCAGGCAGAACTGTCTCATGAAAGATGTAGGGGGACTTCTCTCAGAAAGAGGAACTGCTCTTTGCAGCTAAATATACGAACCCACCAACTGATAGAGGTAAGCATTAAGCTTCCAAATTTTGGTGCAAGAAATCTCTTTCCCTCACTGAGCATTAGTTAAAAAAGGTAGGTTAAAAAATTTGGCATTATTCTTCAATGATGAACTAAATAGCATAGTGTACACATTTGCCACCATTTACCTGTACAAAGCAAAATTTTGAAAAATGAAATGTAAGCAGATTTCAATGCAACAGGCAGGTATCAATCCCTGTGAATATAATGATCACACCATCCATTTCAAGTGTATTAAGTAATTAAAGATCTTTTTTCTGATCCTATAAGAACAGCTTACTTTTTTAAAGTAAAAACTACGTCTTTCTTCAAAATTTGTATTTATACTTATTACTAGTCACATAACTCATATTAGGGGATACAGTAGTAAATACTAAAAACTACTTTTACAAAATAAAAATAGTCCCCTTTTTTCTGTTGTCCCTTATCTCTGAATCCATTTTTCTCAATGTGGCAAGTGGAACACAACACTATTTTTGCTGTCTTCACTGTAATTGTAAAGAAAGTAACTGCATTCCACTCACATCGAGGAAGAAAAAGGATTAAGCAATCAGAGCACAATTAGTGCCAATTAGAACAATTTTGCAGCTGCGAAAGGAGACATTTTTGTTTCAAAGGACTCTGTCCTTCTGGCACACATAGTAGAAAACCTGTAATTAGCCATATTTTAAATATACAAAAATTGAGGGTGAAAAACTACAAACCCTTTACTTGTTTAGGAGGGCTAATTTTACTATTTTTAGTTTACAATGCAGATTGGAACAGATATTTAAAAAACTATTCATATGCATTTACAGAAGATTATTTCATGCTATTAGTGTTTGCTTTCCTCATCCGATATGTCTTCCTTGCACACAGAAGAGGAATCTATTCATACTGAAATAAAGACTTGGTGTAAACATCATGTATTCATAAGAAGCTTCTTTTAGAAAGCAATTTCCAAAGCAATAATATTTTTTTAAGAGATAAAGGCCTATTCTTTAAAGGAGTCTCAAGGTGGCCCTCATATTCCAGGCATAATTTTGCAATGATAGTATTTAGAAAGCTAACTATGTGCTTTGCTGGTGCCATTGTATAGTTGGACATCAAAATGCTCTTGTTTGCATTCACAATAAACTGTCGATGTAATTAATTGTGGGCATATAACTGACATTGAGAAATTTAAGGCTCTCTGACAATCAGATCCTAGATCATCTAAATCATCATCAGCATCCATAGCTGCAGTCAATGTAGACCCGCTCAATCAGTCAGGAAGTCGACTGAGTAAAACCACCCCCTCAAGTAGCGTAGTGCTGCATTGATGGGAACACAGTTTCCGTTGCCGCACTGCAGTGAAGACAGCATGCAGAAGGGAAGCACAGCAGTCAACGGGAGTTATGCAAGATACTCTGTGTAGTTGGCATAACTCCCATCGACTGCTACCGAATTTCCAGGTAAATTGTAGACGAGGGCACAGTATAACTTCTTGACAGTCCAACACTGTGTACTGAAATATTAAGATCTCTATTCTCTTTTCCTGTTCCCCAAGTTAGAGAACTGAAACCCAGAAGATGGAGCGTGCTGTTCAAGACATTTTACAAACATTTGTAGCACTGATTATTTCACATCATGGGAGCAATTTTCTCTCTCACAATCAGTTGAAATGGCAGACTACAAGGATTTTTTTCTCCATTGGGGCAGAAAAAGTACATTCTCTGTATTAATCTAGCTAGTCCTCCTAATTACACCTCCTAATGCAAGGTCTGTCTACTTTTAGTGATGGCTCTGCTCTGTAAGAGAGTCCCTCGGCTGTTTAGACTTCCTGCCTCAGGGACCCCATGGAACAATTCAACAGAAACTCCTTTTCTGGAATATAATAACCAAAATTTCCTTAATGTATCTATAATGTTCTCCAGGTCCTCGGCACCTACAATACCCAAACTCTTTTGCTAGTTACCTACTATTTGTTTCTTATAACAATACTTATGTCATCAAAAACAACTGATGAAGCTGCATGCTGGCCTGAGGCCAGTGTGATGGCTCTGCTTGGGTCTGGAAGTAATCCAGCTGGAGCTCAATGCTATGGTTAGAAACCAAAGGATTGCTATGTAGATGGGCAGAATATAAGTACCTAGATTGAACGTCTATACTGAAGTGTTGCAGAAAGTTGCTGAACTGAGGAATGAGTGCAGCACCAGAGGGAAAAAGACAAGATAAACTGGCTCAAAATTTGACTATAACAAAATTTAGGTCCGTAATAATATACAGTAATTACAAATGGCACTAGCTTGCATCTCAGAAGTGAAGCATTAGACTGAATGAATGGACATAGAGGCTGAACAATACTCATTCCTAGAGCCGGTCCCTTCAAGTGTTTAGTATGTTATAGGATAGTGTAGGAAAGTTTGTATTGCTTCTGCCTGTATTCTATTTGGCTTGTGTACATAGAGGATTTGTCTTCAGAGCTGTAATTCCAGCACCTTTTATAAACACTAAATTAATGTTAAAAAAACCCAACCACCTCTGAAAATTTTTTCCATAATTATTATGAGGTATAAATGTGTGAACTTCATCTAATAGAAGAGATGAATATTACAAATTGGACTCAATATTTAGGGAAAACTAATAGGTAAAAAGTAGTGTTAAAGCTCAGAATGATATTCTTCTTGAATGTTTTTGTCAAAAACAAAATTGACTTTGTCTGAAAAATGTAAGTCAGCTGATTAAAATCCACTCAATGATCTAGCCTTAATTGAGAGGTATTCTTTTCTTATTGCAGTACTGTAGTTTTTAAAGGCACTATATAAAATACAGTTTTTGGGACCTGCACAAATAGGACTAAAACAATGACATGAAAGCATAATGTTGTAGGTATGGGCTTCATATATATAAATTTACTCATTATATAATTCACTGAACAAATCCTGCAAAAAGGCAAATGAATGAGGAATAAGACGATTAAAGTATTAATTTGTATAAAACCTCTATTAAACTCAAGAAGTTAAATCCATCCTTGATATAACTCCACTTTCATCAATAGAATTATAGTAGGGGTGATTTCCATGCAGTGATTTGGATACCCAATATGCTTATAAACTATAAACCAACTGCTATTTTTCTAATTTTTCTCTTAGTACGCATGAAATGTTTTAGACTGATATAATGCGCACTCCGATGTTCTCATTAAACATATGCCACTTTGTGACATTAAATTACTTTAATATTCTGCTATTTACAGTTAAATCCTAAAATAAAATATTGATGTAAATCTGACATGTAGGACTGCTGTATAAACAAGATACTTTTTATTTTAGGGAGTTCTGTATTCAGCTGTTAAGAAAATAAAGAATGCAGGCAACACTGTTGCTTTCAAAAGGCTGCCATTTTCCCTTGTTTTCACTGCTGATAATCACAAAGAAAAGTGAAATGTGCATGAGATTGCTTTCTTAGCTTTGGCCGACAGATTGCAGTGGCAGCTAGCCAGAACCTTTTTACAGAGGAATTGTAATGCAACTATGCAATTGTTACCGAAATGATACCATAATTTTCATAATATAATTTTAGCTAACATGACTTTACAAGTTACACTGCCCCAAACTAATTAGTTCTTTACTACTAATGTAGTAAATGTAGTAAATGTAGAATGAATGTTCATTCATTGGATGAATATGTGTGTTATATAATTTGAGTAAGAATATTCTTCAAGCTAAAGGCAAAGCTTACTGAAAATAAGTGAAATAAGGCTCAAGACACCTACAGAATTTGTTTTGAAAGCCACCAACACAGTTCAGACTACAGTACTGATGCAATTTATTCTTTCATATTCTGTTAAATAGATGTGGCAAATTTGCCTCTCATTAGTCTAATTTCAAGAAGTACATATTTTAAAAATTAGAAGTACGAGGACTTAACATTTATTTGAAAACAAGTAATGAATCAGGTCACAGTTGAATAATTCATAGTTATTGACAACTATATTAAGGCATCAGAGTGAGAGATGTAACAGAGCACTATTATTATACTTGTGTTTTCTATACGTATAAAAATATACACCCTGATTTAGGAAATCATCTCTATTCAGAACAACACCATAAATACGTGCGTATGTCCCACTTAAGTCAATGGAAGTCCAGTCTTGAATACTGATGAGCTTAGGCGTGCGTTTAAATGCTTTCCTGAGTTAGGGCCACAGTCACTTCTGGCATATAGTCAACCCCACTGAATTACTCATGCCGCAAATCTGCAGCTTGATTTAAAATAGTGCTGGTTTGAATGTTGCCTTGAGATGAGGAAAAGATTCAGAAGTCTGACGTTTTGGAAGATGGCCAAAAAAAGACAAACTACACTTATTAAACTGTTGTCTAACTTTTGTTAGTGTCACAGGGAGTAGAAGAAAACTGAAATCTGTGAAAGAGGGAATAATAGGAGATTTTGGAAAAAAGGAAGAAGCTTTTTCAAATCTGAAAATGATTGAAGCTCACCAACTTCAACTATGATAGACAATGGTTGTGTCTATGCTACATTTGTGCCCTAAAATGTCCCACCATTGCTATGCAGGAGTACTATTTTAAATAAGGCTCAGGGGGTTAGATTCACAAGGACTTGCAGCACCTAGCTTTTAGGCACCTTGCTACCTAGTGGATTTCACAAGTCTGTGAATATTTACAAAATATGCGACAAAACAGCAGCCTATTTAGGGCGAGATCCACGAAGGGGATTTAGACTCAGCGTTGCAAGGCCTAACTTACAGGCAGTCTGCCACAGCGTGGCACTCAACACTTCTTATTTAATGCATGGGGACACTTAGGTGCCCAAGGGTGTATCTACCCTGCAATGTAAGCCCAGAGTTAGTGGGACTTGAGTCAGCTGATCCTGGGTTAGAGAACCCAGTGTTGAGCATCTACACTGATCATTAACCCAATGTTAAGAATTTTCTAATGCAGGTTCGAATATGGGGTTCTGGTGTCCACAATTCAGCATGTAGACCTGAGTCACACCAAACATACCCCAGACTCCCTAGTGCCCTCCTGAAATGTGGCCTGTCTAGCCCTGTGACTGTGGTGCCCTGTGGAAAAACTTGCCTGTCCACTCTGCACATTGCAGGAAGTTTGAACAGTTGGCCACCAGAGCCTGCTGAGCTCTCTTTCTGGTCTGTGTGCTCCAAGCTACTGGAGCCAGCAACGTGGATGAGGTGCCTTTTGAGTAACTTCTCTTGCTTGGATTTTAACTCCTGTGTCAGGAATCAGGCAGCGCTTCCATGAGATGCCAGTGGACATTCTGGCAGTTTTCCGACCCACTGAAGACAACTGACAGAGCTTATGATGGAGCAGGAGGGGACCAGTCAAGCCCATGTCCAGCAGAGCCCCACAACCAAAAGGTGGACAGTGCAAATACGATGGTCAGTAGGGCAGGGGAAAGGAAGAAGAGAGAGGTGAAGGACATGCCTAATGTACTCTGTGTTGGGATGGGTTCTGCACATAGTGCTCATGCATTCTGTTTGCACTGCTTTCCCAAACCAGTGCTGTTCCTTTCTTCCTTTTATTAAAAGGTTTACTTTCTACACAGACTGTGTGCTTGCAAGAGGGGAAATATTGCCTTTTGGGGGTGCCCGGGGGACACTGTGTGATTTCCCAGGTGACTGGGTGGGGGATCAAGCCAGTTTGGTGTTGTACCATTGATAGGAACCCTTAGATATAGAACCTGGCTCTTGCTGCTGCCGACTCTGTCTGACAGAAGGGTTTCATAAGGAAGTGATTGAAGTATGGACATTGTCACGCTGGCTGGATTGGGGGGAAGGGGGAGCCTTTATTGTATTGTTTGACATCAGTATGTCAAAATCATGGTAATCCATGTGAGCTATGCTATGTCACGTACTGTTAGAAAGGCTATAATGTGCCAAGTAAGATGATAATGTTTATGTCCATGTGTTATACGTGCAATGGAAGTTATGGATATGGTTGATGTATCTGTATTTCAAATGGAGATGTGTCTGGGTAACACCTCAGACAGGATGGCTATAACAATAGCCTGCTTAGTGGCCCATTAAGACATTCACAGCTGCAAGGGGCCCAGGGGGAGAAGCCAAGGATATACCTGATAAGTCACAGGACTTGCTCATGTGACTCTGGACTCCACTTTGGTTCCTGTGAAATTCTACAAGCAGCATGGCAAGGGCCAGAGGACATAAAAGGCAGAGGCTCAGGGTCCATTTTGTCTTCAGCCCTGTTCAGCTTTCAGCCACCTGTCTACCTCTGGCAACTCATCTACAACTGAAATTGTGCAACAAAGGACTTAGACCCATCCCAGTACTGGATGTACACCAGAGGGATTATACAAGCCTGCAAACTGCACAATTCTTCTAGAAACCTGATGTATATGGACTTTAAAATCATTTGTATGTATCTGATTATTTTAATCCTTTAACATTTCTCTTATTGTTTGTTCCTTTCTTTTTATAATAAACCTTTAGTTTTAGTTACTAAAGGATTGGCTGGCAGCCTGGTATTTGGGTAAGATCCAAACTTACATTGATCTGGGACTGTGGCTGGCCCTTTGGGGTCAGAGAACCATTTTGGTAAAGAGCATATAGTTTAAATAACTGGTCTCTTTACTGGACCTAGTGTCTGATTGGGAGCCAGAGACTGAAATGCAGTAAAGGGGGCTGTGAGTATTTGTATAGTGGCTTCTTGATAACCAGTGTGGGGAATCAGAAGCGCTGTTTGTGGTTGGTTGGGAAGGCTGACTTCAGTGTCACCCACCAGTGCTGGGAGAATCCGCTCTCCTTTTACAGCCTGCCCTGACTTTGACATTTTCAGGTGGCTATCCTAGGCATGGACGGGTCACAGACATCTGCAGATGTTCCTACCCTAAAATATCCAAAAGCTAGTGTTAGCTCATATTCCTGTGGTTGGCTGATGTTGGAATGTACATGCTTCCCCCTTCAACACTCTATTTCCAGTTTCCCAAAATGTAGGGGTGACCATTGGGACATTTATCTGTGCCAAAGTTCATAAGCCTCAAGTCCTATGCTAATGGCTGAAGCCAAGGATCAAGACACAGAGGGTTATTGTCTCAAATAGCTCAGTGCAGGAGCACAGAAAAAAATCCTTGCAGAATTTGAAGGACATAAAATACTATTTTTCCAAACCGAACTTCAGTATATTGTGAAAGAGATGCTTCAGAACACAGAAGCTCCTTGAACACAGTCAGTTTAATCACAGTGACAGAAGTATAGAGACAATGATAAGTTAATAGTTTAAAGCTGTTTTTTTCTAAAAATTGCAGAATTACTTGGGTTGGGAGTGGGGGGGGGGAGTGGAAGGTGTCATTAGTGGGTGTGGTAGAATAACATTTTCTGTCATTTCAGAGCTTCCACATTTTGGAGGACATAACAGTTTGTATGGTGCACAATAGGCAAAGGGAGATGTTATTCCAAGATGCTTATGGGAAACCTGTAGCTTAGGCAATCGAAGTATTCAAACATATAATGACTAATCAACACGGCTATGAGTGGAGTGGGCTGGTCAGCTTTCAAGGTGGCCCTGGAAAATATGCCCTTCCTTCAGATGTGACTACCTAAACGGAATTCTTGATTCAAGAAAATTTTGCAGTTATCAGCACTTGAGATTGTATCAGAATTCATGAGGGAATCAACAGGATAGTGCGCTAACTTCCATGTGGCTTAGCCTGTCATGTCTGCATGCAAATACACAAAACTCCACACTCATCCTCCTTCCCCACCTGCCATATTTCTGGGCACAATTTCAAACCTCAGTCGAAACTGGCAGAAATGATTTTGTCACTTATGGATTTCATGGACTACCTCTAATTGAAATGGACTAGATTTGTGAATGGAACACATTGCTCCCTTGGACAATTCACTGTTTCTGGGCAGCTTGTTGCACTGCTGAATGGTTACAGAGTGGCATATGTATAGCAATGTAAGGCTATTATTTTTAAGAAACAGGAATGCACAACAAAAAAGCTGTGCCTTCTCAAATAAAAATTCACTTTCAAGGCTTTTTTTATTGTTTGCATTTCATGGTTGCCATTGTGAACTCCATGTGGTGCAGGATAGCCAAGCCAGTGGAATACAGTCTGACACTAGCAGATATAAGCTGCTAGCCAAGGCTTCTAATAACTTTTGCATTGGTTCATAGAACAGAAATCCCCCCCATTACTGTATTAGTAAACATTAATATGGAGCCAGAAACTTATCAGGCTCAGGTGTGACTTCTGTCCCTTTCATGTCTGCTGCAGGTTCTGTGGTGGGCTATTCCTCAGGCAGGCAGGATCAAACAGCTCCTCCAAGTATGGCCCCAGGATGTGCTGCTGCTGCTCTGGCTCTCAAGACTCCTCTGGGACGGGTTTCAGCAACAGAGTCACTTCACTGTCCTTCCTTACTGCCTGCTGCTGGCTCCCATCAGTCCCCATCCTGAATTCTGAGGCCAGCAGGCTGCCATCCCACTGACCAGCTCATCATGCCGAACCATAGGCTCCGTGCTCAGTGCAGTGCCCAGCGCCAAGTCAAACTCCTCATAAAACGGGCATGATGTCAGTGAGTTGCCTGAAAAGCAGTGCTGGTGCCTGGTTTTTCTTTAGTCAGTCTTAAACCACTTAATTTGCTCCCTGCACTGGCCACTCGTCTGGTAAATTTGCAAAGCTGATGGCTTCTTTGCTATTTCCTGGTACTCCTACTAAAGTCCATTGTTTCGCTGGCCTTGCACCAGAAATTTACCAAAATCTGGCTGTGCTTCTGTGACCATGAAACAGCAAACTTTGCAAAAGGCTTCTTTTGTTCAGTTTCCATGGCAAACACAGAAGACTCTCTGATGGTGTGTTTGTAGCTCAGTGGTCAGAAGACAATGTGTGGCAGAGTAGAGGGGGCTAGGTCCCCTCTGTGCCTCCCCCCCCCCAACCCAGAAGCCTTGGCAGAGTCCCGAATGGCAGGGAAAAAACCCGTGGCTGAAGGGGCTGATTAGAAGAAGCCAAGAATGTGCCTAATGAGGCAAGTGGGAACAGCTGTCCCCCTACCTGCAGGGTGCATATAACCCAGCCAGGGAGAAACCAGAAGGAGGTATGGCCAGGGAGGAGGGTAGAAGCCCTGCACTTAGTTTGCCTCCTGGCCAAGAGAGAGCGAGCAGCCCAAAGCCTTGGTAGCCATGTGGGCCTGGTTGAGGAATGGAGTTTGTACTTCTACACTATAAATAAATGAGCACAGATGATTGCACTGGGTGAAGCCTGCAAGTCCTGTTATTGTGGAGCAATGAGACCACCCACAGGACCTGGAGAAGTAAGGGAGTCATGGCAATCTGCTACAAGTGTGGCCTTATCCAGGATTTTCTTCTGGAGCCATTTCAGAGAGTGGCCATTAGAACAGAGAAGACCCTGAAGTGGCTGGTAACAACCATGCAGAAGATGCAGCAGACCGAACAGGCAGAACAGCAGGCCCTGATGACCTGGCAGGTCAACTAGCAGCAAAGAGTCCAAGAATTTCACGAGGAACAGGCAGTCATCTGGCAACAACTGCTACCGTGAGTGGTGAGTCCAGCGAATGGGGATGGCACTAGGCCAGCGGGCTGGGGACTGCAAAATGGGTCCCACAGACAACCCTGATGCATTTTTGGGCAGCTTTCAGAGGGTGGCTACAGCCATGGGCTGGGAGAGGGCAACCTGGGCCCTGCACCTCTCCCCGTATTTGGATGGCAAGGCCCAAGGTGCTTATATGGCCTTGGGAGAGGCCCAAGCCAGGGACTACAATGTGGTAAAAGCTGCCATTCTGAATCGGGTTGGACTTTCAGCAAAGCATTACTGCCTGAAGTTTCGGGCAGTCAAGTGGACTGACAGCCTACAGCCCCAGGCGTTTGCCTAGCTGTTAGTGGACTGGGCCACCTGGTGGCTGAGGCCAGCCACCTAGAAAGTAGAGGAAATTCTGGCTGCAGTGATTCTGGCAATTCCTTCTAAGCTTACCAGAAATTGTGTGGGTCTGGTGGCATCAGCCAGGCTGAGTAGCTGACATGGTTAGGCTGACAGGAGTATGTGGAGGCTGAGGCACTCAGGCGGGCAGGAAAGCCCACCAAAGGAGTAGGACCGGGGGGAGGCCCCCAGAACTTGCACCCAAGAAGGGGTCCAACCCGGGGGGGGCAGCAGAAGCTGGGAGATGACTTGCTGGCAATGTGGCCACCCTGGTCATAAAAAGGACTGCCCCAAGATGGAGTGCGAACTGGCAGACTTTTGTGGGTGGACTGAAGGGTGGGCAGGGCCAAAGGTGTGGACCATACCTGTTTGGGTGGGGAAAAGATCCCAGCAGGGGCCAGTGGACCCCACCTCCACCTAATGCTTGTTCAGAAGGGGCTGGTAAAGAGATGCTGGGTGGTTCCAGGGGCTGGGTTAGACCTCAGGTGAATCCATGGGGATACCAAGAAGTATCCATTGGTGCAGGTTCCCCTAGAAGCCGAAGGGCACTTTAAGTGGCAACTGGTGGGGTCGCCAAGTTGCCCTACCTGGTTCTGATAGGAATGGATTGGGAACCTCCTCTCAGAGGGTTGGGAGGAAGGATAGGGGACCCCAGGGAGAGGAAGCAGGAAGACAAGGAGGTGCAGGATCCCACCAAACAAGAAAAGATGCAGGAAGGAAGAGGGACAGGAGAGATGCCCCGCAGAACCTGAGGATAAGGGGAAGGGGCCAGGAGGAGAGGAGGAGAACAGGACAGTTGTGTATTTTATGTCTTCCCTAATTGCCTAGGTAGCTACAGAGCATATCTTGTTGCCATAGCAATAGAGTTAGACTTTTAGGGGGTAGCTCAGCCAGTCCTGGATGGTTTTAGTGTTAGTTCAATAAAGATGTTCCCTGTGTCACATCCTCTGGGAAAGTGTGGGCCCCTTATAGAATGGGGGAGGCAACCTAGTGACAGAGAATGCAGAGAAAGCTGAGGTACTCAGTACCTTTTTTGCCTCTGTCTTCACAGACAAGGTCAGCTCCCAGACTACTGCGCTGGGCAGCACAGAATGGGGAGGAGGTGACCATCCCTCAGTGCTGAAGGAACAAGTCTAGGACTATTTAGAAATATTGGACATACATAAGTCCATGGGACCAGATGCAATGCATCCTAGGGTGCTGAGAGAGTTGGCTGATGCGATTTCAGAGCCATTGGCTATTATCTTTGAAAGTTTGTGGCAATTGGGGGAGGCCCCTGATGACTGGAAAAAGGCAAATATAGTGCCCATCCTCAAGAAAGGGAAAAAAGAGGATCCAGGGAACTACAGTCCAGTCAGCCTGACCACAATCCCTGGAAAAATCATGGAGCAGGTCCTCAAGGAATCTATTTTAAGGCACTTGACTGTTCCTCATCACCTTTCTCTCTTTCAAGATGGATTCACCAAGGGCAAGTCATGCCTGACCAACCTGATTGCCTTCTGTGATGGGGTGACTGGCTCTGTGGATATGAGGAAAGAGGAGGTATATGATATACCTTGACTTTAGCAAAGCTTTTGATATGGTCTCCCGCAGTATTCTTATCAGCAAGTTAAAGAAGTATAGATTGGATGAATGGTCTATAAAATAGATAGAGAACTGGCTAGATCATCGGGCTCAACAGGTAGTGATCAATGGCTCCATGTCTAGCTGGCAGCCAGTCACAAGCGGCATGCCCCAGGGGTCGGTCCTGGGGCCGGTTTTGTTCAACATCTTCATTAATGATCTGGAGGATGGGGTAGATTTCACCTTCAGCAAGTTTTCAGATGACACTAAGCTAGGGGGAGTGGTAGATACCCTGGAAGGGAGGGATAGGACACAGAAGGACCTAAACAAATTGGAGGATTGGGCCAAAAGAGATCTGATGAGGTTCAGCAAGGACAAGTGCAGAGTCCTGCACTTAGGATGGAAGAATCCCATGCACAGCTACAGACTGGGAACCGATGAGTTAGGCAGCAGTTCTGCAGAAAAGGATATGGGGGTTACAGTGGATAAGAAGCTGGATAGGAGTCAGCAGTGTGCCCTGGTTGCCAATAAAGCTAATGGCATATTGGGCTGCATTATTAAGAGCATTACCAGCAAATCACAGGAAGTGATTATTCCCCTCTATTCAGCATTGGTGAGGCCGCATTTGGAGTATTGTGTCCAGATTTGGGCCCCCTTTACAAAAAGGATGTGGACAAGTTGGAGAGAGTCCAGCGGAGGGCAACAAAAATGATTAGGGGGCTGGAGCACAAGACTTATGAGGAGAGGCTGAAAGAACTAGGCCTGTTTAGTCTGCAGAAGAGAAGAATGAGGGGGGATTTGATAGCAGCCTTTAACTACTTCAAAGGGAGTTCCAGGGAGGATGGAGCTAGGCCGTTCTCAACGACAGTAGATGACAGAACAAGGAACACCGGTCTCAAGTTGCAGTGGGGGAGGTCTAGGTTGGACATTAGGAAAAGGTTTTTCACTAGGAGCGTGGTTAAGTACTGGAATGGGTTACCTAGGGAGGTGGTGGGATCTCCATCTTTAGAGGTTTTTAAGCTGTGGCTTGACAAAGCCCTGGCTGGGATGATTTAGCTGAGGTTAGTCCTGCTTGAGCAGTAGGTTGGACTAGATGACCTCCTGAGGTCCCTTCCAACTCTAATATTCTATGATTCTCTGTGAGCCTCTGCTGATTTCTTTCTGAATAAAAGCAATTAAAAGGAATTCAACATAACAAAAGTGGCAATGGAAGATGGGATCATCCTGTGCTTCACTAGCAAAAAAGTAAAAGTCAATGTAAGAAAAAAACATTTGCTGTTTTGGAGGCTGGACTGTTTACACTGACAGTTCAAATTGAAACTAAAACAGGCTCTGCCTTGTTCTAACCGAAGTAAGCAGACAGACTGGCAACAGTGCTTAGTGAGTGGAAATCACCAGCAGTTGTGTGAATGACCCCAACACACACGAATAAAACACACTAAAAGACAAAAGAGAGGGGGGGGGGGAAAGTGTGTGAGGGGGGGGGGGGGGGGGGGGCGGGGACACAGCAAATGCTACATTTATGGAGCCCCTGGGAAACTTTGATGAGACTCTCTAGAGAATTGGAACTTGTATGCTGAGAGTTTTCCATTTTTGTTGTTGCAAATGAAATTATAGATGCAAAGAAGGTGCCCATCTTCTTAAGTGTTGTAGGAGCTAAAACCTATACTTGATTGCACAGCTTAGTGCACCCTGATAAGCCAGAGACAAAATCTTAGTGATATTGTGAAAATCCTGGAGGCATATTTTTCTCCAAAACCTCTGGTAATTGCAGAGAGATTTAGGATCCACAAAAGGAATCAAGAAGAAGGTGAAACAATTGTGCAATTTGTAGCAGCTCTGAAGAAGCTTGCTGAGCATTGTGAATTGAATGATGTGTTAAATGACACCCTGTGTAATAGGTTAGTCTGTAGTCTGCACAGTGAAGCAATGCAGAAATGCCTATTGACAGAGGTCCAGTTCACCTGGCAGAAGGCATTAAAATTGCAATCTCTATGGACATGGCTGCAAAGGAAGTCCAACAGCTCAGTGCATTTGCCAGAGTGCATAAGGTATCACAAGAACCTACCCACAAGACAGTGGGGAGCCGGGAATGTTACCACTGTGGAAAGCTGGGTCACCATGCATCAGAATGCTGATGTAATGACAATGTGGCAAAAAGGGACACATTGAGTGTGCCTACAAATATAAGACAGAGTCAAACAGAACAGGCAAACCAGAGAAAAAGAAGTCTGCTGTTTGGCAGACTCAAAAGGAAAATGTGCACACACCAGAGCAGACTCAGGATGATTAAAGTGACATCCAGTCAGAAGAAGTGCACGCCATGTCTTGTCCATAGTAGTTGGCTCACATGAATACTGGGTAATCCTACTGTTAGAAGGTAAACCTGAATGCATGGAACTGGACACTGGCACAGCAGTTTCACTGGTTTCCATTACTGTGTATAAGGAGAAGCTAAAGCAATTTCCGCTTAAGCTGGCAAAAATTGTTCTGAAGACATACACTGGAGAAGCTGTACCCATGTTGGGCACTACTGATGTTAAGATGGAGCTCAACAGACAGACAGCTAAATTGCCACTGTTTGTGGTGGAAGGCAATTACCCAGTTAATGGGAAGGTCATGGATCCAGCTGAACTTGTAGGAATAAAATTGTAACCCTGTAGCTTCATTCATAGCTTTGTTCATTCATACCCTTTGTGTCAATCTCTATGTAGTTTTAATTAGCTAACAGCTTTATTTGTGTCCGTCTAAAGTTTTCAACCCTTCTGACCCAGAATGTATAATCACCATCTGACAATTGTCTATAATATTTGAACTCCTCTCAGCCATACTCCACATTGTAAATGTAAACCCCATTTTGACCAAATGTATTCCATCTTGTATAAAAATCTTTCTAAACTTTAGATGAATAGGTAACCTTATTTGAACAAGGTGTGAATGGAGGGTGTATGTACTGTGATAAAGTCAGGCCGGACGGCTACAAAATGTTGTGACCGGGCCGGTATGAGGGCCTGAAAGGGTTTTAAAACCTGCTGCTTTGCATGCAGAAGAGAAAGCACAGTAGGGCAATTAAAGGCACCTGGACCCAATGAAGGGGAGGGCCAGGGATATTTAAACCCTGCCTTTCCTAAAGGAGGGGGAGGGAACAAATGCAGGGGAAGCTGCCTGAAGGTGTGGAGCAGCTGCAGGAGAAGGTTCTCTCCCAGGCCAGGAGACAGAGCTCCTCTAAAGCCAGGGGAGACGAGGTAGCTGGGGCTGCCCTAGCCCACAAGCAGAGGTAAAGTGCAAGACCCACCAGGGGGAGGCTGGCAATTTGCCACAGTACGTGTGAATCAGACCCAAACTGCCAGCTTGTCCTGATGAAATGTGGAGTCCACCCTAATGGGATGCAAACACATCCCTAAAAAGCAAGAGAAAAATCCACCCCAGATAACAAAAGAACCAACTTAATCAAGACACCAAGTACGAGCTGAAAGTCACGTCTGCTATTGTCCAGCAATCAACAGTCACAGAGAAGCAACGTGACACAGCCAAACTCATAAGTTTGCACTGAAGTCAAAAACTTATAGAAGACTGGGTGAGATTGCAAGGCTTTAGGGAGTAACGTTCTGCACACCATCAACGAAGAGCATCGGTGTGCGCCTGACAAACACCCCGCTCTCCTCGTTCCCAGCTTCCTTGGCCAGGTAGCTGCCACAAGCCATGAACTCCAGCAACAGACCCAAGCTGTGACCTCAAGCCATGATCAGGACTGATATCTATATAACTACAGAATGCTTCCTGGTGTGTTTGTTTGGGGGGGGTGGTGTGTACATAGGCTTAACATAGTTATTAATTTAGTTTCTGGTAATAAATGCAGCATTCAATCTTTTCCCCTTGAAACAGTCCCGAGTGCTCTTTTTGCACAACAAACTGGGCAGAAGTGCACAGGATAGCTAAAGAAGAAACGGGTCTAACAGCTGTATTAAAGAAACATGCTGCTGTCTTTTGGAGGGGACTTGCAAAGTATGAAGGGAATCACTGTGAAATTGAACATTAAGCATGACAGCCAACCAAAATGTCTGAAAGCCAGAACTGTGCCATGTGCCTTCAGGCCAAAGGTTGAAGTGGACCTGGAGTGTCTGGTCAAAAATGGAGTCCTAGTACTAGTTACCCACAGCCAATGGGCAACCCAATCATTCCAGTATTGAAGAAAGATGGTTCTATTCAGATTTGTGTGGATTTTAAGGTCCCTGTTAGCCCAGTGTTGTGTGCAGAGCAATATCCTCTTCCCCACATCAATGACTGATGCTGTCACTTGTCCTTCAGAATAATGTCTACTCCAGCTTTGTTCCAGAAGGCTATGGACCTGATCTTGAGTGGCTTTCCGGGAGTCCAGTACTATATTGACAACATCCTGGTCACTGGCAAAAATGAGAAGGATCACCTTAAGAACTTGGATTCTGCTTTGCAAAGACTGGAAGAGTATGGCCTACGAGTCTGTAAAGACAAACGTGAAATCTTCCAGTCCTCTGAATATTTGGGACATATAATAGATGCTACTGGCCTTCATAAGGCTCCAGCAAAAGTCAAAGATATTGTGGAAGCACCACCTCCTCAAAACGTAAGCCAACTTTGCTGTTTTTAGGGCTATTGAACTATAATGACAGGTTTATTCCAGTTAGTAACACTACTAAAACCACTACATGAACTCCTTGGCCAGAACAAGATCTAGAAGTGGACTGAAGCCTGTGATGTTGCTTTTAACAAGACTAAATGTGCATTGCTTAATTCAGAGGTCCTGACATATTTTGATCCATCCTTACCTCTACAGTTGGCCTGCGTACCTCCCCTTATGGAATGGGAGCAGTCGTGTCACACATTATGCCTTTGGGAGAGGAGAGACCCATTTCTTTTTGCCTCACGCACCTTAAGCAAAGCAGAAACTACCTATTCTCAAATTAAACATGAAGCACTTGAATAGTTTTCAGGATTTGGAAATTTTCAAGTTCATACTTCTCACCGACCATCGACTTCTAACATCCATTTTTGGACCATGCATAGGCATTCCACCATTGCCTGCTAGTCATATGTAACGATAGGCATAGTTGCTTTCCACACACACACACACACACACACACACGAGATCAAATATCAGAAACCACTCTGCACTGCAACACAGATGGTCTCTCAAGGCTTCCTTTCCCTGCTAAACATCAATATATTGGCCAGAAAGAAATCTACTTTGAACAGGTAGAAAACACACCCATCACTGCTACTCAAGTAAAGAAGTCAACTCACATTGACACAGTACTGTTCCAAGTTATGGACCTAATGATGTATGGAACTCCCAGGTCTCACCTGACCTTCATCCCTACATGTCCAAGAATATGGAGTTATCAGTCCATTCTGGTTGCTTTTTGTGTGGGATGCACATCATTATTCCACTGCTACTGAGATAATGGATGTTGGAACAGCTACAGTCAGGTCACTGTGGAATAGTGGTCATGAAAGAAATTGCAAGCAGCTACTTTTGGTGGCCTGGCCTGGACAGTGCCATTGAAGAGAAGGCCAAAGCTTGTACTTCATGAGAGAATGTGCCTCAGTTGGTGCCCCTACACCCATGGGATGAGCCTGAAAACTCATGGCAGCATATTCATGTTGATTTTGCTAGCCCATTTGAAGGAAGCATGTTCCTGGTTGTTGTAAATGCCCACTCTAAATGACCAGAAGTCTCTGTAATGCCAGCCACTATTGCTGAAAGTACTATCCCAAAACTGAAAGAAATCTTTAGTCATTTTGGTCTGCCAGAAAAACGTGTGAGCGACAACAGACCGCAGTTCATCTCTGAGGAGTGTGAAAATTTTATGAAAGCAAATGGGATACATCACTTCAGGACCGTATCATCCATCCACCATGAAACAAGCTTTAAGACTGCAATAGGACGTTCATTCAAAAGCAACTGGACACCTTATTGTCCTGCAGAAACACACCTCATGCTATGACCAAAGCATCCCTGGCCTTTCTAATGATGAAGACAGCTGCACACTTGCTTTGATCTACTAAAACTCGCCAAAGCGCGCAAGCTATGCAACATCAACAGCAAAACCAAGTTATCAGATGTGCACACAGAGCAAAAGACTGGAACCTTTAGTCCTGGGACAGTCGTCTGTCCTAGCTTAGAACTATGCTTCTGGAGCTAAATGGGTCCCTGCTACAGTCCTTGCCCAAACGGAACCTGTTTCCTACACTGTCCAGACTGCAGATGATCTCACCTGGTGACAGCATGTAGATAAGTTGTTGCCAGGTCATACATGTTCCAAGGACACATCTCCAGTTGGACTGCCTGACCTCACCATTACAGGTGAGATAGCAAGTCAAGAATCACATGTTTCTGACTCTCCTCTTCCAGGCACCTCTACAGCAGATAAAGCCCCCTCCTCTGTTCGAGCAGATACAACATTCTCACCTGTTTGATCTACGAGTCTTGAGTTCCTTTTTTATACCTCTACCAATAACACCTTCCAGTACAAGAACACCAGCATTCTCCATAATTCTCTTAGAGAGAAAAGGTGTCCTCAGTGGCTGGATCGTTAGCTAGGGCAAACCCATGTTACAGGGCACGATAATCCATGGGGTTTAGTCTGTAACTGAGGCACTTTATCCTCAGGCCCTAGTTTAGTGATTGTTCTGTTAAATGGGCCTTTTCATTAAGGGGGAAGGAACATGTTGTGTATTTTGTCTTGCCTAATTGCTTAGGCTGCTGTAGCAAGAGAGCTTAACTTGTTTCCATAGCAATAGAATTAGACTATTAGGGGATAGATCAGCCAGTCCTGGTTGGTTTCAGTGTTAGTTCAATAAAGACTCTCCCTGTGTTGCATCTCTGTGATCTTGCGCTGATTTCTCTCTCTAAATACAAGCACTTAAAAGGAATTCAACATAACAAGAACAAATAGCCCAGACCCTGCGCAACCTGCAGAAGTCGGGGAGAGCTGGGCCTGTGGGGGAAAAAGGGGCATTGCAGGAAACTGTGCCTGGATCAGACCTTTCCAAGTCTGACAGAGGTAGCTCCCGGAGAGCCGGGGTTAATTGTGGTACCCAAGACACTAGAGTGCCTGGTTGCTCCAGAGCCCCACAAGGGGAACTTGGGGAGTCAGGGAGGCATCCCAGAGGGAGAGCAGGATGGTGGATCTGTGGAGACAAGGCGTATTTAGGGAAAGTATGCCTATACTGGGAAAGTGATGAGGAAACCCACCTTAGAGGAGGTGCTGCTGGGGAAAGACTCAACCCCCTTACAAGGGCCCTGGGGATCACCTGACAGAGAAAACAACCCCCCCTCGGGATGGCCAGTATGTTATGCCAACGAGAGGGAGAAATTGGTTAAAGGGGGGAGGTGCGTGGCAGAGTGGAGGGGGTTAGGTCCCGTCTGTGCCTTTGGCCCCCCCAAACCCATGTGCCTTGGCTGAGGTAAAGTGGGCTGGCAGAGCGACAAACGGCAGGGGAAAAAACCCACAGCTGAAGGGACTGAATAGAAGAAACAGGAATGTGTCTAATGAGGCAAGTGGGAACAGCTGTCCCCCCAGCTGCAGGGTGCATATAACCCAGCCAGGAAAAAAACAGAGAAAGACAGGGCCAGGGAGGAAGGTAGCAGCCCTACACTTTAGTTTGCCTCTTGGCCAAGAGAGGGTGAACAGCTCAAAGCCTCGGTGGGGGGCATGTGGGTCTGGTTTTGGAGTGGAATTTGTACTTATAGACTATAAATAAACGAGCATGGGTGACTGCACTGGGTGAAGCCTGTGAGTTTTGTTATTGAGGAGGGGCGAGACCACCCCGAGGACCTGGAAAGGCAGGGAGCCCATGGCAATCCACTACACAATGGAAAAGATAAATGTTGAATCACTGAGCTGCTGCAGTACACCTTAGGGAATTGCTTGAGTTTTCACTGGAGTTGATTGAAGATTCTTGGACTAGAGAGGACAAATGAAGTTGCCTGCTGACATTGTAGGATACTTTTGTCAGATTACCAGGACCTAAGCCATGAAGGGCTGCATCTACACTGCAAAGCAATAGGACTCAAACCTTGGCTCTCAGCTTAACTTGGGCTTGGTCCCACCAACCCCACAGGGTCCTAGGACTCTCAATCTGACTCCAAGTCTGACAGATTTGTGTGTATATGGAAGGGGGGTTTAGGCTCAAGACTGAGTCTGAGTCCAGGCTTACACTGCAGTGTAGACGTAACCTAGGAATGGGATTCACAAATGAGAGCCTGATGAGGAGAGAGCTGCCTAAGATCTCCAACAGAAAATGCTGAGGAGATGGATGTGACCTAACCTGGCCCCTCAAAGGGAGTTAGGCGCCTATCTCCAGCAAGGATTCACAGCTGAGAACCCTTCCATAAAGTCAGGTGCTTAAACCAGGTGTTTTTCAAGAAAAACCAAGGAGAAGGAGATGCTGTCACCTTCATAATCTTTACCCCAGGGTTACAACACTTATCCAGGATGTGGGATGCCTGGATTCTAATCCCCACTCTGCTTAAAGTGGAGCAGAGACTTGAATCTAGTCTCACACTTCCCAGGATGGTAGTCTATCTGCCTGTGGTTGGGCGCTCTCCTGTTGAAACTGCTCCACTTTCTATAAAATACATTTTCATAGCAAGAGAAAGACTTTATAGCTCAGTGGTTGGGGCACTCATCTGGGATACCCAGCTTATAGTGTCCAATGAATATTTATTCACGGAGGGAGAGCTTCAACAAGAGATACTGACAGACCCTCTTCCAGAATATCCCATCACCTAGTGATT
Organism: Mesoclemmys tuberculata; assembly: GCA_007922155.1. Classification (NCBI taxonomy): domain Eukaryota; kingdom Metazoa; phylum Chordata; order Testudines; family Chelidae; genus Mesoclemmys; species Mesoclemmys tuberculata. The sequence goes on from ML675616.1 coordinate 25,065,899, forward strand.
AGGGCACTCTCCTGGAATGCTGGAGATCCAAGTCCCTGCACCACAGCAGGGGGGATTTGAACCCAGGGACCACATCCTATAGTATCTTTTGTGTGAGTTCAGCTATGCTCTGAGCGTGCCTACCAGTTCAGGCGTAAGGCAAGACAGGTGGGGAAATGCCTAGTTTGTGAATCTCCTGGGGCTCAGGTTTCAGTTAGGTGCTGCTGCTGGGTGATGTCAAGACTTGCCCAACCACCAAAATGTAGGTGCCTATGGGGCTTTAATGGTGGAAGCTTAGGTGCCTAGGACTTTAGGCACTTACAGGGTTAGGCAACAGCTGAGTAGTGGGGGAATTTGTAATAATCCTAGTGTAGCCATAGCTAATAGAGTCAATGGCAAAATTCCCATTGACTTTAATGGGAGCAAAAATGGTAAACTATCTGGATAATCCACAGACCCCTGCACAAACTTATCTGATATAAAGAGTATAGGTGGTAGCCCATGACCAGTTTCAACTAGACATATAATTCAAGGTGGTATTTATCTATGACAGCATAATGTTCCTAGTTTTGTATCAAAGTACCAACTAACACAAAGACACAATGCAGGAGATTCAAAAGACAAGATCTTTACTGTAGCCTGTCTCAGATCACACTCCTGCATGTTCACTTACTGGTGTGCGCCTCTGCTGTCTCTGAAAAGCAGAGTCTACTGCACTACTGACAGAGAGGAAAACATAAGGAAGAACCTGAATTGCATTGCATCTTGAACCTGGTCTGAATAATCCAAGTTATTTTTGTATATAAACTGTAGTATGTAGATTTGATATGCATATAGAGCATTCTACGTTTCCAAACTTAATAATTGCTTCTATATTTAAAGTCATCCTCATAATAGTTACAAATTGTGTAGCAGGGAATGTAATAGCTAGAAAGTTTTGCTGACTCATTTTAAAGAAAATTAGATACTTCAATTTTATTTTGCAGTAAGTAATGCGGTGATGTTTTATGTAATGTCTAAACACTTTGTGAGATATAACCAGAAATAACAGCTGAGTAAAATGAAGCTACTGTGTGACAGGCCATGCAGTTTTGTGATATTTCACTGTTTAATGCAGAAGTCAACTTCTATTGCCAGTTAGCACTTGGCTGCTGAATGTGCCACTCTAAATATACTATCAAAATAAATGCTGTAGGAAAATTCTGGTTCAATAGAACAAATTTTGCCATTGATGGCCAACATCAGCTTCTCAAAAAATGTGCTGTTGTACAGGGTTCAAAGCTTGCTTTTTTTACATAGACAAAACTGGAGGATATAGCATGCTCATCACAGGCCCGGTCTACACTTACCTTCCGGATTTGGCGGCAGTCGATGGGAGATATGCAAGTGATGTAAATCACTTGTGTATCTCCCGTCGACTTCGCTGCGTCTGCTCCATGAGCCGTCCACACTGCACTGCGCCAAGTGAACCGCGTTCCCTTTGATGCAGCACTATGCCACTTACCAGGGTGGTTTTCCTACGTCAATTGCTGGATTGACTGAGCGGGCCTACACAGACCGCTCAGTCGATCCAGAGACATCGAACTGACGGCAGTGAATTTGCCACCGTCAGTGTAGACCCAGCCACAGAGTTAGCGTGCAATGGGTTAGATGTCATACAAGTACTGTCATGTTACAGCTGCAAAATTATTTTGTTCTGCTAAAATTCAAACTTTCTACTAAGCTCTTCAATATACTATTCCATATATTCTGTTCCTTCTTGTCATTCCATGTTCCTCAACCTTTCTACAAAATAGTTTATTTAGAAGTGCAAAGATTGAGTGATAAAAGTATTTTCCTGAGACATATTAATTAATGACCTAGAAGCAAGAAAACTGAGGAGGTAGTAAGGGATTGATCAATGTTTGATTCTTGTGGCATTCAGTTCAATCATATCACCGAAATTTAGAAGCAACAAAGTTTTAAAGTAATTGTTTAGTGTTAAACATTTCATTTATTCTGGAGTCTGTAGACTGCTTACAAGCTATGCATCTATTACTATAATGGTATTCCTTTCACTCTTTAAATTAGGTTCTTAAAGCAAAAGGTGGAGATAGCTATTAATTAGCAGCAACTGACAATAATGGCTTCTCAAATGATCTTCTCACATGAAGGTCAGGAAAATATCTGCCTTTCCTTTCCTATCCTACATTTGTACATAGTCATGCACAATGCCTTCATTTCAGATATCAGCACAGTATGTATGACATGCAGGTCTAATGTTTCTTTTTGCAGTGCAACATAAAAGGCAATTGTGGTGTACTGAGGACTGTGTTGGAATTTCAAGCTAACACTTTAAGAAGTGTGTGTGTCGGGAGGGGGGCACCTGGTCCAGCTTGCAGGCAAGAGGGCTCTGTAGTGAAGAGTGTGATCTGGACCTAGCAGAGCCAGTTCACAGACAGCCAGTGTAAAGCAAGGTTGGGTGAGTTATGTATTTCTATTTTTAGAGGGCAGCCTGCTTTCTCTTTTTGTGGATTCCTGTGAATTATCATTCTGAACTCTTAGATAAAAAAACAAATACTGTTGCTGGAAGGTTACAACATAACTCTATCTTATTTCTAACATTTCTGTGTATAGCTATGAAACCAACAGCAATAAGAAGTTCTACAAATATGTTAGAAAGAAGAAGGAAAACATAAGTCCATTGGTTAACAGGGAAGGGGAGCAAACAATGGATGACACAGAAGGTTTTAGTGTTTAGTTTACTTCAGTCTTCTTTAAAAAGGTTAATTGTAACTAGGTGCTTAACACAATTAATATTAACAACAAGGGAAGAAACACAGGCCAGAATAGAGGAAGAACAGGTTCAAGAATATTTAGATAAGTTAGATGTATTCAAGTAGGCAGGGCCTGATGAAGTTCACACTTGAGTAGCTAAGGAACAAGCTGAAGCAATCTCTGAACCATTGGCCATTATCTCTGAGAACTCATGGAGAACAGGTGAGGTTCCAGATGACTAGAGAAGGGCAAACATGGTATCTACATTCAAAAAGGGGAAAAAGGACCTGGGAAATTATAGACCAGTCAGCTGAAAGATTCTGGGGAACAAATAATTAACCAATTTGTAAGCACCTAGAGGATTTCAGGATGCTAAGTAGTGCCTTAAGAAAATTGTGATTTTGTGGAAATCGCAAAATTAGCCCTAGACCATGATTTTTCCAAGAGCAGGAAGCCAGAAGCGAGAATTCGCACGTGCCAGTCTTGTGTTCAGTGAGGCACATAGATTCCTATTCCCCATTCACCCAAATGCTACTCTGACAGCAGAATATCCTATGGGTGTGTGGTGCCTCTCAGGGTAGCCCTCTCTACTGGCTGCACACCTGTCCCACTAAGCTCTATCCCCCACTGCATATTAATGAACCCAGAAAAGTAGGGTGAAAGCGTTGTAAGGAAGTGGTTTCTAAGGACTCCTGTCTAAAGTGGCAGCTGCTGCCGCAATCCAACCACCCTGTCCTGATTGACCCACCTGCTGGACCCAGCCACTGCCTCTGTGACCACAGGAACTAGGTACTAGCAGAGGGGGAGACATGGGTCAGGTAAAGGAGGGTGTGTGCGAGGACTTAGGGGGAAGATGAGACAGGTGGAGGGGGACAGCTGTGTGAGGGGTGGATAGGACAGGTGCAGGGGAAGGTTGAAGGACTGGGAAGGAGGAATGGGAGGCTGGTGAGGGGCTGGGAGGATAGGACAGGTGAAAGAGGGAGCTGAGTGAGGTGCCAGGGGGAGCTGAGTTAGACGTCTGGGGAGACAGGACAGGATGAAGGGGGAGCTGGGTGAGAGGCTGGGAGGACAGCAATTAAGAGAGGGTCTATGGGCTACACTGAGCACGAGAACAGTGCATGTGGATGCCGGCTTCCACCTCCTCACTGTTGGACAAATTACAGCAGTTCAGTAGGCAGCCGGTTTTATGCAAGGCACAGTAATCGGTGCTGCTGCTGCTGCTTGGAATGCCAGCAGCAGCAGCCTTAGTGAAAAGGAGGAAGCATGTGCTCCAAGTGGCAGCATCGCTGGCTCTTATGCCTCACATGAAACCATCCACAAGTGCTCTCCCCCCTACCCCACAATCTGCTGAGTTTTTTTCCAAACAGCAGGGAGATGGAAGTGGGCATCCGTGCATGTCAGTCTCTGGCTGTTGGAAAAATCAAAGCAGTTTGAGGGGGAGCAGGTATAAGGAAAGGAATGCAGCAGTGACTATTTATTGACTGCATTCTGTGTATATCCTGTGAAAATCACTTTACCCATGACAATGCTGTGAATTCTTTTTTATCTGCTATTTTCTCAGGGTCCTAGCCAACTTGGATTTTCAAGAACAAATCCTGCCAAATCAGTCTAATTTGGATGGGTGCACAATTGGCTGAAAAAGCATATTACAAGAGTAGGTATCAATAGTTTGCTCTCAAACGGCAAGGATGTGTCTAGTTGGGTGCCACAGGGGTCTATACTAGGTCCAGAACTAGTCAATATTTTCATTAATGACTTGGATAATGGAGTGTAGAGTATGCCTATAAAATCTGCAGATGACACTAAAATGGGAGGGGTTGCTTACACTGTGGAGGACAGGATTAAAATTCAAAACAACCTTGACAAACCGGAGAACCTATCTGAAATAAACATTATGAAATTCAATAAAGACAAGGACAAAGCACTACAATTGAGGATAAAATCAAATACGCAAATACAAAATGGGGAATAACTGGCTAGTCAGCAGCACTGCTGAAAAGAATCTGAGGGTTCTAATGGATCACAAATTGGATATGAGTCAACAGTGTTGTGATGTTGCCAAAAAGAGGCTGTATTAACAGAAGTTAATCAAAGACACAGGAGGCAATTGTTCTGCTCTACTCAGCACTGATGAGTCCTCAGCTCGAGTTCTGTGTTCAATTTGTAAGAAAGGTGTGGACAAATTGGAGAGAATCCAGAAGGGAGCAACAAAAAGGATAAGAAGTTCTGAAAACATGACCTATGAGGCAATGTTGAAAGAATTGGGCAGGTTTAGTCAAGAGAAGAGAATGGGCAGGAGGAGGAAGGAGACATGATAATGTTCTTCAAATATGTTGAAGGCAGTTATAAAGAAAACAGTGTTCAGTTGTTCTTCATGTCCACTGAGGTTAGGGCAAGAAGTAATGTTTAGTTTGCAGAAAAGGAGATTTAGGTTATATATTAGTAAAATCTTTCTATCTCTAAGGACAGTTAAGCACTGGAACAAGTTATCTAGAGAGATTACAGAATCCCTTTCACTGAAGGCTTTTAAAAACAGATTAGACAAATACATGTCAGGGATGGTCTAGGTAAACTTAATCCTCCCTCATCACATGGGCATGGTCTAAATGACCCCTGAGGTCTCTTCTAACCCTAAATTTTTTGATTCTGTGATGGCTTTAAGTGTACATAAACCTAGATACTGCCCTAATACATATGTATTGTTTTAGTCATCATATATCATGTACTGTTTAAGAATGTGCAACTATATTCTGGTTCACTGGAGTGATATTAGGGATGAATTTTGCCTAATCTAGGCATACTTTTCAACTATTCCTGATTTTAAATTCCATTTTATTTTTTCTGCATATAAATCTTGATAGAGTATCACTTTTATTGTTTGAGAGTCATGTAGTTACTCATAGCCAAACTACGAGACCAAATATCTGCACACGTCTAAATGTTATGGGGAATCCTGGGTATTACCCCAATAATATCAAACCCCGGAACTGTATTTTCTATAGATTTGTACAAATCTACTTACTCTACCATTAAATTCCCTATTTATGGAAAAATTAATAACTCATTCTTTTAATTTTTTTCATTGTACAAGCAAAAGTTACATTATTTGATTTGTTTTTAAATTAATTTATTCATGCATGTAGATTTTTGTTCTGAACTATATAATATACATTATTGAACACCAACTCTATATATTTAGGATTTTTTTGACAATAGATGCCACGCAATTAAAAACAGTACTGCAATGCCAGAATCCAAAAATAACTATGAAACAAAGAAGTCATTGTTTTTTCTTCAAAAGTTGTTCTATAGTTTTCAGCCACTTGATACACCATTCTTACTAGCTGGCACTACTTCCTCAAGAAATGAAGACTCCTTTACCAATCCCTCCACAGCAATATTATAGTAAAAATGGTAATGAAGTGAATGATATTTTATTCCATTAGTAATTCAACACAGTATCATCTTAGGCTGACTGCGGCAGAAACACCCAAGTCGATTACAGCAGAATGCAGGTCTGGTATAGTTAAGATTGCAACCAGCTTTCTGTTAAAAGCTCGACTCTTTAAAGTACTCTAAATTCTGCAGTTACTCAGATTGTCTTGAATTGTTAAGGGTATACTTGTGAAGGCACAAAGTCTCTTATTTGAATGGAGAACTTCAGACAGACTGACTCTAAGTGACACTGGCTTGGGTTGTACCTGGCCAAGAATTTCCTTCATGCTACTCAGCAGCTGGATAATGGGACTAGAAGGGAAGAATCAATGCCTAGCCTATATCATGCTCAAAACAGAGTACAAGAACCATGTGGTAGTGGTTTCTGGGGACAGAGGGCTAGGAGGATAGGGAGTCAGATCTTTCTGACAATGTGCTGGACACAGTAGCCCCTTAGTTGACTTTTTGCAGCTTACCTGTGTGAAGCTTTAGACATTTGCCTTCTGTGTTCAAGGTGAACAGAACACCAAATAGTGTATATACTGTGAATAAGAGAGCATAAGACTATGATTTCACTGCCAAAAAGGGGTCTTTTTTTTACATCAAGATAACTAATGTGTGATAATTATCTTGATGTTAAAACCTAGTGGAGATAAGCTTCATGTAGTTTTTACTGCAAAGTAGCTAGGTTCGGACAACACTATACCCCCAGCCACTTTACCTCATGGTAAAATTAGAGTGCCTTGTCTTTACTAGGATTTTTACAATGGGAAAACTGACATACATTAGTTACCCCTATGTAAAAAACACACTTTTTTTTTAGCAGTGAAGACAGTTTCTATCATTAACTAATATAACTAATTTCTGTCACTAATTTCTCTCTCTCTCCTTGGTTCAAATGAGTGCACTTTACCAAGCAAACTAGAGCAGTCTGTATAACTGTTTTGTCTCCATAATTATTTACTACTACCCCAGTTTTGTGTCATCTGCAAATATTACCAGCCATGACTTTGTTTTCATCCAGATCATTGATAAAGATAGTCAGTGGCACTGGGCCAAGAATAGATCACTAAAGGACCCTACTAGAAACAACCCCATAGGATATTCTCCATTTGCAATTACTTTTTGAGATCTATCGATCAATAAATTTTTAATCTGTGGTACTGGCCTTGGCTTGTATTTTTAGTCTTTTGTCTACCAGATGTCTAATGTCCTAAAACCAGTTCCCAATTCACTATTGTTTTGAAGTACTCCTTAAGAAAGGGTAGTCAGGGGACTCACTATCAGAAACTTCTGATTCAGAATTAGAAATTGAAAGTGAATCAACTGAAGGTTCAGAGGAAATACCTGACTTGTGTTTCTTTTAGCTTTTTCTTGTAATAATATTCAAGATTTCCTCAGAACTTAGAGGGACTTGAGACCTATTTTTAAAGAGGACTTGTTTTTACTTTAGTCAAACTTTTTATTGGAAATGTTTGACACTCTGACTTTCTTCCTCCTTATTGGTGAGAAAATTATTCCTGACAGGTCACCTCACAGTGACTTTAGTCTGAGAGGAAGGTACAAGCCTTTAAGAAGCTGAAGAACTTACAAGACATTCAGAAAAAAAATATTTACTAGGTCTTAACATATCTGCACTGGGAGTTCTTGAAGATGTGGCATAGAATCAGTTCTGTTTGACTATATCTGCTGGGTTCTTCTTCATTGAAGAAAGTTCCCAATATTTATTTTTGACTGCATTAGGGATCTTTTTGCTGGCAAAGACATGGGACACTTCTGGTTGAGGTCTAGTGTCCTTGAACTAAAGAAAAGGCCCTGGGAAGTAGCAGCAACTAATTGAATTGAGCAGTATATAGCTGCTGTTTATAGGGTCCCTGGGTTTGGAACCTGGAGTAGTGGGTGGGTCTGGGTTCCATCACTGACAAAGTGGTGTAAACCCTAAGAAATGAGGACAAGCCTAACCTGAGCTACAAGAAGGGGATAGGGCTTGTTCTGAAGCTTGAGTGAAGGGATGAATTTAAAGAGCCTAGAACTTTGGGGCTGAAGACCCTGGTGAGAGCAGAGAGATTGTTTATTTGTTACCCTCTTTGCTACCCTGCAGGGGGTTCATTTTGACTGTGTGACCTAGTCAGTGGGCCAAGCAACAAAGGGCCTACAGGGGCTACTGTAAATGCGAAAAGGATTACAATACCACACCCAGCTGCAAAGAGGCACTCAGGAAGTGAGTGCATCCCTAAAGGGTAAAATACATAGATTATAAAGCCAGAAGAGACTACACAGATCACATAATTTGACCTCCTATATAATACACATAATATGACTTCCCTGAATTAATTCCTGTTTGAACTGGAGCATATCTTCTAAAAAAATACCCAGTCTTGATTTAAAAAATGGAAGTGATGGAGAATCCACTACAACCCTTGGTAAATTGTTCTAATAGTTCATTACCTTCATTGTTAAAAATTTATACTTTATTTCCAGACTGAATTTGTCTGGTGTTAATGTGCACCATTGGCTCTTATTATACCTTTGTCTGCTATACTGAAGAACTATATTTGGCCCCTTATAGGTACTTATAGACTGTGATCAAGTCACCCCTTACTGTCTCCTTGTTAAGCTAAACAGATTTTACTTCTGGAGGCTGTCACTGAAAGGCATGCTTTCTAAGTATTTATTCATTCTCATGGCTCTTCTTTGAAGCCTTTCCAATTCACCAACACCCTCTTTCAATTGTGAATGCCAGAACTGGATACAATATTCCAGTAGCAGTCACACCAGTGCAAATACAGAGGTAATATAATCTCTCTGTGACCACTTGAGATTCCCTTGTTTATACAGCCAAGGATCTCATTGTCCCTTTGGCTGCAGCACTGCACTCAGAGCTTATGTTCAGGTGATAATAAAGTGATAAGTAACAGTCACCCTGGATTTGTGAAGAGCAAATTATGTCAAACCAACTAATAGCTTTCTTTGACAAGGTAACAAGCCTTGTGGATGAGGGGGAGTGGTAGATGTGGTGTATCTTTCCAAAATAGATTAAAGGTCTAGAAAACATGACCTATGGGGAAGAGTGAAAAAATTGGGTTGGTTTAGTCTGGAGAAGGGAAGACTGAAGGGGGACATGATAGAAGGGTGGTTTAGGCTGGACAGTAGGAAAAACTTCCTAACAGTTAGGGTAGTTAAGCACTGGAATAAATTGCCTAGGGAGGTTGTAGAATCTGTCATTAGAGATTTTTTAAGAACAGATTAGACAAGCATCTGTCAGGGATGGTCTAAATAATACTTAATCCTGCCTTGAGTGCAGGGGACTGGGCTAGAAGACCTCTCAGGATCCCTTCTAGTCCTCTTTCAGAGTCGCTACTTACCAGGATAGACTCTTCCATCCTGAAAATATGGCCTACATTCATTGTTCCTAGTTGTGCATTTTTACATTTGGCCATGTTAAAATGCATATTGTTTGCTTGTGCCCAGATTACCAAGTGATCCAGATCACTCTTGTATCAGTGACTGGTCCTCTTCTTCATATACCACTCTGCCAGTCTCTGTGTCATCTGCAAACTTATCAGTTATGAATTGCTTTCTTCCAATCATTGATAAAAATGTTAAATAATGTAGTTGAAAAACTGACACCAGCATGACCCCAATAGAAATTTTGCAACCTGTCAGTTAGCCAGTTTTTAATCCATTTAATATGTGCTATGCGAATTTTGTATCATTCTAGTTTCTTAATCAAAATGTCACATCATATGAAGACAAATGCCTTATGGAACTCCAAGTAAAATACATCAGCACTATTACCTTTATCAAATAACCTTGTATTCTTAAAAAAAATCATGTTCATTTGACAGGATCTAATTTCTATAACTCCATATTGATTAGCATTTATTATATTACTCTCCTTCAGTTCTCTATTAACCAAGTCCTGTATTAGGTGCTCCATTATCTTGCCCAGAATCAATGTCAGGCTGACAGGTCCATGATTACCCGGATGCCTCATTTACTACTTTTAAATTGGCAGAACATTAGCTTTCTTCCAGACTTTTGGAACTTTCACAGTGTTCCAAAAGCAATTGAAACTCAACATTAATGGTCTAGCAAGCTCCTTAGCCAGCTCTTTTAAAACTCCTGGATGCTAGTTATTCAGATGCTAATTTAAAAATGTCTATCATTAGTGACTATTATTTAACATCCTCCTGAGTTACTAATGGAATGGAAAGTGTTTCATCATTATCATCTGATATGAGTATTTCTCCCATATACAGAACAGAAATATTTATTGAATTATTCTGCCTTTTCTGCATTGTTACTGATAATTCTACCATTTCCATCTAGTAATGGACCATTACCATTTTTAGGATTCTTTTTATTTTGAATATGCTTTAAAAATGCCTCCTTATGGTCCTTAACTCTGTGGTCGCTGATCTCACCTTGCATTCGTGCAGCTCCATGAAAATGACCCTTTTAAAACCACCAGATATATATATTTATGCTTGGCAGAATTCAATTTTTATTGTTTTATGATTTGGATGGCTAATATTGATTGTTTGTTTCTTTTAGATTATCAGCTTAAATTTTTACAGTTGCATAAAATTGTGGGTTTTAAGCATTTTTACAAAGTTTTATGTGTATAAATTTTCAGAGTTTTGGGAACTTACGTGAGAATCAGACAATAATTATTTAATGATAATAAAAACTAAGGTTAAAAAAGTTAGTTTCATAACCATGAAAACATGCATTGTATATTTTGACATGTGATGTTGACAAAGTAATTACCCTTAGAATTTGATTTAAGTTCTCAAGCAGCACTTTTCTTACTTTCCCTGTCTGTAAATTTTGATGTTTATTGATGGAAATACTTTTGTTGGTTTGTGTGGGTAAAATGAAATTGACATTTATCAGCAAAAATTGAATTCTTCCAAACCTATATATATTTGTGCTTTGGACTTTATTCTATTTGCACAAAAGAAAATGTGATTAAGTCATGATCGCTTGTACCTAAGCTACCACAGATTTTTAGTTCTGTGATCAATTCTTCTTTATTTGCCAAGATGAAGTCTAATAGAGAATTGCCGTGCACTGACTTAGGAAATTTTCACCTATAATATTTAGAAATTCCAAGGACCTTTTAATATTGGAAGCATCAGACCTCTTGCATGTTACTTAGATTGACGTCCCCCATGATCACACATCTTTTTTCTTGCATGTCGAAGATGCTGTCAGGTGTTGGTTGCATGTGTATGTTCTTTCAGTGTGTGGTCTCAGCTCTGCACAGATAGCGGACATAGCAAGACCTCAATCGAATTGCCCAATAAGACCAAAGAACTGTTTCAGTAGCGAAGGCACCTGGGTAGATTTATTGCCAACAAGCATGGTATTAGTGCCCTGTATGTGCTAGAGGCACACTTAATACATGTATGCCTGTGACAATGAACCAGATCAGGTGAATGGCAGAATTTTCTGTTCCCTGCTAGGCCAGACAAGGGCACTCCTTTTATACACTGATACAAACAAGATACGTATTGCCCCTCTGACATGGTTAGTTACCACCCCTTTACCTTGTACATGTTGGTTTTCTCAAAACATTTCTATCCATTACTCTGTCATTCTGATCTTATCTTTAAGAGAGGTCAGAGTGTCCCTGTATTATCTTTGGGAAGTGTGTTTACACCATAACCTTGTATTGGGGTGTTCTGGTACTACCCTTCCGGAATGTATTTACATGAATACAGAGTGCCTAGGAGTGCTTGTGTTTTTGCAATGCCAGCCCTGTTCTTGCCAAGTTCATGTATCGGATAGTGAGCCTGCAAGCAGGTATCTGCTTGATAAACAGGGCATGCCCTGACATGGCCCGACTCTTGCTAATTGCTTTACATTAGCAGGGCTTGATTACTATTTTAGTACAGGCCTCATACCTCAGATCCTCTCTTTCTACTACAGTAGATAGATGCTTAAAGAACCAGTCAACCTGTTCCTAGTTTGAGTGGTGGAGGGTAGCAGACACCAACTAGTATCCCAGCATTTAAGAGCAGTTTCCTCCAAGTTGTTTGACTCAGAAACAGGTAGTGTTATTTTTGACTGTGTTCTCCTGCCTTTCCCCTTTGTCCCCACTCAGTCCTTTCTGAATAGGTTATAATAATTGATTTTAACATTCCAAACATGACTCATCCCACCAGTTTTCAATACTACCGGTTAGATCAAATTTATGCTCATAAATGGGCAATTCGAATTACTGGTGTAGGCTTCTAAGATTGGTATTAAAGAATTTAAGAAATTAAAGAATTTATTCTTTTCACCTCTTTGGGTGTCTTGATTCATTTTGTTCTCAATATCATGCTTTTGTGCTAAATTAGTGTTCATTTGTTCCCTCTTTTCACACACTTTCCTGTCTGTCCCAGAGAAGACTGGTTCTTGTTCTACTGATATGCAGGCCATTCAAACTGTACAGCCCCTGCTCCCTTTGGAAAGTAGACCAATAGTCCACAAAGCCAAGCCCTGTACCTTACACCACTTATCTAGCCAGCAATGCACTTCCTTCACTCACAGAAGAGAAATGATCTCTGAGATGATTGGCTGGATATTCTCCTCCTTCCCTGAAGTCATCTAGAATCTGTGAGATATGCTGCAAGGTAGTGTCATTAGTGCTGATGTGCACCATCACCAGTGGATGCTTCCCCATTGATTTCAGAAGCCTACCAAATCTTAGAGTGATGACTTATATCCTGGTTCAGGGAAGATAGCACACTATCCTGCTGTCCAACTGTTCCTTGCAGAACGTTCTCTCCATTCTTGTTGGTATGGAATCCCCAACAAGAGGTGCATGTCTTCCTTGGATGGTTGAAGATCTTTGTGGACAAGTAATCAAACTGAAAATATTTTTTAAACTAACCTCTTTCCGTTATAATCTTCACAGTTACTTGTAATAATAGGTTAGAAACTCAGAAAGAAATGTGATTTTTTTCCCCCTAAGTTAGTGATCCTTTATCAGAGCACAGATCATTTAACCTAACTGTAGAGTATCATTTTCTGGTGGCTTTTGCTTTTTAATAATTAGACTTAACAGGAGCAGATAGGTACTGTAAATTTTTCAGGTGCTATACAAACATTAAATGGCCTAATATATGCACTGTTTATGGAAACATTGTGTAACTAGTGTCCAGTGCTCCCCAAGGCTCAAGTGTTATGGAAGTTATCCAGTGAGGCATTTTCTCCTTTGACGGTATGGGGGACTCCTTCACTGATTCTGCTCAATAGTGCTGCCTAGTGGTAAATAGGTCACTCTGACTAGCTGAATGTCAGCTGCTCATTGATGTCTTTGTCTGGACTGCCACAGTGTTTTTGGTATTACAAGAAAGAATGTCAGTGTTCCCCATTTGCTAGGGGTTTGTTCCTTATAAACAACATGATAAAAAACTGGTGTAGGCCCCTGCACTCCTTCCTGAAAAGATACAGGGTGTTGAATTTAGGGTCCAGATGACTTGTTAAAGCTAAACATGAAGTGCGTGTCTTTTTAAAAAAGAATGAAACAAGAATTGGCTAGACCCTGCCCAAGCCTCTCATTAACCTGGGGGATGAAGGGGGGGTTATTTATTGAGGTCTGCCCTAAATCTCACACTGTTGGGGGGGGGAGGGGAATGTAGACTCCCTTTGTCAGGTCCACCCTAAGTCTCCCTCCTCTCAACGGTCTGAGATTTAGGGCAGACCTCAATAAGTGAGGTGGAGGGGGTAGGAGGGAGACCTCAGGTAGGGGAGGCTATGCCTGTGGGAGAAAGGGGGGGTTGCTTTGTATGCTGAGGGAGCATCTCTATCTCTCATGATGTCCACCCAGCAGCTGAAAAGCCCTCTGCCCTCTTAGACCCCTCTCCCTGCAGCAGCTGGACAGACTCGTCCTGCCCCACAATTGTTCCCAGCACAAACCAGCTCCTGTGATGATCTAGCGCAGTTGATGCTACGGGGGGAGTGGGTAAGTGGCTTAAGCCTTGTGGGGGCTAGCTGGAGGCTTGATGGGTGCCAGCCCCTGGCAAACGCTCCCGGGCTCCAGTCCTGCCTCGGCTGAGTCAGATTTGCTGTTGTGCTGTGTCGCTACACCCCCCTCCACGGCTCCAGCCATGGGTGGGGGGGATTCCTCCGTGAGCACCTGGGTTGTGATCAGTGAAGGGCTCAGCTGCATTTCAGGCAGGGGTTGGTCCCTCAGCCCTCGGGGTGCCCTGTGCTCCCTTCAGTGGCCACTCGCCCCCCGTCCATGCACAGATGCTCAGTGCTTAATTAGCGACGAAAGAGGAGCCAGGGCCCCAGCAATTGCACAGCCGCAGCGAGCGCAGAGGCGCGGGGCTATGAACTGCCAAGCCTGGCGGGCGCGGGGCTCAGCCCTAGCACAAATTAAGCATGGCTAATGCGCCCTTCAGGGCTCTGGCTCCCCTTCCTCGGCTCCTCGTCTGACCCTCCGCGGCCCCCGCCGCAGAGCGGCTCACGGTCCAGGTAACCGCCACACGCCTGCACGCAGGAGGCTGCACTTAAGGGACTCCCCCACTAGGGGCCGCTGTACACGGGCCCGCGCCGGCCCGCGTGCCGAAGGTGCCATTTCTACCCCACCCCGGGTCTCGGCTCGTGTTCCCACCTTCCAGCTCGCGCGACGCGGGGCCGCTAACGCCCCAGCTCCCCCTGCGCGGAGCGGAGACAGTCCCGCTTGCGCGGTGTGGGTCCGTTGGAGACCGTTGGTCGTTCGCGGGGGGCGCCAGGCTGGGGATAGTTAGTGTCACGCGCGGGTAACTGGCCGCGGTGACGTCACCAGTCGCGCCCCAATCCCGCTTGTTCGGCATTTCCCGCCCGCGAGCAGCAGCTCAGCCCAGCCGCACCCACCCAGTCAGGCAGGGGCCGGCGAGGGTAGCGGCGGCTGTAGGGAGAGCCGGTTAGCAACGCCTCCTCCGCCTCGCCCCGCCCCATGTTCGGACCCGATCAGCAGTCGGGGCAGGCGAAGCTGGACCGCGGTGGCAGGTTCGGGAACATGGCGTCCGTGGGGGAATTCAACTCGCTCAGCGCCAGCATCCCGGCCACCAAGGTGGAGGTGTCTGTGTCCTGCAGGTGAGAGGCACCCGCGGGTGCTGCCTTGCGCGGGGCGGTCGGGTGTAAAACCCCACCTCGCCCGATGGTGCCCGGGGCGGGTTGAGGGAAGGGGGGTCCGGTCCCCTCCCCTTGTGGTGTCCCGAGTGGGGTGTGCGGTCCCGGCGAGCTGGGTGGGCGGAGGGTCCCGTCCCCTGTGGGTGGGCAGGGCAGGAGGGTCTCCGGGAGCAGACGGAACGAAGTCCCTGGGCGCCGGGGACCGGAAAGGTGAACTGGTTTCGGTTCCCTTTCGCGAGCTCCGGCGGGCTGGCTGGAGAGACTTGGCGGCGTTTCTTCTCCCAGCTGGGGGATTCCCAGAAGTTTCTAAACGCTCCTGGCGCGGGGTGGGTGTTCGGCCTCGCCGCCTGGCAGCAGCGGCAGCCGTCCCTTCCCGTCCGTCCCCGATTGGCTCGGGTGCCACAGGGGGTGATGGCAAATACCTCAGGAGAACTGAGGACTAGGCGGGGGAGTCCCCGTACCCCAGCGGGCCGGCAGAGTGGGCTGCTTCCCCGAATCGCTGCCTCCCGAGCGGGCTGCGCGTGAGGCAGGTGTCGTCTTTCCGTCGGCTCCAAACCTCCCGCTGGAGGAGAGAGACTCGAGTTGGGTTGCTGTGGTCAAGGAGCATTTCCTCAGTCCGGCTGGCAGGTCTCCTGGCCCCGAGTCTCATGGCATGCGGGAGGAGGGGAAATCCCTTTTTAGGAATCCCTTTCAAGGCGTTGTTTACAGGAACCTTGCAAAATTGTTTCCAAACCTGACCCGTCAGGCACATACTCTGCCCACCCCTGACTGTGACTAAGAAGTAAATGGTAACTAAAAAGCTAACTAGTGATATTTGACTTGCTCATCACAGTGTACTTGGGTACGGAAGCAAGTTGAATTTTCTAACTTTGGCAAAGGGTTTGCCTCTCTAACGATGAAGAGTTTTTGTTTTTTGTGCTAAGAGACCCCTACAGCCTCGCTCGTATTTCGAAATCTCCCTAAAATTGCCCAATCGACTGTAGATTTGCAGCCGCCGTAGCGGGTGTTTCTGGCAGCTAACTGTTAGTGGTGTTTCCTGTTGGGAACTGAATCAGTTTTCTGAGCCCTTGCCAGTGACATACTGTACAAACATGTCTTGGGCTGCTCCATGTCTTCCCTCTGCCGTTATCTCTGCCTCTCTTTCAGCGGCTTGCAGAACAGAACGGCTGCTCCCGCAACTCCCTCCCCCGCCCTTCCCGAAAGTAAACGTGGGAGCTGTTTGATAAGGGAAACACTTCTAAAGAAGGATTAATTAGTGAGAGGCAGAATATTCCTCCACTTCCTAATGGCTAGGCAGATGAAAAGCTAAACTCTTCCAGCAAAACGTGCTTGCTTATTGTTAGGTTGTCTACCACCTCCAACAATACTTTTGTCTAAGTCACCTGTTGACTCTTGTCTTAAACTAATATTACAAGGTGTCTGGGACAGAGATGGTCTTGTTAATTTTTTGTACAGCACGTCATAATGGGTCCTAGGCATTGATTAGAGTCCCTAGCCGCTGTCTGTAAGGCAACTAGTAATAATATAATAATTAATAAAAGAGGCTAACAACTCCCACTTTCTAGGTAGATGAGGGATGAATTATTTAATGGGGGCTGGTTTTAAGACACTGTGTAAATGTTCTTCCTCTTGGGATGGAATTTTTTGTATATTGAAATTTTCATGGCTTGTGATGCCTCAGAATACAGAATTTCTGGAAGTGGTCCAGTGTTTCTAAATAGCACCCAACTGGACACCACACAGGGCATGTTCTTATGTAGAGAAAAACAGGCTCTAGGTTTCAGGAGCTTAATTTTAGGGTTGGGTTCTGTAAGTAAATGCTGTGATGATATATGTAATTTTGTGGTATTGAATATATTTTTACTCAGTTTTGTTTGTAATGAGAGAGTGCCTCTTCAATTCAGTTTGCTTGGTTTACCTGTTTATGTTGTTACTTTCTTTCAGAAAATAGTTTTATAATACTAAAACGATAACTTGGCAATAAATAAAACAGTACTTTTATGAAACTTGAGTGTTGAAGAAAATAGTACTGATGTAAAACAATATATCCAAATGCAGCTGAGAGACGTACTAGTTTTAAAAAACTTCTATCAATCAAGAAGTTATAGTATTTAAATAACTCACTTAATATGATTGGCTAAAATACTGGGTGTTCATGTGTCTGTACGTGCTGATAAAGAAAAACAAAACATTCCCCGGGTTCATGCAACAGAAAGAAAAACAAGGTTGTTCAAAGAAAGCTGGCTTCTTGTTTGGCTATTAGCTCCTCCCTGCTAGTTCTTCATTTCTGGGTTATTTCTTACCTGTGGAATGTTAATGTCTAAATATATGGGAATTTCCTGAGGGGATTTCCTTTATAATTCAGATGGTAAACTGTGCTTCTTTTGATTGGCAGGAGAAACATGCATTAAATTCAAAACATAAAACAAATGACCTTAGGAAAGACACTAATGAATAACACATAATTTTGACTCCTCTGTACACGTTTAAAACCCCAAAACAAATAGCATTCCAATAAATATGCAATATGGACTGAAGAATAAACTATGCCAGATATAGCAAGAAATGCTTAAATTGTTCAGTGATTAGCAATTACATTTATTTTTAGAAAATATCTGCCTTCCTTTATAGTACAATATTTTAAATGACATCATTGTTTCATACTTCCCTATGAGTCATAGAACCAGTCTTAGCACTAGGTTATCAGACTGATTACCAGGAGCATTAGTTTGTGCTTGCCTGTTCTTAGATTCCAGCTACATTTCCACTTCCTTTTTTGATGTATATAGGAATCATAGAACCGATCCATTTATCATTTGCTCACTAGTGTCGCTGGGCAGTCAATGGAGGCAATGTGGTCTACTAGTTACATTAATAGATGGGGAATCAAGTAAGGTGGGTCCTATTCCTTTACTTGGCCAAAATTTCACTGTGTGACCTGTGCAAGTGACAACCTCTTGATGCTTCAGTTTCCCCATCAGTAAATTGGGGGTAATAATAAAACTATGCTCACACTTAAACAAAAGCAATATTACTAACCTCAAGAGATTAAAAAAATAAGTCAGACCTCCCCCCATGAAATCACAAATCATGTGATTGCCCCCTCAACCTTTTTTTTTAAAAAAGATGTTTTTTTCTGATCTGTATTGAGTAGGGCAATATTTGGCCCTTGCTGCAGGAGTTCACCCTCTCAGCTATATATCTCCTGCCCAGTAGCTATTCCTGCCCCCCCTTCTTTTAGTTCCTGCATCAGTTCTGCCCATCTGTAGCATCAACCCCCATAAATTATTCCTTCCCCCCCCCCCACACCACATTTCAGCTCCTTCTCCTAGGCCTGGAAGTGGGGACTCCTTCTCCCCCTTTCAGGCTGGGGGTGGGGTAAGGAGGATTAGCTCCAGAAACTTTTCATCCCCCTTGTCCTGTTCCCAGGCTGCATGTTGCAGGGAGTGGGAGGAGGACCAGAGGAGCCATCACCATTGTTCTAGGAGGGGATGAGGGACCTAAGCCGACCTGAGCTTTTGAGCTCTTTTTTTCACTCCTTTCTCCCTCCTCTCAGCAAACTGAAGCCATTTTCACTGAAGGAGAGAGGGAGTGTGGGGAGAGAGCGCTCTTCCTGTAGTAGCTCTGATTTGCTGCCTGCCCCACTTGTCTGCCTCTTGGGGCAGAGCAACCAGTCAGAGGGATTTTTCCCTTCAGGCAGCACTCAAATTCCTCAGATGGCTGGAGTGTCTTGCTTCATCATAAGACTGGCTCCAGCCCTGGCCAAATCCAGACACGTATGAAAAAATTGCACATATCTTGGCATTGATTTAGTACTGCTTTTGAGAATAATGCAATTATTTCTTTTTTGATTGTGTACAACTTTTTGTCTATTTTTATTAATATAAAATGTGAGCATAGGCATAGTCTTACAATTGTTGGAGGAGCAAGAAGTCAAAATATTTTTCATTTTATTATTTATGTATTTGCATTATCACAGTGCCTAGGAACCCTCTGTGTTAGTGAAATGCCGAGCAAAACAAGGCTTTGGTCCATGGCAACTGCTCAGTGTCAAATCTTTAAGGAAAAGGCCAGAGCTCCTGTAGACCTAACAGCTCAGTATATCTGTGGGTTTCCAATCCATGGAGACTCTAAAAATCTGCAGGTGCTGGCAGGGGATCTATCCAGAAAGCACCAAAACAATTGTGCTTTTAACTTTATATACTGGCTTCCATAGCTTTTAAATACTTGGGATTTTTAGTGGTGTGTTTAATGTTTGTCTTGGGATTTTCTATCATCTATAAGTCATTGGTAGATGTATGTGTTTAGTTGTAATGTTACATATACTAAAAAAAAGTTCTTTGTGGTGCATTTCCATTCATGTGACATGGTGCATCCAGTGTGTAGCTAATGAACTGCATTAAAAAGCCAAGTCTCCTGAGGTCTGGGGAAAGGTGATGTCATTGACCTACTCTCTATAAGGTAGTGTACCACCTCAACAGCCTCAGTTACTTTTGCCATTTTCACAGAGAGTAAATGCAACTCACCTTTGTTATCTCAGGCTAGCTCTTCCCTTAATCTAATTTAATATTTTCTTATAAATGTGAGTTGAGTAATACAGGATAATTTAGTACAGAGCTTTCCATTGTCCCAAGGACCATCAACCTCTTACCAAGTCCACACTGGGCCCAGAGCTTCATGTGGCTTTCAACAGTGACATCTTCCTTGGGGGTCTTTGTTATCCCTCCAATGAGAGGAAGTATTTCTTATGGTAGCTGGATGTCAGCTCCCTGATACTGCTAGCCCTTTGGCCACTCAAGCACTCTTCTCTGGGTTTATGCCAACCCTTTGCCTTACAAGTTAACACCAGGTGCACCCAGTACCAAAGTTTTTCTGACATGTCCTGCTGTAGTATCTAGCCCCTATTCACTGGACACCTTTAGATATTAACAGATAATCTGGCCTCCAAGGAAGAATTTATACCTAAGCTTGTTTGATTCAACTGGGTATCAACTCCAATATAACAACACAGCAGTGTAAACTAATTATAATAAAAACAAAATATAAGGTTATTACAGGGTTTGACAAACCTCGGGTGCCAGGTTGCCATGGTGCCTAGAAATTTAAGTCTGGTGCCCAGTATTTTTCTGGGGGGAGTGGCCGTCATGCTCTGGCCAGGGCGCTGCTCTGGCCAGGGTGCTACTGCGCCCATGTGGCAGGGCTGGGAGGGGGGAGTGCTGTAGCTGCTGCACTCCAGCCATGGTGCCCCGCTGCTGGGCCCATGTTGTGGGAGAGAGGTGGGGGGAAGGGCCAGGGCTGGGAGGGGAGAGCGACTGCTGCACTCCAGCCAGGGCGCCCCGCTGCTGAGCCCACATAGTCTGGCTCCTTAATTTTTAGGCTGTCTCCTAGCTCCAAAACAAATTTTTCGAGCCCTAGGTTATTAACAAAGGTTAAGATGTAAGAGATCATGTGCAAGGATAATAAGAATAACAGGTTACAAATAAAACAAAGGATATAACATGTTTCTTACAGTCTAAACTTATTTTTAATGGGCTTTGTCTAAAGAAGTCTATCTTGTCCAAATGTCCTTTACAGAGCTTTCAACCAAACCCTTGCTGAGATCCCATTTTCATGAATGTAATTGCACTGTTTGATTACTCCCCATATGCAGGATAAAACAGGGTCTTTGCCTTCCTTTTATACCCCAGAGTTCATTGTTTTTGCACCTTAGAGACAGGACAGGAGGCTGTGGTTTAGTCTCAGGCATCTTTCCATGTTGACTTCACATGCTCTTGTTGATTTAGAATGTAGCTGTAGCACCTGTTGTGTTTGGCTTACAATACTAATTCACATAAGAGACAGGGATAGGTGAATAGACATGCTTTGTCTGGCAGAAAACAGGGTGGATTGATTTAAATCAAGGTGATTTAAATCATGATTCAAATCATCAGATTAAAAGCCTCCATTTAAATAATGGATTTTAATCAACTTTTCCACTTGTATTCCAGTTATTTTCTTGTAGGTTGATATAACCATTGAAACATGTTGATTTACAACTAAATAGAACCTTTTTATACTAAATTTGGTATATCATTTTGCTACCTATCAGGGTGCACTATAAGTATATATTTATATAGCTTAATTTCAGATTTGTATAATTGCACATTTTTAGTATGTTGCTTATTTCCTAGATTTTTTTTTTTGCATATGATTTGTGTCTAGCTGCATTAGGATGGTAACTGGAATTTGATTAAACACACAACAGCATATAAAATTGTTTTGTTTAATACAAATAAATCTTAACTGTTTTAGATACATGAGCTGGAGAGTAAGTTTCCATGATGGGTGGAATTGTAAATGTTCATTATTTGAAAACCGAGACTAGTAGAATGAGACCACCTGGGTGGACTCTGTGGATGAATCTGATGAAATACATGATGGTGTCTCCTGAAGTCAGAGGCCGAGTTCCAATGCATGTGATAACTGTGCCAGTATCTTGCATCTGGTAGCACAGGGCTTGGGTCCACCCAAAATCAAATCCTTAATACAGTACCTGACTTATTGTGCCATATTTATAAAGCTTGACCTCAAAAGTTAGATTCTCTCCACTCCCATTTCTTTTTTTATATAAAAAGAAAAGCAGTCTTTAACCCAATTTTTGGTAGAGGCTCATATATTCAGTATATTTAATTTTATGTAAATGTTTTAAGACATTAACAAACTTAGCCCTTAACATACTTTATATTAAATTCAGATTTCATTTTAAACAAGTTTTTAAAATGGAGAAAAATTTAAATTTAAAACACTATTTAAAAAAAAAAAAAATTATCCAGCCGAATAGAGAATCGATCTGTCAACTCTGCCAGGATACATTGCTTAAAGGATAATTTTAATAGGAATACACAACACCTTCAATACGTACATCTCACAATAATTATGATGACCAGTGTGTCACTGGTTTTCATTTGATGCCATATAATGCAATGGACCCTCGCTATAATGTCCTTCATTATTATGAATATTTGGATATAACAAACCTGGTCCCTGAATCCCAGTACAGTACAGTACTCAGGGCTGTATCCAGGGCAGAGCAGGCAGAGCAGTAGCCTAAGGTGAAAAGCTGTGGAGGGATGAAAGGAAATGGGGCAGAAAAATGAGTGTGGGGGGAAAATGATAGGGGATAAAGCTAGTGGACAGCACCATGCTACCTTTACTTCATTCTATAGAATTTCATGCATTTGATGAAGTGGGTTGCAACCCATGAAAGCTTATGCCTGCAGAAATGTGTTAGTCTTTAAAGCGCTACAGGACTCTCTTTTTTTTCTTTAATATAAAGCATAGTTTCTCAACCTGCGGTATGCATATCCCTGCGGGTGCGTGAGACACAGGCAGGGGGTACCCCGCGGAAAAACAGAGTGAAGGGGGGGGTGGGCAGCAGCGGCCCACTTCCCACCCGATCACAGCTCGCAGCTGGAAGGCAGACGACAGCCACTAGCTTCTGGAAGAGGCGGGCAGAAGCCCCCCTGCTTCCTGCCGGGTCCCAGCTCCCAGGTGGGAGCCCAGTGGCAGCCTCCTGCATCTTGCGAGCTGTGTTCTCAGCTGGCTGGCAGCCACCTGCACCCCGGCTCCGAGCTGAGGGACAGCCTCCAGCGCCCTGGCTTGAAGATGGGCAGCAGCCGCTTGCCCACATCCCTGGGTCCCAGCCAGTGCAGAAGCCTCCTCTGCCCCAGCTCAGACTGAGTGGTAGCTGCCTACCTCCTGAGCTGGCAGCCAGGTGGCAGCTGCCTGCAACTTGCCCAGATGGCGGCAGCCCTCCTCCCCCCATGGCTCAAAGCCCAGTGCCCAGAAATTGACAACTATGACAGCCCCAGATTTCACCAATTAACCTCTTTTCCTGTCTCTCTCTCTCGCCCTCCTTCCCTGTCTCTCTCTCACCCCTTTCTTCTCTCAAATCTATGGCAAAAAATTTGGCATGGCGCTTTATATTCCCCAGCATTGGCATGCCGCTCAAAGCCTCCTAGCTTTGGCCAACATCACCTCTAGCCCAGATAAATACTTGAGTTGTGCAACCCTGGTGTAAAGGTGGTAACCCTACCCACGCTAAATCTGACATCTGTCCTATCATGGCCTTATATACTCAGCCCTTCTTCCAACATATGGCTCACATTAGCTTGTAAATATAAAATCCCGTGGAAAATTAAGTGTTGGGGTACTGATTAAAATTTTCAGAAGTTAGGGGTTACTTGCCATGTAAAAGGTTGAGAAACACTGATGTGAACGACTGATTGCAGGGCATATAGGCAATGGGACTGCCTAACCCCGTGACAAAGCAAGGATTTTTCCAGCATGAGATGTTGGGGTATAAAAAGGAAAACACACAAATTACCTTGCTCTTCCCCCATCTTGACACCTGGAAGCAAGATCATTTGGAGGACAAAAAGCACTACTGAACTGGGGGAAAGAGAATGGTCCTAACTGGAACACTTTCTAGTTAGTGTGAACTGCCTGCAGCATCTAGTGGGGTGAGAGTGTTGCTTGCTTCAAATTTTTACTCTAACTTGGTGAGTTTAGGAATTAGATTGCAATTTTTATCATTTTATTTTTTTGTAACCAATTCTATCTTTTTATGCCTGTATCACTTAGATTTTAAATGATTATATCTTTTTTAGTTAATAAACTTGTTCTATTCTTTTATCTAAACCAGGGGTCGGCAACCTGCGGCTCCAGAGCTGCATGCGGCTCTTCAGCTGCGGTAAGCTATAGTTTTGTGGCTCCGGCAAAATGGCTGTTTGGATAGTAAAGGTTGCCGACCCCTGATCTAAACCAATGTGCTTTGATTGAAGTGTTTGGGGAATCTCTACTCAGATTAACAAAGGCTGCTGCTTATTCATTACCCTTTAATGGGATGATGAACTAATTAATGAGCTTGCATTATGAAGTTAGCAAACTGGACAATACAAGACACACATTAATCTGGGGTGCCAGGCTGGGACTGAGGGATCAGTGGATGTTGCTTTATATTAGTTCATGAGTGGCTGGGTGTGCCTTACATGCTAATGGCTGTGTATGCAGCACCTGGAAAGGCTGCTTTTCACCAGCAGATCCGTGTAAGAGACACCCTGGCTTGGAGAAATAAGGGGACACAGCTATTCAGAAGTCCGGCTTTTACCTGGGGGATGTCACAACTACCTTTTTCTGATGGGGAAAGTATTTTGAGTCATTCTACAGTTGCCATCTTTCATAGATCCCAAGCCCAGAAAGGACTGTTGTGGTCTTCTAGTTTGACCTGCTGTATAATAGGCCATAGAACTCAGGGGCTGAGTCTGATTTTACCCAAATTACAATAAGGCCTTTAGAAATGATTTTTGGGACATGCTCAGTAAGTCTTCTGTCAAAACACAAAGGAAGGATTCTTCCCCTCTTGACCAGTATTTGGTGAGCAAAGCTAATATTAAAGTGTGTGTCTAGTCTGAAAATTGATAATGGGAAAATGGCACTACCATATTCAGCTGATTATTAATGTTCAATGAAATCTGAGATTCTGTATAAGAGGAGAGCTCTCACTTGCCGTGAGTGGATTTTAAATCCTGTTTCATATGTAAGGTTACAGTAAGAAAATTCTGCCATCTTTGGAGAAGAAAGTTAGTATGTATTATTCCTCATTACTCCAAGATTTGAAATTTAGAAAAAAGCAAATAGGAGCCTGCTAAAATAAATATTACCTTTGTCTACTCTAGATCAGTTTTTTATCAGTTCAGGTATATATTACCCTTCAACCATATAAATTCACTGAAGCCTGTTTTTATTTTATATTTAGCTACAGCAACTGACTGGATCAGTGAATACGGGTCTGATTTAATCATGTGTAATATCTTTAAGTTTTAGGGTAAATGTAGTATGATTACAATAACAATTTTGAGAAGTAAGCAGTTTATTTAATTGGTTTGACTAAGGTTACACTACAGTGAAGTTCATAATTTCATTCACTAAGAACTATTTTATGTATGGCATAATTAACTACTACTAGTTCTTCTTTCTGCTTTAATGATGCTGTTCTTTATATAGAACAAGAAAACTTTATTCAGATGCCCTTGACCCATCTCACACTTTCTTCATCTGGCACCTCATACATCCAATTCATGTAGATGTTCTGTGTCATGGGCTCTTCCTGCTTCCTCCAGGCAGCCTTCCCCCTGATCTCATATCCTACTCCAACCATTGGGTGTGGTTCTTTTCTTCTCCCTTTCAGGACTTCACAGGGCCATAAATATGATGCTTCTTCCCAAACTGCAAAGCAAACCAGCCTTTTCTTCTGAGGATTGTCTAGATTTAGCAAGTATTAGTTCTAGTCTTCAGTTGATGAAGGAAAACTCTTCTCCTTCTTAAATACTCTGAATCAGAAGATTCAGGTCACTTGTTCCCTAATGAAGGCACAGAGGTTTGCGTTGAATTAATTCATTTCTCTCTCAAGCTACCTGAGCCAGCAATGTAACCGCCTGATCCTGCTCAGGACCCTCCCATCCCCCACAAAATGAGCCATAGAAAAGACAGGTCTTTTCACTACCACATGTTTCCCCATATGCACAAAGCCTGACAAGTAAAGTCTCTATGTGAGCTTATGCCTGATTAAGGCCATCAGGTTGTCTTCTGACCTGAAGTTTGCCTCCTCTTGTTCTTAGTTGGGATCTGTCAAAGGTGGGAGATTTTGGTTCCATTTGATGAGATGTAGTCTCCAAAGGACTGAAAGATCAAAAAGGCCTCATAAAGGTGCTTGGCATTTTCCTCCATTAGTTTTATGTTGCCATAGACGGGGGCATTTAAGCAGATAGCATATGCTATCTCTCACACCCTCTCGTAATCTCAAGAAAAGAGGTTCTGTGGAGATCAAAAGAGGGAGACCAAAAGAAATTTGATTTTATCAATTTGATGTTGGCTTTTTTCTACAATTGCTCTTCTGACATCACCAGATCTCTTCTCTACAATGCCATGGCTCAAAGAAATAAGTGTCTTTGGTTTCTAGATATTGACACCTCTTTTAGAAGCAACCTGGTTCAGGTACCCTGAAACAGAAAACAGAGTAGGACAAAATTATTTATTTTTATAGTGGGGTACCTCAAGGGTTTTTACTCAGATCAGTGTTGTTTAAATATAAGCTCTTTGGTAAAGAGACTGTCATTTTTTATATCTGCCCAGTGTTCAGCACAGTGGGGTCTGAGCCTGGTTGGCTTGTAGGCACTACTACAATGTAAACATTGTTAATAGTCTGGAATAGTGGGTGAAGTGGTGAAGTGATAGCTTTGGTTTGTTTCTTTGAAGTTTCTGTCTTCTGTAATCTTCACCAATATAAATTAATTTTATGCTATAAAAATGGGTAGCATGAGAAACTGTTGACAAAGGCAAGGTAATTCAGTAGCGTTGTTTTAACTGTTCATATGCTTCGCTGGTTTCTGAATTAACTAACCACTCAAGAAAGAGACCTGAGCACTTTGGTGACAATCGCAGTGGTGTGGTACTTAAAAAAAACAAAACAAAACAAAAAAACACAGTAAATATAGTAAAGGCAAGCTAGCTCTATTACACTAATACATAAAATATTATAGTACTGTTATCTAAATTAATGCTGTGTCCTTACATGGCATACATGCCATATCCTCAGCTGATGTAAATTGGAATGGCTCTATTCATAGAATCATTGAATATTGGAGTTGGAAGGGTCCTCAAGAGGTCATCTAGTCCAACCCCCTGCTCAAAGCAGGATTATCCTCAGCTAAATCATCCCAGCAAGGGTTTTGTCAAGCCTCCACTTAAAAACCTCTAAAGATGGAGATGCCATCACCTCCCTAGGTAACCCATTCCAATGCTTCACCACCCTCCTAGTGAAAAACTTTTTCCTAATGTCCAACCTAGACCTCCCTCACTGCAACTTGAGACCATTGTTCCTTGTTCTGTCATCTGCCGCCACTGAAAACAGCCTAGCTCCATCCTCCCTGGAACCCCCTTTCAGGTAGTTAAAGGCTGCTATCAAATCCCCCCTCATTCTTCTCTTTTGAAGACTAAACAGACCTAGTTTCCTCAGCCTCTTCTCATAAGTCTTGTGCTCCAGCCCCCTAATCATTTTTGTTGCCCTCCGTTGGACTCTCTCCAACTTGTCCACATCCTTTTTGTAGTGGGGGCCCAAAACTGGACACAATACTCCAAATGCGACCTCACCAATGCCGAATATAGGGGAATAATCACTTCCTGCAATCTGCTGGCAACGTTCTTACTAATGCAGCCCAATATGCCATTAGCCTTCTTGGCAACCAGTGCACACTGCTGACTCATATCCAGCTTCTTATCCACTGTAGCCCCCAGATCCTTTTCTGCAGAACTGCTGCCTAGCTCGTCGGTCCCCAGTCTGTAGCTGTGCATGGGATTCTTCCGTCCTAAGTGCAGGACTCTGCACCTGTACTTGTTGAACTTCATCAGATTTCTTTTGGCCCAATCCTCCAATTTGTTTAGGCCCTTCTGTATCCTATCCCTCCCTTCCAGGGTATCTACCACTCCCCCTAGCTTAGTGTCATCTTCACACTTGCTGAGGGTGCAATCTACCCCCTCCTCCAGATCATTAATGAAGATGTTGAACAAAACCGGCCGCAGGACCGACCCCTGGGGCACTCCACTTGTGACCAGCTGCCAGCTAGACATGGAGCCATTGATCACTACTCGTTGAGCCCTTTTCTCTAGCCAGTTCTCTATCCATTTTATAGTCCATTCATCCAACCCATACTTTTTTAACTTGCTGATAAGAATACCGTGGGAGACCATATCAAAAGCTTTGCTAAAGTCAAGGCTTGACTGTAATGGAGCTATACCTTTTTACACCAGCTGATTATCAGGCCCCTGGCTTGAATTCTGACCCCAATGGAATTCTGACCCCTGATGGGTAAAATAAATGATTTATTTAAGTATGTTTTTCTTTTTTCAAATAAACCTATTTAAAATTACATTAATAGAGTATAGTAAATTTTAAGCATTAGCATAAGCTTAAATTTAAAAAAAAAAATCAAGCAGCACATATTTGCTGCAGAAGCTTTTAAAGAAAGTTAAACCACTGAACTTTTGGAAGTCACTGGCTAAGCATCTGGACCCAGAGTTTGCTGAAGAGCTAAACCAGGTTTTGATAGCGGTAGCCTCTGCTGCAAGTCCAGAGGGAATATTTTTTGCATTTCAGTTTATTCATCTATTTCAGTTCAATGACTAGTTCATTCAAAGTTAAGTAACCAATTGGAAGTTGAAAAAATAGGAAAAGCATCTTTTCCATTTCAGTCTATGAATAAAAATGAGGTGTGAAAATAGATCCTGTCAAACGAACTTGTAATCTCATCAAAAAGATATCAAAATTTGGTTGATAAAGATTAATAGTGTTGATGTAATAGATTAAATTTCTGTAGGCCCTATGACTTGGTCCTGCATGACATTTTGATTAAGAAACTAGAACAATATACAATTAACATAGCATACATTAAATGGATTAAAAACTGCATAACTGATGGGTTTCAAAATTTAATTGTTAAAAGGGAATCGTCATTGAACTGGGAACCCAGGCTATTTCTACACTGCCCCATAGTTGGAACTATGGGGGTGTGAAAAACCAGAGAACACCAAAGGGCTGAATTGTAACTCCCCTTGTGGATGCTGTGGGTGCAAATTAAAAGTTTCCTAGTTTGAATGGAAAGTTTAACAATGGTGAACTGGCTAATTATACAATTACTACATATGTAGGCAAGATACCATGAGTAATCAAATAATGAGAGCTTGGATTCAGAACACTTTGCTATTGGGATCCAGTGCCAAAAGACTGTTTCAGCCTTGGAAGATTAAGGTAGAGCCTAGAAGCTTGGCTTAGGTAGAGGTCTGCCCAACTTGAAAGATTTGTTATAAATCTTGGGGGTTTACTTTAGTTGGGAGCTGAAATAATTACTAAATTACCATAGTAATTTGTGAGTTTAATGTCCTACAGTAACTGAAATAACTTAAATTTAAATAATATACTTTTTAATGATCCCCTGAGCGTTCTGCCTCTTTCCCTTTTGTGGAAGTTGAGTCTACAACCTACAGTTTACATGCCTCAGAATTGTGTGACAAATTGAAAAGTGTGAAGTTTAAGACTGGCAGATTACTAGCCCTGTCTGTTTTGGAGTAATTTTGATGTGCATAAGAGATGGAGGAAAGCCAGCTCTGTCCCTTTTGTGTTCTTTAAATAAGCTGTTTTAATAATGTATGCATTGCTGAAGCTTTCAATCAGAAAGAAATTGTTTACTTTGAGATCATTTTTCTTTCTTTGAGCAGCAGTGTCATTTATCTATCTTTCTTTAACAGAAACCTTTTGGACAGAGACACGTTTTCAAAATCTGATCCAAGTAAGTAAAATTTTTTTATGTTTGTTTGTTGGACTGGATAAATGATGGTGTATAAATGATGGTGTAAAGATAACAAGTAAACCTCAAAGGTCATTGAGCCTCTAAGTCAATTCAGTTCTTGTCCCCTCAGTGGAGATTTAATATACTGCTGATTTTGACAATAGTTTTTGTGATGTAGACAGTTTGTGTGCTAAGAAATGGACTGAGACTATTTGAATCCTTTCACGTAGGCTACTGAACAGTCATTAGCTGATTACTTTTAATCACTACTGATGTGAACCACATTTTCAGCCAGTGACATAAAATGTAAAAGGTTTATTATCTCATTACTAGTTTTCTGAGCTATCTAGTTCCTCTGAAGACGACTGAAAGTTAAAAAACTTTTTGCTAGAAAGTAATAAGTGAAGAAACTTCCTGCTTTAAAAAAAATCTATTTTTCTTTTTAGATCTTTTTCAAGGCTTCTATGCATATTATATAGGAACCTTTTCAAAATCTCCTCTTCCTGCTAATGCTCCTAATGAATAGAATTAATCTTAAAAGATGAGAAATAAAATCCAATGCCATTTACATTTGTGTTGATGAATCATTATGCCTTGCGCCCCTGGGCAATGTGTTATCTTCTTGATTGAAAGCCCTCAAACATGAAAAACCTTAATCTAGGAATTGTCTATTGTAAGAGTGCAGCTGTGCAGAGAACCATGTCCTTGAATAATGGTCTTGGCAGGATCTCCCTTGGTGTGAAGTTCTTGGCTTGTTCAGCATGGACACCTCCTACTCAGATACTCACGGACTTTACGGTCAGAAGGGACCCTCGTGATCATCTAGTCGACCACCTGCACATTGCAGGCCACACCTGTAATATCTCACTCACTCACTCTTGTAATAGACCCCTTACCTCTAGCTGAGTTACTGGATTAGACCTCAAGTTACAGAGAATTCACCATTTACACTAGTACACTACAAGGGACCCATACCCCATGCTTCAAAGGAAGGAGGGAAAAAAAACCAGGGCCTCTGCCAATCTGCCTGGGGGAAAATTCCTTCCTAACCCCAAATATGGTGATCAGCTAAACTGTAAACATGTGGGCAAGAGTCACTAGCCAGACACCTGGAAAGAATTCTCTGTAGTAACTCAAAACCCATCCCATCGGCAGGCCATTGGGCATATTTACTGCTAGTAGTCAAAGATCAGTTAATTGTCAAATTAGGCTGTCCCATAATACGATCCCCTCCATAAATTTATCAAGCTCAATCTTGAAGCCAGCTAGGTTCTTGCCCCTACTGCTCCCCTTGGAAGGCTGTTTCAGAACTTCACTCCTCTGATGGTTAGAAATCTTAGTCTAATTTAGAGTCTAAACTTCCTGATGGCCAGTTGATACCACTAGTTCTTGTGTCCACATTGGTGCTGAACTTAAATAGCTCATCTCCCTCCCTGGTATTTATCCCTCTGATGTATTTATACAGAGAAATCTTATCTCCACTCAACCAAAAGACGACTAAGCTAAACAAACCAAGCTCTTTGAGTCTCCTCTCATAAGATGGGTTTTCCATTTCTCTGATCATTCTAGTAGCCCTTCTCTCTACCTGTTCCAGTTTGGATTCATCTTTCTTAAACATGGGAGACCAGAACTGTGCACACTATTCTAGATGAGGTCTCACCAGCACCTTGCATAACAGTATTAACGCCTCCTATTTCTACTGGAAATACTTTGCCTAATGCATCTTAGGACCGCGTTAGCTTTTTTTCATGGCCACTTCATATTGGTGGCTCATAGTCATCCTGTGATCAACCAATACACCCAGGTCCTTCTCCTCTGTCACTTCCAATTGATGTGTCTCCAGTTTTTATAGCAAAAATTTTTGTTGTTAGTCCCTAAATGCCTGACCTTGCACTTTCCACTATTAAATTACATCCTATTTCTATTACTCCAGTTTACAAGGTCAACACAGAGGGAAGTGTTTTTATTCCCATTATTTTTTTGATCCAGAAAAAGAGCAGAGGATGAAGACCCATACTAGAGCTGCGATCACTAAATAAGTTTGTAAGATGACAAAAATTCAAGATGGTCATGTTGTCTATCATAATACCTGCACTACAAAGAAGGGACCGGTTCTCAGCCCTTGACCTCTAAGATGGCTATTTCACATCACTGTCCACCCAGCACACACATGTGTTTTCAGATTTACAATGACTGGAAATCATTATCAATACAAGATATTACCCTTTTGCCTTTCTACAGCACCAAGGGTTTTTTCCAAAAGTGCTTGCCGTAGGAACGGCACATCTGCGCAAAGAAAGGATCACAATATTCCCATACTTAAATGACTGCATAGTAAAGGCACAGCCAAATATTAGCCAGCCACGCTACCCAATGAATGATATTGATGTTTCAAAATCTAGAACTCAAGATAAACAATGAAAAGTCCATTTTGAACACAACATAGCAACTGGAGTTCATAGGAGCAGACCTGAACTCAGTAATACTCTGAGTGCACCTCTACAATCACATGATACAGGGTTCATGGTCAAAAAACGAAGCCAGTCTGCATATAAACCTCTTAGAGCTCAGAGCAGTTTGCAACGCATGCTACCATTTTCTTTTTTTTATAAAAAAGACAATAAAGATAATGACAGACAACATTGCATACATGTTGTCAGAGAGGAGCAAGATTCCTTTCCCTATGCACCAAAACAATGATACTCTGGAATTGGTGCATCCAGCACAACATCAACATGGCAGTGGTGTACTTATTTGGATGTCACAATACCCTGCAGACAATTTGGCCAAAATCACATGTGGGAGCTGAACGAGGTCCTGAAACACATTTTGACAATGGGGCCCTCTAGTTATTGACCTCTTTGCTACGAAACAGAACTACAAATGCCTGTTTTTCTGTTCAAAGGCAGGATTGGGATGAGGATCGATGGGTGATGTCTTTCTCATCAATTGTAACGAACACTTCCTTTATGCATTCTCACCCATCTTGATGATACCCAGAACCATCTACAAAATACGAGCTGACAGGGTGACTGTGATAATGAACACCCATATGGCCCAGACAAACCTGATATCCCTACCTACTGCAAATGTTGAGAGACAAACTGATCATTCTCCCAATTTGCTATGATCTCTTATCCCAATACAACAGCCGGATCATTTACCCAGAGCAACAGAAGCTTCATCTGACAGCATGATTCCTAACTGGTTCTGCCTAGAAGAGCTAGAATGCTCAGAACAGATTAAACATATACTACTAAATAGTAGAAAACTGACAAGGAAAACTTACCTGTAGAAATGGTATATATTTGCTTTATGGTGGAAAGAGAAAAATCCTCACTGCATCTTCATTCCAGGATGGTTGGAAAGGATATATTCTAGAACTATAAAAAAAAAATCAGGTTTATTGTTTTACCCATTAAAGGTTCATCTGTCAGCCATTACTCTCTTTCATGACAAAATCAAGGATAAAACAGTGGTTTTACCATTCACCCAACAATGGTAAATCACTGGGATTCAAAAGTTATCTGTGGTTATATGTACCCCCCACAACACCTTCTAATAGTACTAAGGACCATTACCAAAACCCCATTTGAACCCTTAGCAACCTGTTCAATTCTACATATGCCTATGAAAGTGACCTTTCTAATGGCCATCACATCGGCTCTCTGTGTAGGAGCAATCAGGGAACTCGTGGCCCATCCACCCTACACGATTTTCCACAAGGATAAGGTCAAGCTCAGACCTCACCCAAAGTTCCTACCAAAAATTATATCAGACTTTCATATAAACCAGCCAATTCACTTACCTGCCTTCTATCTAAAGCCTCACCCTAATGTTCATGAAGCCACACTGGATGTCAGACGGGCACCAGCCTTTTGCTTAGAACAAAACCCTTTAGAAAATCAGCTGAGCTCTTCGTTTTCATGGCAGAGTATGCGAAAGGCAAGCTGATATCTACTCAGAGGTTATCTAAGTGGATAGCAGGATGTATCCATTTATTCTATAAACAGAAAAATGTACAAGCTCCCTTTTGGGACCAAAACACATTCATCCAGAGCAATGTCCACTTCTACAGCATTCCTCAACAACATTCCCATTAAAGACATATGTAAGGCAGCTATATTAGCCTCTGCACATACTTTCACAAAACATTATGCCATTGATATTGCATCCAGGAGAGATGCAAGAGGACTGACAGTACTTTCAACTGGCCAACCATTTGACATTTTAGTCCCTTCCACCAAATGAGGGGCAGTGCTTTAGAGTCACCTAGAGTGGAGCACCCACAAGGGGACACACCTTGAAGAACCTCCAGTTACTGCACAAGGTGAGTAATTCTCTCATCTGATTTGATTAAGTCTTTACAAGGTAGATTGGGAGGGATGAAGCCTTCAGAACTCGGTATATTAAGAAATAGTGGCCAGATTTTGGGGAAATTTTTCAAAGGAAATTGTTAATGTCAGAGCTGCCTTCTGCAGGCATAAAGGACAAGAGACAATAGCTCTAGATCTGTGGTTTTCAACCTTTATTCGTTTGTGGACCCCTAAAAATGTC
The DNA here is from genome assembly GCA_007922155.1 of Mesoclemmys tuberculata. Lineage (NCBI taxonomy): Eukaryota > Metazoa > Chordata > Testudines > Chelidae > Mesoclemmys > Mesoclemmys tuberculata. Next base: position 25,100,122 of record ML675616.1, read on the forward strand.
AGATGGAGGTGCAGACCCCTTTGGAAACCTTAGACATAGAACATGGACTCCCAGGGTTCTACGGACCACAGGCTGAAAACTGCTGCTCTAAATGCACTGTCACACCCATAGGTGAAAAGTCGTCTTTATAAATTCCACATCTACTTCAGGCTAAAAGAGTGTAAAGCAATATGAATAGGTCACAAGGCACTCTTAGAATCCTACCCTAGACTCAACTGAACAAGATTTTCAGACTTAGGAAGAGCGAAATACATTTCTATAACTTTTCTTGCTCAGATATCCGATTCAAGGACCCTTTGTACATCTGGAGCCAGGAAAGCTTTCTCTAGAATGATAGAGACTTAAAGGGTAGCAAATGACAAAAGATACCCATTGGGTAATTGACAACATTTTGGCCTTGAGAAAACACTTTATGTGGTCATATTACCAGCAAATTCAAGTACTCATGCCTTGGAAAGGGAGAACCCCTGTGAAGAAAGCCAACATTCCAAGATGTGACTACTTCCTACAGTTCAGACTCTACCTGTGTTTGCTTTCAGGTTACAAGAGTGCAAATCCATGTTTTAAAATGTAAGAATGAGAAGAAGACTTCTGTAAGCAGCAACTCTCACTGGGCTTTTTCAACGTAAAGGATGCTCCTCACTGAAAATGTTCATTTTGGTGGACTACAATTTTAAGATCTCTATTTGAATCTCTGGAGTTGGCATCATTGAAAAGTTTCTTTGTTAGTGATGCTAACCTAAAAAATTTCAGAATTTGAGCTCTATCAGTATAATCTCAATATTTTACAGTTCAAACAGTAAAATATCCTTGAGAAGAGACCCCTCCCCCTCCACAGTGTTCATCTTAAAAAATACTGTCTTCCACAAATCTCAGAAAAGATAAAATTCCTTCTTTGTAACTAAATTTAGCTTCTGATAAGGGAAAAAGATGCATATATTTGATGTCAAAAGAGTACTAAGTATTTATATCAAAAAGACTAAAACAATTCAGAAAGTCAAACTCTTATCTTCTGTCAAAACCAATAACGTTTTAGAAGTCTCACTATTAAGATAGATAAGTTCATACATACCTCAAACTTAAAACCAGCGTGTTTTTTTTTCCACCTCAGAAGTTCAGAGAGCACTTTACTTAAGTGACAGGCACAGTTTGGGTAGAAAGGTTATATATATATATATATAATACCAAGAAAATTCTGAATGTTATGTGACATGACTTTCCCCTCTCATGCTAATTAAACAGAAATTAAATGTACAATTTCAAAACAGAGACGTCATTTGGTAGGAAAACGTCTCGATCTCAGTGTCATGGCAGATTTTTTCTATATGATTCTGAATATAGTTATCTGGTATTTCTAATGATTTCTCATATCCACAAATCCAACCCATCAATTGATTTTGATATAATTATGTATGATAGCCAGGTTATGACTGACTAACTGACATGCAACTTTTTTTAAAGTAAAAACTTCTAGAAAGTTGACTTAATACATTTGGCTAGATGTTTTTATGCCTTGGAAAGTACTCTCTTCTGGATTATAATCTTTAATCATCTCTGATTGTTCTTGATTTGCCTCAAGCAGGGTGGATTGATTTAAATTTGTGATTTTAATCAACTTTTTTCAATTTGTACTTCATTTCTTTTCTAAAGAAAGGTGCATCCTCATTGGTTGATATAACCATTAAAACTTTACAGCTAAATAGAGCTTTTACACTAGATTTGGTACATCTTTTTGCTAAGAAGGTACTGTATAACTATAAAAATTTAAGCAATTATATTGCTTTGTATTTTCAAATTCTTATTTATTGTACATTTTTAGTATGTTAGAAAATGCTGAATGATATTGCTTATTTACTTGATAATTTACTTTTTGCTCATGATTTGTGTCTAGCATTAGAATGGTAATGGGAATTTAATTAAACATACAAGCATATATAAAATGTATTATTAAAATCTGAAATGTTTTGGATACATAATCTTCTCTTATCAAAACATGTTTCACATTTACAACTACATACTTATTACAGGAACAGAGGCATAGCTGTAGTCAGTGAATTACATTGATTATTTCAGGTCAGCCTAGGAAAATTTTCAAATATGCCTAAATGAAAGTGACTGGAGCTTAAGTTCTATTTGTTCAAGTCTCTTGAAAATGAGACAACAGTCTCCTAGGTTATTTAGGCTGTCCTTCAAACTATTAGATCTCATCTCCTCCCTCGTTTTTATTCATAGACTGGAAGAGAGAGAGAGAGAGTGACAAGTTTTTCCTGCTTTTAGAACTCCTGATCAATTTCTGAACTTTGAATGTTGTGACAGGGTCAGGCCAGACGGCTATGCAAGGGTGCTGGAAGGCATGTATATTAGCCCCAGGCTCAGCAAAGCCCTATTCCCTGGGTGATTCAGCCGGGGCTGATTAGGCAATTAGGCCACCTGGGGCTGCTTAACTAATTAGGCCACCTGGGGCTGTTTAGGCAATTAGGACACCTGGGGCCAGTCAAGGAGCCCCGCCCCAAACACTTAAAAGCCTTCAGTTCAGGCAGGCAGTGGTGGAGTGAGGAGTCTGGAGTGAGGAGTAAGGAGGTGTGGAGTTTGGAGAGTAGAGGTTGGAGTTCAGTTTACAGATTGGAGTTTGCAGTTCGAAAACCTGCAGATTGGAGTTGGCAGTTTGGAGTTGACAGCCTGCAGTTTGTAGCCTGCAATCTGCAGAAGCTTGGAGTTCCCACGGTTGCTGCCACAACACCGGAGGTAGCAGGACTCAGGGGCAGAGCAGGCCCCGTCTCCTCCCCACCCCTCTGGCTCACCTTCCCCCAGGTGCACCACCGGCCGGGCCGGAAGAGCGCAGGACCCACGGGGTGGGGTGGGGTGGAGTACATCTACCTTCCCCCCCCCTTACCCTGTTACAATGTCCATACTAGCACTTATGGTGGCAAAACATTTGTTGCCCAGGGGCATGAACAATATGTAATTGATGGACATTCATAACCCTTTTTGTCTAAGCTGGATCCTGAAACAAAATGGAGAAAAAGTCAGACTCTGTCACTGAGTAGCACTTAGTGCACTGCTTTTAAAAAATGAGATTTTTAAATAAGTGTCTCCTATTGCAACTGTTTGTACCATTGTTTAAATTATTTATTCTAAACCCAGTTTCATAGGGAAAATAATTAATAAATCAGAAGGTTCACCTAAATCCACCTAAAACCTTATCTCTAGCTTGTCTTTTTGATTACAGAATTATTTTGCTTTTGGCTCTATTAAAATCATAACATGTTTTTTGGGTGGGGTGGAAGAAACTTTTTCCTCAATTACATTTGTTTATAGGCAGCTGAAAGGAAAAATTAACCAGTTTTGCACAGAATGTCTACTGAAATGTAAAGGTGTTCTCTCCCTCCCCCTCCATTCTCTACTCCCACCCTGCTGGGGTTTTCTAAATTAATTGACATTTAATTGCCTATCAAAGAAAGAGACAGTGGGCAGCAATTAGATCTCGCACCAACCAGTTCAGGAGTCATTGATAATGCACAATGATATGCTGCATTGTTTTCGTGCACCCAAGCCTAATGAGGAGCCGGTGGCAATTGGGGTCCGTGAGGGTTTGGAGAGAGCAGAGGCTGAGAAGACAATGGGCTGTCGTCATGGGTGGCGAGCCTGGCCAGCCTTGCTCCTATTTCAAATGTGGATCCCTTCCCCAGCCAGCAGATCTCCCCAGGAACCAGCCAGTTCCTCACAGAAGCGTCTGACCAACAGCTTCTCCAGCAGCAGCTACTCTTTTGGCTCAAACTCCATATATGGCAGTGGTGGAGGCCAATTGCAGTAACCGGACTTTTGGTGCCTGGTCAGTGCTTCTGACCATACAGTGCCAGGTTCCCTTTTTGACCGGACTTTCCAGTTCAAAACCAGACCTAAGCAAGGCCACTGGAAGTGCCCAGAACCAGGCAGAAGCAAGGGCTAATATGCATCCGATGAACTGGGTTTCTGCCCACATAAGCTTATGCCCAAATAAATTTTAGTCTTTCAGGTGCCACAGATCTCTCAACGGCTAGTAGTTACTTTCCAGCTCACGAGAAAAACACTGATCTGCCCAGTAAGTTTCCACAGTGGATGGAGTCATAAATATTCATAATTTGAGAACTGTGACAATCAGAGCTCAGGTAGGGAGAAGATATGAAATAGGAGTATGAGACCACCTAGATGGGCTTAGTATATGATCCTGATAAGAATCATGATAGCATCTCCTGGAGTCAGAGGGTGGGTCCCAATGCCTTGTGAGGAGGGAAGGATCTCAGAGTCCAGGCTTCAGCTCCTGCTGGAATGTCGATTGCTATTTTTAGTCCCATAGTGTGAGCCTAAGTCAGCTGACCTAGGCTCTGAGACTTGCTTCCATGGTGGCGTGTTTTTTTTTTTTTAAAGGTGTAAAAATACCTTTAGACAACTTGCTTCAGAATAGGAAGCCATCCACTAGCTAAATTTTCTTCTCTGAATGGAAATGGGTTTTCTACATGGTCTGCGCTTATCACCCTTACCAGCATTGGTCCTCAATATATTGGACTATTTGCTTTCACTGAAGCAGTTGGGATGATCGCTCAGCTCCAATAAGGCTCATCTGGCTGCAAGATAGAGACACATGATATGCCTTGTAGTGGCAAGATGTATTAGGGCACTGATCCATTCCTTTCTGCCAGTCAGGGAACTCCCTCTTCTTTGGGATCTTAACATGTTGCTGGTGGAATTGAGGGGACCTTCATTCAAGCCCACGCCTATCTATTCCTTCATCAATTTTGGGTGAAAATAGAAATTCAGGCCCTAAAGGCAGGTCCTTCCTAGGTGGTCATTCACAATAACTAGGTCACTCTGAGACCTCACCCTAAGTTCCTATCTAAGGTTGTTTTTCAGATTTTCATAACAGTCAAGCTATTCATCTCCCTATGTTTTACCCAAAGCCTCATTCATAACTGGCTGAAACAAGACTCCTTACTCTGGATGTAGTGAGGACATTGTTCTTTTACCTGGACAGATTGATTAGAACTTCTTCTAGACTTATTGTGGCATTTGCAGAATGAGTAAGCATGCAGCTGATATCGCACACAGAGACTGTCCAAGTGGGCTTTGGACTGCATGTTTACCTGCTATATTCTTGTGAAGAAGGCTCCACCTGGACACGTGGGGTCCCATTTAGCTAGAGTTTCAGGAGACTTCTGTCACCACTTTGAACAATGGTCCCCTGGGAGAAATTAGTAAGGCAGCAACAAGGAGTTCAGTCCACACGTTTATCACTCACTGTGCTTTGGTTCATGTTCCTAGGTGAAGATGCAAGCTTTGGCAGCGCAGTCCTCCAGTTGATATTCCTGTAGAACTCCTCTTATCCACCTCTGAGAACAGGATGCTGCTGGTTACTCATGGAGTGGAGTCTATGTGGTCAACCACTCCATGAAGAAAATATGGTTACTTACCCTACAGTAATTATTATTTTTTGAGATATGTTGTCCACTCAAATTCCATGACCCATCCTCTGCCCCTGCTAATAAGATTACTGTCTCTTGGGATTCATAAGAATTGGCAAAAGAACTGAGAGGTATTTAAAGTTGCCACCTCATGTATATTCCTGACTGTGGTTGCACAGGTGCAATCCTAATGGACACAGTTATTTAAAAGAAAAAAATCCAGTCTTGCATTCATTGGGTACATGAACACAAAAGTGGAATCTGTATAGACAACACATCTCTAAGAGCCACTGTTACTGTAGGTAAGTAATCATATTTTTCTTTCCAAAGAATCTTTTATGGTACTTTTTAAACTTTTTTTTGTTATAAGATTTGTGGGGTCCAAAATATACAATTGGTGTTTACCTATTCATTTCTTTAGCCTTGTAAATCACAGCAAAGGTCTCTGGAATACTGATGAATATTTGTTTTGTCATAAATAAGGCTAGATTTTGTTACAGCTGTTTTTAGTGAAAGTCATGGACAGGACATAGGGGTGTGTGTGTGGATGGGTGAAATGAACATTTACTGACACTGATTAAAAATCAGATCCTTCCAAGCCTACTTATTACTTGGGCAAAATATAGCCAGTTAGCCTGAGATGCCCATGTTGGGTGGCCATTTTATACTGGGTATTATTGGAAAATCTTTCAAACATTTCAACTGTTTCCTAGAATGAGGTTAGGGAAAAATATTTTGTCCATGTTAAATTCTTATAGCTGTTTCCTTGAGAAATGTTAATTTTTCCATTAGGAAAGACTGATCACACCAGAGAACACTGTAGGGAGACTACGTGCAGATCCTCAGGGACAGAGGGGCTACTCTTACTTCAGCACTGATGCTTTCACAAGTGCCTATTCTTCACTTAGCATCAATGCAATCTTCCTTACTGGGATAGATGATATCACTAGACCTCTCTTGCCTGCAGGAGAAACTGCTTATATCTGAGGAATGAGATGGCTTTTTTTTTTTTTTTTTTTTAGAGAAACCATACAAATCCCCTTTTGGAGGACTGTACAGATGGCACCTTACCAGAATATCAGATTGGCTGGTTAGACCTATTAGGTCCGGGTTAGGGAAAAAAAAAACCAGCCAAAATTCTGTCTCCACCTATTTCTGAGAGTATACAGAATATATCCTGTATCAGCTGAAGGACAATCTTTATATTACTTGTACTGTAATGGTTCTTGGGGTACCTGGGACTATAAGTCACCTTGTTACCCCTTGTCTCTAGTGAGGGGGAGTCTTGTCTGTGGTGGTTTGGTGTTAGCTCCCTAACACCACCAGGCTTTCAGCCACTCAAGTACTCTCTTCTGGGCTGTGCCAGCCTTGTCTTAGCCTTGCAGGTTAACAAGGGAGGCATGATAGTTCCCAAGTCCCATTGAAGTGTTCCTTTGTGATATCCAGCCCCTGACACTTGCTACTCACAGAAATCCCGAATCCTCTTTCTTCCAAAGGAGCAAAGCATCCGAACTTGAATCAGTGCTCTTGTATAACGCACAGCACTTAGGAGCACATTAAATTAACCTTCTTTTGTTTTATTTTAGGAAGTAAACAAGAGTGGTGCAAACAAATGGTTACAATATACCCACCCCCCAAAAAACGTAATTAATAAAGTGTACGTAAAGTAAGTAGGGACTACCTAATAAAGTAGCATTTCCCCTCAAAGATAAGAGCTGCTTGCTTCTCAAGGAACAGGATCCAGTCTTCCGTGTAACACCCCCACTGAACAAGATGTCTTCTCAGTGAATAGATACAGAGTGTCTTTCTCCATCTTGTAATATTCTGAATCCATCTTTGTGTGTCTAGTCACAGACAGGATGATCCCCTGTCTATCATGAGGTAAAAAGGAACATTAAGTGGTTTCAGTGTTTATATTTGATGGTTTTTCCATTGACTTCTCTGTGCCATTGGAATGGTGGACATTCAGTAATAAATTACATAATTGGCTAGCCAGGGAGGGATGACTGTTCCCTCCCACTTGAATGAGTCCTCACCTGAGACATATGATTTCCAGGTAACTCACTTTACACCAAGATCATAAGAGGATAATTTTCAATATAGTTACATTATTCCTTAAATATTACCTGTCCACATATCTCACCATGATTGAATATTGATAAATTACAAGCTTGCAGTAGAGATCCCCTCACATTGTACCCTTAATGGATAAATATCATGAAAGTGATGTATTGAGTGAAGTGAATTTGTCAGGTCTGAGACAGGATTGCTTATTAAGAAAAGTGAATCCTTTGCCTGCTGGTGCCAATGGGCTTACCACCAAAGGCAAACTCTATGGTGGTATCTGCAGCATAGGAAAGAGTTAGGGGCAGCAAGGCATCTCACTGTGCCCCTTCTGACAGAGTACTGTGAGCTGAACACTTCTGGCAGCAAAGTCTACTTGTCCAGCTCACTAGGCCTTGAAGTAGCCAACTTAAGTCATTATGTCCCATTATGATTGTCTTATGGGATGCCATGAGCCTCATCCTGGACTCTTCCCGAGGACTAGAAGGAAGTACTGGACCCTAGTCACCAAGGGCCATTATCTGATGGCTCAGACACAACTACAAGAACAGTGATCCCAAGTGTGGGTCTCGTGAGGTACTCCTGGTTAAGATCCTTACAGGTGAATCTCACAGCTGAATCCCAGGAGAAAACTGAAGACTGCTCTTTTGAGAGCACTGGCCTGTAGTGACCAAAGTGAAGAGGCTGTATAAGAAGATCAAGGCTACTAAGGCTACTGCACCCTCCTTTGGAATAATACAGTCCTTTTCTTCAACTTGGAAAATTTTTTACCCAGCATTCTACTTCTAAAGACAGGTTTTTTCACAACATCAAGGGATTGATTCACTCTGAGACAGTATCCGCTACTTCCTAAACCTGTTACTGGCAAATGACTTCAGAAGCAGAAGAACAAGTCCTCATGTCCTCATAGCCCTCATCATCGACTTCTAAAAAGCAATAGTTAAGGTGCAGTCCAAAGCTAGGCATCAATTTGTAACCTCTCCAATCCTTCCTTACTTATCTCCTTTCTTTTGGATTCTCTTTCCTCCTCCTACAATGCCTAGTGCATTATTACATTGATCACAGAGTACTGAATGCTATCTGCATTGGATACTTTATCCAGTTCTGCACCTGACCACTCACCATTGTCCCTCTTCTTCTTTCTTCAGACCTGTCTCAGAGAGTCCTATTGGAAGAAGTGGATTTCCTTCTTTAGAAAGGAGCCATACAGGCATTTCTACAGGAACAGTGAGGGGAAAGGATTATATTTCTACTATTTCCTGATTCCAGGGGAGGGCAACAGCTTTGAGCCAACTTGGAATTCAGAAAGATTAGCACATTTAAGAAAACACTTAAATGCAGGATGCTCATTCTGCAGGACATTATATCTTTCTTATCCCAGAAAGATTGGTTTATGGCTCTCAATTTACATGATTCCTGCCTTGTGCCAATGAAACACATTTCTTCAAGTGTGTGAGGTTTTTTGTGGGGATAAGATATTGCCAGTTCAGAGGCCTTTTTGGTTTACCCATATCTCCACAAGTCTTAAACTAGTGTAGCGCCTTGCAGTGGTTATTGCACATCTCAGACACCAAAGGATATTTATCTAAACCATACCTTTTATGACTGGCTCCTAAGGTTTAGCTCCCAACAAGACTTCCCTCAGCAATACAATATATATTTAGCCTTTTACAGTTTTAGGAATTGCTAATCTAGTGGGAGAAGACCTCACTTCAGACCACACAAAGAATAACCTTCGTCAGAGTAATCCTGGACTCTGTCTGGGCCAGTTCCTTTCCTCCAGAAGAATGTTTTCAAAATTCAAGACTCCCTGATAATTCTCAGGGAACAACTGACACAGACCACACAATTATTCCTAAAAATACTAAGCATGAATGCTTATAACAACCTACATCACACTTTATGGTTGTCTGAACATGAGACTCTTAAAGCTCTTGGTGGTAGGCGAATACACATCAAACGTACATAGCCTTCACAGGAGACTGACGATCCCTCCTTAAGTCCTTTGAATAGCTTTGCTGGTGGAAAAACAGGGATAACGTTCAGTGGGGTATCTTTTTTTCTTCATCTTTCCTCAAGGCCTTTGTCCTGTCTCTGCATCATCATGTAGTACAGGTACTTTCAGCCGATGCCATGGCCATTTACACATCAACAACCAGGGAGGCATGCATTCCCAGGCCTTAACAGCATCAGCAAGAAAAGTGGTGTCTTTTTTTAAATATGGTGTGTTTTTTCTTTTTTTTTTTTTTAAACGTGATGTATCCAGAACCAAATCTCCCCAGTACTCTTCACCTTGCTGGAGAGAAGTATATCCAGATAGTCTCTCTCAGTAAGAGGTCTCAGGATCAACCAAATAGTCCTTGATAGCAATGGAGTCCAGCATATTATTTCACAGATGAGGCCACCCGACAATAGACCTTTTTGTGTCTGAACAAAACACCAAGTGTCATGTATACTGTACAAGAGCACACAGAAACCAAAGATCCATTTTGGATTTGTTTCTGCTGCACTAAAGCTAACATCTTTTATATGCCTTCCCTCTAATTTCTCTGATATTCAGGCCTAGGAAGATCAGATTGGTCACAGCAAATATTCTGCTATATTTATAACACCACTGTATAGCAAAGTGGTGCTATCCATATTTTAGCGAAGAACTCCCCACCTATGTTCTGCTCGTGAAGCACTGCTTGCTAATCTCCCACAAATGGAAATATATACAGAGGCCCTTGAAAAGAAGTTTCTTATCATAGCTGCTGTTCTTTTAAAGTTGCCTTGATGTAGTCCTAGTACCTGCCAACCTTACTCTTTTCCTCAGAGTTCTGTAAAACATTAGGACTTGCAGTTGCCTGGGGGTGAAATTGACCAATTGTTTTTAATGATCAGAAGAAACAGAACACATTTTTTTTTTAAAGGTAAAGAAAAAATTATGGAGAAAGAAACTAAAACACCAGTATGGAAAGTAGATGGACTAAAGTGAAATGTATATGGAGCCAAAGAATTGTAATTCCGGCCTTCCACGAAGTACTCTGTTTGGGCAGGAACTGTTTAATAAAACTGGTGTCGGGCACCATCCATCTCAAACCCAGCTCCATAGGGTTGCTGATTAAGAGTTTTACCCTTTGTGCTACCACACTGCAAAGGCAGATTATGAACTGCAACTAACACCTCACCATCAGAGGCTACACCTGCTGACTCAGTGGGATAAGGTGACTAGCAGTAGACTGCTGATTGGACACGATCAGGCAGAAAGCTTCCCTGTCCCACCATTGTCTGAGCAATTAGTTGCTAGTCTGTTGCTGCTCAGACCCCCAAGACCAAGTTTCTTCCTCCTCACCTCGTTCCTGGTTTCTATTACCTTGCTTTTGTTCCTTGTCCCTGGTGTTTACTTCCTCATCTCAAGCTCAGTTGGTGACTCTAGCTTGACATTTGGCATGACTTCTGACCAAAATGCTAATGCTACTTCTGTTTCCAACCACTGGTTATTTACATTATCTATATAGTAGATATAGATATAGAAATAGTGTAGCTGTTCACTGAAATTTTGTAAGCAGAACTTAGCCATTTTTATAGGGCTTTAAATAAAAAGTACCTTATCTCTGATAGGTAATAGGACTCATTATCTATTTCTTGCCTTCTGGCAATTACTGGTTTTAAATTAGTCTATAACGCCCAATGATTGTGCGTCATTTAAGAACACATTACTAGATGTTCAAAAAGTCACAATCAAGGAAGAAGGTCACACTAGTTAAAAACTAAAACAACTGATTTAGTTTAGTGGGAATCGGGAAGAAAGTGAAAATATAAAATATATAACAAATGGAAGAAAGAAAAATTTAATAGTAATGAATATAAATCAAAAGTTAGGAATTATAGAAAACTGATAAGAGAAGCAAAGGGACACACTGAGAAATATATGGCTGGCAGAGTTAAGGACAATAAGGAGTTTTAAAAATATGGTAGGGACAAAAAGAATCCAGACAGTGATATTGGTCCATTACTAGATGGAAATGGTAGTATTATCAATAATCATGCAGGAAAGCCAGAAGTATTCAATAAACATTTCTGTACTGTATTTGTACTGTTTCTGTACAGTATTTGGGAGAAAAACAGCCTTATCATATAGTGGTGGTGATCTTTTCAGACCACTGTTGCCTCTGTAGGATGTTAAACAGGTGCTACTAAAGTTAGACACTTTTAAATCAGCAAGTGCAGATAACTTGCATTCAAGCGTTTTAAAAGAACTGGCTGAGGAGCTCACTGAACCATTAAGTGATTTTTTTCAGTAAGTCCTGGAGAAGTGGGGATATTGTAGAAGACTGGAAGAAAGCTAAAATGCCAATATTTTAAAAGGATAAACAGGATGACTTGGGTAATTGTAGGCCAGTCAGTCTGACATCAATCTTGGGGAAGAAAATGGAGAGACTGATATGGGACTCAACTCATAAAAAAATTAAAGGATAGTAATGTGACTAATGTAAATCAACATGGTTTTTTGTCAAATTAATTGGTTTTTTTATGATGATGATATTGCAAGTTTGGTTGATAAAGGTAGTAGTTTGATGTGAGGTATTTTGACTCAGTACCACACAACATTCTCATATAAAATTAACATGACACAAGTTAAATGGACTAAACCTGGCTAACTGATAAGTCTCAAAATGTAACAGTAAATGGGGAATCATTACTGAATGTGCCTGTTTCTAGTGGCATCCTGTGGGGATCGGCTCTTGGCTCTATGCTCTTAAACATTGTTATCCATGACCTGAAAGAAAACATAAAATCATCACTGATAAATTTTGCAGATGACATACATTGGGGAAGTGGTAAATAATGAAGGGGACAGGTTACTGATTCAGAGTGATCTGGATTGTTTGGTAAACTGGGTGCAAGCAAACAATATGCATTTTAATACAGCTAAATGTAAACGTATACTTCTAGGAACAAAGAATGTAGGTATTATTTACGTGATGGGGGACTATCCACCCACATCCTCAAATCTTTTTCAGAGTTACTGCTTCCCAGGATAATCAGTTGAACATGAGCTCCCAATATGATACTGTGGCCAAAAGAGCTAATGTGATCCTGGGATGCATAAACACAGGAATCTTAACTAGGGTAGAGAAGTTATTTTACCTCTGTTTTGGCACTGATACAACTGCTGCTGGAATGTTGTCTATTTCTGGTGCCTACACTTCAGGAAGGATATTAGTAAATTGGAGTGGGTTCAGAGAAGAGCCATGAGAATGATTAAAAAAAGGCTATGTCTTCGCTGATGGCAGCAAATTCGCTTCCATCAGATTGATTTCTCTGGATCTACTGAGTGGTCAGTAAAGACCCGCTCAGTCGATCCAGAAATCTGACATATTAAGACCACCTTCTCAAATGGTGTAACATTGCGTCGATGGGAATGCAGTGCAGGACAGAAGCAGAGAAGTCAATGGGAGTTACACAATTTTTTTTTGCGTAGCTTGTGTAACTTCCGTCGACTGCTGCCGTATCTTGGAGGTAAGTGTAGACAGGGCCTTAGAAAACATGCTTTATAGTGATTAGACTCAAGGAGCTCAATCTATTTAGCTTAACAAAGAGAACATTGAAGGATGAATTAATTAGTGTCTCTACATGGGGAACATTATTTAATAATTAGCTCTTTAATCTAGCAGATTAATTTAATATAACACAATCCTCTGGCTAGATTTTGAAGCTAAAAAAATTCAGACTGTAAATAAGGCGTAAAGCTTTAGCAGAGGGAGCAATTAATGATTGGAAAGTTTACCAAGGGTTATGATGGGATTCTCCACTGACTACTGTTAAATCAAGATCTGATCTTTTTTTTTGATATGCTCTGGGAATTATTTTGCTAAAGTTCTATGGCCTGTTTTATACAGGAGATCGGAATACAAGATCACAGTTGTCCCTTCTGGCCTTGGAATCTATGAATTTCAATACTGTAACTTTATGCAACAATAGGTAAAATTGGTATCCAAATTGTAAAATAAATTATATTAAATGAAATGCATACCAGATTCTTAATGATTTGGAAAAGGCCTATGGATTCATGGATATAATTTCTAGAAGATTAATTTATATAGGTTTTCTTTTACATGAGCTGATAAATGAGGGAGGCTAGGCAGTGAAGAGAACTCTGGGCTACAGGCATGCCAAAAGTTAGATTTAAAAAAAAAATACATTTTTCTCAATTCCCTGTAATTCTCAGTGTTACTCTCTCTCTCCTTTTTCAAAAAATAAAAAATTTGTATCAATATTATTTACTGTTTCACAATTGGTACATACAACAGTTATTTGACTGATCAAATAATACGTTACAATAGTGCTAATACAACAGTTTGAAAATTTAAAAGGAAGAAGATGGTAAAAGAGATGATAAAAAAGGTGGTCTAAGGCAGCAGTTCTCAAACTGTGGGTTGGAATCCCATTTTAATGGGGTCACCAGGGCTGGCTTTAGACTTGTTGGGGCCTGGGGCTGAAGCATAAGCCCCACTACCTGGGGCTGAAGCTGAATTCTGAGTGCTTCAGTCTTGGGTGGTAGGACTCAGGTTTTGGTGTCAGCCCTGGGTGGCGGGGCTTAGGTTATAGCCTTCTTCCCGCAGCTGGAACCCTGAAGCTTTGGCTTTGGCTCCTCTGCCTGGGGTGGTGGGACTCAGGCTTCAGCTTTGGCTCCCCCACCCGGGATGGCGGGGCTTGGGCTCAGGCTTCGGGTCTTCTCCCTGCCCCCCCGAGTCGTATAGTAATTTTTGTTGTCTGAAGGGTGTCGTGGGACAATGAAGTTGAGAGCTGCTGGTGGAAGGATTATTGCAATCTGGAATAATACTAGAGAATGCACAACACTTTTATAGAGAATGTGCAAACGTAATTAAAATATAGACTAATCTCCTATTGAATGTCAGTTGTATCCTCACTTGAGGTTATATTAACAAGCAATTTTGTAGCTGAAACCTTAGACATAAGGTTGCAGCAAAATGAACATACTCAGTTATGTTTGGATACAGAAAATTACTTGAAAAACTAGTTAGGCACATATGTCCTTAGAAAAGGAAAATACAAACATTCAGTATTGTAGTAGAAATAACAGGTGAGAAAGTGTCCCTCTTGTCAGATCTGAAAGAAATCACAGTGAGTATCTACTTGACTCTTATAGCTTTGTAAGGAGTACTGTTGTTTCTAGAGGAGAGTGTTAGACTTACTTTTCCTGTGCAGAAAAAGGTACAGTGCATTTTGTCTAGAGAAAAACTGGAAAAATAATGTTATCAAGGAGTTTTCTCTTGTTCTGGTCTTAATGAATATTTGGAGAACTTATTAACTATACTGCCTAAGCAGTCTTCAGACACTTCCATAATGGAGTCTATAACTTGTCTCTCACCCATTCCTTCAGTTGTTCGTCCAGCTTGTTGGTTTTTTAACTGAGAGTTCAGCCTGTTACTTTAACAGGATGTTGTGAAAAAAAAACTCATGTTTCAGTTACTCAGATGTTATAACAGATGAAGTAATTTTGTCCAAGATCACACAGGTGAGCTGATAGCAGAATCAGAAATAAAACCCAGAAATCCTGACTTCCTGTCCTCTGGTCTAATCCCTAGATCACACTGCCTCTTAAAATAGACATACTATGGGTTTCTTATGCTGGCTATACAGTTTAACTAACTAACTGTTTCCAGAGCTCTATTGCTATCCAGTGCATGTAACTTTTATGAAGCCCATCTCTGCCTCCACACAATTGTATGAGAAGAGGACTCATTTCACTCTACTCCTTCCTTTTCATCTTAATAAAAGCCATTTTAACCCATCCATATTGATCCTATACTGTCAGGCTACCTTCTGTGCTCCTGGGATTTTGTGC
Source organism: Mesoclemmys tuberculata (assembly GCA_007922155.1). NCBI lineage: Eukaryota > Metazoa > Chordata > Testudines > Chelidae > Mesoclemmys > Mesoclemmys tuberculata. The sequence goes on from ML675616.1 coordinate 25,115,479, forward strand.
TTCCTCCATTCTCAGTTTGTTTTTCATTCTGTTCACTGCAGTCCAATGCAAATTTGGTATGGAGCAAAAGTACTTTTTGCAGTAGAAAGAAAATCCAATTTAGGGCTTGATTGTGTTTCCCCTGAAGTCGGTAGAGTGATTCCCTTTAACACTAGTGGGAGTGGAATTGGGCCCTTATCCTTTATTGCTCAACACTGCAACCCAAAACATATTTTTTTAAAAATTAGGGATTTTTCTCCTGCCCCAGTACATTATTCAAAAGAGGGGTTGGTTTAAGGACAGGTACTGGATTAGGTTTCCTCTCAATTGCTGGCTTACACGTAGTTCAAGAATCACAAGTAGTGAACAAAAGTTAACCTGACATGGCTGTTGGATGTGAATGAGTTGATTGTCCTAATCACATTTATATTGGGTAACAGTTACTATTAACTATACTACAGAAGTGCAGATAAGTACAGATTCTTGTATCTCCATGTCTAAGATTTCCTGCTGTTAGCTCCTGAGATGGAGAGGGAGATTAGGATGTAAGGTGCTTTATTATCTATTGGAGGCAAAGAGATTTCTTTTTTTGGGGGGGAGGAGAAGAGGGGGTGGGTGAGACATAAAGTCTGTTGCTAAAAGTGGAAATATTCTGTGTGGGCGTTTAGTGACAGCTCATAAATGTACTTTGATATGGCATTTCCTTTTTTAAGGCTTGTATTGGGTAGCTATGTCACTTAGGCAACCTTAATTGGTTTTAAACAAAGCTTTTGTTTGTGGAAATTTTAATTAAAAAGAGTATTGCTATACAACATATGTCTTTCTTTGTATATTTGGAGCAGATCTAAGGAAAATGACCCAGGTAGTTTTTTCTCTTATACCCTATTATCTCTCTCTCTTTCCTGTAAGGGTCTCAATTTGTTTCTCTTTTATTTCTCATCTACTAAAGGCAGTGTAATTTTAGGATACTTACGTTTTAGATTAACTAGGATAATCAGACCAGTGCTTAAGTCTGATTTTAATGAAATCCTGCTTTTACCCAATTTTGAAGCTGAGGATTGTTAAGTGACTCACTAAAGATCAAGCAGTAAGTATCACAGCCCATTTTAGCATTATCTTATTTCCAGGCTCTTTGTACATATTGTCTCTGATCAGCATAGGAGTTTTAGGAACTGAGTGCAAGCATTTGATATTTGATTGTCTGAGCTAATAATTTTGAAAGCAAAAGACTTTTCTAAAACAGATTCATTTAATGTAAGAATGTTAAAGGAAATCATGAAAATGACTGAACATTTCTTCTTTTCACAGTCTGTGTTTTGTATACGCAAGGTATTGGAAACAAAGAATGGAGAGAGGTAAGATTTTTTTCTGTATATTTTTGTTTTTAGTTTTTTAATAAAGTCTGGTTGTTTCTCATGGAAAAGTAATGATTGATTTTTTTTTTTTTTTTGCATAACAACCAACTAACCAAACTCTCAAAAGTACAGGAAAAAATGCCAAAATACCATGGGTCACTTTATTTTGAACTTTTGTATTTATGTATTCTATATTACATTTGAAAATAGTTACATCCATTTAAGAAGGAAAGTGAGTATCCCATACTTCCTTCCACCATAAATGAAACCTACTTAATTTAAAAAAAATATGGAGCAGGCTAGCCAGGTTTGCAAAAGCCATTTCGGAAGAGGAGGGGCAGGAGGAGGAAGTTCAAGGGAAGAGGAGGATAGATCACTAGCAGTTTTTGTCACAGATTACTAATTGTTTTACCTCTCAGATCTGGTGTACTGGTACTTTACAGTTGTCATATATTAGAGTTCTTAAGGTGCCTGATTGTCTCGAAATTCTAAATTGGAAGAAATACATAGTTGTCACCAGTTGGAATCATCCCAAGTGGTAATGACTGAAATGTGTTACCATCTTATAGCTGTTCATTGTCCTGCATTAAATAAGTTAGTGGCTCAGTTCAGTTTCTAAGGGACAGATGTCCACATCACTTATGCATAATACTTCACCCTTATTGACACTCTTAGCAAAGAGGCTAGGTATTCAGTGGAAATTGAATTCCTGTCTTAACCTCCTGGTCAAAGCAGAGACTTATTGGTGTAACAATGTAGGAAAGCAATGATGTTGTACCTGCTTTCCTATTATAGGACTTCATTTTGCAGGACTGACAACTCTGTATCTTTCATCACTAAATTCACTAACAGCGATAAGGGGAAAATACCTTCTACTATAGATTAAAAATGCATTTTTTAAAATGATTAATTCTGTATCAAAATATAATTCTTAGCAACCAGGTATAACAGAAAATGACTCTTGTGTCCATTCTTAAGTGACCAGATGGAAATTCTTTAAGTTGTTTGATCCAGCAGGGGAAAGCATACCAGCCTTTGTCCTATAACTTAAGAACCACTAATGCTTCAATCATTAGTTCCTTTCAAAAGTCATTGGAGGAGATTCTCTATTGTTGTGAAAAGCTTGTGTACCACTTTGTTGAAGCCTCTTCAAAAAAGTTGCTTGTTTTATTCGGGATCATTCTTTTCTGCTAGTTTTGTTAAATAAAATAGAATGTTTGGATCAGCTCCCATTAATAGTAGTCACCATTTGTGTTATCAAAGGCTTTGAACCAGGGGGCTTCCCCTGCCTCAGCTGGCTTAGTTTCTTTATGCTAGGTACAGGCCTCTTACCATCAGGAGTCAATGGGAGGCTGAACAACTGGCTTTTCAGAGCAGTGCTGCCCTCTACTTTGAAGCCTCATCCCCGGTTTACAATTCTGATATAACAATCATCATCCCTCTCCCCTCCAGCCCTACATCTGTAATTTCAACTATTCCTAGACAACAAGTTCCATTGCTTCTGTATTTTCCTTCCTCTAATTCTAGCACCTCCCTCTCCTCCAGCCACTCATCCAGAGAAGCTTACTTTCCTTTTCTCCTGTTCCTCTCCCACTTCTGAGCATAAAGCAGAGTGGTGCCACTGAAGAGTTTTTTTTGCTTTGACTGGGCAGAAGTTTTCTGCTTCAAGTCTCCTATTCCGGCTCTCGCTCTCAATAGAGCAGGGGATGGTGGAGGAGTTGGGATCTAGAGAGCTGTCCAGGAGTGTCAGGAGGGCAGCAACAGCAGTAGTGTCTCTCTTGCTAGGTAGCAGAATTCAGGAGATCAGGGTAGCTTTTGAAGAGGAGCCCACTGACTCAGGAGGAAATTTTATCATGATGTTTATTCCAGGTTTAGGAGTTGGATTAAAACAGACACTTTGACATGCAGATACGAAGAGATATATATACTCAGCGTTCTGAGTTTTTTGTCATTGCAAATGGAATTGAAGATAAGAAGGTGGCAACTTTCTTAAGTGTTCTGGGAATTAAGACATTTAGTTTGCTGCACAGCTTAGTGCAACCTGATAAGCCAGGCACAAAAATCTTAGAGTGACATTGTGAAAATCCTGGAGGTATATTTTTCCCCAAAACCCCTGGTAATTGCAAAAACATTTGTTTCACAAAAGGAATCCAGAAGAAGGTGAAATAATTGCCCAATTTGTAGCAGTTCTTAAGAAGCTTGCTGAGCACTGTGACTTTAAAGATGTGTTAAATGACACCCTACATAATAGGTTAGTCTGTGGTTTACACAGTGAAGCAATGCAGAAACGCCTATTGACAGAGGCCCAGCTCACCTGGCAGAAGGCCATTGAAATTGCAGTTTTAATGGAATTTGGAAGCAAAGGAAGCACAATAACTAAGTGCATCAACCAGAGTGCATAAGGTGTAACTAGAACATACCAACAAGACAGTGGTGAGCAGGGAATGTTATCGCTGTGAAAAGCCTGGTCACCATGCATCAAAATGCTGGTGTAAAGACCTAGTGTGTCGACAGTGTGGCAAAAAGGGACACATTGAGTATTCCTGCAAACGTAAGGAAAAAGAGTCAAGGAGAACAGGCAAGCAGGAGAAAAAGAAGCCTGCTGTCTGGCAGACCAAAAAGAAAAATCTGCATGTGGTAGAGCAGGCTCAGGATGATCAAAGTGACACCCAATCAGAAGAAGTGCCATTCCACATCTTGTCCATCGCAATTGGCTCACATGAATACTGGGTAATCCCACTGTTGGAAAGTAAACCTGGACACCGGCGCAGCAGTTTCGCTGGTCTCAGACACTGTGTATAAAGAGAAGCTAAAGCCTCTTTCGCTTAAGCTGATGAAAATGGTTATGAAGATGTAAACTGGAGAAGCTGTACCTATGTTGTGTATTACTGATGTTAAAGTGGAGCTCAATAGACAGATTTCTCAATTGCCACTGTTTGTGGTGGAAGGCAATTACCCTGCCTTAATTGGAAGGTCATGGCTTAAGTTCCAGCTGAATGGGATTGAAGTGCCCAAGATGGCTAAAGGAGAAACAGATCTGACATCTGTTTTAAAGAAACATGCTGCTGTTTTTGAAGGGGACCTGGGAAGTATGAAAAGAATCATTGATAACCAATCAAAATGTCTGAAAGCCATCATATGCCATCAGCCCAACAGTTGAAGCTGACCTGGAGTGCCTGGTCAAAAGTGGAGTCCTAGTACTAGTTACTCACAGCCAATAGGCAACACCAGTCATTCCAATTGAGGAGAGATGGCTCCATTCAGATAGGTGGGGAGTTCAAGGTTACCATTAACCTAGTGTTGTGTGTAGAGCAATACGCTCTTCCCCACATTGATGACGTCTTTGCTGGCTTGGCTTGGCTGATGGACAAAAGTTCAGCAAGATTGATCAGTGTCAGGTGTTCTTACAGATGCATATCAATCAAGTCCCAAGAGCTGTTAACTATTGTGACGCATAAAGAGCTGTTCCGATACTGTTGCTTGCCCTTCAGAATAATGTCTGCTGCAGCTTTGTTCCAGAGGGCTCTGGACCAGATCTTGAGTTGCTTGCCAGGAGTCCAGTGCTACGTTAAGAACATCTTGGTCACTGGCAGGAATGAGGAGGATCACCTTACGAACTTGGATCCTGCCTTGCAAAGACTGGAAGAGTGTGGCCTATGAGTCTGTAAAGACAAACGTGAATTCTTCCAGCCCTCTGAATGTTTAGGACATGTCATTAATGCTACTGGCCTTTGTAAGGCTCCTTCAAAGTCAAGGCCGAAGTGTAAGCTCCATCTCCTCAAAAACGTGAGCCAACTTTTGTTCTTTTTTTAGGGCTATTGAACTATTAAGGAAAATTTATTTCACAGTGAGCGACACTACTAAAACCACTACATGAACTTCTCTGCCAAAACAAGGTCTGGAAGTGGACTGAAGCCTATGATGTTGCATTTTAACAAGGCTAAATGTGCATTGCTAAATTTAGAGGTTGTGAAACATTTTGACCCATCTTTACATGTACAGTTGGCTTGTGATGCCTCTGCTTATGGCGTGGGAGCGGTCATGTCATGCCTTCTGGAGAGGAGAGACCCATTGCTTTTGCATCACGCACACTAAGCAAGGCAGAAACTAACTATGCCCAAATTGAACATGGAGCACTGGGAATCATTTTCAGAATTTGGAAATTTCACCAGGACTTGTTCCAATGGAAGTTCACACTTCTCACTGACCATCAACCTCTATCTTCACGTTTTGGACCACGCACAGGCATCCCCCCCATCTTGTCTCATCTCCTCTCTTCTGTGAGTTTGAAGTTTGTCAGAATTTCAAGAGCAAAGTCCCTTCTGTCTTGTCTCTCCTGCAAGTCCTGCTTCCATGTGGTGATGATTGGCTTCCCCCTCTACTTAAGAGTCACTCTCCTTAATATGTGCTAAGTTGGAGAACACCAGCCCACTCACTCAGGCCCTGCCTGTGGGCTCTCTGCAGAAAAAAACAAGCTATTCTTTGGGGTGGGCAGCAGTTGAGTCATTGAAAGGTGATAGCTCCGGATGTCAAGCACCTTTTCTGGACAGGGCAGTGATCTGTAATGCAATACAATAACTATCCTCCAGCAAATTCAGAGGTGTTTAAGACATAATACAAAATGGAAATTCATAATTTTAATGAAGTTATAGCCCACTCTCACACCCACCTTGTTAGCTTCAATTTTTTTTACCAATTCTTGAAAAATAATATATTCAAAGAAACAAAAACACATGAAACCAAATAAAAGCCTGTGTTCTATAACCAGTATTTTATATCCCTAATGTTGTACATTGGAAACTGAATCAAAAGCTTCTCATTCAAACCAAATACAATTGCTGTAAACCTAATATATTTTCAGTCTCGGAGGAAGGTCAGGCTCTTTCTGTGCACAGGGAGTCAAAGCCCTGTTGTGCAGAAGGTGAAAGCAATGACTCTTGTTTTTAAGAGATGCATCAAAAGAACATAGGGGTGAGAGATAAGTGGATAATGATGGAGGCCATATGTTTCTAATGGCAAAGCTTCCGTGTCTGAAAGCGGATGAAGTTACTAGTGAAATGGACATTGTGTAACTTTTTGCTTGGTATTCTACATTCAGAAGCAATAGCAGTTTTTGAAAGAGATGGTATTACAGACATAAGAGCAAACTCTCCGATGCAAAGGAAAGATGAGAAAAATAGCAAGAGACCCACATAGCTGCATCAGGAGTGCTTTAATAACATGAAAATTAAAAGGAATCATAGAAAAAGAACAGATTAAGGATGAGTATAAAAGAATAGCACAAGCATTTACGGTTGAAATCAGAAAGGCTATGGTACAATATGAGTTACATCCACCAAGGGACATAAAATAAGAAGAGGTTCTGTAAATACAGCAGAAGTAAGAAGCGGCAAATTCGCTGCTGTCAGATCGATCTAGATCGATTTGAGCGCTAGTGAAGACCTGCTTGATCAATACAGAATTCAATTCAATTAAACCACTTCATCAAAAGACGTAGCACTGCGTCGATGGGAACGCATTTCCTGTTGGTGCAGCACAGTGGAGACGGCACACTAAAGGGAAGTTAGGAAGTTGACGGGACTTACACAAACTACTCTGCGTGGCTTACATAACTCCTGTTGAAAGCTGCAGAATTTCCAGGTAAGTGTACTAATCCTGAGAGAGAGGCAAAGTAAAGTGTAGGTCTATTACTTAACAAGAAAGGAGAGCAAATAATGGATGACACAGCGAAGGTCGAAGTGAGTTTAATGCCTTTTTTGCTTCAGGCTTCATTAAAAAGGTTAATTGTGACCCGATGCTTAACACTATTAACCACAAGGAGGCAGGATCTCTGGTCAGAATAGTGAAATAATAGATTAAAGAATGTTTAGCTGAATCAGATGTCTTCAGGATGGTAGGGCCTGATGAATTTCACTGCAGAATACTTAGGGAACTAGTCAAATTAATTTTTGAGCTAATAGCTATAATTTTTTAGGACTCTTGGAGGATGGGTGAGGTCCCAGAGGATTGGAGAAGTGCAGACATACATCTCCCAAAAAATGAGCACCCACTTACAGACCAGTCACTTACAGACTGGAACAAACTATTAAATAATCATTATATTCAAGCCTAGAAGAGAAGGTGATGTGTAAGAGCTAGTATGGATTTGTGAAGAAGAAATCCCATCATAAGAGTATGCTTATAAACTTTGTGGATGACACCAAGCTAGGAGGGGTTGCAAACACTTTGGAGGGCAGGATTAGAATTCAAAATTACATTGATAATTTGGAGAATTGGTCTGAAATCAGTAGGATGAAATTCATTAAAGATAAGTGCGAAGTACTACACTCAGAAAGCAAAGGAAGGAACAAAATCAACTGGGGAATAACTGACTAGGCAGTGGTACTGCAGAAAGATAATCTGTAGGTTATAGTGGATTGTAAATTAAGTGAACCAACAGTGTGATACTGTTGTGAAAAAGTCAAATGTCATTCTGAAATCTGCTTACAGGAGTGTCTTATGTGAGACAAGGGGGTAATTATTTTGCTCTTCTCAGAAGCTGTAAGGCCTCAGCTGGAGTAGTGTGTCCCATTTTTGGCACCACTCTTTAAAAAAAGATGTGGACAAATTGGAGAGAGTCCAGAGAGAAGCAACAAAATAAGAGGTTTAGAAAACATGACCTGAGAGGAAAGAGTGAAAGAACTGGGCATATTTCTTCTAGAGAAGAGAAGGCTGGTCAGGGGACATGATAAATCTTCAAAAATGTAGAAAGTTATTATAAAAAGGACTCTGATCAATTGCTGCTTCTTCGAGTGGTGTTCCTATGGGTGCTTCACTCCGGATGCATTTGCATTCCATACTCCTTTGATCATAGATTTCTCACAGCAGTGTCCATTTGGTCCCCATATACATGAGTGACTCAGACTCATGCGCTATGCTGCTGTATAGCAATGTGCAGGCAAACTGCCCTCAGTTCCTTCTCAGCCACTCACCTGAGACAGAGCCTGAGCAGTTGTCTGCATTGAGTTTTACCTCAGCTGTGTCCCTTTAGCTCTTTTAGTTGTTAGTAGTTTTAGCTGTAGTAGTTTAAACCTCACCTCCACCTTTTTGATACTTCCCCCCCCCCCGTTTACAGGGGTGTGAACTCTTTTTCGATGTCCACTGAGGATAGGAAAAGAAGTAATCTGCTTAGTTGCAGCAAGGGTGATTTAAGTTAAATATTAGGGAAAAAAAGGGTAGTAAAACACGAACAGATTATGTAGGGAGGTTGTGGAATCCCTGTCATTGGACATTTTTAAGAACGGATTAAACAAACTCCTGTTAGTCCTCAGGAGGTTGCGGGAGAAGGGAAGATGAACTATATGACCTCTTGAAGTCCCTTCCAGCCCTATACTGCTATGATTCTTTGATTTTGGGGGGCCGATAGGGTTTCAAATTGGGAATAGCTAATGTTTATGGTGGGGACTTGTTTTCCCAAATTTGAGGGGAAACTGTTGTAGCTTCAATGTCTTGATTGCACGAAGTGCTGTTTGTGGAAGTTCCATTCTGTAAAATGGGGATGTTGCTGTTTGTGCTGGAATGAGTCAACTTCTAGCAGTCTTTCCTTACCTTCCTATTATTTTCATGTGGACATGATTGTCTCCTTGTAAAATCTGTGTTTCAGGAGAGACTTGTGGTTCATCCTACCTCAACTCTCTTGCATGTTTCTGTTCTTGAATCTACATGCTGTGTTATAGATACGTAACTTCTTATAACAGGATCTTGTGCTTGCCATAAACTATTACTTTTCTTTTACAGTTTGGAAGAACAGAAGTAATCGACAATACTTTAAATCCAGATTTTGTAAGAAAATTTATAATGGACTACTTCTTTGAAGAAAGAGAGAATCTGCGGTTTGATTTGTAAGTTAATCAACACACCTTTGATTCTAATGTCATTGGCACTGTGAAAATGTACTGATATTTTGTCAAGGCATCCAGTGGTATAGTTGGGAAGAAATGACACCTTTAATATGGAATAGATTAATTTGGATGAATGTGGTGATTTATATTGATTGAAATGGAATAATTTCAGAAAATGTTAAGCCATTAAGGGTGAGAGTGAGGAATTTATGGCTGTCTAGTGGTTCAAAGTATTACTTTGTTTTTTTAATAAAATCTTTTATAAGATCAGAGTTTAGAAAAACTTAAAAGTTCATTAAATTGTTTTGAAATGGTAAATGTACTTGTGGCATATTCGCAAACAACGTGTGAAATAAACACTCCATGTGTAATTATCACACATAGATTGCAGGGTTTTCTTTATCAAAATAAGACATGACCCAATCACAGGTACAAGTGTACATCTGATAAATATTGGCTCAGCATTTTAAGATATTTTTAGTTGGAGATAATTGTTTAAGAAGTGAGTGATATTTGACATTGTTCAAAATAGTAGCCTTCTTCTGTCAGTGAAGTTGATTCAGCTTCCTATTTTTTTCTGCAGTTTTATCCTCCTACATATATTCTGTGGGTTAAGCCATTTACAGAATAAATATATCCAACAAGATGTCTCCTTGTGCTACTTATATGTACATGTTCTATGGGAAAAATAGGGCCTTCTGATATTCTTGAAGGCCTAAACCAGATGCTGTCTACATGGGAGTCATAGTAATAATCCATAATAACTTTCTTTGTACATTTCAAAGTACCTCATAAAATGGGTAAGTATCAGTATATCTATTTTACAGACAGCAAAACGGAGAGAGAGAGTGATTAATTTGCCCAAGATCACATAGTGAATTAGTGGCAGAGGCAGATTTCAGTCCCCTAGGTTTGATTCCCAATTCAGTATACCATCTGTTGAGCTAGGCTGCTTTCACCTTGCTCACATTGGTGCCATACTCCCACATATAGGGACTTCATAGAATCCTGAATGATTCTGAGAATGATTAGGCCTACATTGGAGATGGTAAAAAACTTATGGAAAATCAGTCAAAGGCTGTTTGTGGAAAGTAGGTATTAGACAAGAAAAAATTAACCTACTCCTTCAAAAACGAACTCCAAGTATTTTACATCACCACTTTTCCTGAACTTTGCTTCAGCATGCGTGAGGTATTAATCTCCTAGACATAAATATAATACAAAATAGTACTCGCTGAGAATGCCAAAATATCTATGGAGAGGCTTGTTACTGATATATAAAATGCAGAAGATTCCAAATTCCGTCTAAATCTGGCTTCTCTTTTTCTTATATCCCTGTGCACAAATATGAAAAAAAGAAGGGATCTCACGAAGCGGAAAACTAATAAAATTATCTCATTATTTCAAAGACTATAAAGTTAATTAAATGTTCATATTTTTTGTTCTAAGAAATGTTAGGGTTTTTATATAAAAGACATGGGTGATATAGGAGGAGAGCTGGTTCAATCCCTATAGATTGCCTAACACTTTCTATAAAATTTCCTACACTTCCTTCTTATGACCTTTTTATGCGAAGTTAAAACACCTCCATTATTTGCAGCAGCCTTTTGAAGTTCAGAAGGGAGAAAACGTGTTTATAAATGGTTAAAAATGACATTTGCCTATTTCTGACAGTATGCCGAATAATAACTGAACACAGATAAAAAGTTGGCCCATGCCATAATCTCTATAGCAGAAGCTACAGGAATAGAATCATAAAATATTAGGGTTGGAAGGGATCTCAGGAGGTCATCTAGTTCAACCCCTTGCTCAAAGCAGGGTCAACCCCAACTAAATTATCCCAGCCAGGGCTTTGTCAAGCTGGGCCTTAAAAACCTCTAAAGATGGAGATTCCACCACTTCCTTAGGTAACACATTCCAGTGCACCTGCAGGAACACATAGTGCAAGATGAGCAGCTGTAAAGGTGTGGTGTGGTACAGCCAAGCTGTACTGGCCTCCTTCCCTTCCCTCCTCCGGCCTGCAAAAGAGTCCTGCTGTCCCATTTACATCTTACAGAGGTAGGAGAAGAAGGATAATGAGCACCAAGCTGGGCTCTTTTTCACCACCCTCTTAATCAAGTATGTGGCACAAGTGGCAAGTGTCTCATTCTGCTTCCCCCCAAGGATAACAGCACAGATAATGGCATTATGCTGCTGACAGATAATTTGATTAGTTGTGTAGCTCGTGGCAGAAGTCTGTGCTGCAGTGCTGCTGGGTGAGGGTTCAGACCATAGTTTGTGTATGTGTTAGTTATATATAATATAACTTGTTTTTACATTTTTTCCTTTTATTCAAAAAAGGAATTTACGTACACAACAACTAAGTTTAAAATTATTTAGTTTGCAAAGTCAAACACATGAGAGTTAGGAAATGTCAAAATTATGGTTGTCTGTGCCTCTTTAATTCTGTCACCTTGTTTGTATGAATTTTGCTAATCTGTAACTATGCAATAACATACTGGCTTTGTTCCACAGGACTTCTGCCTCATTCAGTGCATAGGTTAAATACACAAAGGGGCAGAATTAAGGTGGGATAGGCAACATTAAAACTGCTATTTCCTAACTTTCGAATGCTTGACTTTGCAAACTAGATAACTTAGGTGTTTTGTTTTGTATGTCGGAAAGTAGATATTTAATATAAAGAATGTCCTCAACAAAGACTGAATTGTTCATAAATTTGTAGGGTCAGTAAAATTATTGGATTTTAGGCATAGCAAATAATTTCCTAAGTGTGTGTTTGAAGGCATTTTGTGTAGCATCATGTTCTCCAACATGCTGTGGTAAATACTTTCTGTTCTGTTCTCTATGGGTTGTCCCGTCCTAATCATTATACTATCTGTAGCTCCTATGAATAGCGAGTTAAGTGACATGACTAACATCTGTTATGTGTGGTTCTTTTTTTTCTTTCTTCCTCCCAGGAAGGGTGTGATTGTGCATATGTGCACTTTGTAGAGTTTGGTTTGGTAGGACTTTTTTAAAAATGTTAATTCTGTATATTCACAAACTGTCTTATATTAGCAAATGCAAGGTTGAAGAAACTCACCCTGTACCTGTGGTAGAAAGTTCCATGGTTCCTGAGAAGTGGAGTGTTTGACCATGGGCTCTCACCGAGAGCTTTAGGCGGTATTTGGGTTATCATAGGCTGAAATCATTGAGCTCCTTTAAGATAAAGACAGAGACACTGGAGTTGACTTGATATACCTTTTGAAGATGGTATAGAGTTGAGGAGAGGCAAGAGATGCTTCTGGTGGCCTGTGTTGCTAGAGAGGTAAACTACAGCGATCTGTACTAGTTGCTGATAGAGTAAAGTCTGGTGCATATATTGCATTGCATTGCGATAGTTCATCTCTCAGAGTCTAAGTAGATTCTAAGCAGATTAGTTGCTAAAAACCAATTGTTTGTTTGGTTTTTTGTTTTGTTTTTTTTAACTGTGAATCAGATTCATATTTAAACATTCCATTTTAAGGCATTATGTTCCCAGTGCCTTGGTTTTGGAAGATATTTGATCATGGTTATTCCTTGGTAATGAACAAAGGTGTCATTACAATAGGTAGCTATAAGATTGAGAAATAAAAGAAAAGAATTTTTGACAAAAGCGAAAATGGTATATCATAAAAAGAGAGAAAGTTTGTAAAATATCTTTTATGATTGCCAGAAATTGTTCTGAATGCGTCATGATTCCTAGTAAGCTTTCCCTGAAAGGCAGTTAATTCTAAAGAAATGGAATATTTTACTTACTTAGAATACATTCGTCTTCTCTTTGCTATTAAAGAAACAAAAAACCCCTAGCTTTGGCCATTTACACTTGCCAGTAAAAACATTTTGAATAGTTAGCATACATCTTTTGTAATCTCTTCATCTACCTTTGATAAACATAAATTTATCAAGCTAGTCTTGAAGCCATTTAGATGTTTTCCTCTACTTGGAAGGCCATTCCAGAACTTCACTCCTCTGATGGTAAGAAACTTTTACCTAATTTCAAGACTAAACTTGTTGATGGCCATTTTATAGCATTTGTTCTTGTGTCCACACTGGTGCTCCCAAAACAGTGCTCTGGAAAACACTATCTTCCTTTCTCCTACAGCTAAAACAACTGAGCAGACATATTATGATCCCTCACTGGGGATTTAACATTTGTACACTTCTCCCCCACCCCAGCAGTCATTGGTGGGCTCAGCTGTGAATGAAAAAGCACCAGGGTCAGCAATCACCTGTCCAAAATAAAAAAAATCCAAAGTTTGATCTTTTTGGGAACAAAGCTTATTTGACAGCTGGTCATCAGCTCTGCACTGCTAATCAGCAAGCACTGCTGGTGCATTTTGATTTCTCCCTCTGGGACAATGTTATAAATTATATGAACAAGTTTCTAGAACAGGCTGAATTTCTCACTATGGTGGATGACGGAAAGACGGTGACCATGACTCTCTTCAGGCTGCATTGGATGCTGCTAGTGCCCTGGCATTAGCTCTTATAATGTGCAGATGTTCATGTCTCCAGTTATTGGGCCTCCTTCAGGAGGTTCAATAAACCATCCAGGATCTTCCTTTGGAGGAGCCAGTGCTTTTTTTTCTCAGCAGACCAATAACAAACTGGATAGTCTTAGAGACTCTATGGCAGGGTGCTGGAACAATTTTTATGGTGGGGTGCTGAAAGCCATTGAGCCAAGCTGTAAACCCCATATATAATGGAATCCTCTTCAAGCAAGGGGGTGCAGCAGCATTCCTTGTTCCAGCACCTATGCTCTATGGCTACACTCAAGTTTTTTGGCATTTACACTCCTTTCCCAAAGAGGAAGAAATTCTATCCCCAGCATCTTTGTCATTTATGATGTCTTTATTCCATCAAAATCAGCCTATGAAGAAAGGTAAAATTTACAGGAGGAGGCCACTTCCACCTACTTCCACTGCCCACACAAGTCTGTCTCTTTAAACTGGTAGATACATGCATCCAATGTGCATGTGGAAGTTCTGTTTGCTGTCCTTCAACCAACTTCGACTTTGGTTACAGACACTTCTGCCATAGGTTGCAGGGTCTACCTGGGGTCTTTGCAGACTTCACAGCTATGGTCTTGCTAGTATTTAGCTTTCCATATAAATGTAAGAGAATTGAGAGCCATTCACTTAGCTTGTCACGCTTTCCTTCCTCATATCAAGGGAAGGCATTTATTAATTCTTATGGACAATAAACTGGCCGTGGTCTTTGTAATCAGATTGATACTGCTATGCCAAGAGCCAATGCTGCTGTGGGACTTTTCCATCACCAACTCAATCTGTCTCAGTCTCCCACTTTCCAGGTCTCCAGAACAACATGGCAGAGCAGTTAAACAGGTCTTCTGCCAGTCACTACAAATGGTTTCTCTACCCAGATATAGTCAGATTCATTTTTCAGGGCTAGGGGTTCCCTGGATAGACCTATTTGCAACTCAAATCAACAGGAAGTGTCGTCAGTTTTATTCATGAGCAGATCACAATCCAGGACCTCTCTCAGAGGATTTTCTATTGCCCAGAAAGACAATGTCATGTACGCATATACTCTTGTTCTGCTCCTATCCAGAGTACTGTTAAAAATCAGAACCATGCATGAGTGATGACTCATAGCACTGGTGTGGCCTCACCAGCATTTGTTTTTCACTCTGCTGAGTCTCTCAACTATGGCTCTATTGATGCTACCACTGGACCCAGACCTGATCTCTCAGGACCATGGTCACCTTTTCCATCCCAATCTGGAGGCCCTTCACCTCACAGCATCGATGTTGCATGGTTAACATCTTGGGAGATCTGTTTAAAGGATGTACAAAACGTCCCCTTGAACAGTAGAAAAGCTTCTACCAGGTATACTTATTTGGTGAAGTGGAAGAAATTCTCCATCTGATCTTGTCAAAAAAGGGTTTCCCTGGTCTGGGCTCCAATACAACCTATGCTGGACTACTTGTTATACCAAAAACTTCAGCGTCTAGCCATTAATTGCTTCAGAGTCCATCTAGCAACTGTCTCTGCTTTTCCCTTCCAATAGATAAT
This sequence comes from Mesoclemmys tuberculata, assembly GCA_007922155.1. Lineage (NCBI taxonomy): Eukaryota > Metazoa > Chordata > Testudines > Chelidae > Mesoclemmys > Mesoclemmys tuberculata. Next base: position 25,130,749 of record ML675616.1, read on the forward strand.
TGCTTGCTTTTCTCCAATCCCATGTTGCTCAGGCTTTTGAAGGGTTTTGGACCAGTTATATCCCCATGCAGAGGATCCTATTTCCTGTTGGGACTTGAACCCCAGGTGTTAACAGAATTAATGGGTCCTCCCTTTGAACTGCTGGCTACCTATTCGTTGCTCCATCTCTCAATGAAAATAGTCTTTTCAGTGGCAGTGCCTCAGCCAGGATAGTGGGTGAAATGTCTTACCCTCCATATATGTCCTTCTCTAAGGACAAAGTATACCACATCTGAAATTTCTCACTGAAGTAATTTCACACCAACTTTCTTCTCTAAGCCTCATGCTTACAAGGTTGAGGAAAGACTCTACAGATTAGACATTGAGAGTGTTAGCATTTTACTTGGGCAGGACTCAACTATATAGATCTTCCTCACAGTTGTTTGTGGCATTTCCAGAAAGAATGAAGGGACTTCTGGTCTTATCTCAAAGGATCTCCTTCTGGATCTTCTCATTTATCCATTTGTGCTATGACATGGCCAATATAACTCCATCAAATAGGGTGCTAGGACATTCAGCCAGATCTCATGCAGCCTCTGCAGCCTTTCTAGCCCATGTGCCTATTCTGGACTTTTGTAGAGCTGCAGTTTGTTCTTAACATTATGCAATCTCCCAACAGTTTAGAGATGATGCCAGATTTGGATGTGTAATCCTTCAGTTATTTAGTCAGACTCCAATCTCACCTTCAAATTGAACTACTTTGTGAGTCATTCGAAGTGGGATGGAGATATACAATCATTTGAATTAAAAATGGTTACTAACCTGTTCCGTAACTGTTGTTCTCCAAGATATGTTGCACGTTTATTCCATGACCCACCCTTCTTCCCCTTTATGTCAGAGTCTGTCCGGTAAGAAGGAATTGAAGGGGTCAGGGTGTCTCTACCCTTTATACCAGACGGCACATGTGCTGCCTGGATCGGTATCACTGAGGGAAGAATGTACAATGTTAATGCAGTGGGTGCACTTAACTGAAGTGGAATGGACGTGTGCAACACCATCTCAAAGAACAGTTATGGAACAGATTTAGTAACTGTTTTTTTCTGGTGTGAAGGGAATCTTATTTATTTTGATATAATTTTCATTCTTTACTCCTGAGGTTTCTATTCAAATATATTTTTTTATACCAATTCCGCATAATTGTTTTGTATATGTGAATAAACTGAAATATCTGTTTTTACATTTCCTTAACTCTGCCACCTGGAATTAATTGTTGTTCTTTCATTTTTTAGGTATGATGTTGATTCAAAGAGTCCTATCCTATCAAAGCATGTAAGTGGATTTTGTTTATAATACTTTAATTATATTCCTTACAGGGTTTATTTTGTAAATAAAAAGCTATGCTGTCCTTCAGACCACCTGTGGTATTTACTTGCAAATAATGTCAAATGCACAATACAGGGATTGTGGTGTTGTGCTATAGATGAGCATAGCTCTTTGTTAAAATGGGATTTTTACATGTCCATTATGCAGAGGGTACATGTGTTTTTAAAAGGTTAATATCTGTTTAGATAAATGAAGTTCCATCATCTCCTTGTTGACATTGATGTGGGACCCAAGACTTGAGGCAATTTCCTTGCTGATCCCTAGATTTTTAAATCTCTAGCACTTGTAGTATAACAGAAAGGAAAAGTCTGTTGTTCAATATTTTAATTCAGATACACTAGAACATGACAGAAAGGCTATATAATTGATGAGTATAACTATTTGATTAATAAATGGAGACTTTGGAGGAGGATCCCTGGGAATCTGTAGTCTGTTTGAAAGAAGAGGATAGAGGAGGTTCATGGGGAGCACTGTGTATAGGAGCTGCAGGGAACCCTACAGTTTATTTTGGAGACAAAAATGGTAGGTTTGCCTTGGGCTGCAGGGTGGAGGGTCTGGGCTTCAGGTCTGAGCCTGGATCTTGGGGGCGGGTCTTTGCATGCTGTGTGCTTCCCCATATAGATTTGTAGGTAGTGTGGTGTTAATACATAATAGATAATATAGCATCATTCAATGTCTGACAACAATGCTGTCTATCTAATGGTGTCTTAAGAGACAGAATATGGTATTATCTGCATGCATGTGGACCAGGAAATATAATCTGTTCCTGAACATGGATAATCCATTTAGCCCAGTATCCTGTTTTCCAACAGTAGCCAGTGCCAGATGCTTCAGAGGAAATGAAGATACCAAGGCAATTGTTGAGTGTAGCACCTAGGAGAGCAAGTCCGAGGCAAGATCCCATTGTGCTAGGTGTTGTACAAAGACAGCTTTACACTATCATATTTAGCTTTCTAATTAAAAGGTAATAATGTTTAATTCAGGCTAACTACTACACAGAAAATATTAATTTTGATTGTATTTTGTAATATCTCCTAGCCACTAATTTTAAAAACACACTATTTCCCCCTAAAATTATCTTATTCTACTTCCTCTAACATTTTGTGACTGTTCTTAATTTTTCTGTAAAGAATCCCTGCTTCCCACTTCCTCATAGCCAGCTTTCTGCCAACCTAAATTTAGCAGCATAAACATTTTGTCTTGTGTTGCTTTAACCATAATACCTGAGATTTGTTAAATTACCTTGAGTTTGGAAAATTATTTGCTGAATTGAACAATTCATAAAAGGTTTGCTGAGCTGCTGTTAGAAAATATAAATTGACTCTGTAAATGGTTGCTTACTCAAAACAGATTTTAAGTGAAAGGAATTATCTTTTCAAATGAACTACAAACTTCAGGCTTAAAGAGCTATACATAATTCCCAAAAGACTTCATATACCTTAGTCACCATACATTTAGTCACATTTTTAATTACAAAATACATTTAGTTAAAACAGATCTGAATGCTAAACTATAAATTCTTCACATTCTAAACAAGCCCCTATAGGTACTTGGTAATTAATTTAACTAAGTGATTAAAAAATACTGGATTGCAGAGACTTTCATTATAATCTTTACTTAAGAGAAAGTTAAAAAAGATGCTACATATCAAGAATCTCCACAACCAAAAAAGGACAATGATTAAATGCTAAATATCATCTTTTTTTTAAAAAGGCATTTCTGTTTTGCATTCTTAAAAATATATGCCCATGTAATCCACAAAAATCAAAAGCAAAAATTTATAGAATTCATTAAATCTTTTAAGCTACTAGTCACATCTTGTTCTAAAAACAAACAAAAAAAACCAATCATAGGCCCTTTTCAGTGGGTCTCATAACACAGCCTTTGAAATCCTGGTTGTGGGGGTTTCCATATTTTTGGGAAGGGCAGTGGTTTATTTGTTGTGATAGGAAAAGGTTATTCTGGGGAACAATGAATGTGAGGGGGGATAATTTGGGGGGCAGTGGATTGGAGTGGGGCTATGGTGGGATGACAGGGAGAGCGGGGGAGGCCCCTTTATTGACTGTAGGGGTCTTGCCTTGGGAAAGGTGGGGGGGTCTCTAAGCCCAGCCCCAGTCACTGAGCTGCCATTTGGGGGCAGGAGACTGGGGAAATGAGCCTAATTTCATACCTTCCCACAAGGCCGTGGGTGGATTCAAATGTCACCTTTACTCAGAGCAGGTAAGAGGAAGATCCTTGCCCTCCTATGGTGGGTGGGCTTTTGTCCCAGCCCTCCCAGCTGCAAGGGCTGTGGCCAGACACCTCCTGTGGGGCCCAACCCTTCTCTGGGCTCAGGAAGCCAAGGCCTAGGCCCACTCCCACTGCAGCAGAACAAGAAAGACTCCCCCACCCTAACTCTCTCCTTCCACTGGAGCAAAGGGGAGCTTCAGCCTAGAAGGGTCAGGAGGGAGAACCTAAGGAAGCAGCCGCTGAAGGTTTGAACAGGGTGGGGCTGTTCTGGGCGAGGAAGCTCCAGGATGTGGGAAAAGGGGAGGGTAGAAAAAAGGTTCACAAGCTATTCATATAGAACACAGAATAGAAATTCATACATAAATAATTGTGATTAATTAATACATTTTAGAATTTGGTCAACTGCAAAAGGTAAAATTAAACAATTATTTATCATGCTTTAGTTACACAGTTCTAAAATATATGCTTTAAAAGCATTTTAATGTTTGGATCCTGTTTTCAGGTGCTTATGTCTATAATATAAAATTGTCTTTTGTCCTGACATTTGTCAGCCCTAAGTAGATAAATTTGAAGGAGAAGTAATCAGTTAAAGTTGTCTAAACGTGAAAAACAAATATGGTCCATGTTTTGAGAAAATTAATGTGCTTCACTCTGCTTCAGTAATTAAAAATGGCTGAATCTTAACATTTCAAATTTATGGCCTGATTGACGACGCATTAAAGTCATTGGAAAATTTCCCATTTATTTTAGTGAGCATTTGAGCAGACCCCTAATACTTAACTGAGAAGTGACTTTTTGATCTACTTTTGAAGAAATAATGTTTAGAAATAACAAAATTGAGTGGTTTTGAAAATCTCACACATGTTGACACTGTATGAATATTACTGCTTTTGTCAGTTATTGTCCTGATGCATGCTCCATATCCATGTACGCGTGCATCCATGCACTCTTGATCAAAAATTTTGTCAGCAGTGTCCATGGGTCTGCGCCTGCATCTTTTATGTACCCTCTTGCTCTGGTACATTTGTATATGGAAGGCGGGGGGTTCTGCCACCATCCAATTCCTTCTCAACTGCCTGGGGCTTGAGGTGGAGTGTTATGTCTGTGTGCTAGTTACCTATATTGCAGGTTTTTTTCCTCTTATTTGTTTTTATTTCTTTAGTATATAGTGATTTTCATTTTATTTTTCCATTTTCATTTATTTAAAACAACTTTGGGCTTTTGGGGAACTCTCCTGCCCCATTCTTCTTTACCTGGTCAGGACTTATTTTCCAACTTGGCCCTTCCTGTGCAGCCTTTCTTAGCTCTGGAGACCATCCTGACTTTGGTAAGAAAAGTCTTTGAGGGATCATCAGAGTCTTCCAGATCATCAAAAAGGAAGATACTCCATTCTGCAGAAATAGAGGCCAAGAGAAGGGGAAGGTCACCCTTTCACTGGAGAACAAGGAGACGTCATGTCCTAGCATGGACACTGCTGAGATTTCTACGTCCTCTTTTATTGTGACCCTGGCACTACTAAAGAAGACCATGTTGCATACTGAGAAACCTTCCATTAAGCAATCTTGTGTGAGTGGCATCAATGTCTATTCTGGGACTGGCACCTTCTAAGATAAGAGCACCAGGACTAAGGTCTTGAAGTTGTCATCCTTAGAACAGTCTTTTTTAGGCCATGGTAAAGATGCTGGTACCTCCTTATTTGCTAACTCCCCAGGAGTGCTTTCCAGATTACCTGGTACCATCCAAGTTCCTCTCATGAGGATCTCTGCATTCTGGAAGAACATGAATCCCCTGCTGTTGAGAGGTACCAAGAGGGATTTCCCACTGGTACCAACTTACTTTCTGGTCCTAATGCATCCTTTCATAAAGGCTTGACTGCTGGTACAGATGTGGTTACCGGTTCCCCACCACCTTCCAGTATTGACGCCTCTTGTTCCTCTGCTGCACATGAGTGAGGACCTTTCCTCTAATTCAGACGTGTTCATACAGTATTCCCCCATGTTTCTTTTCCAGCTTCCCTCACTTAAGGTGCATCCCAAGGAAGAGACCCCTAGTAGATGAAAGACCCATTAATTGTGGCAAGAATAACTATGGTGTCCTGCTTCCTTTCCCTGTGCCACACAACAGTGTGTTTATGGGAACCCTTGGAGCCCCCTATGGCAACCAGTTTTACAGGGTGCCCTCATGCAAAAGAGCCTGCGAAAAACACCAGGTGTCCTTCCACAGGAAGAATGTCCAGAAGAGTAAGATCCAGATTCAGAGGAGGAGATGCTATCTTTTCACAAAACTCTTCCTCACCAGACAAGGCTGTTATTTCTCCCTTCCTCTCCCCCCACCCCCCTCCAAATTCTACACAGATGATTTCAAGCCCTTCCAGGACCTTATGAAAAGGATCACAGAAGCCTGACATATATCCTGCTAGAGGATAATAACATTCAACATTCTTTGCTGGGCATTCTGGACCTCAGGACTTTGAACGATCTTGTCCTCTCTCAGCAGTTCAGAATGGTAACCCTGGTAGCAATAATTCCCTTTCTAGATCTGGGAGATTGGTTTGTCTCCCTCAGCCTTCAAGAAGCGGTCTTTCATATAGCTATAAGTCTTTCTCCTAGAGGTTTCCTAGGATTCATCATTGGCAAGGATCACTATCAATGCCATGTCATGCTCTTTGGCTTTTCAGCTGCCTCAAAGGTCTTTACAAATGTCTGCTATGCCATAGCAGCCCATCTTCATCAGGTGGGAATAATTGTTGTTCCCGACCTGGACAATTAGCTCCTCAAGGATTGTTCCTTTCTCAAGGTGCAGTTGGCAACCAGTGAGGCCCTAGCTATTTTCCACTCCTTGGGCCTCCGACTCAACACAGAAAAATCTATTCTCATACCTACACACTCTATAGATTTCATTGGAGCTAATCTGAACTCCACTACTTCCCGAACATATTTGCCTACGGACAGGTTCACCACAATGTACAGTTTCATGGTACAACAAAGCCTGAAAACCACAGTGAGGACTTGCCTTCAACTCCTGGACCATATGGCAGCATGTCATTTTGTAACATTCCTGGCAAGACTAATTTATGTCTTCAAGCCTGGATCAGGTCTGTCTACTCGCCCATTAAGCACCATCTGTCCAAGGAAGTGTCAATATCTCAGAGGGTGCCCAACCACCACAAAGACCTTTCACTAGTTGTGGAATCCTTCCTGTAGTTGTAAGGGAGTCCCATTGTCACATCCTCCTGGTGTGCTTGCCATCACTTCCTATCCAACATCAAGGGCCACTTGATATCACAGCTGGAATGTGGTTGGTCAGGCCTAGTGACTAGCACAGAAGTCATGCCTAGTGGTTGGTACAGGAGCTGGGAGCCAGGGTTTGGAGCTGTGAGAAGAGGTCAAACCAGAGGTTCAAAGCCAGGAACCAGAGTATCGGAGTCAGAGTTGGGAACCAGGGTTCAAGCTGGTGTGTTGGACCTGGAGTCAGGAGCTAACAGGGAAGCAGTGGACTGGAGTAGGACAGGAATGAGGCAGGGACAAGGCTGGAGCAAGACTGGGAACAAGGGAGTCACAGGAGTCAGCACATCCGTGGGCATAAGTGTTGAGCAGCCAGTGACCTGCTGCTGAGCAGGCCTGCTGGGTCCCTTCAGCCAGTCAGGTGAGCCAGTGAGGCAGTCTCCTACCATAACCCAGCTGAGCTCATTAATTTGCCTTGGGACCGGGCTGGCTAGTCCTCAGTCTCATCTGAAGGAGCTCACTTTTGACACTCAATCTGAATAATGCTGGACAACAGTGTAGTAGCGTATTCTAGGAGGGGCAAGATCCTAGCCCTTATGCTCAAAATTCATAAAACTCTGGAATTGGTGCATGTCCCAATGCATAGAGATTCCAGCTGTTTATCTACTGGGATTGCAGAACACCACAGTGGACTCCTTAAGCAGTGTTTCTATCATGGCCACAAGGGGGAGATGAACAATGCAGTATTTCAGAAGATTTATCTGAAGTGGGGCTCACCAGAGATGGATCTGTACATGACACCATCCAACATGAGTCCCAAAGGTTCTGCTTGAGAGGAGGGCACAGGAGCAAGTTGTTGGGAGATGCTGTCCTTACCCCAGGCCTTCGATATTACTGTATCCTTATCCCCCATCTCTGTTCTTCAAGTTCCTGAACAAGAGAAATTGGTGGTCACCCTCATAGCACCATCATGGCCAGTGACAGGTATGGTTCCCAGATCTGGTTACTCTGTCTCTGCAACTGCCTTTCTGTCTTCCTCTGACAGCAGACCTCCTCACTCAGGAATCTGGAGCCATGACTCACCCCAACCTCTCATCACTCCACCTCAAGGTCTGGCTCCTAGATGGCTCTCTCTAAGCATACTGCTCAACAGCAGGAAACCCATCACAGGGAAAACCTACCAGCAGAAGATGAAACATTTTCAAGCCTGGTATAACCATCGTTCCGTACCTCCTCTTGAGTCTCACCTTACACTCATTCTCTATTACCTACCAAATCTAAAAACCATGGGTGTATGTATCACTGAGCTCAGTCAAAGTTCATCTGGCTTTCATTACATCTGTTCACCCCCTTGTTTTTGCTCACCCAGCTGCCATGAGGTTCCTTAAGGTCTGCTTAACCTTTTCCCTGATACTTCTGGATAATGGCACCTTTTTTTTTGCTCAGAACCAAGAGGTTGCAAATAAGCAGAATCCACTATACTTGGCTTTTGTCTTCTGGCTACCTTGCTAGTATCGCTCTCTAAGCTGCCTGTAGTTGGATGGCCTTTTCGGTAGCCTCTTTGATTTCCATCAGCCTGGGAGATTGTGCAGCACATCAGTGGATTGTGTCTTAATCCCCTTTCCCCACCTTGCTGATGTTGAGTATATCTACCTTGCCCAGGATGTCAGCTAATACAGTAATCATCCTGGACAATATCTGAACTCTGTCTGGCAGTGCTGGAGGTGCATCGGCATACACTAAAGTCTCTTTTGAGCACTAAGAAGGTAGTATTGTCTCAAGGGGTTTGTGACTTGATTTCACTATTACTGAGGGCTCCACTCAAAATTCCACAGCCAGAAGCTCTGTTTCTATTTGGGCATACCCCAGTTCAATCTCTGATGGGGCTGTGCTGCCCTAAGTGACTGACTCCTCCTGCAAAGGAGCTACACACAATCCTTTCTCCAGTATGTTACACTGAAGTCACTTGCATTTCTGGCTGGTAGTACTTCAGGACAGGGGTGCCTGTTATCATTGGGGACCTTCCCAGTCCCACTCAACATCCTCCTTGTGAGCTGAAATATTGGTTCCGTTACTGATGCTAGTGATGGACAGAACTTGGTCAGAAACATTATCATTTCTATGACGTGCTGTCCCCTTTCACTTCCATTGGAGCCGGCATGTCTCTGAGTGCTTTGATCTTGTCGGGATCTGCGTTCAGTCCCTCTGCGATGAGCTGTTTTTGTTGACTTTGCTGTTTTTCGTCTTCCTGCATGTCAATGGTCTGCTCAAACTCTTCCTTCTATTTGGTCCATTGCTGAGCTAGGTTTGTGTTTCCATATCCGGGGATACGGGGCCTTGTAGGGTTGCCAGATGCCCAGTTTTTTTACCAGAAAGTTCAATCAAAAAGGGGACCTGGCAGTGTCCAGTCCGATGTACTGATCGGACACCAAAAGTGCGGTTACCATGAAGCGGGAGGCAGCACTGGGTCATTAATCCATGCCAGCCCCTGCTAAGCCAGGGCTGCCACCTACCTGCAGGCAGGTTCCTTGTCAGGCTGCAGGAGCTCCCACTCCAGCCCTGGAACAGAAGGAGCCCAGGTTGGGGGGAGAGAGATGGAGACGGTCCAGGGAGCGAAAGAGGGAATGGGGGAGAGGAGTGAGCTTTGGAAGCAGGACTGGGGAAAGAGGTAGAGAAGAGGAGAGGCCTTGGAAGAAGAGGCAGGGCAGGGGCAGAGTCTCAGGGGTCCAGTTACCAGCAATTAGAAAGGTGGCAACGCTAGCAGTTCTATGGCTCATGCTGCCAGCTGCTGTGTCAAAAAACTCTGACACTACCACCCTGTTTCATTAGCAAAAGTGAAACTTAATGCAGGTTACGCTGAACAAGTAGAACTTTTAAAAATCCTATGCACTGCTCTGTCCTCTTGGCTGAGCTGCTTCCAGCCTAACTCCACTCATTCCACCTGGTGTCCCATCCATAACAGTCCCTCTAGGGAACATGGGCCCTCTGACACTAGTTTCATTAATCATGATACACTAACAAGAAATTCAAGTTTTAAAAAAAAATTATTGTAGTATTGTTACTGATTTTCTTCGTTTTGGGGGTTTAAATTCTAAGTTTTGATCTCTGCAACCAGAACTTAGTTATGTTACATATAAAATGTGAATCTAATATTAAGACTATTTGCAGAGCATATTAATTACTACTCCTCTTCAGGGGAAATAAGTTGCAGTTGATGGAACTTTGCAGTGTTGCTTTAATGTATTTTTCATCAACTATAGTTTTGTGCATGTGTGTGTAAAATAAGTATGTTTATAGTTCTATAGTGCTTTTAAACATAGTTACCTGAAGTTAGGCTCCTTAGTTCATATTCAGGCACCTGCTGATTTTTTTTTTAAGTGTTTTGCACCCAACAGCCAACATTAAGGCCAATATGCATTACTGACCTAATCAAAATGATGTAGTAACACAGGCTAAAAAGCCTTTGGAGCTTCCGAGACCACAGAAACTCACTTTACCAAGAGTCAGGCCTGTGGAAATAAGCTTACCTTTTATTTGAATATAGAGAAGTCCATATATTTAAAAATGTTAAGTCCACTATTACCAAATATATTTATTGTATATATCTCATTTGACATTTCTGAAAGATAAATTAATAGTTCTATTGTCAATGTTACCAGGTGAATTTGAGGTGTTTTTTTACAACCTTAATCTGTTATTTATGGTGTGATCTCTGAGAGTTGTCAAGCATCTACAGTTTCCACTGAAGTCAACTGAATCCTCTTTAAAGGGAATTATGGTTGGTTGTTCAGTAACTTTTAGGATCAGGCTCTTATTCCTATTTAGTTATATTTGTATCACACATGGATGTTTTGGGACAACAGGTCCTTTTGTATGTAAACATGTATCATAATAGTGTCAAATCTGTATAACAGATCACTTTTGAAACGGCATTTAATATCTATATTTATTTGTGATTATTACAGTGTCTTAATGAATAATTCTTGTGCCAATAGTTATAGTGATCAGAACTGAAATCACTATATTTAGGGCCCTACCAATTAATGGCCATGAAAAATGTGTCATGGACCATGAAATCAGACCTCCCCTGTGAAATCTAGCTATTGGAGGGGAGGGAAAGGGGCAGGTTTGGGGGTGCCTCATTTGGGGGCTCCGACTGTGCCCTGGGCTCCACCTGCTTTTCCTGGCAGGGCTCCGGGGTGGGGAGGAGGAGGAGGAGGAGGAGACTTGTTTTTCCCCTGCACAGCCGGTTGTGGAGGGAGATCAGACCTAGGTGTGGGTACTTTCCCTGGCTGCATGAAGTGCCTCGGCTGGATAGCAGCTCTGGAGTTTCCTGCAGACATGGAGATACATAGAGGTGGAGGTGGGTCTGATCTCCCTTATGCTGCTGGGAGGTACCTGGAGGTGGGTCTGATCTCCCCCTGAGAGTGGCTGTGCAGAGGAATAGCAAGTCCTGCCCCTCCCCAGCCTGGCTGGGAATCGGGCTTGAGTCTTTCACCCTCTGGCTTCTGCCCCCCCCCCATTGACCTCTTGTCTTCATAATACAATGAAGTGAGATGGGTTTTGAAATTGTGATTAGGTTTCCAGTATGTGTAGTATCCCTTACCAGAATAAAAAATAAAGTATCCATCATTAAAAGGACGCTTTCCAGTAGCTGAAGCCACAGTGACATCTCTGATTTGCATAAGGTACAAGTCACTGTAGAATTCTGTCCATTGTGTTACAGTTTGGTTAAGGGGAGTCTTATAGATATGCTCATTTATACTTTATTTTTATTTAAATTGCATTTATTGATGAGATTAATAATTGACAAAGCAGTAGATGCAACATTTTTTGCTCTCCTTTTGTAAATTAAATGTAATCATTACTCTCAGGTACCCAGAAGTTACTGATGTTACTGGTGCACAGAGTAGCAATCAGATAGCAGAGTTAAATTTTAGGTTTCTTTTGAAAATAAAGTAAAAAAAAATCAGGCAAGGGGGAATTATTGCTAGAAAATGCTATTTAAGTTTCTAAGAAAACATTCCAACAATTAAGTTTAATTTTTAATGTAAAAGAGTGAACGAAAGAACCCCCCCTTTACTTTACTATGAGAAATATAGAAGTATGTACACTGTATAAGACTACACACTCCAGATTTTAATGTACCTAGTTTTATATAAAATATAAATGTAATATTTGACTTAGGAATCATTATTGTGTAATTCCACAAGATTTGGCAAAATATAAATGCATATACAGATGATAAAGCTCAATAATGAAAAATAGGATAAATGTGTTCAAAAGTTCAAAGACCAGAACAATGAAAAAGCAAAATTGTTTCCATGCAGAATATAGTGATGTCTTATGTCTTGTCATTTTTATTGCTTTTCAGGATTTTCTGGGCCAAGTGTTTTGTACACTAGGAGAGATAGTTGGATCACAGGGAAGCAGACTGGAAAAGGCAATAGAGTAAGTACATCTTTCTTGAATCTTGGTTAAATAAGCACGTCTTCATAAGGTGTGGTCATTTCTATTAATTTATTGATATACTTTGCCATATGCATTCTGGCAGAAAAGCATCCTGGAGAAGATAAATTGTAGCTGACACAAATAATTTTCCATTATTGACTTTTATTATATTCTGTTTCAGGTAATTATCAAATCAACTGATGTATTTAAATACCTTGTCTCCTTTCTTTGCTCCCAACTTTTAACTACACTGAATGTATTGCTCTTAGCAAGATTTTGTTCTTTTTGAGGGTGATAATATGTTTTATGTTTGTAAGTGTAGGCTTTGAAATGGTTCGCCATATAAACAGCTTTAATTATTGTCTTACTATTAGACCATTAAAGAAAAATTAAGATTAGAATTACATTTATATCCAGCCTTCACAATTGGTTATAGCTAGAGAATAAGTATCCTATCATCTATATTAGTATTTAAAGTATCATAATCAAGTACCTTAGTTTATATTTCACTGTAGCATCTGTTTAGCTCTTACCTTCCTGTGAGAATGTTTGTCTCTTTTGCTACCTCTGCATACAGCCTGTTTATACCTATAATTCAGTCATATGGTTTTAAATACTTGTGGTCTGTGCATGTTGATCATGTCAATTTATATTTACTGTTCAGTATCTTCTAAAGAAATTTCACCATTATGTTCCACAATGTTTAACAGATGGCTTTAGCTTGAATATACTTGACTCTTTTATTCAGGGTTATCCAGGGTTTTGTTGCTGGATTTGGCTAATTGGTTTTCTATCTCAGATTGAAATTCATGCAAGGCTGGTTTCTTGCAGAGGAAAAGTAGCCATGAACTTCATCAGTCCAATTTATCTAAAGATAAATACTATAAATAGATAGTAGATAAATTCAGATATCTACTAAAGGGTCTGTAGCCATAATATGAGGTGGCAAATTCGCTGTCGTCAGATTGATTCTTTGGGATTGATTGAGCAGAAGTGGAGACCCACTCAATCAATCTGGAAGTTGACCAAATAAATCCATCCCTGAAAAAAGAGTAACTGTTTTGGCGGGAAGGCATTTCCCATTGGTGCAGTGTTTAGTGGGGACGCCGTGCTATTTAGAATTTAGGAAGCCCATGCAATCAGACAGGAAGACTTGTCTCAACCCCTGCTACCTTCACAGTGCTGTAGCATGTGAAAGCCTTGCTTGCTGAGCTCTGTTCCGATGATTCTTTCATCAGAACAGGCTAAACACAGTTCTACTGCCATTTGGTCATGCAATAAGGAGGCAACGTTTCATTATCCCTGCAATTAACAATAAAATGATTTGTAACCCAATACCAGCCAAAATGACCATTTCCCATCATGTTGAGTACCTAGGTGTGCTTGTACAAATACAGCTGGCTTAGCAGGGGAGGGCTGCTCAGACTCTGCTTACACTAGTAATTCATCTTGTCAGTTAAATTAATATTTTTTCCTAGTGCTTCTAACTTTCACTGTTTATTTCATTAAAATTATATTGTGAATCAAAAGGGCCAATAAGAATAATGTGATGGATTTACACACTCCATACAGACCTGGAAAGGGTTAATCAACTGGTGTGAGTACAATCAGCCCTTTCCAGTCAGCCCAGCCTGCTATCCCTGTGAGTGTGAGATCTGAAAGAAGAGGTTAAAAAAAGGAAACCTTGCTCATTTGGGAGCTGGCTGCGAAGGAAAGCAGATTAACAGCTCTCTGTTAGAGAAAGAAGCTTGGCTGGAGCCAAGAACTGGAAACAATTTATGCTTGCTGGAGTCTCTCGGCGGAGGGGGAGGCAAACCCTGACACAGGGCTCTGTGGATGTACCTGGGATTTGCTGATGATTATTAAGACAGATCAAAGCAAGGGTGCCCCAACCTGAAAAGAGGATCTGAGTTTGTGCTTGTGGGGGTGTGTGCAAAATGAGACTCGTGCCTAGGTGACAGGCAGACAAATAACACCCTGAAGGACTGAGAATGAAGTCCAGCTGGGACAAAGACACAATTCTTTTGTGTCTATTTTGGACTTGGCTATCCCAGAAAGGAGTGTTTGTAGTTACTTGACTGGAGGGTGGAGCCATGTAAACCACTGGAGCAGGCTGGAATTCTGTAGAGGAAACTGAGGCACCATGCTCTGCCACAAGGCTACCAAAGGGGTGTAGAGAGAAAATGAAAACAGACAAGCATTTTATTTTTTGGTCATGAGGTAGCAGTTTTCTTGAAATTTACGATAAATCTGTGAACAGAGGCAGCTAACAGGAGTGTTTCGGAGGGCGTTGCTGTATACTCTGCACTTGGAGGTAGTGGGACTCAATAAGGGGTGCTTTTGGCCCATGTGTGCGTTGTTTGTTTGACTATTTGTTTGCTCTCTGTGTGGGTGGTGTAGGTGGGTGTGGGCTCTGGAATAAGCATCTGAGACAGGTGTCTGGAAGTGTCTTTGTAAGGGCTGCATGGCTCCAATCCTGGGACCTTTGATCAGCCTCGCTATTTGAAGTCAGTGGTTAATCACTCCCTGCTGCTGAGGGGAAGAAGCTGAGCTGATCAGGGAGACTTAGGCCTTGTCTACATTAGAAATTTTTGTTGACAAAAGTTTTGCCATCATACAGCCACCACAGTAATTAAATCACTGTTGTATGTCTTCACTGTCTCCTTCTATCAGTGGATTGCATTCTCACTATCAGTTCTTTTGTTGACAAAGTGAGATGTGCATTGTGGGTAGTTATCCCACTGTGCAACTGCACGTAGATGCTTTGGAAAGGGTTTGTAATGGCTCATGGAACAGGCACAGTGTCACATGATGGTTTCTGAATCCCATCATTCCAAGGGCATCCTTCTAGTTTGATAGCTGCTTTTAAACTGACCTGTCAGTCAAGATGACACTGCTGAACACAAACACAAGAAGCCCACAGAAGCGGGGAGGGGGGGAGAGAGACACATGGATACAGACAGCATGTGTTGGGGATAGTGAGTGTGTCTGAACTCATCCTTTCTCTTTAAGTTCAGACAGCAGCAGCTGGAAGCAACCAATCCCAAGGCAGAAGCTGCTACACAGACAGCTCATAGCTGGTGTCCTCTGTTTCCCCCAACCCCTCAGCAGTAACGGTCTGGTACACCTGCAAGGGTGGGGAGAGGGACACAGCCCCCACCTCCCTCCCGGGATCTGTATGGCACAGCAGGAGTTACACCCCTCCCCTGTAGTTTAGGGAAGGCAGGCAGGACTGGATTTGCTGTGCTATGGAGTGAACTCTCCAAGGTGAGTTAACTTGAAAACTTTCTGGGACTTTAAAAGGGATGGGGGAGGTGGAGGACTGAAGGGCAGCCGAGCTCTCACTGCTTACCAGAGCAGTACTCACGAGGCATACTGGGATAATTGGGAAGCTGTTTTTAGCAAAATAACCTAAGGACAATGTCTACACATAAACTTTATTGAAAAAGGCTCTAAATCTCTCATTTAGATAGTTTTATTTTGTCAACAAAACAGAGCAGTTTTGTTGATAGTAGGGTCATTGCAGTGTGTTCATCAGGATTGTTTTCTTGACAAAAGGTGACTTTTGTTGACAAAACTCTCTAGTATAGGCCAGGCCTAAAGTATAAAAAGTCACTTAATAGGCAAACTCAAGAGCAGTGAATAGAAGCCATTATCAGGAGAGTTTGAAGGATTTTAGAGAGGGAGTATGAGAGGGTTTCCTTCCGTGTCTTTCTGAGGTATATTTACAGGAGTATGATATGTATGACAGAGGAGGTAATTAACCTGCTGTATTTGGTGGTGATGAGGCCTCAGCTGGAGTACTATGTCCAATTTTAGGCATCACTCTTTAGGAAAGATGTGACAAATGGGAGAGAGTCCTGAGGACAGCAGCAAAAATTATAAAAGGTTTAGAAAAGCTTGTCTTTGAGGAAAGGTTGAAAATCTGGATATGTTTAGTCCTGAGAAAAGACTGACCTTCTAACACTTTTTTCAAATATGGTAAGGGGTGTTATAAAGTGAATGGGGATCACTTGTTCTCCATGTCCACTGAAGGTAAGACAAGGAGTAATGGGCTTAATCTGCAGCAAGGGAGATTTAGTTTAGATATTAAGAGAGGTTTTCTTATGAAGGTAGTTAAGCTCGGGAATAGACTGCCAAGGGAGATTGTGGAATCTCCATAATTGTCCAACCTGTTTTTAAAAACTTCCAAATACCTGTCAGAGACGATCCGTGCCTGCCATTAGTGGGGGGGACAGAATGAGTGCAGCCGGCTTCAGCAGTGTTACTGAGCATGCTCAGGCTGTGTGAGCATGCTAAGTACAAGCCAAGCAGCAAATCTGGGAGGCACATGACCTCCTCCTCCCCTCCCACCGTCCCCTCACGCTTCACCTCTGTTGTCAGGAATAGGCTAGATTTACTTGGTCCTGCCACAGCGCAGGGGGCTGGACTTGATGACTTTTTGAGGTCCCTCCCAGTTCTACATTTCTATGTTCCTATGTTTACAGTGAGCTTCTCTGAAGCAGGAGAAAGGCAAACATGGGAGGAAAGAACAAAGGTACTTGTTTGAAAATTTAATAAGTAGTTGATGGAAGGCATAGTGGTCCAATCAGAAGAGGGAATTGACACCTTGATAGTGATTGAGAGGTGCTAAGTGGAGTGGGGATAGATGATAAAAGAGCTGGAAAGTGAAGACAGGTAGTTTTTGTTTGCAGATAGAGAAGGGGAGCAGTTGGAGGGATGCAGAGAAGAATGACGTAGTCAAATGATCTTATTACAATTTTATTCATATTAAGCTATTGCTAATAGAGTTGTACTAAAATATTGTTAGAATGAAGTAATTTATAGTACAAGTAATTTATTAACCTATTTGTAGTTGGAGATCTTTCCACTCCTGAATATTCTGATAGGTGTTTTCTTTCTATAACAACTGTCACTTACAATAAAAATGAGTAATTTTATTTTCAGATATTGGAGAGAGGTTTTAATTAAAAGATTTTAAACAAAAATATTTCTATTCAATGAATTTTTTTCAGTTTACAGTATAACATAAGACTACATTTGAAAACTTCAAACTAGAATAGACGGCAATGGCCCAATTCCCTAATGTTGTTGGTTGTTGTGGACTCTTCATATTAGTGCGCTACATTTTGCACTAGCTTCTTATTTGCTCCTAGGTGCAATTGAAGATGCTAATAATGATCTTGAAACTCTGTATATTTTGGTATCTGTTATCTCTCTCACCAAATGCTAGATGTGGTGCATGAGATCTGTTGTTGTGCTTTAGCCAGTAGCCTGAGTGGTTAAAAGTTTGGTAGGCTGGTGGTAGAACATTTATTGGCACAGATTCTTCAGTTCTGAAACTTGCTTCCAATTTTCATCTGATAGAACCCTAGTTCAGCCTTCAAGAAATGGTATAAATGGTACATTTACTTAGAGTTTTGCCAGAGGCGACTAGGTGGGCAGGTATACTTTCCTTTCAGTGTTGTTCAGATAACTGGAAATGTAGTCCATTCTTGTCTTATAACATTGGTAAATGAGGGTTGTCTTTAAATGCAGCCAGTTGTTGGTAGCTTAATGTTAGGGGAGAAAAATCATTTTGCATCCTGAATAATGCCTGTAAAAATAGCTTTTTCGGATTGCATGTATTGCCTCTCCCTGCAGTGTGGCTTGAGCTTCTGTGATGGAGTTTGGAGTGCAATCCAGAGCTGTGAGGGGTTGTCACCAGTTGTCCTGCAATCCTGGATGCCTTACAATGGGTTGCTGCTGTAGCTTACAGTCTGGGATGCTCTCAACTAGCCTACAAGCTTTAAGGTCACACCTTGAAATGTATCTGTTCTAGACAGCCCTTGTTTACTGTGTACTAGAAGCCTGCTACAACCTCACTCTGGCTTCCACCAGCCTTGGTTACAACCACCAAAGTGATTTTAACACATTTCCAGTCCTAATTTTATTCAGAGAAATAATATGGTTGGGTTGTTCCTTGAAAGGCACAAAAACAAATCACGTTTTATTAATGGAGTTAAATATACTTTCCATTGAAACACCACACTGAGTTGATTTGTATTAATAGTAAAACAAGGTTATTAACAAAAGAAGATAGGTTAAGTGATACCAACTAAAAGGAGTAAAGTTAGATAAGGTTACAAGCAAATAAAAATGAAAATATGCATCTGAAAGGCTAAAACTTTAATCTAGCAAGATACAGGCTTTGTTTGAGATGTTTTTTTCTCATCTATATTTGGTTCCCAGAGACTTCAACCTACCCCTTGGTGGAAGGACTCATCTTTCTTGGCTTGCAAGAGCTCTATTTACTTGTCTGTGTAGTTATTGATACCAAAGATAGCTTCTGTTTTTGCTTATATCTTCCGAAGTTTAGTGACTTTGTTTCAAGAGGCATGATGGCTTTGTGCTGTTCTTCTCTTCCTGTGGATTTCTTATCTCCCTGTATGTAAATGGGGCTTCCAGTGTTTTGGTTCTGCCTGGTTAATATGCATAGAAAGCAGGTAAATATTTTCTTTCTTTTTCCTGTCTTGGAGGGAACCTGTTTCTCTCTGTTTGCCCACAGACAATCAATTGATTCAGTTGCTTATCACTTGAGGTTCAATACCCCTGTCTTTATAGCTCAGTAAACTTTTGTAATGTATCCTATGAAAAGTAAAATCTAGTCTACGTAGCTCTTTCCTGGTGTGTGTATATGCCATGCTGTCTTTGCTCCCACAGGATAGCTTGATGGATCTGTTTATATGATACATAAATAGATCCTTGTTGTCTTTCAAAGTACTTTGGAAGTAACTCCCTGCTGCAAAAAAACATTCTTTTGTCTAGTGGAGACCTATTTACCAACTCCCCTGGCATGCCTAGTTTAAACACAGTTTAGTCATAATTCTGGCATATAGCAATATCTCTTAATATCTCTTCCATACTTACTCACTCAAGAATATTAATGATCAGTTAGTTATTAGTTTTCAGATGATACTTCACAATGTGTCACAATGCATGTTTTGTACAAAGATAATTACAATTATGTGTAGGGTGTGAGTACACAGGTGCTTAGTGCCACAACTTCGTCCTGTTTCTCTTCATAATGCTTACTATCTCTAATATTTGAAGCGGCTTCTCCCATCTCTTCGTATGGGTTGGATCCTGGGTTCTTTTTCTTTGCTCCTGGTGCCTCCACTCAAAATTACTCTTTACTGTACCAAGGGTTGCTGTCCCTTGAGAACACAATTATACTACTACAAGATGCAAGGAGTGGAAAGCCGAGTACACAGGGCAATAAGGTAACTAAAACAAACCCCCAGCAGAAAAATGTCATACCAATAATAATAGTGTAATGCAGAGTTGCAAGGTGACTTTATTCGAAATAGAAAAATAAGGTCTGGGAAAAGAAGGATTAAGGTTATTAATCAACATTTTATAAATAAACCAATTCCCTGCTGCCTAACACTGTCAAACTCTTCCAACTCCCAGACCTCCCTGGTACCTTCGTGAGGTGGATGGGTATGGCTGAGATAGCATATCCTGAAATGAAGTGTTGTAGCACTGTGGTGGTGGTTGGCTTAAACAAAAGTCACCTTACTTTTTTTCACCCTGGGTGGGGCAGAGTCCTCTTTCAACTCCAGCTGTGCTTAGTGATTCTCTGGTGTGGAATTCTTCTAGGGTTTTGGCTTGCTCTTGATAGCTGAGCCAGATCTCTCACTTTCTGGATGTTGGAGCTGCCTGATTTGTGCAGCTAGAGTCTCAGAGCATTGCAAAAACTCCCTTCAGGGGAAGGTGGATTTCAGCAGGGAATCCTTGATGTGGGCTCGCTCACATACTCACTGACTGCCCCCCGCCCCCTCCAAAAAAAACAACAAAAAACCCCTCAAACGCTGTCTTTGTCTTTTTCTCTTTCCCAGTAACCGTGTTGTACAGCATTGGCTTGTCATTGATCTAGTGAACTGCTCTTCCAGACAACTCTAGTCAGTAATCTCCTTGTTGGCCCCACCCCGCCCCTAGCCTTGAGAGCCCAATCTCCAGTTTGAGCCACAGTGCCCACACTGCTATTTTAGTGTGCTTGTTTGAGCCTTGCTAGCAAAAATCTGTCTACCCAGGCTGGGTGATTCACTGTCAGCTGCAGTGTAGAGATGCCCATGGAGGCTCAGACCAAAGTTCTAGGAATTGGCAAACCCCAAGTGGTGGTTACATGTTTGTTTGTCAGTAATTTCCATATTAATATACTTTTTTTGTAAGTAAAAAGATGGCTTTTCTATGGCTACGTCTATACTGATGGCAGCAAATTTGCTGCCGTCAGATCAATGTCTCTGGATTGACTGAGCGGTCTGTGTAGACCTGCTCAGTCGATCCAGAAATCAACAGAGGAAAACCACCTCCGTAAGTGGCGCAGCGCAGTGTGAACGGCGCACGGAACAGATAAAGCAAAGTTGATGGGAGATATGCAAGTTTTTTTACGTCACTGGTGTATCTCCCGTTGACTGCTGCTGAATCTGGAAGGTAAGTGTAGACGAGGCCTATGAGTGATTGTCCACATAGATTCCATTGTAGGTGCGTATGCAATCATATGTGAGCAAAACTGTATTTTTTTTTAATAGCTGTATCTGTTATGGCCTTGCCCCCACACTCGTAGCTACTGTAGCCAACAACATATGGGGTACAACTGCTACTCACTTCCTTCTTACCACCTGTGTTGCGAGAAGGAACACCATAAGTATCCACGTCTTCATGCAACACAGTTGTTTCTTTTCATTTTGTGAATTCTTTAAACTTTCTTTTCCTATTTCTTGTATTATTTACTTGTTTTTCTTCATCTTTGCCTTCTGGCCAAAAAAAAAATAGTACAAGGCTTCAATCACACCGGTACTATCCACATTATGGGGGATGCCAAGTCTTAGCTTCACAAGCTATTTGTGTGATTCTGCCTGCCCAATAATGATGGACACTCCAGATGCCTCATCTGTCTGGGAAAGGGGCATATTTCAGATTTTTGCTCCATATACCTCTTCTGAAAGGACACTGAAGAACAGGGTGGTAAATCTGAAATTAGTTCTCAACGGACAATCCATGCAGCCTCAACCCACAGTCACCACAAACTCCAGGAACATACTGCGTCTACCTCTCATGCAGCCTCCCTGCGTAGATCTCACTCAGCCACCAAATCTATACCATCAGAGAGAGGGAGGAAGGAGCATTGCTTTTGTCAGAACTCCAGATACAGATTGCCCTCCCAACCCTGAGTAACAGACTGAAATTTTCTCCAGCATTCTAGGGTCTGCAGCCTAGAGACTCTCCCTAGTTCTACAGTGCCAAAGGGCAACTTGACACTGACTGCTCTTTCATACCATAAGGAGCGTGCTTCCTCAAACACCATGTCAGCACTGAATATTCCTGCACCTACCCTTGTTCTTAGACATAAGGAAACTACCACCTCACCTCCAGTACAAAGCAGTTCTGCAGCATCGGTTCTCCAATGTGGTACTAGATATCACCACTCTGGAAATCTCAGCACCAAGCTGATTATGGGCCAGTAACAGAATGTCCCCTTTTAGAACAATTTTTTTTTTTTTTTTTAGAGGTGATCCTGAACCAGCTGTCTACTTCAGACTTGGTCTATTCATACCTTCATCTGGAGGAAAGCTACTCCTACCCATCAACCTCTCCTTAACATACCAAAGTATCTCCCAACTCCAGACTTCAGTCACCACATTTCGTGTCTCAATAGGAGACTAGCAGGGAGCTGAGAGAGGAGTTTTCCAGTTAATATAGGAGGCACGAAGATCCTCAAGAGATCTTCCTTGCTTCCCTCATATGTGCCCACCTCCATAGTTCACCTACCAGTCATGGCAATATTGGTTTTCCTAGATTATGAATCCATACACCAGAAGATCAACTTCTGTGATTTCTCATCTGAGATCCCCTTCTCTGATGAGGCAACTACATTATTCTCCAGCTGCTCTGCTCCCTATAACCACAACAGGTACATGAGGAGGAGTACTTAAGTGGAGACAACCAACCTCAAGAGCCACCAGTTCTTCCAGGAGACTCTTACTCTGATGAGGTTGTAAATCTACCTTCTTTGTACTCTCAAGAATTTAAATTTTTTTGAGGATTTCCTCAAGAGAATTGCTGAGACACTGAACATTCCTGTTAATGTGATTAAGGAGCAACAACACAACAATTGTTGGGTACTGTCTAGGCTACAGTGCCCATAAATGAGGCTCTTCTTGAGCCTGCTAAGGTGATCTAGGATTCTCCTGCCTCCATCCTACCCACCTCAAAGAATGCAGATAGGAAATGCCAGCTCCTTAGAAGAAATACTCCAATTCCTTTCCAACACTTGAATGCTGGTTTCCTGGTGGTCCAGGCAGTCCAGGAGAGGACTAATAAGCAGTGGGCTTCTAAAAATACCCCTGGAGAGAGAGGCACAAAAGGACTGGATCTTTTCAGCTACAAAGTCTTTATTCCTCTGCCATCCTCCAAATGAGGGTGGCAAGTTACCAAGCCGTGCTCTTGAATAATGACTTTCTTCTTTGGGACAGGCTCTCTAATATCATGGAAAGTTTTCCACAGGAACAACAGGAGGAGTTAAAGACTTTGAGGACTTCCTGTTTGAAAACACTGTCCTCTGTGCCAGCTTTACAAATGAAACGGTACACAGTCTCTGAAACACAAGGGCAATGCTGAGATGTAGGAATGCAGAGTAAATAACAGAGGTGGCAGCCCTGTTAGAAGCATAAACCCCAAATGCAGTACTATCTGCCACAGCACTGGTCTGAACTCACATGCAAGAGACAAAGGGATTATATCTAACCGGCCACTGGCTCACTCTTTCTCCATCTCACACAGTGCACTTCCTCCTCAGACTCAGTTTTGATGGAAGTGTTGAGAGTCCATCAGGTTATCCAAATCTTTGCACCCAAATCTTTTTCAGAGTCCCAGAATGGAATCCCTCATTGTATTAGTATGTCCTATATTGTTTGTTCCCAGATTTGTAATTTTATGTTTAGCCATATTAAAATGCATATTGTTTGCTTGCACCCAATTGAGGAAGGGATCCAGATCACTCTATCACTCTTCTGTCTTCTCCTGTATTTACCAGTCCCCCAATTTTTGAGTCATTTGCAAACTTTATCAATGATAATTTTATGTCTTCTTCCAGATAATTAATAAAAAACCTTAAATATCATAGGGCCAAAAACCAATTTCTGTGGGATTTTACTAGAAACATACCTATTCGTTGGTGATTCTCTGTTTATGATTGCATTCTGAGACCTATCAAATAACTAGTCTTTCATCCATTTAATATGTGCCATGTTAATTTTATATCTTACTAGTTTTTTTAATCAAAATGTCATGGTACCAAGTCAAATGCCTTACAGAAGTCTGTCTATTACATCAATACTATTATCTTTATCAATCAAACTTGTAATCTCATTAAAAAAAAA
>ML675616.1:25154837-25208126 GCA_007922155.1 Mesoclemmys tuberculata
AATAGTCTGATTTCATTAGGAGGATTATATTTAAAATGGAACAGTTTGATTTCTTAATAATTAGAGTACAAAATCTATGAACAAATCCCTGATTTTAATTCAGACTTTGTTTATGGTGTGACAAATTTATTAACAAATGTTTAAAAATAATTTTAGAGAGAAACTTCGTTAATGAAGACGCTGAGGATAAATAATTTGGTTTTAGGTTTTACAGAGACCTAATTAATTTTTGACTAAAACATTGTTTAACACAAAAATGTTTTTAAACTGGTACAATTATATAGCAGAGGGGGAGGAGAGAGAGAGAGAGAGAGAGAGAGAGAGAGAGAGAGAGAGAATGCATGTGCGTGCGTGCGCGCCAGAGAGAATTATTCTCTTTTCCCTCAAACGTGGAATTCACACTCCCAAACTACACTGGTATATGGCACAGGATGGACAATTTTTAGCCCTGAATGGATGATAAATTTAATATCAGATGCCTCCTTGAGCTAATATGGCTAGAACTGGGTATTGTGTGATGCGTACACTGGAAAGGGCAAATTTCCAGTTTTCCATTGGGATAAAGAACTTCTTGTCTTAAAAGATATCTAAGTATCAAGCCTAAAAAATTATCACATGGCATGAAAAGATATATCAAAGTTTCAAGGTTTACTTTTTTACAAATTTCCTTTGCTTCAAAGACTGTTTAGTTATACTCATACTGCTTAGAGAGCGCAGTTTTACAGGAGAGGATTATGAAAACTGGTTTTAATTAAACTTTAACATTGTAAGACACTTTTAAATTACCTTTTCCATACAACAGATGACATATTACAGGGACATTCCCACTTGTTGGATATGTTGCACCTGATGTCAAACTGCAGAACTACCTTGAGAAGCTTGAAGATGCATGGGAGTTCCCATGCAAAAGTGATGTCATTGCCATACTCCTAATAAGAGGATTTATCCCCCCCAACTGCTTCGGTTCCTCTGCCACCATTGCAGAAGGAAATGGGACTTATATTTGTGTCCTCAAAACTAGGCTTTTCCTTAAGCCTAACTTAAGATCTTGTTGTAAGTTAGTTTCGTAGAGTAATATATGATAGTTTACTTGTCCCTTGACAAATAAACTATCATATACTACTCTATGAAAGGTGTACTGATTCATGTTCTCATGAAACAGTACACCTTTTAAAAATTATTAAATTGCAGTTTCATCCAACTTCTCAGAATCTTTTATTTTGCTTAGAAGATGGAAGATTTTAAATTACCATCCTATTCCATCTGAAGACTTTTTATATCTCTTCCCTAATTTATAGCTTTAAACGTAATTAGTTTATCGAATAAATAAAAGGAATACATAACCTATTTACCATATTCCCAAGATACTTTCTCTGAACCCTGTTCATTGTCTTTAACCCCAATCCTTGCACAGCACAGTTGGGAGAAAAGTAAACATCTGTGTTTCAAGGTACCAATTATATGATTTAAAATACAAGAAGGCCAAGTCCTCTTTCAGTAGTCTGACCAGCAATGGCACATTCTAATGTTCAACTTGAGTTATCAATAGCCTGTTTCATGGAGGATATTAATTTATGATTTTATACCTCCTAGTCGCGACATACAAACTAGCCAAGATTTCCTTTGATAAGACACTTAAAATCATGTCTGGAATTTTGGCTGCTGCCTGTGGAAGTTTTCTTTTTAACCGTCTTTCATCTTTTACTAAATGGTATTAACTCATTCTGAGGTATATCCTTGTTGTTTGCAGAGGAATTCCAGGGAAGAAATGTGGAACAATCATACTGACAGCAGAAGAACTGAACTGTTGCAGGGTAAGTGAATGTTCACGTTGTTTCTTAAATAATTTGTTTTTCTAATACTAATTTGATCTGATATTAGACCAGCTTTTTAAAGATACAGTTTACAAATGGGATAGAAGAAATAGGGACACAATTACCTTTGTATAAAATCCTATTGCATTATATTATTTATTGCTTCATTTAATTGTTCTTTTCTATTACTGTTAATTTGAATGGTAGAGATTGAAATAAAGAACAATTTGAAGCACAGAGAAGTTCATGTGGTCCCTTTTTATACCTACCCCAATTTAATGTGACTCTCTTCTTAGTGTCTTAATCTCAAATGCTAGTAATGATGTAACTACGTGAGTTATGGGATTATATGTCCATTATGAGATTTTGAGAGATAAAAATGAGTAGCTAGAACAGCAGCAAGTAAAAACTTTGGAGTTTTAGCCTTGTAATTCAAAGTTTGTCTATTTTATACTTAATGTGTGGCAAA
The DNA here is from genome assembly GCA_007922155.1 of Mesoclemmys tuberculata. Taxonomy (NCBI): domain Eukaryota; kingdom Metazoa; phylum Chordata; order Testudines; family Chelidae; genus Mesoclemmys; species Mesoclemmys tuberculata. The sequence goes on from ML675616.1 coordinate 25,157,121, forward strand.
AAAATTTCTAAAAAGTATATTAAAAAGATTGTCCCAACCCAATGGTACTGGCGGATGCCTAAATGTGGGACAGATGACAACACAGAAAAAGCCATAGAAAAACAGAAAGAAGAGGAGACATCATTGGTGAGGATGACAAGGAATGATTGATTCCTGAAGAGAGTTTTGAGTAGACTAGTAAGTAGAAGCATGGCATTTATTGGACAGAAAGTGAGATTTTTTCCAAGTGTAAGAGGTAATGTGAGAAAAGGTGCAAAGTCAAGAAAGCAGTAACAAAATATATATCGATAAAGCATATCGATAAAGCAAGGTTTTTGGTAAAAAGCATAATAAGGAAATGAAGTAGAATGAAAGTAGATAAAAAAAATAAACAGGCAGGAGTATAGAGACACTTGAAGGGATTTGTTAAGGGCTTTAATTTATAGTAATTGTTAGTTTAATGCTGAATGTTTTATTTAACTGTTTTTTGAATTTTTTCCTGGGTAAGAATGTATCTCATCTTTTTCTCACTTTTGCAATAGTAACTTATTTGTATCTTTATTGTTGTATCCAATGTGCTATACCCTGAGAAATTACCATAACTATTTTATGTTCTATTTTCTGTTAATAAAATATTTAAAATATAGAAGAACCTAAATCCTGTGCCTTATTTCTAGTTCACTGAGACTTGTATGCCCCACTGCAGAGCAGAAACTATTTTAAATTGCATATTGCCCTACAATGAAAATAATTATAAGACTATTCACTGCGTTTGGCAGCCAAACAGATTCCAAATCTAGTGATCTTCAGGGTACAATGTAATGGGTACAATGTAATGCCTAATTTCTTTTTCAAGAGTCCTCTGCACACTCATACTCTTAAGATGTTCCAACACTGCAGCTTGGACTGAGGGTACCTACTAGTAGCAATGTCTGTAGGAATGCTCTTGTGCACTCTGCCTTTCTCCTCATGATTTTGGTTGTTTGAAAGGTGGGGGCCATAAAAGGAGGTGTGACATGCCATTCACCTCAGACCCTTCCAACTGTGATAGGAAATGAACCAGGAACACCCTCTACGTTCTTGAACCAGATTCATTGGAATGGATCATCCCCAGTGCCCCAACCTTCATTAGTTAAGTTAGTTTTTAGTTCTTTTTTTACTAAGATCTTAGAATTAAAGACAAGCCATGGTTCAAGAGGTGTGTTTCTTGCCCTGCCATTTTTCCTTCTTTGGGTGCCTCAAAATGGATTCTTTGAGAACCTGCTTCATAATTTTTCTGGGGACTGAGGTGAGGCTGACTGATCTGTAGTTCCCCAGTTCTGTCTTCCTCCCTTTTTTGAAGATGAGCACTATTCTTTCCTTTTTCCACTTATCAGGAACCTTCCCCAATTGCCACAGGTTTTCAAAGATAATGTCCAATGGCTCAGCACCCTCGGATGCATTGCATCCGTCCTCATGGACTTGTATATGTCCAGCATTTCTAAATAGCCTTAACCTGTTCTTTCAGCACTGCGGTGCTCACCTCCTCCCCATTCTGTGCTGCCCAGTGCAGTAGTGTGGGAGCTGACCTTGTCTGTGAAGACAGAGGCAAAAGAAGCATTGAGTACTTCAGCTTTTTCCACATCATTTGTCACTAGGTTGCCTCCCTGATTCTGTAAGGGGCTGACACTTTCCCTGACCACCTTGTTGCTAACATACCTGAAGAAACCTTTCTTGTTACCCTTCATGCCCCTTGCTAGCTGCAGCTTTGTGATTTGACCTTTCTGACTCCTGCATGCTTGAGCAGTATTTTTATACTCCTCCCTAGTCATCTGACCAAGCTTCTACTTCTTGTAAGCTTCCTTTTTGTGTTTAAACTCACTGAAGACTTCCTTTGTTAAGCCAAGCTGGTCGCCTGCCATATTTGCTGTTCTTTCTGCACATTGGGATGGTTTGTTGCTGCATCCTCAATAAGATTTCTTTAAAATACAGCTGGCTCCTTTGAACTCCTTTCCTCCTTATATTAACCTCCCAGGGGATCCTGCCCATCAGCTACCTGAGTGAGTCAAGGTCTGCTTTTCTGAAGTTCAGGGTTCGTATCCTGCTGTTCTCCTTTCTTCCTTTTGTCAGGATCCTGGACTCAACTTGGGTAGCAGTGACCATGATATGGTCATCACCCACTTATACTTCTCCTACCAAATCTTCCCTGTTTGTGAGGAGCAGGTTTGTGACTTGCCATGTGGCTCTCTTTTTCATAACCTCTGAAATGTTATTCCTTAGATCTGGCATCTAGATCAGATGCACAGTTTGGTGACGCAGTATTACTGTCACTATTTAACTAGGAATCCATGTCCTACTATCCAGAGACAGGAGTACTGCGTATCCAAATGTCCTAAGAGTAGGAAAGTGCAGAGGCCACTCAAAGAAGAAATGAAGGTTACTTGCATGTAACAAGAATTCTTCAAGATGAACTCTGCATATTGACACTCCCCACCCACGTTCACCTCTTCCTCAGAGTCCTAAATTCAACTTTGGACCCAAGAAGATGATGGAAGGAACTGAGACATTTGGTGCACCATGCCATGTCTCCCTGTCATAGTCCTACCTTCCAAATGCTTGGAGCCAAAGGCGGCTTGAGAGCACTTCAGTGAGCACTGCTTCTAGAAGGTTTCACTGAGCCATGCTGCACTGTCGGCATATCCCAGGAATGTGAATGTGCAGAGGTTATCTTGAAAGTGAGTAATCTTCATTTATTATTTAACACGTAACTATTTTGTTTTGTTCTATTGTTTGTACTTTATTTTTGCAAATCATATGCTGTGTATGACTTTTGTGTCTTAATTTGTTTTTTTAGGAGTCTGTACTTATGCAGTTTTGTGCAAACAAATTAGACAAGAAGGACTTCTTTGGGAAATCTGACCCTTTCTTAGTATTTTATCGAAGCAATGAAGATGGCAGGTAGATGCTTAGCAACAAAACTATAAAGACAATAGGGAATGTAACTATGCATAACTTATGATGGTAGTTGTTATACACAGTTGCTGCATTTTGCTGTTTGTCGGACTTCAAGTTCTAGTTCATTCTGTAACCTCCTAACAACATTTGTTTGGAGTATACATTTTAACAAATTCATTTACCTAAAATAGATAATACTATGGCAGTATAGAAATAAGACAATCATTTTAACAAACAATTAAAATAATGTAATTAAGGAATTTTAAAGATGGGTTTATGAGTAAACCTAGAGTGCTATGAAAAATCTAAATGGCATGGAATTTATTACTATGGAAAGTAAATATTGTGGCAGATCTTAAATTTTAATAGAATTCTAGAAGAAGAATATATCTGGGAAGAATATATAAATGCACAGAGATTGATTGTTTGGACACACATTTTACCTTTTCATTAGAGTCCTGAAGGAAGAAGACTATGAATAGAATTTTAAAACCTGTCAGTACATAAATATTTTTCAGATGCATCTGTCCTTCTACATTCATGCTTTAGTCACTAAATTAGATTTATCTCTGGTTGTGTTCCACTTAAGAAATATCCGATCTACTAACTTCTGGTCCAGCGACTGCTTATGTGGCTCTACTAGCAATTGGTTTAACCTGTTTCATAGAGTCTTCTTTTCTGGGAAACTGCTCATTCTCATATACAAGAGTGTAGCAGTCCAGTGACTAGCCATGCCTGATGATGAGTCCCATAGGGAAGTAGCCTTATTGGCAAATTCTGGCGCATAAGCCATTCTACATAAGTTGCTGTCACCAAGTGTTGTGCCTCTCTGAGGCAGTTTGCTGAAACTGCTCAACTGCTGAAGATTTTAAACTGCAGCAGGAAGTAGTTGGGGCTCTACTGAAAATTTGCAGACCTCTCTATCCTCCCCTTTCCATTGATGCATTCAGGCAGTCAATAGTTCTTCCCTGAGGAACCTCCTGAGTGCTGGTAAGTGTGGGTGAACCCTGTCCATGAGAACCTCATCCCACCAGTGGTGGGAATAACTGCCTTTGTATCCTGTTGAGTGACAGCAATGAGCCTTTAATTCCCTACTGGTCCCTAGGGTTGTCACCTGTCCAGGTTTTCCCAGGATCATCCCTTTTTTGAGGTAGCTGTCTTGAGAAATTTGTACAGTACTCAGTGCATACATCCAGTTGTCCTTTTTTTTTTGTACGTCAGAGTTGGCAACTGAACTTGCTCCCTAAATCTGATTATCATGGGAGTCAAGGAGCAGCACTTAGAGCTCCTTTGAGAAGCTGGATCAGTCCTTCCCAGCTTGGTGCAGATCTTCAGGGGTTCCTTCACAATAATAGCAAGGTTAAAAGGTAGGGTCTGTGGAGCTTAAGAAAGGATTTTAATGAACCTGGTAAGGAAGAAACTATCATTCTCATCAGCCCCCTCACCCTTGCACATCCCCTTCCCCTGATCAGATAGAAGGAAAGACCCTGGCCCTAGGAGATGATCTGCTTCTTGGGAAAATAGCAGCAGCTTGGGAGCCAGGAGCAGCAGGGAAACCATAAACAGGGGGAAAGCCCAAAGGAACCATGTACGGAAAGGCTGCAGCAGAAGCCAGGACACAGTCATTGGAACAGGGTGTGACTGTCAGACATTACATCTGTGAACTGAAGTGTGGAACTTATGAGGAAGCAAAGAGATTGCATAGGGGCCAGTTCAGAAGGGCTCGTCTAATTGAGCCTGGGTTGGAAACCAAGCACTAAGCCTGAAGAGTGCTAAACAATAATTTATTTTAAAAACTAGTATCTCTAAACGAAAATTATGGGAATTAATACACAAGTGGACCCTGAATGGGGTATCATTGACTATTTCTGTCAAGAAATGTTACATAGAGCAGAATAAAACTTGACATCTATGGATATCTGTTGCTGTAACCTGTCTCCAGAAGCAAATGATTAATATTTACATAGCAACAACAGTGGCTGGACACTGCTCAAACAAGTATGACTACTCAGTCTCTGCCTCAATAAGTTTACAGTCTACAGTTACATAAGTTTACAGAAGCAGGCAATGAGAAGTGATAAGGGCAGAGTGATTGGACATAAAGTTTACCATGTTCCACAATTTTTGTTCAGATTTTGATTTGTTTTTTAATGGAATAAATATTTTCCTATGTGTAGTTCGGAAATCCTTTTCTGAGAGAAGGATTTAGGATTGTATACTTGTATAATTAACTGGCCTGAGAGAACTTTCTGTGGAATACCTAGATCCAAATGCTATTCCTGTTCCTGATGCTACAGTAGTTGTGCATTCCATCAAAAATTTTGTGATTCCAATACACAGAATAGTCTACCTGGGATTCCCTTCCATACCAATCTGTACAGATATCTCCTATCCATAGTGAGAACAAAACAAAGTGATGCAAGCTGTGAAACAAATTTTGAAGTCATTTAATTCAGTTTCTTTTAACCAACTTCTGAGTCTGTTCAACATTCTAAGTATCCTATTTCTGTGTAGTTCCTTCTGCTTGCTTCAATTTATGTATCCTGCATTTGTTCTCAGATAATGGTCAGATTACTAAAACTTGCTATCCTTCAGTGGATGTGGTTTCAGGTTTTGAACTTTCTAAAAGGAGGGTCTCTGCCTGTGTCCAGTGGGTGTCAGTGGCCATATATGCAACTTTTTCTATGTATAGAATCACGTGATTCAGAAAAAATGACCTAGGTCAGAAAAACAGTTCCATATAAATTATTCTAGAGCTAGGTCATGTGTGCAAGGATCCTTAGGATCTCTTTCAAGCAGGTCTGTCCAAGTCCAGAAAAATAACTCGAGTTATTCCCTGTGCAAACAGTGAAAGAGTAACAAAACAAAACAAAAAAAAACCTCACCTTTTCTGAGTTCTGATCTTTATAGAACCAAATGCCAGTGTTAAAATGAACACAGCAGTCATGACCTGGTACTACTGAAGTTTATAAATTCTAAAGTCCACCGTTTTCCAATTAGGTAAAATGTTCCTAGTCTTACACTTCATCGTACTTCTGTCTTAGATTGTATTTGGACATACTATAATTAGAATCAAATTCCTTAAATACTGAGGTAGAGCAGTAAAGAGATTATTGAATACTTCTGCAGATTTGTGACTCTACATTTGATAACACGAAAGTAAAAAAATACCCTTTCTTCTTTTTCCTTTTTTTCCCCCCAGTTTTACGATCTGTCACAAGACAGAAGTTGTAAAAAATACACTAAATCCAGTGTGGCAGGCATTCAAGATCTCTGTCAGAGCCCTGTGTAATGGAGACTATGACAGGTAAGTGTGATGGGTTCCCCCAGGGTACAACCTGGGACTGAGGTACCACTGTGTCCCCTGAACTCTCCAGATGGGGCTGTTCTTCACAGTGCTTTGCTAGTGACAAGCAGCAGACCCCTCCGGGTGCTGTTATCACTAGCCCAACAGCATGTAAAGCCACACACACAGCTATATTGCATGAATACTCCCAGAGCCTTTCACGAATCCCACAGAAAAAGGTACTAGCCAGTTTGCCCCCAGATCCTTGCCCTGCACGCCGAAGTTGCTCTGTCCTGCTCCGGTCAGAAGTCAGTAAATTTATCATCGGTTCAGCCACCCCTCATTGTGAGGAAGACATACACCAACTTTTGTTAACTGAGCTGTGATTTTTCAAGCACTTCACTGAAACATGCTGTTTTAGTTAAAAATATAAGTACAGAAAGGTGAACTTTAAGTGAGTATAACTAGTAGGCATAAGAAATTAGAGATTGGTATCAAAGAAAATTAAGATAAACACACAGTGTAAATCTTAAATCTTTAACACTAGGCAATATCTTGATTAAGCAGTTTTCTCACCCCACTTGGATGTTGCAGTTCTCTTGATACATAGGTTATCTCCTGTAGCTCGGGACCAGTCTCCAGCTGAAGTCCAGCAGGCATCAGTGCAGCATCTATTGAGAGGGTCTGTGTAGGCCTGCTCAGTCGATGGGAGAGCGCTCTCCTGTCAACTCAATTAGTCCACCTCCCTGAAAGGCAGAAGGGAGTGTTGGCATGAGATCATCTTGAAGACATCATGCTGTATATGTGTAAGTACATCATGTGAAATAAGCTAGTTCTCCTTATTTTGTGTGATTGCTCATATGCATTCCACTTAGGTGTGTGCGTGCCCTCGTGCACGGTTCCCGGACAACTTTTTCCTTTAGCAGCCCCTGTAGGGGCTGGTCCCGGCACCCCCTGGAGTGCTGCCCTCATGCAGTGGTACATAGGGCTCTGCTGGCCCTCCCCTCCTCAGTTCCTTCTGTCTGCCCATGATGGTCATCTGGAAGAACTCCTGCTGCATCACAAGTATTCTTCCCCCTTACTGTGTTTAGTTAGTTAGCAGTTCTCCCTGAACTAAGTTAAAGTGAGTTAGGAATAGTTTAGTTAGAGCCTTAGGGCTCTAGCGACCCGGCCATGCCGGGCTCGCTGGGGTTTAAACCCTGTACCGGCTGCGGGAAGGCCTTCCTGGTCAGTGATCGTCACGAGCACTGCCTCAAGTGCCTTGGAGAGCAGCACCGTAAGGATCAGTGACAAATTTGTAAAGCCTTTAAGCCAAGGACTCAAAAGGACAGAGAAATTTGGCTTAAGGCTATCTTAATGGAGTCTGCCTTGCATCTGGCGTCTGAGCCGACTCGGACTCCATCGGCACTGAGTGTCTCGTTGGTGCAGATCTCTCCGCCGGCACCACAGGCGCCTCGGCACCAAACATATCCGGTGAAAGAAGAAACGCCACCAGCGCGTAGAGCGCTCTCCCTCCCCTGCACCGCAGAAGTGGCCGGGGCCGAGCCCGGAGGTGCTGCAGCTCATGGAGGAGCCACCGGCACTGACTCACAGGGAACCTCCCCCGACTCCTGAGAGTGGGGGACCCCTTGTCCAGGACCCTTCTATGCCGGAGGCATTCGAAGCGGCTCGAGATTTCCCGGCCTTGCCCATGCCTCCAGCCCTCTCTCAGCTGAGAGAGCCAGGGCCTGTGTCCCGGGGCAAACCCGCGATGGATGTCCCCGAAGGGTGGGCATGCCCGGCACCGGAGCAACGGCTGCCCACTACCCGGCGCCGGAGAGTTGAGCTGGATAGCTCCTCTCCTTCATCTTCATCCTTGGATGAGTCTTCTTGGCACCGCTCCCGATCATCGAGACAGCACCGTTCCAGGTCCCTGTCGCATGCTGACTGCTCTCACTGCTCTAGCTCCGACTCGGCACCGTGCTCGGCACTGCTCTCTGGCACCGGGGAAGAGGCGACGAAAGTCTTCGATCCCGCTGCACTGATCATCCTCTTTGTTGGCTTCACCCAAGCATTGGCACCGCAGACGGCACCGCCGCTCCTCGGAATCGTCCAACAGCGGGTCCGGAAGCGGCTGTTCCTGGTGACACCGCCGGGACCGTTCCCCCGGCTCAGGCTCCTGGAGGCCCTGACTCCAGGAAGATGTACAGCCTCTGGCACCAGGTTGGCCCCAGCCCCTGTGGCAATGGCCATACTGGGGGCCTTGGGGAGCCTAGTTTGGGCAGGGAACCACGTTGGCCCCTGCCTCTGTGACCCAGCTTGCTCCCCAACAGGCATCTTCGGTGTAGGAGAGGGACCACTCTGCGGAAGGGGAGTCAGACCCTGGGGAGGGCCCCTCTACAGGACCTCGCCACCTGTCCTCTTCTTCGTTGCCGGATGAGGCGGCCTTCAGGGACCAGGGGGCTCCTCTTATTGATTTCAGAGCTCAGCAAGAGCTCCTGAAACGGGTGGCCTCCAACCTTGACCTGGAGGTTAAGGTACTGGGGAAGAGGTGGACCCCCTCTTCGGGCGTGTGGGGACCCAAGGACCTTCTAGGGTAGCCCACCCCGTTCATGAAAGGGTGTTGCGGCTGGCCAAAGCCGTATGGCAAACCCCTTCCTCAGTTGCCCCAACCTCCAAGGACACCGAGAAGAAGTACTACGTGCCAGCCGAAGGGCACGAGTACTTGTACACTCACCCAGCCCCAGAGACTCTGGTTGTGGATGCCACCAACCAGAGGGAGAGACAAGGGAACCAGAGCGCCACTCCCAAAAACAAGGAGGGTAGGAGACTAGACCTCTTTGGTAGGAAGGTCTACTCCATGGGGGTGCTCCAATTCAGGGTGGCTAACCACCAAGCCCTCTTGGGCAAGTACAATTTGAACCTTTGGGACTCTATGCGAAGATTTGCAGAGTCCCTGCCCCAGGACCAAGTTGCAGATTTTGTCACGGTCCTGGAGGAAGGATTGATGGTAGCCAGCGCAGACTGCTTCAGATGCTGCGGACACAGCCAGCAGGGCAATGGCCTCCGCCATTGCCATACGTCGCACAGCATGGCTCCAGTCCACGGAACTGTCCCAGGAGGTGCAGCACTCCATTCAGGACCTGTCGTTCGATGGAACTGGTCTGTTCTCAGAGAAGACAGACGAGAAGCTGCATGCCCTCAAGGATTCGAGGGCCACCCTCTGCTCCCTGGGACTATATACCCCTCAGGCAGCAAGACTACAGACTCAGCAGCAGCCGCAGCACCCGCTACAGCGGCAGCAGCAGCAACCTCGGCCATCGCCTAGGCCTTTCCCCCCCGTGAGGGGTAGGGATAGGAGCAGGGGTTTCAGGCGATATGTCCGCTCTGGGTCGTCTGCTGCTTCCCACAAAGTACCCTCCCAGGGCTCCAAGGGAAAGCGCCAGTTTTGACGATGCGCCCGAGGGTGGCACCAGTACTTCTCCTCCCCCCTCACCTCCCCGGATTCGCCCCTAGCCTTCAGGGACAGGCTAAGGCCCTACCTTAGCCTGTGGTGGGGCATCACTTCGGACCGCTGGGTCTTGGACACCGTGTACAGGGGTTACGCCCTACAGATGGTGGCTTTCCCCCTCCAATTCACCCCCTTTCCCATCCCTCTTCAGAGACCCATCTCACGAACAATTACTTCAGGTGGTCCACTCCTTCCTGCACAAGGGGGCCATAGAAGTGGTTCCACCCCTTGAGGTGGGGAAGGGGTTCTGCTTCTTCGTTCCCAAAGCCAAGGGAGGCCTCAGACCTATACAGGACCTGCGCACGTTAAACAAGTTCATAAAGAAACTGAAGTTCTGCATGGTGTCCCTAGCGGCCACTATCCCCGTACTGAATCCAGGAGATTGGTTTGCTGCCTTTGACCTGAAGGATGCATACTTCCACGTTTCCATCCTTTCCGCCCACAGGCGCTATCTAAGGTTCATGGTAGCTGGTGGCCACTACCAGTTTACGGCCTTGCCCTTTGGCCTGTATGCCTCCCCCAGAGTGTTCACCAAGTGTGTGGCAGTGGTGGTGGCCTACCTGAGGTGCAGAGGGATCCAGACATTCCCCTAACTGGACGACTGGTTGATAAGGGGCAAGACCAGGTCTCAGGTGTACAAGGCGGTCTCCCTCGTCCAGGCCACCTGCAACAATCTGGGGCTGCTCATCAACGAGCAGAAATCGATGCTGTCCCCAGTACAGCGCATAGAGTTTATAGGGGCATCCCTAGACTCAATTTGGGCCAGAGCCTTCCTCCCATGCTTCAGGTTCGAGGCCATGGCAGCGATCATATCGCAACTACAGAGGTGCCCCATGACGACAGTCAGGCAGTGCCTTCAGCTGTTGGGCCCAACGGCCTCGTGTACATATGTGGTGAGGCTGGCCTGCCTCAGGGTCAGGCCTCTCCGAAGTTGGTTGGCCACGGTGTATGTGCCCAGCAGGCACTCCCTGGACAGAATGGTAACAGTGCCCCCTGCAGTACTGGGGTCACTACAATGGTGGAGGAACCCCAGGACAGTGATGGAAGGGGTTCCTTTCAAGGACTTGACACCCTTGGTCATCCTGATCACAGATGCGTCGGACCTCGGTTGGGGGGCCCACATCAGAGGTGGCCTGAGTACTCAGGGCTGCTGGTCGCAGGAGGAGACTGCCCTCCACATCAATGTAAAAGAACTGAGGGCAGTCAGAGTAGCATGCAAGGTGTTCCTCCATCCTTTATTGGGCAAAATGGTACAGGTGCTGATGGACAACACCGCAGCGATGTATTACATAAACAAACAAGGGGGAGGCGTGCTCCTCAGCTCTGTGCCAGGAAGCGCTTCAACTTTGGGACTTTGCTGTGAGGCACGGATTTTGTTTAACTGCCTTTCACCTCCCGGGGGTCAGGAATGACGAGGCGGACTGCCTCAGCAGGTCGTTTCTACCTCAGCATGACTGGTCGTTGCATCCGGAGGTAGCAGCCAGAATTTTCCGCGAGTGGGGTGTTCCCCGACTGGACCCGTTCGCATTGTCCTGGAACAGGAAGTGCCCGAGGTTCTGCTCGCTCTGAGGTCGTGAGCCGGGCTCCCTCTCTGACGCGTTCCTCATCGAGTGGACGGGGACTCTCATGTACGCTCCCCCCCCCCATCCCGCTCTTACCCAAAGCCCTCTTGAAAATCAAGAGGGACAGAGCAGACGTGATCCTGATTGCCCCGGCGTGGCTCAGACAGTATTGGTTCAACATGCTGCAGGACCTCTCTATCGCCGCGCCGATCGAGCTCCCGTTGAGGCTAAACCTGCTCTCCCAGGACTGAGGTTGCCTGCTGCACCCCAACCTGGACTCCCTGCACCTGACGGCCTGGAGACTCTCTGGCTGACCGAGGAGGAGAGAGCCTGCTCAGAGCAGGTCCAACGCGTGCTGCTGGGTAGCAGGAAACCCTCCACACAGATCGTGTACAGAGCCAAGTGGAGGAGGTTCGCCTGCTGGGCGGAGTCATGGGGCATAACCCCCAGTACGTCCCCTGTGCAGGCCATCCTGGAGTACCTGCTGCAGCTTTGACTCCAGGGTCTAGCATTAACCTCCCTCAGGGTACACCTAACGGCCATCTCGGCTTTCCATCAGCCGTTGGAGGGGCAGTCCCTGTTCTCCCACCCCATGTCGGCGAGGTTCCTCAAAGGGGTTGAGAGGCTGTACCCGCAGGTCTGTGACCCGGTGCCTCCTTGGGATCTCAACCTGGTCCTCGCTAGACTGATGGGGGCCCCCCTTCGAGCCCTTGGCCATTTGCCCCCTGCTAATCCTGTCCTAGAAGGTGGCCTTCCTTGTGGCCATTACCTCGGCTAGGAGGGTCTCTGAGCTAAGAGCTTTAACCTCGGAGCCCCCCTATACCGTGTTCTTCCGGGGTAAGGTGCAGCTGAGGCCACATCCAGCCTTCCTGCCTAAGGTAGTCTCCCAATTCCATTATAACCAAGACATTTTCCTCCCTGTGTTTTTCCCTAAACCGCATGGGTCGGAGGAGGAGAGGAGACTACACACCCTGTATGTGAGGAGGGCACTGGCTTTCTACTTGGAGAGGACGAAGCCGTTCCAGAAGACCACGTGGCTCTTCATTGCGGTGGCAGACAGGATGAAGGGATCCCCGGTTTCCACCCAGTGCATCTCCAGATGGATTACTGCCTGCATCAAGTTCTGCTACAAGCGTGCAGGCGTCCAACTCCCAGGGATGGTGACGGCACACTCAACGAGGGCCCAGGCCGTGTCAGCGGCATTCCTGGAAAGGGTCCCCCTGGGTGACATCTGCGGAGCTGCCACCTGGTCATCGGTGCACACCTTTGCCTCGCACTACACCATCGTCCAGGAGTCAAGGGAGGATGCGCGAGTCGGCAGAGCCGTGCCGAGGGCAGCTCACCGGTGACTCCCACTCACCTCCAGGTATGGCTCATTAATCACCTAAGTGGAATGCATATGAGCAATCACTCGAAGGAGAAAACATGGTTACTTACCAGTAACTGTTGTTCTTCGAGATGAGTTGCTCATATCCATTCCACACCCACCCTCCGTCCCCGCTGTCGGAGTTAGCAGAAGGAAGGGACTGAGGAGGGGAGGGGCTGGCGGCGCCCTATATACCGCTACATGAGGGCAGCACTCCAGGGGGCGCCGGGACCGGCTCCTACAGGGGCTGCTAGGGGAAAAAGTTGCCCGGGAATTGTGCACAAGGGTGCGCACACACCTAAGTGGAATGGGTGTGAGCAGCACATCTTGAAGAACAACAGTTACTGGTAAGTAACCATGTTTTACATAACTAGCTAATTTCATGTCGACACAGCACAGCAGTGTAGACCTGGCCCCTCTCGCTTCCAGTATGTGGGGGTGCAGGAGACAGGCCCTAGCATTCAGCCTCTGTTCCTTATTTTATATCTGTTGACCATTTGGACAGTAGACATTAATCCAGGCATGTCCAGGTGGGCTCTGCTGAGTCACCAGGTTGCTTAATCCTTTCCCCCCTCACAATACAAGTGAGTCATAGAGTTGAGCAGAGTTGACTAGTCTTGTGTAACAGTCATTGTATTGTAAATCCTTTGTTTACAACTCCTTTGTTGTTTGATGGCTACTGAGTCCCTCCTGGTTGGGGGTGTCTTCTCTGCTGTTACTAGCAAGCTTATAGCATATTGTAATAACAGGAAAATCCTATAACATGATACTAGCAATATGCATATTTTGACAGCACAATGGGTTTTAGTAGATTATGACTTTTCATTAGATATCTTGCATAGCAAGCTTAATATGAATTATTACAACTGTACAGAAATGATGATTATGTGGTTTACAGTATGGTGGTTTGGGACACAATGTGTCACAGTAAGATAAAGACTGAGTTCTATATGCTGAGAGAATTTTCTTTTACCTTACAAATTCTTGTATGAGTAACTTCTGTGAGCAATGCTGCTACTTAATTTTTGGTTGATTATTTAATCTTCATTTTAGAAGACATAAAATTCGTTCAAAACATTGGTTAAATTTTAAAAATATTAATCTGAATCCTTTACTTAGAAGTGAACAAAGTTCCTTTTAGCTAGGAGAGAAATAAAAGTCACGACAAATAGGCATTTCACATAAATGAACAAGACAAAAACACTAATCATGTAGCAAGTATTATCAGTAATCCAGAATAATAAATCATCCTCTCTCCATTAAAAGGAGTCACTGCTGCTACTGCTCACAGAAACTAGTTTCTACTCTTCTTCAGAGAGAAGCAAATTCTGATTCAGTACTTTCATCAGAGAAGGAACTTGTACTTAAGAGGATGCTGGGAAAAAGTCTCAGAAAAATGAGATTTTATCAAATGTCTTTTGTCTGCAGTCTCCAGTTGCCAGGTACATATGACCAGTGTGCCTGAAGTACATAGAAGTCAAACACCTGGAGACCCAACTGTGCACAGAGTCTAGAAATGTTTGGTATCTCCAAAACTTCTTACGAATAGGCATACTACTCATTAAATTCTGCCAGGCCCACAAGAAAAAAAAAATATAAAGCTCCGTGTTGACTACCTCTCATTGTCACCACCAGTGTTTGCTAGATGCACAGAGACATTGCTGCAGTTGCAACTGGCCCCTCTGAGCCCATTTATTGGGTCCCTGCTTCCCTGTTGCAATCTTGTATCTGGAGCTGTTGGGACATCTCAGCAAGGCTTCAGTGGACACCAAAACATATACAGCAAAAACACAGGAATTTTGTCACTCAGCCTACTCTGAGTAGTGAGTACTAAGCAGCATAAGAGCGAAGAGCATTCTCATTCACCGAGAACCATACTTCTATGATAATAAGCCTAGTAAGCCTTTCTCTCTGTGTAGAGAATACCAGGAAATCCAAGCCTAATTGCCCCCAGGTTTTTGAGGAAGAAGGGGAAATTTCTGAATCATTCTTCTTGGAACTGTACACTGAAGACACCTACCTGAGTATTTTTAATATTGAGGACAGAAGCAGGATAGAGCTCAAGGTTCTTGTCTCAATGTATTGCACTACTTACTGTAATAAAGAAAAATGTTTTTCCTAATCATTACAAAAATGAAAGACTTGTCCCCATGTATTCCAAAGCAGAGGACAAAAAGAATTAATTCTATTTGAAAAGGGCCCTGACAATATATCATATCTGACAAAGGTGTTTAATAAATTATGTAAAACTCCCAAAGGATAAGTGGAATTTTTGAATCTCCTTATGAAACTCTTTATGAATTCCCATATTTCAGAGGGCTCTAAGAAATTGTATATTCACTTAAAGGGAACAACTTCTTTATCTGACGTGTAAGACAGGAAGATGAAAGCACTTTAAAGGAGGTGTGTGTTTGATGCAGGTGCCAAGGGCTTGAAGGCAGATCTAAATGAATCTTTTCTCACTAAAGATGTTGCCATTTGGGTGAGGAATGTTGAAAAGGCTCTAGTTTTCCAAAAGAGAATTTTAAACTATAGCAAAGAATCTGGGTTGTGCCATCATACCTACTGATTTTCTAGCCGATGTTACTGTGAATTCTTTTCAAGATATTGTGCTAAATCCATGGCTTGTGGACTCTCAGAATTCTGACTTTGCCTGTGGTCACCATGTTGCATTACAGAAGAAAGATTTTCCTTATCAGTGAGCAGATGTATACTTTGTGGTGGCCTAAATAAATATCTTACAGTTTTTTCCTAGTTTGAAAGCTTTCCTTCATGGTAGTGAAGACAATACAAATTTCCAAACTCAATCCAGTAATGCTTAAAAAAACAAAAAGCATTTTCAGATCTTATCAGTCTTACCAATCAAATTCTATGGCTCAGGATGCTACAGTAGATACCAAGGGTTAGGAGAAGATCTATCACTGTACATCCAAAACCCTGAAGATCTCCCCCAATACACCTCATTCATTTTAGGGGAAAAATTACCTGTTTTCTCAGAGTGAAAAATCTAAAATGAAAAAATGTGGTTTTGCATGGTGTCAAGCAGTTGTTATATAAAATTTGCCTCATTTTCTCAAGGTTTTTAAATGTACTTTATCTTTCCAATCATTGCAAAAAGAGATGCTCTAAATCAATTTATATAACATCTCCGAGATATTTGTTCTTTTCTGTCTCTTCAGATCAGCTAGCCAAAGGCACTTGTTTTCTGCTTTTTCTAGTACCGAAGTGTTCAGGAGGCCTCAGAGCAATCTTAGATCTCAGATGACTAAACCTGCTTTATAGAATATGGGAGAGACAAGGTGGGTGAGGTAATATCTTTTATTGGATCAACTTCTGTTGGTGAGAGAGACAAGCCTTTGAGCCACACAAAACTCTTTGTCAGGTTTGGGAAAGGTACCACAGCTAAATGCAAGGTGGAACAAATTGTTTAGCATAAGTAGTTAGAACATATTGTACGGGACCAATCAAGTGAGATTGGTCCATTTAACGGCTCTGTAGTCATAGGTTAAAAAGATGGGGTTAGTGGGTTACATATTGTTGTAATAAGCCATAAATCTAGTGTTCCGTTCAGTCCATGATTTTCAGTGTCTAGCAGAGTTATGAATTTAAGCTTCCAGGCTCATCTGAAAGTGTTGTGCAGGTTTTCTTTAAGGATGCAGACTGACAGGTCTGATATAGAATAATCACTTTGAGAGAAATGTTCTTCAGATGATAGGGTGGTTTTTGTTTTTTATCATTTTCCTTGTGAGTTCATTCTAGAGCATAGTAATTGTCTGGTTTTACCTACATAATTGTTTGGGGCGCATTTAGTGCACTAGATGAAGTATACCATGTGTTGTGATAGGCATGTGTAAGACCCATGAACCTTGAACAGTGTTTGTGAGAGGCGTTGATCATTGTAGCAGTGGAGATAAGTCTGCGGGTTTTGGATCTGTTATTCCAGCAGGTTCTGGTTCCACTTTGAGTATATTTAGAATATCATCGTATTTTACAATACAAGAAACATGAAATGGAATCCCTTTGATATATAATAGCAGTTGTACGCCATCGTGAACTTTCAGAATCTATAGTTTTTCAAAACACATTTAAATATCTCTTGCACATCTCATGTGAAATGTATAAAAATGAAGCTCAACTGATAGCCTTTTCATTATGGAACCCTTTGGGGAGAGTATGTTGCCCTTCTGAAAGAAGAATTACCCATCCTGAAATGGGCAGAAAAGAAACTTTTAGCATTTAGTCATTCACGTAGTTGGGAAAATAAACATCACTACAGACTCGCTGAGTCTTTCCACCATGTACCTTAAGCCATGGAGGAGCCTTTTTCACATATTTCCCCTAATTTGTAGGGTATAGAGAACTCACGAGAGATTTGGCTATTTCCCACAATTGCATGGTGTAACTATTCTTCAGTAGATAAATGGAACCACATTAAAAGGCATAGACAAATTATCTGTTACTTTTTAAAAATCACAACACTACCCATACATTCTCTTTCAATCCTTATTCCCAAGAAAATTGCCCCAACTTGCTCTCCAGGAGTCTGGCTTGTGGACCTGACTCTTTGGACCATGGAGAATCCTTGCTGACAACCTTTTGTCTTGAACTGATCTAACATGACAGTTTTCAGCTGTCTGTCACTGTGTCATGGTTTGTACCTGAAATGCCAAGAGGCATTTGGCTCAGAAACTAGCACTCCTCTCAAATCTTGAAGTCAAGTAGCCAACAGCTAGAATAACAGTCTCTTTGTGATGTGCTACTTTTTATGATGAAAGGGAAATACACCTGTGGAGTTTAAGTGTTAATTCTAATTTTTGTGATTTTTCTTCAGTGTAACAAAGTAGTCTTTGGAGATGTTCCCATCTTCATTATAAAGAAGAGTAACTTTCACGTTAATCAGGAGGCATCCTTCTCTTCCTTCTCCCTGAACCTGAAATATGTAAAATAAATTTAAAAAAATTAAAATGTATTAAATGATGCAGTCTAAAGTCCTTAAATTTTACTTGGAAGAGAGAACATCCAGACCACTTAATCCCATCATTGCCTGTTTAAAAACAGAACAGAAAGGCAAAACTGCTTCCAAAGCATTAATTTTTTTTCATTAATTCATTCACCTATTTGTGAAGCATACCTCCAAGAAGAGTTCATTTCCAGGAAAGAACATCAAACAAATGGTTTCAGGACTAAAATTAAGTAATCTAATATGTTTTAAAAGAGGGGGGAAATCAGTAGGTATATTTCTTATGTCCCTAGTTCACCTCCATTCAGTACTGGAGGTTTTCAGAAAAGATAATTTCCCACTACTGGTAAACTCTTTATCAGAGAAAAGATACAATCTCCTGATGGCTTTTGTTTTGCATCAGTAGTGATGGTGTTAACAAGGTCTCTTAGTGTGTTAGTTCTATGGAAGTCATTTTCCTTAATATTGTATACATTAGCAGCAGTGACCCCTTGAAACAGGAGAATTTTCTCCCAATTTCTACATGTCTGTCAATCACCCATGAAGAGTGGGAGGGAGGGAAACAGGTAGGGAAACTTTTTTCATTTATGTCATCATTCAACATTTGCTGATCTCCCTGATGCTGAAGACAGTCTTATGGATGGATAAAAGCGTAATAGTTCAACATTTTTAGGGTACAATTTCCTAAAATATAGAGAGCACGTTATCAATGTTTCGCACGTGAGATACATGCATAAATAATATTAAGAAATACATAGCAATCTAAGAATTGCTATACTGCATCAGCTTGCTAAACTTGTCCAATATCCTGTGTTAGACAGTAGCCAATATCAAATTCTTCAAAGGAAAGTACAAAATACTCCCTACAATTATGGAATAACTCATCCGTAATAGGAGTTATTTCTTAATCTTGTCAATTAGTGAATAGTTGTAGATCCTTTTTTTTTTTAATGCTGACAAACCTGGATATAGCCATTATCCATATAAATATCTAATTCTTTATTCAGTCCTAGAAAGGTCTCAACAGGAATATCTGGTGGCAATAACTCCACAAATTAATTATGTATTGTATAACAAAGTTTTCCCTCTTATTGATTTAAAATTTACAAACTTTTTCAATTATGTCGAATATCCCCCTGGTCCTTGTATTATAAGAAATGGTAAACAGGAGCACTTGGTTTCCCTCTGCAAGCCATTAATTTTTTTGTGATTCTGTCATATTCTCCCTTTATAACAGTTCCAATGTTTTTGGTTTCTCTCATGGATATCTTTCAGTTCTCCAGTTATTTTTGTCACCTGACTCTGAATCCCTTCTATTTCTGTTACAACTTTTTTGAGATGCAGTGACCACTTCTGAACATGGTAATCCTGGTGTGGGCATTTTGTTGATTTATTATAACGGCATCATGTTTACCTTACATTTATACATGCTAACGTTGTGCCAGAAGAGGAGTGTAGACCCAGATGGGCTGAAGTGGCTGCTGCAGGACCTGGGAGCAGGGAATGGAATCAGGAGGGACTTTAATGAGCCCAAGAGCCTCTGTAGCCCTCCTTCCCAGCCCTCAGCTTGCTGTTCCCCCACCTCATTGAGTCTCACTCCCTTCCCTTACTCCCCCTTCTATCCTTCCAGCCCCCATTTTCAGGGCACTTAGAGTCTCCAGCTGGGATCCCAATGCCCTCTCCTCACGTGAGAGATGATGGTATCCTCACTGTACCAGATATTGGAAGCCAAAACTCCATTCCCCATCTTCTTTAGGAGATGCCTTTTTCTAATCTGCTTCCAGTTCCTGTTTATCAGGGAACCAGACCCCTATTGAACAAGCACCTGCTAAATTGTAACATGAATTGTACAATTTAATCTACCCACCAGGCCCCTGAGATGTGGAAAAGAAGGTGAAAATACCCACGGCACCCATGCCAACACAGTAATTCTATCCCAGCCCCAAAAGGGAAAACCTGGTCCTATTTTAGTCCCAAAGAGGAAGGATTTGTTCATCCTGGATGCAAAATAGCAGCTTGAACAGGGGGAAGGGTTTATAAGCCTGCTCCTGGAGTGTATAAGAGCCAATAGGATTATGCCATTCCTTTTCTTGCTCAATCAGCCAGGGAGCCCCCCTTTTCAAGCCCATGAGGAGGACAGAGAGAAAAAGGAGGGATGCACTTTTTAAGGGGGCAAAGGTTTTCTTTCCTCTGCTGGCATAGTCAGTCTCCCCACCTCTGAGGTGGCAGGAATGGGGCAAGTTGTTTGCCATTTTGGCTACTGCAGTATGTTTCAAGGAGGCTTTCATTGAACTGTCCCCAATGACAGCTATGTCTTTTTTCTGAGCAGTTAGTAACTTTCAATTAAGAACCAAGAAATGTGTAGGGTGGTTCATATGGTTACTTCTAATGTGCATTTCCTTAAATTTGACACACACTGAATTTGGTGTCATTATATTGCTCATTCATATAGCTTTATTAGGTCCCTCTGAATAGATATATTAAACAACACCAATCCTAGCATGCAACTCTGGAGCACCTCACTGTTCAACTTTCTTCATTATCACCATTTGAGAGATGAAATAGAAAGGAATGTACACTCCTAAATCTTGTAATTTTTTAACAGGATTTGTGCTTGCACCAGATACATATTAAATGGAAATTATCCCGATCCCATAAATCCCATGTAAAAAGAATAACTTTGTCTTTAATGAATTTTTTATTGTCTTTATTTTAATCAGCTTTTTTTTTATTTGAAGAAAATTACTTGGATGAAAATGAATTTAGTATTAAATCTTGGCTGGTGTAAAATGTATATGTAGGGTGCTGGACTGGCTAAAACTGTTAAATTATGGAAAATCATAACTAAATACCTCAAAGAAATACTTTCCATTTAAACTGAGTAAACAGCCAAAAGTATCTGACCTTCGTGGTTTTAGTGGAAAAATTCTTTCAAAACAGATGCTAATGAAAATGCAATATTTTGTTTTCAAATATTAAGCATGGTGTTTTAGTGAAAACTTACATTTTAAAAATGCTTACATATTGTTTTTTTCTTTTCAGAACAATTAAAATAGAGGTGTATGATTGGGAGAGAGATGGAAGGTAAGATGCTTCTGTATTACAGATCAGTATGAATGTATTGTGAAGGTTTTATATATTTAAAAATCAGTTGTAGGAGTTAATTGTTCTGTATATGCAAACTTAATAGTCATTGACATTAATGAGAATTAAATACGTGTATCAAGAAAGGAATATAGTTCCTCATAATTAATTTTCTTGCTTCAACTAATATCCTTTTTAGATTATTGTAGAAAAGGCTCAATCCTTGCATAATTTCCAAAGCTCACAAAAGATATGAGAGCTGTTTGGACTTTGCCACGTGGAAGCTACTCTCTAATAGTAATAATTCCAAACTGGGTCTGCAAGTTTGTTTGTTACTGTAAACCATAGGCTATAGTAATTCTGATGGGCATAGTAGACCTGTGGAGTATGGCGGGAGCTCTTCACGTGAGCTTGTTTCAAGATAAAGATTTGTTGTGGCTCAGGTTTGCTTTCCATAACAGGCTCACCTTTCTTTTAGGTAGGTCAGTCTTTCACAGTGTCATCATCTGCTGTCTTCTGGGGTTTGAGCAGGCAAGAACATCACTGGTATCTTTCACTGTAAATATTCCATTTTCCATGGAAATGTCCATTTTGATGAAAATTACTTTTGTCAAACTTTTTGAACAAAATATTTCAACCAACTCTATTATTATTTATTTATAAAACTGTAGCAGCTAGAGGCCCCAATAAGGGATTAAGAACTCATGCTTAAAAACCAAACTTTGCAAGCTACACTACTTGGCTAGAAGTTTGCCTCTAAAGTCCTTCTCTTTCTTGTTTCATTTTCCATGATACTAACAAAAACTTTGAGAATAACAGCTATACCCTTCAATTCTAGGCTCAGTTCTCTGATGTCATCTTTGATTCTTTCCAAAGAGAATGTGGTGGTGGTGATGTGCGATAATAGAGCTGTGAGTAGGTTCACTTCTGCTTTATTTGCAATACTACCCACTCTGCATCACACTTTTTTATTCTTTACAGAGAGTACAATATCATGCTGCCTTTATTCTGAACATTTTGCCTATTATGCTTAGCACTTGGTCACCACGTTTGAAACGTGCCTCTTCTCAAAATCCTCTTTATTAGTCTCATTGCTCAGTGCATAGCCCTGTTTACTGCCCTTTGATAGTTGCTCCATTGCTCTCCAATTCACTTTTCCAGGATCAGGTGACTCCTTAAAGTGATGAGGTAAAACCAGATTTATTTTTCCCATTTTGCCAACTCTTTCTTTCATCTTTCACATTGTATGTTTTCCTTCATTGTGGTGATCTTCACTTGCACCATAGCGTATTTGCAAATTTGTCAATGAATCTTTTTTACTACCAGATCTGTCTCTGAATTCTCAATTGATTGCTATGTCCTTGAACCTTCTCTTTGAACAGTATAATGACTAGCTGGTAGTTCATGTAAAGTACATCTTTTAATATTTGTGCTAGAACATAAAAAAGGTATATCCTTTGCATCTTCCTGCATGTGTTCTCTTGGATTAGCTTCTTACCTTCACCTAATGATTTCACTCTCTTTTATATCTGATAACTTTCATATAAAATATTAGAGGTTTAATTATTTTATGTGATGACTGTTTTTTTATTTTAAAAAATTATTCTTCCTCAAAAATTAAATTATCCTTTTTGTAGTACCTGATCCAGTCTTTAACTAAAGTCTTTTCCATCTAATGTATTTCTCCTGACTAATTAATTCCTCTTGTGCAATCCAGTCAGATTTTACATTCTAAATAAGCAAACTTATCCTACCTGTTCTGCCAGCTCATTTCCCTATTGCTAATGAACTAAAACAAATTATTTGCTTTCTATATCAATTTTGCCTTCTCAGCTGTCTTTCCAGACCACTCAGTTTATAAACACTTCTTCTAGTCACATGCTAATAAGGCTCTCCCTGTGCAAATGACTCCTCTTAATGCAAATTCATCCCTCTTGCTAAGGCATTCCCTGAACAGGCAAAATAATGTTTTCCAGAAATTAAAATTAGTAAAGGAAAATTACTGAATTTGTATTAGCAAAACTGGCTCTTGATATCCAAGGCAAGCTGAGCTGTGTTTACCTCTTCTACTGTTCCCCAGCTAGATTTCCCTGACCCCTTGAAAACGTGATGTTTCTTCTTCGAATGCTGTCCCTGTAGGTGCTCCACTGCAGGTGTCTGTGCATCCTGGTGCTGTTGATTGGAGATTTCTGCAGCAGTACCTGTCTGGGCCACACATGCGCAGCACATGTCTCCTGCTGCTGTTGGTGCCTCAACCACCACTTGTGGCCCGACCTCTCAGTTCCTTTTCAACTGTCCTTGGACTGAGACAGAGCTCCACAGCTATCTTTGCTAGGAAAATAAAACGCAATTAAATTAGTCAGAAGTAGTTTACTTAGTTTAGTAAGGATACATTAGTAATAGAGTAGACCATAAGTTTTAGTTAGCTTAAAAACAAAAAACAATTTTCTTTCTTTTCTCTAAGTCTCCAGTCCCACCTTAAGTATATAATTACTTCTACTTGGAGGACTATACAACAAAAAAATGCCTGGCTCCCCAAAATTCAAAAAATGTGCCTCATGAAGAGACGTGATGCCCATCTTGGACAGCCACTCGCTGTGCGCTAGATGCCTTGAAGAAGGACACATCTCCACAAAGTGTATTCATTGTACTGATATGAAGGCGAGAGCAAGGTGCAGTAGGGACCTCCAATTGAAGCTTATCTTACACGAGAAATCCTTTAAACCTGCATCTGAACCTTGTTCTGACACAAAGAGAGAGTTGGACAAGACCCATTCCTCCACAACAATGAGGAAAAGGGCCCCAATCTCATAGCAGAGAGACATGCCGAAAAGGAAACTGTTAAGTCCTTGGAAAGTATTTGTATTCTGAGAGAAATCAGCACAGAACACAGAGAGATGCAAACCCATGAAAAGTCTTTATTGAACTAACAGTAAAACCAACCAAAACTGGTTCAGCTATCCCCTAATAGACTAACTCTATTGCTATGGCAACAAACTCTTCTCTGTTGCTACGGCAACTTAGGCAATTAAGCAAGGGACAAAACATACAACATATTTCTCCCCCATTAATGAAAACATCCATTTAACAGAACAACCACTAAACTAGGGAATGAGGGTAGACTGCCTCAATTCCTGGCTAAACCCTGGGGATTATTTTGCCCTTTATTGTGGGTTTGCCCTAGCTAAAGATCCAGCTGATGAGAAGGCCTTCTCTCTCCAAGTGGATTATGGAAAATTCTGGTGTTCTTGCACTGGAAAGTGTTATCGGTGCAGGTCTAAAAAATGGGCTCAGGAATCATAGATCAAACAGGTGAGGATGTTGTATCTGCTCGAACAGGAGAGCGGGCTGTATCTGCTGCAGAGGTAGCTGGAAAAGGGGAATCAGGAACATGTGACTCTTGCTCGATGATATCTCACCTGTAAAGGTGAGGTCAGACAGTTCAACTAGAGATGTGTCTTTGGGACATGTATGACCTGGCAGCAACTGATCTACATGTCACTGCCAGATGAGATCATCTGCAGTCTAGACAGTGTAGGAAATAGGTCCTGTTTGGGTGGTGATTATAGCTGGAACCCATTTAGCTCCAGAAGCATAGTTCCAAGCTAGGACAGGCCGTCCAGGACTTCTGCTCTGTGCGCATGTCCGATTACTTGGTTTTGCTGTTGATGTTGCACAACTTGTCGTGCTTTGGCGGGTTTTAGCAGATCAAAGCAAGTGCTCCGCTGTTGTCCCATCGTTAGAAAGACTGGGGATGCTTTGGTCATAGCATGAGGTGTGTTTCTGCAGGATAGTAAGAAGGTGTCCAGACACTTTTGAATGAACGAATGTCCTGTTGCAGATCTTAAAGCTTGTTCCATGGTCTGCACAAACCTTTCAGCTAATCTATTGTTGGATGGATAATATGGTGCTGAACTGATGTGATGTATCCCATTTGCTTTCATAAAATTTTCAAACTTCAGAGAGATGAACTGTGGTCTGTTGTCCCTCACAAGTTGTTCTGGCAGACTGAAACGACTAAATATTTCACGCAGTTCCTGGTTAGTAGTTTCAGCAGTAGTGGATGGCATTACAGAGGCTTCTGGCATTTAGAGTGGGCATTTACAACAAGTAGGAACATGCTTCCTTCAAATGGGCCACAGGTTTTCAGGCCAGTCCCCTGGGTGTAGGGGCACTAACTGAGGTATGTTCCTCACACTCTGACATGAAGTACAAGATCTGGCCTTCTCTTCAATGGCACTGTCCAGGCCAGGCCACCAAAAGTAGCTTTGTGCAATTTCTTTCATGAGCACTCTTCCACAGTGACCAGAATGTGGCTGGTCTAACATCTGTGATCTCAGTAGCAGTGGAATAATGATGTGCATCCCCCACAACAAGCAACCAGAATGTACTGATAACTCCATCCTCTTGAACATGTATGGAAGGAGGTCAGGTGAGACCTTAGAGTCCTGTAGAGATGTTCCATGCATCAGTATGTCCATAACTTGGGACAGTACTAGTTCAACACGAATTGCCTTTACTTGAGTAACACTGATGGATGTGTTCTCTACCTTTTCAGAGTAGAAGATTTCTTTTTGGCCAATATCTTGATATTTAAAAGGAAGCCTTGAGAGACCATCTGCATTGCAGTGCAGAATGGATTTCCAATAGCTTGATTTCGTGTGTGCGGAAAGCAACAATGCCCACCGTTGCATATGGCTAGCAGCCAATGGTAGAATGCTTTTGTGTTGTCCAAAAATTGATCTTAGAGGTCGATGGTCAGCGGGAAGTGTAAACTTCCATCCAAACAGGTACTGGTGAAATTTCCGAATTCTGAAAATGATTCCCAGTACTTCACTTTCGATTTGGGCGTAGTTAGTTTCTGGTTTGCTTTAGGTGCATGAAATGAAAGCAGTGGGTCTCTCCTCCCCCGAAGGCATAATGTTTGACACGACCACTCCCACACCAGAAGAGGAGGCATCACAGGACAACTGTAGAGTTAAGGATGGATCAAAATGCATCAGAACCTCTGAATATAGCAATGCACGTTTAGCCTTGTTAAATGCAACATCACAGGCTTCAGTCCACTTCTAGATCTTGTTCTGGCCACGGAGTTCGTGTGCTGGTTTTAGTAATGTTGCTAACTGTGGATTATGGCACAGTTCTGGTTTTCAGAGATTTTGGTTGGCTGTCAGGCTTAATCAATTTCACAGTGATTTCCATTCATACTTCCCAGGTCCTCTCCAAAAACAGCAGCATGTTTCTTTAATTCAGCTGCCAGATCTGTTTCCTCTAGTCATCCTGTGCACTTCTGCCCAGTTCAGCTGGATCTTCCTAAACCATGTGACCTTCCCATTAAGGCTGGGTAATTGCTAAATTGCCACTGTTTGTGGTGGAAAGGCAGTCTGTCCATTGAGTTCCACCTTAACATCAATAGTGCCCAACATGGGTACAGCTTCTGCAGTGTATGTCTTCCGAACACTTTTTGTCGGCTTAAGCGGGCGATGCTTTACCTTCTCCTTATACACGGTGTCTGAGACCAGTGAAACTGCTATGCTGGTGTCCAGTTGCATACATACAGATTTACCTTCCAGCAGTGGGGTTACGCAGTATTCATGGACAAGACATGGAGTGGCACTTCTTTTTCTGACTGGGTGTCACTGTGATCATTCAGAGTCTGCTCTATTGCATGCAGATTTTCCTTTTTGGTCCACCAGACATCAGGCTTTTTTTCCTCCAGTTTGCCTGTTCTGTTTGACTCTTCTTTTTTATTTTTGCAGGCATGCGCAATATGTCCCATTTTGCCTCATTGTCAACACACTAGATCTTTACACCAGCATTCCGATGCATGGTGACTTAGCTTTCCACAGCGGTAACATTCCCAGCTCCCCACTGTCTTGTTGGTAGGTTTTTGTGACACTATGCATTCTGGTTGATGCAATTTGGGCTTCCTTTGCGACCAGTTCCATAGAGATTGCAATTTCAGTGGCCTTCTGCCACGTGAGCTGGGCCTTTGTGAATAGGTGCATCTGCATTGCTTCATTGTGCAGACCAAACACTAACAATCACGCAGGGTGTCATTTAACACATCATTAAATTCACAGTGCTCAGCAAGCTTCTTCGGAGCTGCTACAAATTGCATAGTTGTTTCACCTTCTTCTTGATTCCTTTTGTGGAACCTAAATCTCTCTGTAATTACCAGCAGTTTTGGAGAAGAATGTGCCTCCAGGATTTTCATGATGTTAGTGTAAGATTTTGTCTTTCACTTATCAGGGTGCACTAAGCTCTGCAATAAAGTATAGGTTTTAGCTCCTATAACACATAAGAAAATAGGCACCTTCTTTTCATCTGTAATTTCATTTGCAATAACAAAAAACTGAAAGCGCTCAGTGTATGAGTTCCAATTCTCTAGCATCTCATCAGAATGACCTGGGGACCCGTAATTGTAGCCATTGCTGCCTCTCTTTTTTCCTTCCCTTTCTTTCTCTTGTCTTTTAGTGTCTTTTTATTCATGTGTGTTGGGGTTGCTCACACACAATTGCTGGTGTGTTCCATTCAGTAGCACTGTTCCCAGTCTGTCTGCTTCACTTCAGTTAGAACAAAGCAGAGCCTGTTTTAGTTTCAGTTTGAATTGTCAATGTAAACAGCCCAGCCCCCAAAACAGCAAAAAGGTTTTTTTCCTTACATGACTTTTATTTCTTTGCCAATGCAGCACAGGTCGAACCCATCCTCCATTGCCACTTTTGTTATGTTAAATCCTTGGAAAGTACTTGTATGCAGAGAGAAATCAGCACAGAACACAGAGAGATGCAAACCCATGGAAAGTCTTTATTGAACTAACACTAAAACCAGCTAGGGCTGGCTGAGCTATCCCATAATAGTCTAACTCTATTGCTATGGCAACAAGATAAGCTTTGTTCCTACGGCAACCAATTGCCAATTAGGCAAGACACAAAATATACAACAAAAACGGTCCTGCCAGATCTCTACCGCCTGTGCTGTCTGCCTCAAGGGTGAGCACTTTTGATGTCTCTGGCACCATCTGCACCAATAAGACATCAGCGCCAACAAAGTCAACGATGCCGAAATGCAGCCTCAACGCTATCACGGCACCACCAAAATTAGTATTGAAATTCAGCACGGCGCTCATGGCACCAACCACAGTGCTGACACAGTTGGCACTGAGCAAAGTGGCACGGAAATCAAAAATACCACACAACAACAAGAGCGCATCAAATTCAATGGCACAACAACTGCAATAACAGTGTGAAGCGGGAGACGGTTCAGTAACATCAATGCCACATTCACCGCTATTTGGCAGTGACTGATCACCCACAGCTCAGGATGATATCTCCTCAATTGCAACCCCCATTCACAAGCAATGATGATGATAACTTGCATGTGAGAGTACCTTCCCACCACACCACTCACCCTCCAAAAGGTGGGACTCAGTTGCTTCATCTGGATCCAAATCCTAAATGAAGCAGATGATGAGGGAGTTGTTTAAACGCTCATGTGTGATGCCACAAATGCCGTTTCCTCAGCAATGGCTGCCATGGGATCCATGGGCTAATTTAAGAACGCAATTCAACAATCCCAAGACACCAAGGAGGGACGAACTAAGATTGCTTCCACCATCAACAGCACAAGAACCCCTGGTGGACCCACTGTAGGACATGGATGAGGGTGGAGAACAAGACACCTCACCACCCCATAACTCCTCCTTATCGCCTGATCAGGTGATAACGCCACTGCCACCTATGACTGTAGATGGTTTCAAGCAGTTCCAAGATCTTTTAAAAAAAGTAGTGATAAGCCAAGACATACCACTAGAGGAGGTAGCCAAAGCCAACAAAAACTTCTCCACATCTTGTACACATCCACTAGTAGCAAAATTGCACTGCAAATAAATAATGTGCTAATGGAACCTGGCGAAGTCATCTGGCAGATACCAGCAGCAGTCCCAATTACCTGCAAAACGGTTGACTGAAAATATTACATCCCAACCAAGGGTATGAAGTTTCTTTTCATTCACTCTCCTCCTAATTCATTGGTTGTGGATGCTGCCAATCAAAAGACCAAAAAAGATAGTATAAATCTGTATCACAAGACAAAGACAGTAAGAAGTTTGATCTATTTGGATGCAAAGTATATTCCTATGAAACACTGCAATTTAGACTGGCCAACTATAATGCCCTTTTATCAAAGTATGATTACAACAACTATGCCAAACTATATGATTTCGTCAACCACTTGCCAGAAGACACACACGACTAGTTCAAAGCTGTAGTGAGCCAGGGCCAGTTGATCACTAGAACATCTCTGCAGGTAGCTCTAGACGTCACAGACAGAGCAGCTCGTACAACAGTGACTGCCATGTTCATCCATCGTGCCTCATGGCTCCAGTCCTGGTGCATCCTAAGGAACCTACAATTAAAAATAGAGGACCTACCCTTTGATTGAGAGAAATTATTCTCTAAAAAGACAGATGAAGCCCTCCATTTAATGAAGGACTTAAGGGTGTCCAAAAATTCAAGATGGTAACCCTAGCCACAATAATCACATCTCTAGAACAGGGAGATTGGTTCTCAGCCCTACACCTGCAAGATGCTTATTTTCACATTACAGTACATCCATCACACCAGCAATTTCTCTATTTCACCATTGGGGAACAACATTACCAATACTAGGTACTACCTTTTGGCCTTTCCACTGCACCATGGATATTCTCCAAGATATTGCAGTCATGGCAGCACACCTATGCAGACAAGGGATCATTATCTTCCCATAGCTGGCCGATTTGTCTCTTGAGAAGCTTCACAAATACAAAATCAACACAAAATACACAAAACACCACAGACTTCTTCCACAGCTTAGGTCTTCAAATAAACAAACAAAAATCGACCATGGTACCCACTCAACAGCTGGAATTTATTGGAGTATACCTCTACTCCACAAAAGCAAGAGCATCACTACTGACACAAAGATTCCTCACACTAATGAATCTCATGACAGTAGTAACAAACAGCCTGTACATCACAGCATGCTCTGGCCTACAACTTTTGGGACATGTGGCAGCCACTACGTTTGTGGTACAGCATGCCAGATTGCACATATGATGCCTGCAAGGACGGCTGAAATTTAGTCTACATACCATCCAGATGCAGTCTAAACATCTGGTACTACCCTCCAAAACCAAGGACTCCTTACACTGGTGAACAAATCTAGAGAACATCTACAATGGCGTACCTTTCCAATGATACCAGCCATCTGTGATAATCACAACAGATGCTTCACTCATAGACTGGAGTGCCCACATGCAGAATTACACCATCTAAGGGTAATAGTTTCCATCAGAAACCCACCTGCACATCAACTTGCTCAAGCTAAGAGCGGTGCGCAGGGCTCACTTACACTTTTTACCACAAATAACGAACAAATCAGACCAAGTAATGACTGACAGGATAGCCTATATGTTCATATAAACTGACAGGGCAGTGCCTGATTCCACTGTCTATGCACAGAGACCATAAAATCCTGGAATTCACCAAGATCGGGCCATGGTTATACTCATTACTCCATCATAGTCCAGACTGCCATAGTACCCTTACCTGATGAGGATGATAATTTGGACTGCTCAACAACTTCTGATACGGAGAGACCTATTGACCCAGGTCTGGGGTAGAACATTCCATCCCAATCTGAGTATGCTTCACCTTACAGTTTTGCTCCTGCTTGGTTCCACCAAGTAGAGATGAACTGTTCAAAACAGGTGAAATACGTGTTACTTAACAGCAAGAAACGTGACACATGTAAAAGATATACCCAAAAATGGAAGAAATTTGATACATGGTGCCACACAAAACTCATTAACGCACCCTCAGCTCCCCCTCCAATACTGCTCAATTATCTGTTAGAGCTAAAACCATCCAGACTTTTGATGAGCTCCATCAAAGTACACCTCGTGGCCGTTAGCACATTCCATCAAAAGACCTAACAACATTTTTGCACTCTGTCACCAGACATTTCCTAATGGGACTACAGAATATGTATCCAGAAATTCACAACCCTATACCAACATGGGATCTAAACATGGAGCTAAAAGCCCTCGCGTTTGAGCCCTTAGCCACATGTTCGCTCCTTCACTTGTCAGTGAAGGTGTCATTCCTAGTTTCAATCACCTCGGCCAGAAAGGTGGGGAAGATAGGAACCCCCATGGCACATCTCCCATACAGTATCTTTTTTTAGAGACAAGGTCACCCTGAGACCCCACCCAAAATTTCTACCTAAGGAGTTGTCATCCTTTCTCATAAGCCAGGTCATATGCTTCCTTACATTCTACCCCAAACCTCACAAAGATCAACAAGAGGCTAACTGGCATACACTAGATGTTAGACGAGCACTTGCGTTCTACCTAGATAGAACCAAAACATTCCCCAAATCATCAAGATCATTCATGTCAATGACCAGATGCTCTAAGGGATCCACAATATCCACCCAGAGGCTCTCTAGATGGATATCAAATTGCATCCACCTCTGCTATGAGTGAAACAAAATAAAGCCACCCCTTCACATCAGAACACATTGAATGAGGACGATGGTGGCTTCCATCGCTTTTCTCAACACCACTGGCAGATATTTGCAGAGCCATGACATAGTCATCTGATCACACATTTGCAAAGCATTATGCACTTACTCAGATCTCAGACAATGAGATGCTGTTAGGCTCCACAGTGTTAACAACAGTTACTCTAAACACTCTGAAGTCCATCTTCCTCAATCCACTATGGGGCACTGCTCTTCAGTCACCTGAAGTGGAGCACCCACAGGGACAGCACTCAAAGAAGAAGATAGGGTTGCTCACCCTGTGCAGTAACTGAGGTTCTTCGAGATGTGTGTCACCGTGGGTGCTCCATTTACCCCCCTTAGTCCCCTACTTCGGAATTGTAGCTATAGCTCCATGGGAGAGAAGGAACTGAGGGGTCAAGCCATGAGCAGTGGTTGAGAGGCCAACGGTGGCACTAAACACCCGCTGTGCATGCATGACCCAGACAGGCACTGCTGTAGAAATCTCCAATCGATGGCACCGACACCTGAAGTGGAGCATCCACAGGGACACACATCTAAAAGAGCCTCAGTTACTGCCCAGGGTGAGTAACCCTCACATTTTCTTCTCCAGCATATGTCAGACACAGTATCTGTTTCAAACTGGGCTGGAAATGAACACTCATTTATATTCCCAAAACAGTAAAATGGAAAACCAAACTTGTATGCCAAAAGGTGACAGACAACAGGTTATGCTACCTCAGTTTTCCAAGATCTGAAAATAAAATTCCGTAGACTTACTTTCTTCTCAAAGTTTTATATCTGACAAACTCACTCTTCTTCAGAGATGCACAATTAATTTCTAGAATACTCTGGGGTTGAGACAATCTGCCTCCAAATCAGACATCTAAAAAGTAAGGAGTTCATATTTTACACATTCTGAGGTCTCTTATTGACATCTTACTCTGAATACCTGTAAAGTTAATACCTAAAAACAAAGAAGAAAGAAGAGGGTTTTTAAAACTTTCTTTGGCTACTTTTGTGCATTTTTACCTCCCTTTTCTACCTTTTTAAAATTCTGAGAGGCAACAGAATATCTCTTTACACATTAAATTTTGCAAACATAAGTTTACTAAAAATCTATCTTCTGCATGACTCTCACTACAAAGTTCTAGTTAATTTTCCTTGTGTAAAACAGCATTGCACTGAAGTGTTGCAGCCTTCAAGGCTGTTGTCCATTGTTGAAGATGCATAAAGATTGGCAGTGGGTACCCTTCGGAAGACATTGAGGGAACTTGCTGGACAGGGCACTCAGGGCCTGCTGAATGCTGGAAGTATTTTGCAGTCTGAAACACAGTATGTACATGTCTTGCTTAATCTGAGAGTTACCATTTGTTACCTCTTGGTCTAGGTTCCTTTTCCAACACCCTTGCTCTAAACAAAACCTCAGTTTATTTCTGTCTCCCTTTCCTACTCCCCCTTCCCACCTCTTTTCATGGACCACTCTCCTGAGGAAGCTTTCCTTTAGGAGGTGTAATCTCTTATCTGGCTAGAAGCCATAGAGGAGGTGGTTCTGTTTCACAGAGGGAAGGGATATTATTTTCGGTGCTTTCTAATCCCAAAAGCAAAAGGAGGTCTCCTAGACTGGTGGACAAACCCAAACAATGTGTGTGAGTTCTGTTTACTCTTGCTCAACCAACTTCACCTTAATTACTGACATATCTGCCCTATGTTGGGGGCTTCAGCTAGGATCCCTGCAGATGCAAGGGTTCTGGTCTGCCAAGGATTTTACTCTACATATAAGTGTCGGAGACTTGAGGCCCATCCCACTATCTTGTCACATCTTCCTTTCCTATGTCAGGTGAAGCAATTTGCTAATTCTCACAGACATTATAGCAACCATGTTCTGTGTGAACAGGCAAGAAAGGGCCTGGTCAATGCTGCTATTCCAGAGGCAATCTTGCTGTGGGACTTTTGTACCACCAACTCAGTGCACCTCAAAGAGTCCTACCTTCTGGGTGTTCAGAACAATCTGGCAGATCGGTTAAGCAGATATTTCTGTAGTGATGACATAAATTCTTTGTTCCTAGATATACAATTTTACATTTTGTCTGCATTAAAACGTACATTATTTAATTGCATGCTGTTCACCAAGATCATTCTGTATCATTGACCTGTCCACTATTTACCACCGCCCAATCTTTGTGTTATCTGAAAACTTAATCTATGAGGATATGCTTTCTTTCAGGTCATTGACAAAAATGTTAAAGATCACAGGGCAAAGAACCAATCCTTAGGGCTCAAAGTAAGCATTAGAGGAAGGTGAAAGTCAGTCCATAGAAGATGTTTGTCAGCTCACACAGAAACAGTTTCTTTAGCTAGATGGCCTTTCTCAGATCCAAAGGCTAAGAAAGAGAGCTCTTGAAATCCATCTGAGGCCAGTGTGAGGATGTCATGCCATTATCCTCTTTTTCTGATGAGGAAGATGTATTCTTAGCACTCAGTGCAGATGCCATCTAGAAAGCACTAATTTTCCAAAGCCAATCTTATTGGTAGCCCTTTTCTTCCTGTACAGAGTACGCTTCAAATGCAAGTGTGCCTTGAACTTGGTGGACCTTAAAAACAGAGAGTCAGCGCATAGTTCTGTGTTGCAGATTTAGCTTTTGATATCAACATCATTTTTGTCTAGTTTGCTCTGGTTGACACTTGTATCTAAATCTTTTAACTTCTTTTCCTACTGAAAAGCCAGTACACTTTTTATTCATCACTGTATATACCACAGGAACAGGCCTTCCTGTTTGAATCTGCTTAGACTTGTATTTCCTCAGAATCAGTGCTCAAACTTCTTAGTCTTTGACCCTCATTTGAAACCCTCACTCTCTTCCCTAGAGCTTAAGTCAGAAGAACTTCACTTGTAGAACAGAGACCATTCCTTTACCCCTTGTGTGTTTACTTTGATGTTATAAGACCCAAGGATGAAGTAAGAATAAATCCCCTGCAGCCTTTCTGGCTCAATATGCCTTTCAGGATGAGCAAAGGAATAGTTGTCCGTTTGAAGACATTGGAGGAAAGAAGCCAACTCCCTTCCCAAGAAAAATCTTAGCCTGTCCAGCTCAGAGGTGATGTCTTAGATTCTTAATTGGTAGAGGAGCCGGTCATGGAGGTGCTCCCGTCTATTTCTCCTTAATAGTCCAAGATGATACCTTCACTTTGTAGTGTTTCCAAAGCTTTCCAGATAATATAGTCGTTCCCAGCTTGTGACCAGTGGCCCACTATTCCTCTCCTGATGGCTGCAGAAGGGAGCCACTGCCTAAAGACCCAGGCGGAGTGCATTGCCGTGGAGTACAAAACTAATGCAGATTCCTTGCTGCAGCCAAGGGAACAGGAGATCAGCACTCCCCTCCCCTGGCTCCAGCAGAGAGCACAGCAGAGCACTCCGCCGTGGTCCATAAGTGTTGGGTTTCCTGCTGGATCCAGAGGGAGTGGAGCCCTGATCTCCTGTCCCCCTGGCTACAGAAGGTAGCCACTACCTGGGGACCCAGGTGGAGCTCATAGGGCTATAGGACGCATGTGGTGTCCCTTCTGCAGCCAGGGGGACAGATGATCACCAAAGAGGCAGCTTCCTAGCTAAACTCCTTCCATCTGGCTACAGTGGGGCAGGGTGGGCGGCCCTTGAGGGTTGTAAAAATATCTGTAGCCCTCGAGCCAAAAACCTTGGGAACCACAGATAATACTTTGTGTAATCCATATTCTGCACAGACAGTGTCTTCAGTTCTGGAAAAAGCCTCACTAGCCATTAATTGGGCATGTAGAATACAAGCATGCCATCCATGATATGTTGTAGAACCTGAAAGTCTTCCATTCATGATCTGTTGTTGGAACCTGAAAATGATTTATCTAGATAATACTTAGTCCTGTCTTGAGTGCAGGGGACTGTACTAGAACACCTCTTGAGGTCCCTTCCAGTTCTACACTTCTGATTCTATATTATCTGCCTACCTTCATTTAATCAGATATCAGGAAACCAGAGTGTATGTATCATAGACTATAAGGTCAGAAGGGACCATTATGATCATCTAGGCTGACCACCTGCACAACGCAGGCCACAGAACTTCACCCACCCACTCCTGCAATAGACCCCTTACCTACGACTGATTTATAGAAGTCCTCAAATAATGATTTAAAGACTTCAAGGTACAGAGAATCCACCAGCAAGTGACCTATGCCCTTTGCTATAGAAAAAAGACAAAAGCTCCCAGGACTTATGCCAATCTGCCCTGGGAGAAAATTACTTCCCAACCCCAAATAAAATCAGTTAAACCCTGAGCATGTGGGCAAGACGCACCAGCCAGACACCCAGAATAATTCTCTGTAGTAATTCACAACACACCCATTCTAACATCTCATCACAGGCCATTGAGCATATTTACCCTTATTAGTCGAATATCAGTTAATTGCCAAATTAGGCTGTCCCATTATAATGTCCCCTCCATAAACTTATCAAGCTCAGTCTTGAAGCCAGCTAGGTTTCTTGCCCCACTGCTCCCCGTGGAAGACTGTTCCAGAACTTCACTCCCCTGATGGTTAGAAACCTTCGTCTAATTTCAAGCTTTTTTTATGGCCACATTACTTTGGTAGCTCATAGTCATCCTCTGATCAGCCAATACGCACAATTCCTTCTCTTCCTCTGTCACTTCCAACTGATGTATCCACAGCTTATAGCCAAAGTTCTTATTAGTTCCTAAGTGCATGATCTTGCACTTTCCACTATTTAATTTCATTCTATTTCTATTACTCCAGTTTACAAGGTCATCCAGATCCTCTTATATGATATCCTGGTCTTTCTCTGTATTAGCAATACCTCCCAACTTTGTATTATCCACAAATTTTATTAGTGCACTCCCACTTTTCGAATAATAAAAAGATTAAATAAGATTGGTCCCAAGATTGATCCCTGACAAACTCCACTAGTAACTTCCCTCCGGCCTGAGAGTTCAGTATGACCCTTGTAGTCTCTCCTTTAATGAGTTTCTTATCCACCTTCCAATTTGCATATTAATCCCCATCCTCTCCAACTTAACTAATAATTCCCCATGTAGTACTGTATCAAATGCCTTACTGAAATCTAGTTAAATTAGATCCACTGC
The DNA here is from genome assembly GCA_007922155.1 of Mesoclemmys tuberculata. NCBI lineage: Eukaryota > Metazoa > Chordata > Testudines > Chelidae > Mesoclemmys > Mesoclemmys tuberculata. Next base: position 25,193,453 of record ML675616.1, read on the forward strand.
ATTCCCTTTGTCTAAAAAATCTGTTATCTTAAAAAAGGAGATCAGGCATGGTCTACATTTTGTAAAATCATGTTGTATTTCATCACAATTACCATTAACCTTGATGTTCTTAACTACTTTTGCTTTCAGCATTTTTTCCAACACCTTGCATGCTACTGAGGTCAAGCTAACAGCCCTGTACCTACCCAGATCACTTTTTCCCCTTTCTTAAAAATAGGAACTATGTTAGTAATTTTCCAATCATATGGTACATCCACTGAGTTTACAGATTCACTAAAATACCTTGCTAATGGGCTTGCAATTTCACATTCCAGTTCCTTTTAATATTTTTGGATGGAGATTATCCAGGCCTCCCCAATTTAGTCCCATTAAGCAGTTGGAGTTTGGCTTCTACCTCAGATGTGATCATTTCTATCTCCATATCCTCAATCCCATTAGCCATCCCCTGCCACTATCCCTAAACTCTTCATTAGTGTCATTAAAAACTGAGTCAAAGTATTTGTTTAGATTTTGGGCCATGCCTAAATTATGTTTAACCTACACCCCATTCTCAGTTCTTAGCAGTCCCACTTCTTCTTTCTTTGTATTCTTCCTGTTTATATGGCTATAAAACCTTTTAGAATTGGCTTTTTTTCTCTTTGCAAGTTCCAACTCTATTTGACTTTTGGTATTTCTCACTTTGTCTCTACATGTTCTGACCTCCAAGAGAGAGCTTTCCTTGCTGATCCCTCCCATCTCCCATTCCTTGTAGGCTTTCTGGTTTCTGTTAATCACCTGTTTGAGATGCTTGCTCATCCTGTTTGCTCTACAACCCTTGCTTATGAATTTTTTTCTCCTTCCTTGGGATGCAGGCTTCAGATAGTTCCTGCAACATTGACTTGAAGTAATTCCAAGCCTCCTCCACTTTTAGATCCATGACTTCTTCATTCCAGTCCACTTCCCTACCTAATTCCCTTAATTTTTTTAAGTTAGCCATTTTGAAATCAAAGATGCTAGTCACAGATCTGTTTTTGTTTATGTTATGCTCCCATTTAGTTTGAACTGAATTAGCTCATGGTCACTCGAACCAAGGTTGTCCCCTACAACCAGTTCTTCAAGGTCCTCACTACTCACCAATACCAAATCTAAAATGACATCCCCTCTTTTTGGTTCAGCAACTGTTTGTTCTAGGAATATGTCAGCTATCACATTCAGGAAAATCTGAGCCTTATTATTATTACTAGCACTAATCTTCCAGTCTATATCTGGGAAATTAAAATCTTCCATAATCACACTGTTTCCTGTAGTATTTACTTCATTAAAAGCACTGAGATCTCTGTTCATATCCAAATCAGATCCTGGTGGTCTGTAACACATGCCAAGCACTATCCCAGGGGAAGCTCTAGTAGCTTTCTTCCCCAACGTGATTTTTGCCCAAACAGACAGTTTTATCCTTTGAATTTCTAATTTCTTTACAAGCTATTTCATCATTGATATTCAATGCTACTCCACTACCTTTACCTTAGTTCTGTCTTTCCTAAACAGTACATACCCATCAATACCTATACTCCAGACATGACTACTATTCCACCATATTTCTGTTATTCCTATATCTGGTTTCACTTCCTGCACCAGTAGCTCTAGTTCCTCCATTTTGTTACCCAGGCTCTTTGCATTGGTGTACAAACATCTTAATTATTGTTCTTTTGCTTTACCCACTTTCCTTAGACGATTCGTCACAGTCATTCTACCACCAATATCTACACCACCCTTCCTCTTAATGTCCATTCTCCTCCCTACTGCTATATCCTTTCCTATTTCATTTTCCTCCCTCTCAATGTTAAAATCAGGCATGAAGATTACACAGGCATCTCCCAACCATCTCCCCCAACATCCTAGTTTAAAGCTCTCTTAATCAACTCTGCCAGCTCTATCCTAAAAGTCTATTTCTCCCTATTTAGGTGAAGTCCATCCCAAGAGAATAGTCCTCTGTCCATGGATGCCTCCCAGTGGCCATACATCCCAAAGCCCTCTTTATAGCATCATTGCCTGAGCCATTTGTTGATCATCATAATCTTGTCACACCTTTGTTGTCCTCCTCTAGGGACAGACAGAATCCCACTGAAGATCACCTGAGCCTCAATTTCCTTAAGAGTCTTCCCCAATCTGGCATAGTCTCCCTTTAATTGTTCCAGTGAGAATCTAGCCATATCATTAGTTCCCACATGAAGGACAATCAGTGCATTCTTTTCCACTCCCACTAGGATCCTCTTCAGCCTCAGATCCACATCTCATATCCTAGCACTGGGCAGACAGTACACCCTTCTGTTCTCTAGATCAGCTCTGGTTACAGGCCAGTCTGTTCTTCTCAGGAGGGAGTCCCCAGTCACATAGACACGTCTTTTCCTGGTGATGATGCAATTCTCCGCCCTGTTCCTTCTGGCTGCAAGTCCTCTTGTCTTCTATTTTCTTTTTCAATCTTCTTCAAGCCATTCTGGATCCCCTGGGGCTCTTATTTGGTGGTATCTCCATTGGTTCATCCACTCTTTGTATAGGACTAGCTGCTCTTCTCTTTTTCCTTGCCCTCCCACCTTCAGTTACCCCTTGCTGTTTGCCTTCGTTTTCTAACTCTGCAAACCTGTTCTTGAACTGTATTTCTCCTTCACTAGCCCGTCTTTTCCTTTGCCTGGTTCTTGGGGTCATATGCTTCCACTGGCAACTTTCCTCACCCAACAGTCTCCCCTTAGAGTTCTTTGGTCCTGCTTCCATCTGCAAGTCTGGGCTTTTCTCTTCAGTCTCCTCATGCCTTTTCTGCATGATGTGCTCAAATCCTCTTCTACACTGCAGAGTTTCCACCTGCCTCAGATCTTCTCTTCTATCAGCTCTATCAGGCAGCATTTCATACAAACAAAGCTCTTTTGTGGTACCTCCTCCAAGATCATGTACATCTTGCAGCTCCCACATCCAGTCATCTTCACTGTCTTTTCCACTGCTTGGGTCACTACCACTGCTACCTCTGTGTCTGGCATAGTTTCCTCACCTAGGTCCTGTCAGTGAGAGAGAAAAAAAAAGCCAGGAAGAATTTCATCTTCTCCTTTACATGTTCTTATCCAAGCTCCCTGTTAGTTTTGGCAATCTTAACAGATCTAAAGGAAACAAAGTTTTGTCTGCTTCTCGAGATAAGAAGTCAAGGAAGTAAGATCAAATGTGCAGGAAGGCTTACTTTGTACATGTACTTTCTATGCATATTGCGAATTATCAAACTGTTACTGCATACTGGAATTTCCACATGTAGGATAATAGTCTTCCCACAATTTCTCTCACTCCAGAAGCTGACAGAACATAAAGACCACAATTCAAAATCAGCATGCTATTTTTTCTTTAGAAAATGTGTGTGACTGTGTAGGTTTATATAAGTTTATGATATAGTACAAGTTTTTTAAACTATATGTATAACTAACTGTTTTTGGGTGGAAGGCGAGTAAGGTTATATAGCTTATTAATGTTATAGGACTGTGTTTTGGAAATGGATCCTTTGAATAGGAAATGTAATTTCAGTATCTCATAATACTTTGTCGTCTTGGCTTTTCTACATATTTTTGCAAATTTTAGGGGGCAAATTTAAGGTTGGAGAGTGATTTGGTGGGGTCACAAGGCGTGATAAAAGATTACAGAGCTGAGTGGATCTTTCAGTTCATTTCCAAACTATTTTCTGAACTCATACTGGTTTAATAAATTAAGCTTAATATTTTTGGGTATTAGACCCCATTTGAATGGTCTTTCAATTTTTTTCCAAGGTTTTTATTTGGAAATCTAGGATATTTGTTTCTATCACTGTAAATTGTTAGCTTCTCTCCTCATCTGACACAAAAGCCTCTCTAAATTTATATATTAATATTTGTAGCTGATTTGGAATTTGTTGTCTTTTTATAGATACTTTACAAACTTAATAAAATTGTAAGGCTTTTAGAACTTCCATTCCAGTTACTTCAACGCAGCCACTTAAGGAGATGTTTTGAGACAGGCCAATTAACCAATATTAAGAATTTTAAATTTAAATAAATTTTACTATTTTTTGCTTTGTTTTGTTTGGTCACCGGTCACTCTGGAAACTTTTTTTTGCTTGTTTATTTGTTTGGAGGAATAAATGGTTTAACCTCTTGGTATTTACAGGAGAAGCTGTTTAGTATTTTAAGTTATCATAGCACTTTAATAAAATAATAATTTTATTAAATATATTCATATATTATTACTATAAATTTAATTTTGTACGGTGTTTTAGTTAACTATTTTTTTTAATCAATTTAAGTAGAAGTTTGGGAAGGTTTGTTTTACTTTGTTTCTTTGTGGCATCTTGCTTGTAAAGATGGACAGGATGAGTTGTTCAGTGCTTGCTGTTTAAGCAGAGTAGCAGAGGTGAGAGTGTGAGGTGCTTACTTTTGAGGTTTTTGTACCTTTTATTAATTTTATTAAATTATAGGAAAACACACCTTTTGTGCTTGCTTAGAATCAAGTTGGCTATTGTTACTTTATTAGCTTTATGCTTTATTGACTAAGTGACACTTTTAGCTTCTAACTATGGTGTTTGGTGAATGAATATGCAACATTTTAATTTCTTTTTTGGTGGTAGGAAAGATTTAGATTACTTAAAACTAACTTTGTAAGTTAATTGTTTTTTATTTTAATTTTATTTCCTGAGTTTTTTTTAAAAAAATTATTAGTTCAACAAAAAATGAAATTTTGGTTTTTAAGAAGTTCATACTTACATTCTTTACATAAGATTTTGGTTCTTAAAGTAGTTATTAAAACCAAATAACTCTTGGAACGTCTTTGGCTGAAGTTACTGACTTTACATAAAAAGCTTTTTTTAACATATATAGTTGCAAATATTTTGTCTAAATGCAAGCCTGTATACAATAACTGCCTAATATCTTTGTTATACGAGTAGTGAAATATTTTATGTTCAAATATAGTAAGGCTACTTAATACTAGAATAATTACTAATATAAAAAGCCATTTAATTAAAAAGTGTTTATAATAATGAGGAATTAATTAATTACTAGCAACACACAAGTAAAACCTCACCCAAAGCAAAGAGAGAAGAAAATTTTTCATTCAAAAAGTCTGCTATACTAACTATCTGATCAGGTGGATTTTAGCTCAAGGGGGTATACCGTACCTGTGGGCCACTATTTCCCCTCCCAAGGTAGGTGGTGGACAGGTACAAAGAGTGGATAGAGCATTGGCTCTTTCCCTCCAATCCAGGAATCAGCACAGTTCAGGACTGACCTCTCCCAATTGCAAATTACTTCCTTCCTCTTCCCATCCACCACTCTTTGCTCTCTCACACATACACATTTGCACTCTGACATGGTGCAAATGAAGAGCTAGGGAGAGAATGGAAGACGATTGACAGCTCCCTTTGGGTTCTGTTCAGGATGAGCAGCCTTTATTGGGGGCTGATTGTAAATTTGCAATCTTGTTTTTAATTCTATGTTTGGATAAAGTTAACATGAATTATCAGTTGGATTTAATCAAATCTATTTATAATTATAATTTATGGGGGAAGAGTAATGAACATGCATTACATTTAAGTCAACAGAATAACAAGTGTTCTGCTATCATTTTCTCACGTCCATTCATATATCAGCTGTGCTTAACTTTTCCATAATCTACAAAAATACATCTAAAGTAATTTATATTGTACATGTGTTGATTTGAAAACTTTTTTTTTTCTAGCCATGATTTCATTGGAGAATTCACAACAAGTTATAGGGAATTGTCTAGAGGTCAATCACAGTTCAATGTATATGAGGTAAGCATTTTGAACTTTTCTCTTTATTTATCTTGAGGAAATGGATATGATGGAGAACTTTCAGTGTTTGCTTATCAAATTGGTCAGTTGCAGATTACTATCAAAATACAACCTTTATAAAGGAAAAAACAAACATTCTGGCTCAAAAAGGACTATTTCAGAAATAAATTTAGAAGGATATATTCTTTGGACAAGAGCAATATCTTCTGTGGTGTTTTGGTAAAATTAACAAGAAATAATTTCTTGTTCTATAGCTCTTTTTTTCTCAGTATTGTTGCTTTTTCATTTCTATACAAAGCTTTTTTAAAAAGTGTGCATATAGCAAACAGAGCTTGTTTAAACTGCCAAAGTAAGCAGTTCAAAAAAAGAGGATTGTAACCTTTTAATATTTGTTTAGTGTTTCATCTCATAATTTGTCACTGGACTTATTTTGTGTCTTTCGAAGTCCTGAAGCAAAATTGTAAAATGTCTCCTTAAAAAAGTTTAATTGGGCCTCAGACTAGATTTATCAGATGACATGTGTTGGTTTCCTAACATCTAGTAGTCATAACCATATGACATGTTTCAAGTTATTAAAAAGAAAAACATTCATCTTTCTAGCCCAGTGTGACAGAGTGCTTGGCAGCAACGCCTGAGCCAGCCCTCTGTCACCCCAGCCCCAATTAAGTGAGGTAAATTAGAACGGGCTAAGGACACCTGTACCTGATTTGTAAAGGGGAAGTAGCTGTCCGCCTAATTAGCTTGGGGCTATAGGCAGACCCAGGTGAAGAATGTAAAAAGGGAGAAACCATGGAGTGAAAGGGCAGCAGAGGCTCTGCCTGCAGAAGCTGAGATGTCCCTGAGGCTGCTAGCCCAAGTTGTATGTTGTAAGAAGGTGGTGGGACTGCACGCTGTAAGTAACTGCACTGGTGACTGCTAAATCAGGGGGTCTTGGAGTCATTTGTGGCCAAAGCAGAGGGGCTGCAGTGGAGAATGCTTACACGTGGGTGCTTGTCCGGGACTTGCTGAGTCAACACAAGAATTGGCGGCCCAGAAATGGAGGAGACCCTGAAATGGCTGGTGAAGCAGCAGCAAGAGGAGATGGGGAAAGCCATGCAAAGCTTCCAGCAGTCTCACCAGATAGAAAGGCAGGCCTTGCTTACCTGGCAGGCTAACCAGCAAAAAGCTTGCAGGACTTTATACGGGAGCAAGCCAGTGTACAACTGCAGCTACTCCAGAAGTAGTAGTCCCACTGTGGGGGATGAATCCAGACACTGGGCTTAGGATTGTGTAAAATGGGCCCTGCAGATGATCCACCTGCATTCCTCTGCACTTTTGAGCAGGTAACCCTGGGGGCTGGCTGGGATAGGGCAACCTGAGCCCTGTGGCTGGTGCTCTACCTGGCAGGTGAAGCTCAAGTGGCATATATGACCCTGGGTGAGGAACAGGCCAGGAATAACGAGGCGATGAAGTTGGCCATCCTGGATCAGGTGGGGCTGTCTTCAGAGAAGTACCGCCAGAAGTTTTGGTTGGCAAGGTGGATGGAGGGGTTTGCGACCCCAGGCATTTGCGCAGAGATTAATGTATTGGGCCACCCGATGGCTGAGGCCTGATGCTCAGACTGTGGGGGAGATTATGGATGTGCTCATCTGAGAATAGTTTTTACATGGCCTCCCTGAGAACATATGAATCTGGGTTAGGCAGCATTAGCCAAGTATAGTGGAAGTAGCTGTGACATTGACGAAGAAATATACAGAAGCAGACTCACCAAGGAAGGAGAGACAACCATATAGGGATTTAAGATCCAGTAGAAAGCCCAGAGACCCCCAGCCTGGAAAGGGGCCAGAGAGGAGAAGGGATGACATTTGAGGAGCTCCCACTGGGGCCCGACCAATCATTTGCTGGCAGCATGGGTGACTAGGACACAAAAAGGTGTACTGCCTGCACATGGAGTGTGGCTGGGTGGAGTTTTGCAGTTAGGCTAATGTTGAAGGGAGGGGGAAAGGACAGAAACTGTGTACCATTCCGGTGAGGGTGGGGAGAAGACTCCAGATGGGCCTGGTGGACACTGCCTCAGCCTGCTCATTGGTCCAGAGGGGTTTGGTGAAGCCTCACTAGATAATTCCCAGTGAAAAACGACCTTGAATGTGTCCACGGTGATAGGAAACAGTACCCCATGACCCAGGTGCTCCTAGAGGTCTGGGGCAGGTTTCAGTGGAAACAGGGCAGGGTAATAGAGGTGCTACCTTACCCAGTAGTATTTGGCATGGACTGGAACCCCTCCCCAAGAGAGAAAAGAGATGGCAGAAAGAACCCCATGGGGGGAAAACCGTGAGGTTCCCCAGAGAAGGGGGTAGAAACCCCTGGGGTGGTAAGCCCCGATAAAGAAAGAAACCCTAGACAGCAAGACCAGAATCAGGCAATGAAGTACCCCCAGGTGCCTATGGATGAGGGGAGAAGTGGGGAGGAAGGACGTACAGGGGAATGCCCAACCCAAACCCTTCAGCAGAGGTGAAGGGGCCCATAGAGCTTCCCCGCCCTCAAATTAGCCCCAAATAGTAGAGGGCCAGGCCTTGCTTGATGGGTATGAGAAGCCCCAACCCCTGGGTACCCGTGGGGGGTTAGGGACCAACTCTGAGCCCCAGCCAGAAGGGATGGTGGAAAAGTGGGGGTTGCAACTGGTATGAAGATCTGGGTAGTGGCAGAGCTATGGGATGCCCATACCCCACACAAAGTAGTTTCTGTGGGTGGGGGATGACTGAGCCTCACAGGGAGGACCTTGATGATCACCTAAAGGAAGGAAGGAAGAAGTCCCCCATAGGGTCCCCTTTGGACAGGGAGGAGGGGACGGGGAAGGAACTGCAAGGGTATATTACATAGAAAACACATTAAAATCTATAAAAGACCCTACATGCATGCTAATAAGCTTATCAGAGATCATTCCCCCAGATACAATAAGGGCTCTGGTAGACATTGGTCTTTCATACCTCACAAAGGGTTTTTTTGAGGTAACAGGTTCACAACAGCCTTAGCTCAGAATCAGCACACCCATTAATAGTTGTCTTTCCTTTATACAGGTTGGGCCTTTGATCTTCATATAACAGGAACAGTTATGGCAGACAGTGGCCCTCTTTTCAGGGTGTACCTTCAGAAGTCTGGGTTTTTACATAACCCGAAAAGGAGAATTTGCATTCACCTTCCCATACAGATTACTCAGACAAACCATTTGGCACAGTTTGTCCCAAAAGTCCATTCTTATCTGGGACATTGTTCAGTATATTCCTTTGAAGTTCATAACACTTCCCCCCACTCCTCCAAGACAGGTTACTTGCAATCCTTACCTACAATAATACATAAACTATTCATTTAATACATGGAATCCAAACTTAATTGAGTAATATCTCCCAAAGGTATTATAGAGTCATAGAAATTTAGGACTGGAAGGGACCTTGAAAGGTCACCCCTGCATTGAGGCAAGACTAAGTATTATCTAGACTATTCCTAACAGATGTTTGTCTACTTGTTCTTATAAACCTGCAATGACTGAGATTCCACAATCTCTCTAGCTAATTTGTTCCAGTGCTTAATTACCCTTACAATTAGGAAGCTTTTCCTAATGACTAAACTAAATCTCCCTTGCTGCAGTTTAAGCCCATTACTTCTTGTTCTGTCCTCAGTGGATAAGGAGAACAATTTATCTCCCTCTTCTTTGTAACAACTTTTTATGTATTTGAAAACTATTATCATGTCCCCCCCTCAGTCTTCTCTTCTCCAGACTAAACAAACCCAATTTTTTAAATCTTTCCTCCTAGGTCATTTTTTCTAAACTTTATCATTTTTGTTGCTCTCTTCTGGATTTTCTCCAATTTATCCAGGACTGGACACTATACTCCAGTTAAAGCCTTATCAGTGTTGAGTAGAGTGGAAGAATTACTTCTCTTGACTAATGTCCCTGTGGATTCTCCATTTCAGATGCTGGTGCATCCCTGCACAGTTGATCAGAGAATTTCAACAGCAGTGTCCATCTGAGTTGTGCATTTGCAGTGGTTGTCTCACTGTGCCATTGGTGCCTCATCTAGTGCATACGTGACCTGCCCCCCTCAGTTCCATCTCAACCGTCCTCAGCCAGAGACACAGCTCCATAGTGGTGTCCTGAGATCAGTGACAAATCTAAAAAAGAAAGAGGTAGAAATAGTTTGTTATAGTTATTGTTAGTTAGTCTTTGTTAGTTACTTACAAAAAACTTTTTCCTGAGACTGCAAGAGGGAGCATACACACCCCACAACAATGCTTGGTTCACTAGGTTTCAAAAGATGCAGCTCATGATGACGCACTGCCTATCTCAGATAGACATTCCCTATGCATCCGCTCCTGGATGAGTTGCACATTTCCCAGAAGTGCATTCACTGTAGCAACTTGAAAGCCCGAGTCAGGCAGGATCAGGGCCTACATCTGAACATTATACTGATGGAGAAATATCTCTGACCCCAGACAATAGATTCCCTGTACAGGAGGATCCCTGAGTACCTCGCCCTTGGCTAAAAACATGGTTCATTCCTCAAAAAGATTGAGGAAATGAGCTACGACTTCACTGCAGACAGAACTGAAAAAAAAAGATTGTTTCCTTTCAGGTCGCTATCCTCAGTGCCAACCACTCCAAGGTTAAACACCTTCAAGGCACTGGATACCTCTGGCACTGTCTGAATGGGATGTCTGCTGAATACTGTTGTAAAGACAAGGCATTAGGAGGCCCGTCTAAGGCCTGGTCTACACTAGAGAGTTTTGTCGACAAAACAGTCCTGGTGTACACACTGCAACCACTCTTGTCGACAAAACTGACCTGTTTTATCAACAAAATAAAACCATCTTGACAAAAGGTGTAGGGCTTTTGTTGGTAGAGGCAGGGCAACACAGTGTCATTGTAGACACTGTTCCCTTAACGTTGTGGAGGGGCTGTCTAACAGAGCAGTGAAATTGACATGTGAGGGCGGGGGCTGGAGCCCAGCCCTGCAAGCCGCTGGGCTCTGGCTGCAGGTCACGGGCGGCTGTCACCCGGCTGTGAGTTTGGGAAACCCAGTCTTCCAGCTGGGACAAACCGTGGGTGGCTGCTGCCCCTGGATGTCAGCAAGCCGCTGGCGGGCATGCAGTTGGTCAACAGCTGCCTGTGGCTTCCCGGACTCCTGGGTGCCAGGGGCGTGGCAGCCGCCTGTGGCTTCCCGGCCTTCTGGGTGCCAGCAGCCAGAGGGGGTTGCCTCTGGTTCCCTCCTGGGAGCTGGGAAGTCCCTGCACCCTGGCTGGGATCAGTAGTGGGGAGAGGGTAGCAGGGAGCCTGTGGGCTCCCTGCAAAGAGCTGAGATGGCCTAGTGAGGGCACACTCCACTGACCCAAGGATAACAATGTAGACCGACATATCTTATGCTGACAAATTTCTGTAGTGTAGACATAGCCTAAACCTACATCGTCTATGGCACCGATCACACTGGTGAAAGAAGCCGTGCCAAAGCCATCACTGCTGGCTATGCCACCACTACCACCTGTGCCAACAGTTTCATCAGCACTGACAGAGTGGATGAAGATGGCACCATTGGCACTGGGCAAGGCGAGCCCATGGCATTGTCAAAACCACTGTAACAGGGTAAGGGGGGGGAAGGTAGATGTACTCCGCCCCGTGGGTCCTGCGCTCTTTCGGCCCGGCCGGTGGTGCAGCTGGGGGAAGGTGAGCCGGGGGGGTGGGGAGGAGACGGGGCCTGCTCTGCCCCTGAGTCCTGCTACCTCCCCTTTGGGTCAGTCCATGGTCTGCTCCCTGCTTCCCCAGCTGGGTCCTCTGCCTCCGGTGTTGTGGCAGCAACCGTAGGAACTCCAAGCTTCTGCAGATTGCAGGCTGCAAACTGCAGACTGCCAACTCCAAGCTGCCAACTCCAATCTGCAGGTTTTCGAACTGCAAACTCCAATCAGTAAACTGTAAACTCCAACCTCTACTTTCCAAACTCCACGCCTCCTTACTCCTCACTCCACAACTGCCTGCCTGAACTGAAGGCTTTTAAGTGTTTGGGGTGGGGCTCCTTGATTGGCCCCAGGTGTCCTAATGGCCTAAACAGCCCCAGGTGGCCTAATTAGTTAAGCAGCCCCAGGTGGCCTAATTGCCTAATCAGCCCCAGCTGAATCACCCAGGGAATAGGGCTTTGCTGAGCCTGGGGCTAATATACATGCCTTCCAGCACCCTTGCATAGCCGTCTGGCCTGACCCTGTCACACCACTGGCACTGCATCTCTTACCCTACACCAAATAGACATCACTGTGTCCTCTGTACAGACTCGCTGCTCTTTGGCACCAATGGCTCTCCGGAACATACAGCACCAGAACACCCAGCCTCACCCATCACCCCATCAATCTCTAGCAATGAGGATGACAAGCAGGGAGAGGATGTTTTCTCCTTGCACCACTCTTCACTGATCAAGAGCAGACCACTTTTGGTACCCATGAGATCGGGGTCCAATATAGATAAGATCTGCAGCCCTGGTTTGTACAACCATGGATGTGCCTACTCATGTCCTTCCCTGTGCAGTGGCCACAATGGGACTCATGGGCAGCCTACAGGACATGTTTTAACCAGCTTCCCACCCCACACAGAGGTAGGATATAATCTTCACCACCATCTCCCATACCAGACATTTCTGAAATTCCAGAGGAAATGGGGGACAAAATGGCGGAGGGCACAGAGCAGGACATGAAACCACTTACACATAATTCCTTATCAGCAGACGAGACCATAATATCCCCACCTCCCACAGCTGCCAATGATTTTAAGTGGTGGTGCAGGGCCAGAAGCTCCCACTCGAGAAAGTATCAGACACCCAGCATACACTCCTCCAGATTCGCCATACCTCTTCCACATCAAAAATAGCACTACCCATTAATGAAGACCTGATGGAACCAGCTGAAAATGTTTGGCAAATGTCAGCAACCATGCCTCTGACATGCAAGAGAGCTGACAAGAAGTATTATGTACCCACCAAGTGTATGGATTTCCTTTTCTCTCACTCTGCCGAATTCTTTAGTGGTGGAAGCTGCAAACCAAAGTGGGAAACAACCATATTATAGATCCACTCTGCAAGATAAAGAGTAAAAAAGATTTGATATATTTGGATATAAGATCTTCTCCTCTGTGACCTTAAATTTCAGGTAGCAAATTACAGCATGCTACTTGCCAAATATGATCAGGATAACTATGGCAAACTAAACAAATTCATTAATGACATTTCAGAAGGGAGATAGGAACTTTTCAAAGTTCTCATAAGTGAGGGACAGCTCATTGCCAAAATTGTTCTGCAAGGGTCTCTTGATGTGGCAGATACGATGACTAGAACAACAGCTACAGCCATCATGATGTGCAGGATATCCTTGCTTCATCTTCAGGATTTCCAAAGGACCTTCAATTGAAGGTGGAAGATCTTCCCTTCAACAGGGAAAAGCTTTTCTCTGCCAAAACTGATGAGGTCCTGCATTCTATGAAGGATTCCCAGACAATCCTCTGCACCCTTGTGATATAGCTCCCACAATGAAGCAGAGATGGTGCCAAGCATACCAATGCAACAGGGACAGCCCACTCCCTCATCAACAAAATGTATCTGACCCTCAGAGACAAAGGCAAAGGCCTCCAAAGTTTTAGAGCGTCTCAGACCCAGTCCTCTGTCTCAGCCAAATAGCAATTTTGAAAAGTTGGTTGAGGGTCTGAGTGGCCTCACTCATCTGACAGTGCTGACATTGAATGCCAAGGTCTTTGGTTATTGTTTACACACTTTCTACCTTACCTGGGCGTCAATTCATATGGATAAATTGGCCCTAAAGATCATCTGTTCAGGCTACTCCATCCCGCTCACCCAGACCCTTCCCTGTCCCTCTTCTGGGACCCTTCTCACGAGCACTTTCTACGACAAGAAGTAAACCACCTTCTACAATGAGGTGCCATGGAACAAGTTCCTCCACAACACAGGGGAATGGGTTTCTACTCTCTTTACTTTTTTAACCCAGAAGGAAAATGGAGAATGGAGACTCATTCTAGACCTCAGAAAGCTCAACAAGTTTGTATGAGCCCAGAGATTTAAGATGGTCACACTGGCCATTTTAATACCAGTGCTGGAAAGTAGGGACTGGTTTTCAGCCCTCGACCTACAAGATGCCTACTTCTGCATCACAATACACCCCGCTCACGAAGGTTCCTCCAGTTCACACTAGGAACAGCTCATTATCCATACAGTCTCAAAGAATCTCAGTTACTGCACAGGGTGAGAAACCCTCTCATGTCTTGCTTACCACACTCCTCCCAGAATGATATTTGCATTTTTTGCAACAGTGTTGCATCGACTCATATTTAGTTTGCAATTCACTATAACTGCCAGATCTTTTCTGCAGTATTCTTTCAAAGGTAGTCGTTTCCCATTTTGTATTTGTGAAATTGATTATTCTTTCCTACGTGTGGTATTTTACATTTTACCTTATTGAATTCCATTCTGTTTATTTCAGATCATTACTCCAGTTAGGCCTGGTCCACACTTACCTTTGCAATTCGGCGGCAGTCGATGGGAGATACGCAAGTGACGTAAATCACTTGCATATCTCCCGTTGACTTTGCAGCATCTCCTCTGCACGGCGTCCACACTGCATTGCGTTGAAGGGAACAGCGCTCCCTTCGACGCAGCGCTATGCCACATACCGAGGTGGTTTTCCTTTGTCGCTTCCTGGATCGACTGAGCGCGTCTATACAGACTGCTCAGTCGATCCAGAGCAATAGATGTGACCAGCGAATTTGCCGCTGTCAGTGTAGACCCAGCCTTAGTCAAGATGTTTTTAAATGCAAATCCTGCCTTTCAAAATGCTTTATAAGTGTACTCTCTGCCAGCG
>ML675616.1:25213126-25240893 GCA_007922155.1 Mesoclemmys tuberculata
TTATTACTGAAAAATTGCTTACTTTGTCATTTTTATCATATAAAAATAAATACTATATTTGTATTTCACAGTACAGTACATAGAGCAGTATAAACAAGTCATTGTTTGTATGAAATATTACCAACGTCACTAGTGCTTTTTATGTAGCCTGTTGTAAAACTGGACATATATCTAGATGAGTTGATGTAATCCAAAAGGCCTCTACATACCCCTGGTTGAGACCCACTGGTGCAGACAGCACCTTTACCAGTAGATGGTGCTATGTCTTTCTTAGTGTTAAATTGTCTTGTATGTTCTGTTGTTGATCTGATTTAGGGGGTTAGCAGGAAATTCAATCCTGCCTGTGTGTGCTGGAGTTGATACTGCTGTGTCGTAATAAATGTTTTTGTACTTGCTCACTTGGAAACATTAAATCTGTGTATAACAAAAGAAGAGTCTGACAGATGACTGTCCCTTTAACACACTATTCCCCTTTTCCCTCTGCTGCACTCATTCTTGGTTGTCCATGGTCACCAGTGTCCCAGAATCCAGGGATGCATTCAGGTGGGTTTACCTTCTGCTTCTGGCAGGGAGGATTGGTTGAGTGATGCCTCTGCTGCCCCTGCTATTGCTTGGTAGCATTACTGCTGTCTTTGCCTGCTGCTGCTGTTTGCTGCAATGCAGAGTTCTGAGGTTCCACTACTTAGCCCAATACTTAATGATTTCAGCTTTTAGTAATTTCACTGAGTAATGGGGAACATCATTACTGCTTCTTCCTCTACATTACCTTTGATTGCAGTACTGTCTGCACACCTGGTCTAGGGCTCATCTAGCTAGACCAACCTATCAGTGATTTCAGCTCTAGTGACCACTGAGAGGAAACAAGGACTCCCAATTGAATCTGAATCAGATAGGAGCACCTGTCCTTATCCACTCTGTCCTTCACTTGGATTTGGCATCACTACCTTGGCTTGCTTAGCAAATGAGATTAAATTTTAAGGTAACTCCCTTTCTAGTAGGGTGTCATAGAGAAGTCCTGCCAGTAGCACCCTCCTGTGGCAGGCCACAGTACGACAAGTGAACCTGCCTCAGTTTTCCTACATCAGTCTTACTGGAAATAATCGGTAGGGTCTTTCTAAAGGCAAATAGCCCTTGTAGGGTTAATTTATTATCACAGTTCTGTGCATATAAATCATAACGAAAGTCCCACAACCATGGTCTAGAATTCCCCAGCCTAGTCCTAACAGTGTATGCAACGTACATCCTTGAAGTCCCTCACCATGCCCCAGCTCTCCAGTAAAGCCCTCTCCTCTCCTTGTACTCAGCCACCTCAGCCCGTCCAACTCAAGTGCAGCCCTGCTGTTCACAGTGGGACTCTCCATAGCCTCTCTGCTGGGAGTATCCTGGCCAGGGGATCATTCCTCACTCCCTCTGACAGTTCCTCTGGGTCCAGCTCTCCAGCCCTGGACAAACCAGCAGTTAAGTAAAGCACATTTGAAAACATAATCCCAGCTATACATACAAAATGATGGGGTCTAAATTAGCTATTACCACTCAAGAAAGACATCTTGGGGTTATTGTGAATAGTTTGCTGTAAACATCTGCTCAATGTGCAGCAGCAGTCAAAAAAGCCAACAGAATGTTAGGAACCATTAGGAAAAGGTTAGCTAATAAGACAGAAAAATATAATGCCACTATATAAATCTATGGTGTGCCCACATCTTGAATAATGCATGTGGTTCTGGTCACTCTATCTCAAAAAAAAAAAAATCTGAATTTGAAAAAGTACAGAGAAGGTCAACAAAATTATTCGGGTGATAGAACAGCTTTTATATGAAAAGAGGTTAAAAGGACTGGGACTATTCATCTTAGAAAAGAGACGACTAAGGGGGGATATGATAGAGGTCTATAAAATCATGAATGGTGTGGAGAAAGTGAATAGGGAAGTGTTATTTACCCTTTCACATAAGAACCTAGTGTCTCCTGATGAAATCAATAAGCAGCATGTTTAAAACAAACAAAAGGAAGTACTTCTTTCACACAATACACAGTCAACCTGTGAAACTTGTTGTTAGGGGATGTGAAGACCAAAAGGGTAACTGAGTTTAAAAAAAAATTAGATAAATTCATGAGGATAGGCCCATCAGTAGCTAGTAGCCAAGATGGTCAAGAACACAACCCCTTGTCCTGGGTGTCCTTAAATCTCTGACTTCTAGAAGCTTGGATTGGATGACATCCCTTTGAAGCATCCTGGCACCAGCCAGTGTCAGAAGACAGGGTACTGGGCTAGATGGACCTTTAGTCTTACCCAGTATGGCCATTCTTATGTTCTTTAGCTCCTCCACTGTTTAGTGGATTAGTGATTAGTCCGCTTTGGCTGTCTAGCTTACAGCTGACAGGAAACTCCCCCTGCTGCTCCTCCTGCCATCATCCCTGGCTCTCTGGTTTGGGGACACTAACCAGCAAACCCTTTTTGCAGCTCTCCTGCCTTCAGCCTTCTCCCAGGTCCCAAACATACAGTCTTTTAGCCAATTCCTCCCTTTTTCCAGGGAGGGCCTGTGTAGCTTTCCACAGAGACTGTTCCAGTCTCCTGACTTTTCCTGACTGACTCTTTCTATCTTTCTTCAGGGACTTCCTCTAATCCCCTGGTCTCTGTAGCTCTGACTT
This sequence comes from Mesoclemmys tuberculata, assembly GCA_007922155.1. NCBI lineage: Eukaryota > Metazoa > Chordata > Testudines > Chelidae > Mesoclemmys > Mesoclemmys tuberculata. The sequence goes on from ML675616.1 coordinate 25,215,773, forward strand.
GCCCTTCCTAATTAAGCCAGACACTGTCAGGAGAGTAGACTTTTAAAAGAATCAGATAAAGAAATATTCTTTCCTTAAAATATCCCTTAAAATAAAGTCCAGCAGGATCGGGCCAAGCCATCTTTGTGCTGCCCAGATTCAAGGCAAGAGCAGCCCTTTAATTCTAATAACTTAACTAATTTACAGCAGCCTCCCATGAGCTATGATACAAGCCAAAATCTCTGTAGCTATATAGAGATGTTTTCTCCTGGCTCTGGTACAACTCCTGTTTTTTTCCTGTGCCAGGTGAATTCTGTCTTGGCAACTTAAAGGAACTTTATAGTCCTCTATGGAGGGGAGAAAAATCTTTACCTGATTCTTTAAATAGTTTACTTTTAATGGTAACTACTTAGCAATTATAACCCAACACCAACAGATATACCAGGGCACCACAAGAATGAACATAGCAGGATAAAAACTAGGGGGAAGGGGAAATTCTCTTTTCACTGTTTTGGACCTATTAGCTGAATTCTTAAAAAAAGAACTTTGGTAGTTTTGAATAGGCCCTATATTTTGGCTGTAGTGGTAATAGCATGATATCCCTACCTCAGTGATTTTTTTAAATTTTATTTTACCAGAGCCAAGAGTTCATGTAGTTTTTTAGGACAGTCAGGGTTGGCAGCTTTCAATGGTTAAACCAATTTTATTATAACTGCAAGCATATCTGAAATTTGAGGGGGAAAATTAATAAAATATTAACCAACATGCAATCCCTTGTCCTACTACTATATTATTTGTGCCATATAGGACCACTATGATATAAATGACATTTGTTTTATTTTTCACCCTCAGTTTGTGGCCTAAAATGTTCTGTTTTTCTAATGTACATTTTAATAACTCTACCAAGATTTCAAATATGAATATTTTAATTTCTTGTCATTCACAGAACATCTGTCGGTAGTATATAGTAAAACTTGGCAGTAAGCCATATGGATTCCTCTTTCATAGTTGTCTAGGAGATAAGTTGATAAATTTCATTGACAAAATGTCTTTACTTCCATTTCCAGTGTTTCAGTTTGAAAATGTGCTCCCATCTCACTCAATGTGTTCATAGTAAAACTATCTTGACTGTGCAGATGGATTTGAGCAGACATTCAAAAAGGAAGCCGCTTTTGTTTGTTTGTTTTCATTTTCCTGGTGAGTTTTTTATGTAGCTGGCAAGATTTTTTTATAGGATATACTTTCCAGGTCATTTCAATTAGTGGTGAATAATTTTGCCAAACTTTAACTTTGGGCTGAAATTACTCGTACTGGGTGTCTGCCTCATACTGAAATTATTTGGAAAATATTCTGCCAAAACAATTTAGCCATTTCTCAGAACAAGGTAAGGGAAAATACATTTTTTGTTCCTGTTAACAAAATACTTATAACCATTTAATTGAGAAAATCTAGTACCTCCATGCTATGGAAAAGGAATTTGAAATTTGAGGGGACAGGTGTCAGTCTAATGCAAGGGATATGCTGCTTGCCATTTTCATGAGAAGCCATCCAACTTTGGTCAAGTTATGAGCCTCTGAAAATCTCAATTCACAGATGCTTATCAAAGTTTGATTGCTAGTTTGGTAAATATTCCTTGTGTATTGAGCATACTCCACCACCATGCAGCTCCTGTGTGCTGGCCAAATTCTGCATATTTGCAATCCTCACAGAGTTACTGAGTATGCACCATTTTAAAGTTATAGGCACTGAGCATGACTTTCCTTACAATTGTTCCTCCTAGCAGCCAGGAGCTGTTCTAGTGCCAGTCACAGGACCTGAAAACAAAAAGACTCTCCTGTGCTCTCAATGCTCCAGCCACTGGCCAGGTAGTATGGAAAAGGAAGAGGAAATAGCTTGTCTGGAATGCAAAAGGGTAAGGCGCTAGGCCTGGAGTTAGAGGCAGCAGACTGGGACAGTGAAATGTGAGTGGAGAGGACTGGGGTTCCAGAGGCAATCCTGGCAATTAAGGCTGGTAAGCCTAACATCTGTACCAGGCAGATTGGTTGAAAATATAGTAAAGAACAGAATTATCAGACACATAGATGAACACGATTTCATGGGGAGGGAAGAATAAACATGGTTTTTGTAAAGGGAAATCATGCCTTACCAATTTATTTGAATTCTTTGAGGGGGTCAACAAGCATGTGGACAAGGGTAATCCAGTGGATATAGTGTTTTTAGATTTTTAGAAAGCCTTTGACAAGCTCCTTCACGGAAGGTTCTTAAAGTAAGCTGTCATGCTAAATGGAAAGGTCCTCTCATGGATCAGTTACTGGTTAAAAGATAGGAAACAAAGGGTAGGAATAAATGGGCAGTTTTCAGAATGGAGAGAGGTAAATAGTGATCTCCCTCCTACGGGGGGCCAGTTCTGTTCAAAATAGTCATACATAATCTGGAAAATGGGATAAGCAATGACGTGGCAAAATTTACAGATGATACAAAACTACTCAAGATAGTTAAATGCAAAGCAGACTGCAAAGAGTTTCAAAGGGATCTCACAAAGCTGGGTGACTGGACAACAAAATGGCAGGTGAAATTTAATGTTGATAAATGCAAAGTAATGCACATTGGAAAACATAATCCCAACCATATATATAAATGATTGAGTGTAACTTAATTTGCCACCACTCAAGGAAAAGATCTTGGAGTCATTGTGGATAGTTATTTGAAAACATCCACTCAGTGTTTAGCAGCAGTCAAAAAAGCTTACGGAATGTTGGAAATCATTAGGAAAGGGAAAGATAATAAGACAGAAAATATATTGCTTCTTTATAAATCCATGGTATGCCCAATATTGAATACTGTGTGAAGATCTGGTCACCTCATCTCAAAAAAGATATATTGGCATAGGAAAAGGTACTGAAAAGGTCAACAAAAATGATGAGGGGTATGGAACAGCTTCCATATGAGGAGAGATTAATAAGACTAGGACTTTTCAGCTTGGAAAAAGATGACTAAAGAGGAATGTGATAAAGGTCTATCAAATCATGATTCGTGTGGAGGAATTAAATAAGGAAATGTTATTTACTCCTCATAACACAAGAACTAGGGGTCAGCAAATGAAATTAATAGGCAGCAGATTTAAAACAATCAAAAGGCAGGGTTTTTTTCTCACAACACACATCAGCCTGTGAAACTGTATGCCAGAGGATGTTGTGAAGGCCAAGACTACAACAGAGTTGAAAAAAAAATTTGATAAATACATGAAGGATAGGTCTAGCAATGGCTATTAGCCAGGAGGGGCAGGGATGCAAAACCATGCTCTGAGGTGGCCCTAGCCTCTTTTTGCGAGAAACTGGGAATCAGTGACAGAGGATGAATCACTTGATGATTACCTGTTCTGTTCATTCCCTCCAAAATATCTGGCATTGGCCACTGTTGGAAGACAGAATTCTGGGCTAGATGAACCATTGGTCTGACCCAGTATGACCATTCTTATGTTCTTGTACACAGGCAACCTTAATCCTGGCATTTCCTCCTTTTAAGTGTTTGACTTTGCAACCTTAACATTATTTTAATGTAGTTTTTTAATATGTAATTAATAGATTATATTTGCTTCTGGTTTCCTACATGTCAAACTATAACTGCAGCATTTAGAACCATGCTTTGTGCCATATTATACAAACACTGTGGCTGCATTGTGATCTAGCTTCATGATTCTGTTATATAAAACCAAGGGAAGGAATATGCTAAAATCCTCAAGTTTTTATTCAGGCAAACAAATTTGCTTGGTTTATTTTAATGCCTGGGTAATAATTTTGTTAATTCTTATTTTAGCCAAATTAGTTTCTCCATTCTTTGAAGGTTGTCAGTCCCTGTTGGGCATTTGCTCACATGCATAAAACACAACATAGTTTGACTCATTAATAGTCTTACAATTGACAATCATTTTTATAAGTGTGTAGAATAGTATACACACTTCCTCATTTTTCTGTGACTGGTTCTAGCCTATACTGTTAAACTGTCACTTGAACACAAAGATTCACCTAAAAACAAGTAGTAGTGCTTCCAAGTGTGCCGACTTGGTGAAGTCAAAAGAATTCTGAGAGTCAGGCTATTACTGCTTGTATTACTTTGTTACAGTGCATTTTCAAATGTATCTGGGAAGTTTCAAGTTTCAATCAATAGTTTTTTTGAGATGAAAATTCATATAATTGTGAAATTTCAAAAGATTTTACAAAAGTGTAAATCATGGTGGGCAAGCCTGAATAATATGTTCTTAAAACATGCTTCCAGGATGCCTTTGTGGTCTTACCGCAGCTGATACAGCAATCAAGTAGGGAGTAATCCTGTAAATTTTAAACTGGACTGAATGCTAATTTACCTGTTTGTTCAAACAGTTCATGACCACGTTTTCTGTAATCACAATTCACTATGGGCATTTTAGTAGTCATATGTCTGTCCTTCTGTTTTGCATGCATAAGTGGCTAAATTTGAAAATGCTAAGATTTTCATGTGCAATTCATTGAGGGAGCATAAATTACAATCACATCTTTGTGTAGAAGCAAATTGCTTCTATGAACGGTAAATATGGACTTTGCAAGTCCCCTTTATGTAAAAGGTAATCTGAAGCTGTACTAATATGCTGGATACTAGAATTGGGCAAGACGTGGAAATAAAAATTCACAAAACAATGCAGGTTTTTTATATTTTTTCTCAAAAATCTTTATATGCAAAGTCTTCTGGCTCTGTTGCTATGAGTCATTGTGAAGTACCTGATAAGATTTCTTTAATATCAGTTCATAAGTTTAACTATAAATGTTGCATATACCTAATGAGTATACCTAAAGTAGACTACTTTGTACTTTTAGAGGATCTTAAGAATTTTCATTGTCACCTGCGTAATGAATGATGCATCTGTATTACTTTTATCTGTTGTTCTAGGTAATAAATCCAAAGAAAAAAGGAAAAAAGAAAAAGTATATTAATTCTGGAACAGTAAGTAGAAACTTTTTATATTAACTGATGCTTTTCTTTTCTGTCTGACTCCGTGAAATAAAGTGCATTCAAACTGTTATTTGAGTGTTAGAGCAAGACTTTTTTTAAGAATGTAAGAGTAAACTATTTACTATAAGTCAGCTTTTCTACTTTCCCTTCTTTTGTGATTAAATGATAGTGTCTCATGAAAGCTTTATCCAAAATGTAATTTAATCAAATGCTTGAGGCAATTGGATCAAACAGTGTTGACTTTTAACTGGAATAAATTTTAACTTTTAGAATGCATTAGAATATTTTACTTAGCTATTCAGATAGTGTACAGAGACATGTACAAATAAGAGATAATAGATCATGTTCTTAGTGCTTAAGAAAATATTTACTTTTTAGTCTCTTAATTTTGGCAGGATTAGGTTTAAGAAATGCTGTGACTGTAATTTGTAAGAGTGCTAATGTTTTTTAATCATTGAAATTCTTACAACCAGTAATAATGTACTGAAGTATTTGCTAAAAATGCAAGAGCCTTTTTATTCTCAGTTATGTTAGTTTGATCCACTGTAGTAATCTGCAACAGGGGAGCTAGAACAATTTTTATAGTGGGAGTGCTGAAAACCATTGAACCAGACTAAACCATGTATATAATGTAATCCACTTCAAGCCAGGGGCACCCCCAGCACCCTTAGTTCCAACACCTATGATCTGCAAAGCAGATTTTAATATTCTGGCATACAGGGGAATCCAAACATAGTTTAATATAAGGCAAGAATAAATTTCAATTTACAAGAATTTATATTTCAAAAAGTCAAACTAAATAAGATGACTGCTGATTCTGCAAACACATTTATGCTTAATTTTACTCATGTGAACAGTCCCACTGAAGTCAGTGCAACTACCCATATGCAGGATTGCTGCCTTGAGGTGGAAAATGATTATTCCTGTTACTGTATTTTTCTGCTCATAAATGGGGCAAGTGCCACTTTTATTTCCACATACCTATGGAAGAAGATCCAGAATAGACAGAAACTTTATTTCTATGGTACTTTTCATAGTAAGATCTTATTGAAGGAGTGAGTGATTTTCTTTCGTGTTAGTATATTGCTAGTGGTAGATTTTTATATGTCAGAACAAAATAGTAGTATGTTGCATCAGTGTGTTAGCAGCTAATGAAACAAGTGGTTACTTTAAATCTACGCTAAAACCAGAAATACTCAAAATTAGATACTGAAGTTTTGTTAATCCATAAAAGAAAAATTATAATAATTTTGTATGTGTATATTATAATCCTGATTTACAGAATATGGGCTTCTTTTATTTGTGCGTGTTAAGTATTCTGACAACTGTGCATGTATATGATTTTGAAAAGTGCACCGATGGGCATTTGTGCATGCACACGTGACAGTGCATCAGAGGAGGCTGTCTTGTTACCCTCTCTGTCTGAAGTTAAAATGCAATTTTCTGGGGTAGGGTTTTGTATTTTCTCTGTAAGGGGAGGCACCTACCATGCTTTTGGTCACAATTAAAATAACAGTAGTAATTTTCTTCCTTGTATGATTCCCTCCCCATTCTCTTTGTCATTTCCATGCTAATCTCCTGCCTCTGTATTGCCCCCCTTGCCCGTTCAATCCCCTGCCCTCCACACTCTTTCTCTTCCTCTTTTAGTTTCCCTCTCTGCCTTTCCAAGTTTTCCTCTCCCTTACAGTCTGTCTCCCTATCACACTCAACTTCAGTCTCTATTCTTCCCTTCCCTTGCTCCATCCATTCTCTGCCTCCTGACAGTTTCCTACCAGGTTTCTAAACAATGCATAAAGGCAGCCATCCTCACTAATGGCAGCTTGGCTTCAAACCCACCAGAAACAGTAAGAAAAAGTAGATTTATTCAGTTCAGCCTGCCTCACTGCCACTTATAAAAGCATTGAGAAAACAGTAGCCATCTTATCCAGTGCACACCAACTCTAAGTAGTCATTTTTAATATGGGAGGTAAAATCACACTTTAAGCACAAATGCTTATGAGAACATGAATAGCTTTAAACAACACCCAAAATAGTGAAACTTATAGTTATAATGCGAAAATTGGGGTATTTATAATTACTTTGTACAAGGGAAGAAGTAAGTAGTTTGTTGGTCACAAACCTTTTGTGCACACTCACAATTTTATCACTCACAATATTACTTAAACTGACTGGTAGTAGAGCAACATGATTTAATAACTGACAATAAGGGCTATAAAAATGATAATGTTCAATGGGAGTATAAATGGAAATTTGCTCATTGCCTTAAGAAAAACCACTCTTTCAAAAGACAGGTAGAACTTTGTAGTGATAATTTTCCCAGCGTCATCTTCGCAAACCACCAAGGGTAAGACGTTGTGAGGAAGTTTCATGTTACTTTATAGATAAAATGAAAGAGTTGAACTGAACTTCCTGCTGGTGAGGATATAGTGCAATATCTAAAGTGGCTGAATGCTAGATCTCTTCTGCTTGAGTTTAGGCCTCTGTTATTCACTGAAGTACTAGAGGTGTTAAGAATACTTCATACCACAACCTGTGTTTTAGGCCCACATTCTTCCTGGATGGTGAAAGCCAGTGAAGAAGAAAATGTACACCTTGTATTGTTTGACATTGACAACGAATGGAACATGCCTCCTGTTAATTTTTCATTTACCATTTTTCGTTCTTGACTTCCATCATTACCCAGAGATCCCCACAGAAATGAAGTGAGAAGGCAAAATATATAGATAATTTTAATGTAGTTATTCAAATAGTTAAAGTGCTCACATAGTAGATCAGCTAGTCTGAGCATCTGACATTACTGTGTATCATGCAGTGACCCCTGCCACACTTGTTTTCTACCACATGCAGTAATGCTTCCTTGAAATTTTCTCTCCCTTCTCTGCTTCCTTCATTTAGTCTAGAATAATACTAAAATCATTTAAAACTCTTTTTAAACTTCTAGGCTTGTCCCATGCCTTCCAAAAGGGATTTATGAATTGTTTATCTCCTTTCTTGCCTAATATTGTAGGAAATGATACCCTAAATATAAGCCTTGTAAATATTGTACATTAATTTTCTACCTGTATTTGATCTGAGGAATGACATTTCATGCCTGACTCTGTTTTATTTGCTTTCAGGTAACACTGCTTTCCTTTTTAATTGAAACAGAAGTTTCATTCCTTGACTATATTAAAGGCGGGTAAGTGATCCCTGCAAACTTTTCTTGTTTTCCTATTCTCATTATAATTAGCTAATATCCTTTTTACATTCTTGCTAAGTGATAGCTCTAAATATCAATAAAAATTGCAATAATTTTGTCATTTTAAGAAGTAAATCCCTTATTGATAAAAGGAATACCTAATTACATAGGAAAGTTATGTTTTGTTTTGGTAGCATTTGGTTTTGTATGTTAAATGTGTTTGTCTGTGTTTGTATCCAAAAAGGCAATGATGAAAAAATGTACTTTGCCCTTGAAGGTGGTAAGGTTTGTGATGGCCCATAGTTTCTGTGGGAGTTCATTCCACAGCTTGGTGTTAGCCTCCAGAAAGGTCTATCTCAGACACACATAGGTTCCATTGTACCTGAAGAGTAGAGTTGTTGATCATGATCCTCATCCTGGAGCTTTAGGCAATCTTTTAGGTATGCTGGACCTAGATCATTGAAGTAGCTTGCTTACTAACTTATTTGAGAATGGATTGAAGGTGTGGTCCTATGTAAAAATGCATTCCAACAGTCCAATTTTAAGGTGCCAAAGCATGGATAACCATGGTGAGGTCAACATTAAAAAGGCCAAGTAAATAATGAGAGGTCCTTAACAACAATTGAGTATCAGGAGAAATTTAACATTGCTACAAAATACTTCTTACCTTCCCTCCTCCACCCCTCACCCGTCAAACGCTCCCAACCTTAGAACCAATTCTCACTGGCTCCTTTGATTGCTTCCCCCAGTCTTATAGGCCTTGTCTGGATTGAGTTTCAACTACCTACATCTGTACCCTGTCTTGCTGGACACAGTGTAACCTGTTACCAGTATCCTGGCATCATCAGAAAAGATAGAAATATAAAATTGGGTGCTATATAAGCAGAGACCCCACTGCACAAGATTAGTAACAGTACAATGAAAACTGGCTTTCCCAGAGCTCTGATTGGCATGGGGTGAAGAAACAGGAGAAACTAGGCCTCCCCCATCTTCACAGAGATGGCAGGAAATCCCACCCCATCTTGTTGCAACCTCTCTTGAGAAGAAGGGATGGCAGCAGTGGCAGAGAGTGGACATACATCTGCCTCTGATTCAGGGAGATTGCAGACTGAAAGTCTGAGCCCTGTGATGGGGTACAGGCCCTACTGGAGGCCTAATGGTCCTACCATACCACACCCCAGAAAAGGACAATGGAGAGGGTCCTCAAGCTGCCTTGAGTAGCTGTGTGGGACACAGCCAGTCAGGGCCCAGAAGGCTCATATCAAAGAAGCTGCAGGGTCAGAGTGAGTTCAGTCTGCTAGCACGGACCAGGGGAACAAGAGGTTCTCCTGTTTGACTACAGGAGCTGAAAGGGCTGGACAGATCAGTTGCTGGCAGGGACGGATGGAGTGAGAAAGGAGCTCCTGGCTGGCTGCTGGGGCTGAAACAATCAGTTGCTGGCAGAGACTAGGGGAACAAGAGGAAAACTCCTGATTGTCTGGTGGGACTCGATTAAGACAGGCTACGGGGAAGTGGCCCAGGGAAACATAGAGCAGCAATTAGTAAAGAAACGCAGCACGAGGCTACTATACTTAGAGTACCTGGGTTGGGACCAGGTCCCCCCCACTAGCCACTGGAGGAAGTGGCTATGCCCTGAGGAAGGTAATTACAACTGTGGCACCACAGGAAAAGGGGCTGCGTAACTGGGACTGACTCATTGGGGATCTGTGGTCAGGATACTGGGTCCAAGAAGGGTGACTCTACAGGAAGGTTGGGGTCATTGAGGACTCAACTAGAGGCAAGGCGTCCACAGGGAAGAAGCCCTCAGGGCTCTGCTCAATACCAGATTAGGAATCTTGCAACCTAGCTGGACCAAGCAAGGTTACTGTGATGGGCCCTGTTGGACGGTTAAGGACTGAGCTCAAGGAGAGCTGCAGAAAAGGACACATCAACCAAGGGTACCATGACGGCACCTGTTGGACTGTTAGAAGACTAAGCTCTGGGAGGGCTGCAGTACATTTTGGACATATGCCCTGAAAGGGTTTTGTTTGTTTTGCACACAAACTGTGCATGACTTAGCCGGAGGGTTGAGTCACCAAAGATCCACCTGGTGAGCACAGCGACCGGCAAGGCACTGTGAGCAGAGGAAATTGAAAAAACTGCAGGCACACACACACACTTGACCAGGGGGCACTTGCGATAAGTGAGTGTACCCCATTACAGGCTCCAACAGCAGCCTCGGCATGTGGCCTCTGTGAGTGTTCACCACTGCAAGTTAGGATCAGCCAGAGCCTAAAGGAAGGAGATCCCTGATCAGTGACTGATGCTGGGGGAAGGTGGGGGACCACATTGGGGCTGTCTGTTACGGATCAACATGTTTGTTGCTGATAGAGCTGAGTGTTTGTTACTGGTAATGGTGTTGAGAGTGTTGCTACACGAAATCAGTTTGAGAGCTGCATGTTTCAGCTACTTACTATAAAGGTGCAGAACATCAGAGCATAAGAAATTATGTGAAGTCACAGTGCAGAACTATGGAACTTGGAGAACTGCCTTTACAGAGTTTATTATAGCTGTCTTGGTCTTTGGTATTGTTGTTCTCTCTGGCCATGCATCTGTAATATGAGTTGACAGCTAAAGTAACACTAAAGGAAATCTAATGATTTAGTGACTTGTGTGTGATCATTGCATAAATACTTTACATGATCTACACATTAGGTTGCTGTGGGGAAAAGAAAGTTATTGGTTTTACTTATTACTTTTTCTGTAGAAATAACTTTAAAAACAAGCATCGATTAAAATAGAAGATGGTAGTGTTTGTTTTGGTCATATTTTATATCACAGGTATGATTGTAGGTGCCAAATTGACACACATTAACATAAACACTCTTCATAGATTCCAAGGCCAGAAGGGACCTTTGTGATCATCTGGTCTGACCTCCTGTATAACACAGGCTAGCATACTTCTCCAAAATAATTCCTAGAGCACGTTTTAGAAAAAACATCCAAACTTACTACATTAAAATAAGAGGTGCTTTTCCTTTTCTGAAGAAAAATTGCTTGAATCTTGGCTTGATGATGCATTCCTCCTCTCTTCCACTCTGTCAGTTCCTAATGGAGATTTGTGTCTAAGCCACAAAACCTCTAAAGACATGCAGCAGAAGGTGAAGCTCACCACAAAATAAAGGCTAAGCCAAGCTGCTTAGAGGGGGGGAAGATTCCTTGCCATTTCCAAATATGCTGATCAGCAGAATTCTGAGTACCACAGGAAGGCTGCCTTATGTAAGAATTAAAACTCAGAAACCATGACAAACCAATGAATCACCTGTGTTCAGTGACAACTGAACTCTGGCCCATGTACCAATCAGATAACAAAAGGATAGAGAGAGAAGCTTCTAGCTCACCAACTTGGAAGCTAGGGTTAGTTGTAGTTTGAAGCCTTTTATCCCAACAGAGGTTGCCATCAATTGGCCTGGATAGAGTGAGATTTCTCATGCTTTTCAGTAACTAATGGATACATCAGCTGGTTAAAGACTCTTTCAAGTCCCATAGGGCAAAGCAAAATGTAGTCCCCCATGGAGGCAAGAATCTGCATTTCTTTTTCAAGGTATTATCCACAGATCTTCACAATTGGGCCTTACCTTACAGCATATGGACAATTACAAAGCTATGCAGCAGGTGATAGCACAGGTGAGCCACAGTGAGGTGCATTTCAGAAATTGTGTCCATCAGACAGACTGGCAGAAGACTGAAAGGGTGAAAAGATTTTGTTAATTTTCCAACTGAGATTTATCCTTAGTTTTTTCTACTTCTGCCAATTGTTTTTCATCTTTTATCTGATTTTGCCTTTGCTTCTTCCTATTCCTCTCTCCTGTACTTAGTATCTATCTGTCACGGTCTCCTGCTGCTAGGCAGCACAGAATGGCAGACCCAGGAAATGAGTGCACCAAAAAGAGCTGTTTTTCCTGCTCTGAGGAAAAATTGCTTGAACCTTGGCTGCATGACATTCCTCCTTTCTTCCACCCTGTTTCTAATGAGGATTTATGTGTCTGAGTCACAACACCTATAAAAGACTGGTTTTGCCCCTCACACAGTGTGTCACATCAAAGGGTTTTTTTTTAAAAAAGGCAGGGAGAATGCAGCCCCGTAGGTGCCGTTATCAACAAACACAACAAGGACACCAAGAGCAAGTCTACAAGTGAAGTAAGTGTCCTTGACTCTTATATTGTTTTTGCTATCCCTCTCATGACAAAAGAAATAGCCTTTCAGGAAGACCTCTTTGTACAGTACCCTAAAGTTGGCAGGCCTGCGCTGCTTCTTGTCATCTTTATTTCTTACAACCAATAAGCTATGCAAAACTGTAATGTGGCTGGGGGCCTGACAGTCTGATGATGTAGACCAGGTGAAGCTTGATAGCCACACCCTTAAAAGACCAGCATCTTTTGGGTGAGACTCTGGCTAAAGCAGAGCAGCAGGCCTCATTTCATAAGATCACAAAACTTCTGATCCTTCCAGAAAGACTGCAACAACTTGTCTCTTCCTCCGTGAAGTCCAACCTTCAGCTTAAGTTTTAAAGGCCTTCATAAGCAGATCTCCATGGATTTCAGCCAAAAGCCTATCAGTATTCCAAGGGAACTGAAGACTCTTCATTACAAAACAGGGATTGGAAAGTCTCACCTTTCCCTGGGAAGTAGGATCTGCCATTATCTGCCTGATAACTGCACATTGTTGGAGTCCATTAGAGATCATTTTGGACTATGCAATAGAATTCAAGCACCTATCCATGACGCACTTTTTATTCCATCCCCAATTTTTTCAGACTGGGAGAAATGGAAGCAGATCAAGACAGTAGTGTAACTGCTGCAGGACACTCAAGTAGTAAGTATACTAGATGGTTGAAACTTAGTGCAAAAATATGTCCGTGCACAAGGGGGAAATAGACTATAGCTTGCTCAACCTTTGCTGTTCTAGCTGTAGTATTAAAGAGTTAAAATTTAAAAATCAAATAAACAAAAAAAAAAAAACCCTACTCTTTCACTAACATCAATAAACATGACTCTGAATTCACAGAACAAATCTATTCGGTAATAATTGCCATTTTTACACAGATGCCTTCAGGGTAGAACTCCAAATTGAAGTGATGTTCTTTGTGGTCAGAATCTTCTCGTAAGGTGTGTGAGCTGACTGCTTAGTCTTGCTGGTTTCCTGTTATACTTTGTCCTGGTGAAAGCCACACTTTGAACGTTACTGTCTTTAAACCTGAAGTGGATTCTCAACACCATTGGGATCACATTCCCTTTTTTTTTGCCAATCCAAAATCCTCAAAGGAAAGAGAAATATGCTTTCTGACTGTCTTTAAGGCACTAAAATACTAGTTCCTTAGAATTCAGGAGTTCAGGTCCTGAGATTTCCTTTTTGTTGAAGGTCCCAAGTATGGTTTCTCCTTAAAAAGGGGAGAAAGTCCCTGCAGTGTCTTAGCAAAGTGGATTACAATTGGTATTAAAGTGGCATAAAAGCTATGTACTTGTTCCTTGGGGAGTAAATTCTGCTCCACTGCACCGAGCGTCACCTCGGTGCAAAGCGCACCGCCGGCACCGGGCTGGCTCAGCACTGAAGGAGAGGAGGCAGCACGCGGAGTGCCAACACTCCCCTGCACCGTGGGTATGGACGGGGTTGAGGGCGGAGATGTACCAGAGGCGGCCTGTCGAGTCTTCTCCGGTGCCTGCATCTCCGAGCAGGGAGCCACCCCTGGCTCCTGGGAGTGGGAGAGTGCCCCTGCCAATGCCGTTGACACTGGAGGCTTCAGGCAGCAAGAGCCTAGTCGGCCTGCTTATGCTGCCTCCGCGCCCACCTCACCCCCCCGGCCGAGGGAGAAGGGGTTGGTGTCCCGGGGCAAGCCTGCGTTGGGTCCCCCCGAAGGATGGTAGAGACCCCCCGATACGGGGAGGAAGATCTCCCGCCAGATGGCCACTAGGGGTAGAGCGAGGATGCTCCCTCAGGAGTTGCTCCAGGTTGACGTCGTCAAGTCGGCCTGCATCGACTCGGAACACGGAGCCCCCCTCTCAGCACTGACGTTAATCCTCAGCACCGGAGGCAGCACAGGCCAAGAGGTGGCACTGGTTGAGGGCCGCCATGTGGTGCTCTGCTCCTATTCTGCCTCCCTGGTACTGCGAAGTTCGTCCGCACCGAGGCAGCGCAGAACCCAGTCACCTTTAGAGGACCCAGCACTGGGGAGTCTGCTTGCAGCCAGGTGGCGCAGAACCTGATTACCGTCAAAGGTCTCGGCACTGGAGGCAGTGCGGGCCAAGGGATGGCACCGGTGCCTCGGCACCGAGGGGCCCGCCCCACACCGAGGTGGTGTGGAACCCGGTTGCCACGTAAATACCCTGCACTTTGCAGTCCCCGACGTGGAACCCGGTTGCCGGAGCCAGGCTCAGCACCGCGGAGTCTGGAGCGGCGCCAGTCCCAATCACCAAGGAGTAAGTGGCACCACAGAGTCCTCGGTACCAAGATGGCACTCCAGTACTGAGAGCTCTTCAGAGAACGCCTCCATCCGTCTGCACCGTTTGTGGTGGCAGAGGCTGTCCTTGTCGTCCTCCACATCGGAGGTGTTGAGAGGACAGTCCCTGGCAGGGCACGGCACCCGGGCTAGAGGGCGGCCACGGCACCACCCGTCTAGTGGCTCGGGACACAAGAGTCCCAGTAGGTGGCGCAGTCAGCCCGGGTTTGGCCCAGGGACAATCGCTGCAACATGGCTTTATTGGCCCCCATGAGCATCCAGATGGGACCGGGGCCCCATTCACCCTGTCAGTGGGGGTGCAGTCCATGCCCTGACACAGGAGAAGGCCCATAGCCATCGCTCCTTGGGCGAGGCATGGTAGGACCCTTTATGGGTGCATTCCTTTGGCATGCAGGGGAGAACCCGCAGGACATGCCTCGGTAGTCCTCTTCCTCCTCCCTGGGAGAGGCAGTCTCCCGGGACCACATGACGCCACTGGAGAAGTTCAGGGTGCACCAAGAGGGTATCATTGGCCTTCAATGTACTGGCGGCAGCTACCCCAGCAAGAGTAGCTCTACCTGTCCACTATAGGACCCTCAACATTGATAAGGCCCTGTGGAAAACCCCTTCCTCAGTCGCCTTTGTGTCGAAGGTGGCCAGGAGGAAGTATTATGCCCCAGCCAAAGGGCTCGAATAATTGTTCACTCACCTGTCCCCGGGAACCCTGGTGCTGTAGTCTCAGCTTACGCAACCGACCAGTGGGACAGGCAAGGTTAGTCTGGTTCCACTCCCAAGAATAAGATCAGCAAAAAGGTGGATTTGTTCAGGAGGAAGATTTATTCCACGGCAACCCTGCAGTTCAGGATTGCCAACCATCAGTTCCTCCTGGGGAGATATAATTTATTTTGTGGAACTCAGTCAGGTGGTTTGCTGAGACCTTGCCCCAGGACCAGGCCGCAGACTTCGCCACTGTCCTGGATGAAGGTATCACAGTGGCTAGGGCAGCGCTCCAGGTGCCTGGTGACGCTGCTAACTCCTCCGCCATTTCAATGAGGAGGTGCTAGGGGCTGCAATCCTCAGACCTGTCCTTTGATGGGTTGGCCCTCTTCTCCGATCAGACCACTGTAAGCTGCACCGTCTGAAGGACCCCAGGGACACACTTTGCTCTCTGGGCTTGAACTACAATGCCCCGGTTTTCCAGGGGGCAGTTGTGGCCTCAGGCACAGCAGCAGCCAAAGGCTTCACTAGGCCCTTCCAACCCTATAGAACTAGGGACAGGAATAAGGGTTTAGAGCACGGAATCAACCCCTCATGTCATCCTCAGCCCCCAGCAGGGGCACCCCAGATGGGCAATCGTACAAGGCCTTCTGTGTAGTCCAAAGCCTCTTTGCTGGCCTGTGGGAGCTGCAGGTTCGCACCTTTCCTAGTGGTGGCGCGCCCGAGGGTGATGCCCCTACTGCCCTCTTGGATCTGCCCACCTTTTCCTGAAGTTCACCAGGAGGGCCGGGTGGTTTAGGCGTGGACTCAAGTTTCAATTGGTATGAGCCACCCCTACTTCACATCTGCCTGAAGCAGCAAACAATGCTGTTCCCCAAGCCTTTCACCTTTGTCCCTCTTCAGGGACCCCTCTCACGAGTAACTCCTCTTGCAGGAGGTGGACACCCTCCTCATTATAGGAGCACTGGTATGGTTCCTCAAGGCAGAAGGGGGAAGAGGTCCTATCCGAAGTACTTCTTCACCCTCAAGGCAAGGGGACATCTGAGACTCATGTTGAACTTACGTTGGCTAAACAGCAGGTCAAACGACTCAGGTTTCGCATGGTTTCCCTCGCCTCCATAATCCATTCCCAAGACCCGGGAGACTGGTGTGTCGCACTCGACCTCAAGGACACATGCTTGGGTGCCCGTCCTTCCCAGCATCAGGCTTTTACTCCGCTTCACACATAGCGGTAGCGGCTGCCCACCTGAGATGTAAGGGTGTGCAAACATTCCTTTACCAGGATGATTGGATGATATGGGACAGGTCCAGGCCTCAAGTACAGGAGACTGGAACCCTCACTTGCTCCACGTGCAGCAGGCCGGGACAGCTCATAAATGAGCAGAAGTCCATACTAACCCCAGTGCAATACATAGAATTCATCGGGGCCACCTGGGATGCTTCCCAGGACAGAGTCTTCCTGTCTCAGACATGTTCGAGGCGATGGTCTATATCATCTCCTAGCTGTACCAATGCCCACGTCAATAGCGAGGCACCACCTTAGCTATTAGGCCACGTGATGGCCTGCACGTATGTAGTGAGACTAGCTCTCTGGAGACTCAGATCGCTTCAGGCATGGTTGGCCTCAGTATTTTGCCAAACTGTCACCCACTGATTTGGGTGGTCAGAGTTCCCCTGCCTGCCCTAGCCTTCCTACACTAGAAGGAGCTGAGGGTTATTCACCTAGCGTGCAGGGTGTTCCTCCAATTCCTGACAGGCAGACTGGTGCAGATGCGGATGGACAGCACCACAGCCATCCTGTACATAAACAGGCTGGGAGGAGTGTGCTCCCTGGCCCTCTGCAAGGAAGCTATCCACCCGAGAGATTTGGCAGTGAGGCATGATTTCCACTTAACTTCCTCTCACATCCTGGGAGTAAGGAGTGATGAGGTGGATCGCCTCGGCAGGTCATTTCTATCGCACAGTGACTAGTCATGGCACCCGTAGATAGTGTCTACCGTCTCCAGAAGGGGGCCTAGTCACGGCAGCCTGAAACGCGAAGTGCCCAAGGTTCTGCTCACTCCAGGGTTGCGAGTCAGGGTTGATTTCCAAAGCATTCCTCATTGACTGGACAGGGTCCCTCGTGCGCGTTTCCACCCATTCCAATCCAGCCCAATATCCTGCTTGGAAGTAAGGTGGGACAGGGTGGATGTCTTACTCATTGGTCTGGCCTGGCTGAGGCAGTACTGGTTCAGCATGCTGTTGGACTGATAGATTGCTCTGCCCATGCAGCTTCCGAGGCAGCACGACCTTCTCTCCCAGGACTGTAGTTTTCTGTCACAACTGGACATGGACCCCCTGTGTCTCGTGGCCTGGAGGTGCTCTGGTTGACAGAGGGAGAGAGAGGGCCTGATCGGTGAAGGCCCAGCAAGACTTGCTTGGCAATAGGAAACCGTCTACACAGGTCGTGCATCAGACTAAGTGGAAACAGTTTATCTGTTGGGCAGAGTCCCAGGGCATTCCACCAAGCCTCTCGCCAGCGCAGGCAATCCTGGAGTATCTGCTCCAGCTAAAGTTCCAGGGTCTGGCGGGGGCTTCCTTAATAGTTTCACTTGGCGGCCATCTGGCCTCCCATCAGCCGCTAGTAGGGAGATCTCTTTTCTTCCCTCTGCATATCGATCAGGTGCCTCGAGGGGGTGGAGAGGCTTTATCCACGGGTACGCAATCCAGTGAATCCCTGAGGTGTCAACCTGGCCCTCTCGAGACCCAGGCCCACCCTCCCCCCATCTTTTTGATCCCATGACTTCATGCCCCCAGCTCATGCTTTCATGGAAGGTAGCCTTCCAGGTGGCCATTACCTCACCTAGGAAGGTCTCTGAAATTAAGACCGGGACCTCAGAGCCCCTTATACTGTACTCTGTGAGAACAAGGTCCAGCTCAGGCTGCATCCGACCTCCTTATCCAAGGTGGTTTCCCAGTTTCATTGTAATCAAGATATTTTTCTCCCCGCACTTTCCCAAACTACACGGCTCAGAGGAGCAGAGGAGATGGCATCTGCTGGACATGAAAAGAGCCCTGGCCTTTTACACTGAGCGTATGAAGCCATTCCGGAAATTGATGCAGCTTTGTCGCAGTCGTGGACTGGATGAAAAGCTCACCTATCTCTACCTAGCGCATCTCCTTGTGGATTACGTCCTAAATCAAGGCTGGCTATGAGCAGGTGAAGGTGCCACTTTCAAGAGCCAGCATAGCTCACTCAACTGGAGGTCAAGCACCATTGCCCAGCAGGCAACAAAGTATGTGGGATTCGGCTGAGCCGTGCTGCGGGCAGCTCACCTGTAACTACTACCCACCTCCAGGGTACGGCTTTGTAATCACCCATACTAGAATGGATATGAGCAATCACTCAAAAGAGAAAACGTGGTTACTTACCAGTAAATGTTGTTCTTCGAGATGTGTTGTTCATATCCATTCCACACCCACCCTCCATCCCTGCTGTCGGAGTTGGCAGAAAGAAGGGACTGAGGGGGGGTAGGGTCGGCTGTGCCTCATATACCATGGCATGCGTGCGGCACTACAGGGGGCACCTGAGCCGACCCTACAGTGTCTGCTAAGGGGAAAAAAGTTTTGGGAACCCGTGCACGGAGGCATGTGCACTCATCCATACTGGAATGGATATGAGCAACACATCTCGAAGAACAACAGTTACTGGTAAGTAACCATGTTTTTTAGAAATAGGGCAACCAGAACTATGTACAATATTCAAGGTGTGGATGTACCATGGATTTATGTGGTGGCATCATGATATTTTTTGTCTTGTTAACTATCCCTTTCCTAATGTTTCCTAACCATCTGTTGGCTTTTTTAACTGCTGCTACACATTGAGCAAATGTTTTCAGAGAACTATCCTTGACTCTAAGATCTCTTTCTTGAATGATTACAGCTAACTTAGACCCCATCATTTTGTATGATTTGTTGGGTTTATGTTTTCTAAACAAACATGAGAAACTAGACAAAATTAGAAAGGCCACAAAACAAGATTAAACTAGCTAGAGACATAAAGGGTAGCAAGAAAACATTCCACAAATACATTAGAAGCAAGAGGAAGACCAAGGACAGGGTAGATCCGTTATTCAGTGAGGGGGGGAACAATAACAGAAAATGCAGAAATGGCAGGGGTGCTAAATGACCCTTTGTTTCGGTTTTCACCAAGAAGGTTGGTGGCAATTGGACATCTAACATAGTGAATACCAGTGAAAAAGAGGCATGATCAGAAGCTAAAATAGGGAAAGAACAAGTTAAAAATTACTTAGACAAGCTAGATATCTTCAAGTCACCAAGGCCTGATGAAATGCATTCTAACATATTCAAGGAGCTGACTGAAGAGATATCTGAGCCATTAATGATTATCTTTGAAAAGTCTTGGAAGACAGGAGAGATTCCAGAAGACTGGAAAAGGGCAAATATAGTGCCCATCTACAAAAAGGGAAATAAGGACAACCCAAGGAATTACAGACCAGTCAGCTTAACTTCTTAACCTGGAAAGATAGTGGAGCAAATAATTAATCAATCAATTTGCAAACATCTAGAAGATAATTAGCTAATAAGTAACAGTCAGCATGGATGTGTCAAGAACAAATCATGTGAAACCAACAGGATAGTTTTCTTTGACAAAGTAACAAACTTTGTGGATGGGGGGGGGAGATGGTAGATGTGGTATATCTTTACTTTAGTAAGGTTTTTGATACTGTCCCACATGACCTTCTCTTAAACAAACTAGGGAGATACAACCTAGATGTAGCTACTGTAAGGTGGCTGCAAAAATGGTTGGAAAAAGTCCCAGAGAGTAATCATCAATGGTTCACAGTCATGCTAGAAGGGCATAATGAGTGGGGTTCTGCAGGAATCAGTTCTGGGTCTGGTTCTGTTCAATATTTTCATCAGTGATTTAGATAATAGCATAGAAAGTACACTTATTAAATTTGCAGAAGATACCAAGCTGGGAGGGGTTGCAAGTGCTTTGGAGAATAGGATTATAATTCAGAATGATATGGACAAACTGGAAAATTGGTGTGAGGTAAATAGGATGAAATTCAATAAGGACAAATGCAAAGTACTCCATTAGGAAAGAACAATCAGTTGCATACGTACAAAATGGGAAATGACCGTGTAGAAAGAAGTACTGCAAAAAGGGATCTGGGGGTCATAGTGGACCACAAGCCAAATATGAGTCAACAGAGTAATGCTGTTGCAAAAAAAGGAAACATGATACTGGGATGTATTAGCAGGAATGTTGTAAGAAATACACAAGTCGTAATTCTTCTGCTCTACTCCATGCTGATTAGGCTTCAGCTAGAATATTGTGTCTAGTTCTGGGTGCCACATTTCAGGAGAGATGTGCACAAATTGGAGAAAATCCAAAGAAGAGCATCAAAAATGACTAAAGGTCTAGAAAACATCACCTATGATGCAAGACTGAAAGAACTAGTTTTGTTTAGTCTGGAGAAGAGAAAACTGAGAAGGGACATAACTTTCAAGTACATAAAAGGTTGTTACAAGGAGGAGGGAGAAAAATTGTTCTTCTTAACCTCGGAGGACAGGACAAGAAGCAATAGGCTTAAACTGCAGCAAGGGAGGTTTAGGTTGGACATTAGGAAAAACTTCCTAACTGTCGGTGGTTAATGACTGGAATAAATTGCCTAACGAGGTTGTGGAATCTCCATCATTGGAGATTTTTAAGAATAGGTTAGACAAACATCTGTCAGGGATGGTGTAGATATTACTTAGTCCTGCCATGAGTGCAGGAGACTGGACTAGATAACCTCTTGAGGTCCCTTCCAGCCCTATGATTCTATGATAACTTTGCGTTTATCAACACTGAATTTGTTACCATTTTGTTGTCCAGTCACCCTGTTTTATAATATTCCTTTGTAACTCTCTGCAGTCAGCTTTGGACTTGAGTATCTTGAGTAATTTTATATCATCTGCCAACTTTGCCACCTCACGGTTTATTGTCTTTTCCAGATCATTTATGAATATGTTGAATAGCACTGGTCCTGTACCGACCCCACTATTACCTCTCTCCACTGTGAAAACTGACCGTTTATTGCTATCCTTCATGTCCTATCTTTTAACCATTACTATCCATGTGAGGACATTTCAATTTATCCCATGACAGTTTACTTTGCTTAGGAGCCTTTGGTGTGGGACCTAGTCAAAGTCTTTCTGAAAGTCCAAATACACCATATCCACTAGATCACCCTTTGTTCACATGCTTGATGATACACTCACAGAATTCTAATTGATTAAAAATGATTACCCTTTACAAAAGCTGTGTTGATTCTTCCCCAACATATTGTGATCATTTATGTGTCTGTTAATTCTGTTCTTTACTATAGTTTCAACCAATTTGCCTGGTATTGAAGGCAGAAGGGAAAGCGGGGTGGGGGGAACAAAAATAAATGAAAGCCAAACACAGACATTATATAGCGTATGAAATTATTGCTATAGAATTAGTTGGTAAAGTATTTTGAACTGAAGCTTTGGTGAGGTAGACAGGTTTCTCCAAGATAGGGACACTGAAATCCCACCCAGTCATATAATGCTTCTACATATTGTGGCAAGGTGGGGGGCGGGGGAAGGAGAAGTACTCCGCCCTCGTGGGCCCTGTGCTCTTCCGGCTTGGCCGGCGGGCAGCTGGGGGGAAGGCCTAGGGAGGGGACGGGGCCTGCTCTGCCCTGGCTATCACTACCTTCCCTGGGAGTAGTCTGTGGTCCACTCTCAGCTTCCCCAGCTGGGTGTTCCCTCGGGTGCTGTGGCCACGCCTGTGGAAGCTTCAAGCCTCTGTAGATTGCAGGCCGCAGCCTGCCAGCTCCAAGCTGCCAACTCCAAACTGCAGGCTTTGGAACTGCAAACCTCCAACCGTAACTATGAAATGGAAATGGAAATGTAACTGTAAACTCCAACCTCCACTCCTCCTCACTCCAAACTCCACAACCCACACTGCCTGCTTGCACTGGAGGCTTTTAAGTGTTTGGGGCGGGGCTCCTTGATTGGCCTCAGGCATCCTAATTGCCTGATCAGCCCCAGGTGGCCTAATTAGTTAAGCAGCCCCAGGTGGCCTAATTGCCTAATCAGCCCCATCTGAATCACCCAGGGAATAAAGCTTTGCTGAGCCTGGGGCTAATATACCTGCCTTCCAGCACCCTTACGTAGCCATCTGGCCTGACCCTGTCACAATATGCAAAGAAGGAGAGACTTTTATAGAAATGCTTGTAAGAGAAAATGATGTTTCAAAGAGTAGTAACGTCAAATAAGAATTGATGCTTAATTGATGACACTGTATAAAACACAAAATAATGCAGAATGGGTTAACTTGAATTTTTCAGTGATACCCATTGACCAGAAAGCTAATGCATTATATTAGTATATTAGTCCATTAAAAGGTATATTATTTCCCTTGCATATTTTTCCAATTATCAATCAGATTATTAACAAGATTCTTATTTGCTTGTTTGACAGAACCCAAATCAATTTCACAGTGGCTATTGATTTCACAGCATCAAATGGTGAGTAGCAAAAGTAGTTTCTTGTAAAATTGAGTGCTATGTCCAGCTTTAGAACAATTTTTCTTTAGTACTACATATATATTTCTATATTTATTCTACACATTTTAGATTTGTAATTATTTGATTTGTGTCACTATAATGCTTAATGGCCCCAAACCGTTTCAAAGACCCATCATTCTGGGCACTCTACATAGATTAAGGGTATGTCTACACTGCAGAGTGAAGTCAATTTACCTTAAATCAACTTTCACATGCCGAATTTTAGAAGTTATAGGAGCATGATCACACCACGCTTCTTGCATCAGGCTCTCGCGTCTGCACTCGCTACTCTTGGGTTGACATTCAGAGCAGTGCACCGTGGGTAGCTATCCCACAGTGCAACTAGCCGCAGAGGCTTTTGGGAAGCTTGTCATTCTCTCATAATGCAACATGTTCCCTCTCTTCTTGTCCCAAACAAACTGCAAACACCTTTTCTCACTCTTTTCTATGCCACGCACATGCTGGTGCCAGAGAGGCATGGAGTCTGCTCAGCTCTGCACTATCATTATGAGCATCACAAATACCTCACAGCTTATCTTGCAGTATTTTCAAAAGTGAGACAGGAGCTGCAGCACAAAAAGTAGCAATGTTACTGAGGCCGCTCTGCTACAAAGCATAGAGAGAAACAATTCCCATTTGCTACAGGCTGTCACACATCATCTTCAGTCCGTGGAGTGCCAGTTCTGGTCCTGGGGGATCCTGGTGGGATCATATTGTTATAAAGTTGTGGGATGATGAGCAGTGACTGCAGAACTTTCATATGCAAAAGGCCACTTTCTTAGAACTTTGCGCGGAGCTGCCCCTAGCCCTGAAGTGCATGAATACTCTCCTGAGAAGTGAGTTGCCATCGCTCTGTGGAAGCTGGCAACCCCAGACTGCTACCGTTCAGTTGGGAATCAATTCAGAGTTGGTAACTCCACTGTTGGAGCTCATGTGACGTAACTGTGCAGGGCCATTAATAAAGTTCTGCTACGAAACGTAGTGACTTTGGGAAACACGCAGGACATAGTGGACAGGTTTGACGCAGTGGGGATCCCAAACTGGTGGGGTGCAATAGATGGCACGCATATCCCTATTCTAGCACCTGACCACCTTGCCATAGAGTACATAAACCAGAAGGGATACTTCTAAATGCTGTTGCAGGCCCTTGTGGATCACAAGGGATGTTTCCTTGACATCAGTGTGGGGTGATCTGGAAAAGTGCACAACACACACATCTTTAGGAACTCAGGTCTGTTCAGTAAGATACAGGCAGACACTTTATTCCTTGACCAAAAAATAAATATTGGGGATGTTGAAATACCAATAGTGCTCCTGGGATATCCTGCCTACCCTTTTCTCCTTTGGCTAATGAAGCCCTACACTAGGCACCTGGACAGCAAGAAAAAGCGTTTCAATAACAGGCTCAGCCAGTGCAGAATAGTGGTGAAATATGTATTTGGGTGTTTAAAAGCCAGATGGAGATGTCTGCCCACTAGGCTTGACATCAGTGAAAAGAACATCTTATCAGTTATATCTGCATGTTGTGCGCGCCATAATTTATGTGAAACAAAAGGTGAAAAGTTCCCCCAGGGTTGTGCGTGGAGGCTGATAGCCTGGCTGCAAATTTTGAGCAGCCAGATTCTAGCACTATGCTCAGAGCCAGCCACAGAGTGCTTCACCTATGGGAAGCATTGAAAAATTGGTTTTGCAATGAACTGCAGGAATGTATGTCTCTGCTGTGCCTTTCTTTCCCATCCCCCACCCTTGCACCAGCGGTCCCTTCCCCGTCTTTCCCCACCCAAGCTCTGAATGAATAAAGACAGATGTTTTTTAAAGCCGCAAAGTTTTATTTGTGACCCATTTCAGTGGGGGGAAAGGAAGATTGTAAAGTGTCACTGTGCAAGCAACTGAGGTTGTGT
The DNA here is from genome assembly GCA_007922155.1 of Mesoclemmys tuberculata. NCBI lineage: Eukaryota > Metazoa > Chordata > Testudines > Chelidae > Mesoclemmys > Mesoclemmys tuberculata. The sequence continues at coordinate 25,240,595 of ML675616.1, forward strand.
GCAGTTCTCAAAGATGCTGTTGCGTGTTTCTGCTCGCCTCCACTGGTCTGGAGTGCAGCACATACTGCACCCTGCTCAGCCTCCTCCTAGAGCACTAGGGGTGGAGTCTGATAACAAAGTGGTAGGCAGTTGAGCGTTTTGGAGGGGCTGCAGAAAGAGTCTTTCTTGCCGCTGCTCTTCCTGGAGCTCTAACAGACACCTCAGCATGTCAGACTGATCCCTCATAATACACAACATCTCGAGTTGCATATCATACTTCTGCTCCTGCACTGATCTTCTGTTTTCCATGTGCATGTCTA
>ML675616.1:25245893-25340762 GCA_007922155.1 Mesoclemmys tuberculata
ACTACTTCCCTCGGAAGGCTATTCCAGAACTTCACTCCCCTAATGAAGGAGCAGAGGGTTTTTATCAGGCACCTGGCTGGGCCTTAATTGGCCTCAGCTGCCCCTAAGGCCTGGTCCACACTTACCTTTCCGATTCGGCAGCAGTCAATGGGAGATACGCAAGTGACGTAAATCACTTGCGTATCTCCCATCGACTTTGCAGTGTCTCCTCTGCGCAGAGCAGCGCTACGCCACTTACCGGGGTGGTTTTCCTGCATCGCTTCCTGGATCGACTGAGCGCATCTATACAGACCACTCAGCCGATCCAGAGCAATTGATGTGACGGCAGCGAATTTGCCACCATCAGTGTAGACCTAGCCTAATTGCCCTCTAATAACTCTGGCTACTCTATAGGGAATAAAGCCCGGATCATTCTAGAATTTAAATACCACTCTTCCAGTACTCTCCTACTGCCCTCCGCCCTTGCTATACCACAAATGTAAAAAGAACTCCCCTTCATGTTCACAAGGTGAAGCCAGACCCACATTCCACTCTGTACATACAAGACAGATCAGAGTGGTGTTCCAGGGGGCCCTTGCATCCATTATAGAGAAGTTTCATTAGCACTAAAATCCACAATCCACACTTGAGCAAGGAGAGGGATCACCGGGTTCCCCTGTAACATCCCAAGGATCGGTTTGGAAGAGGTGGGCAAAACAGATTAGAGGACACTGTAGGTGAAGTGTAGCAACAGAAAACATAGGGTAACCAGTATCCCAACCCATAACACCCATAGAAACAATACCAGAACTAGGAATTGTCTCGTGGAGGCGCCCAGGAACATCATCCACAGCAGAGGAATAACATGGAGTGACTATATTGGTCAGGTATTTTAAACTTGTGCCATCTTCCCTAGGTGATCATGTGTGATATCATGTTCTGCGATGATGCCTGCTCATTTAATAGCAGAGTGGTTGGGTAAAGTCTCCTACTGTGGCAGAACAAATAAGGCTGCCCTCCCCAGAAACCTTCTGCAGAGGATTACAGATTACCTACATGAAAGTTTCCTTGAGATCTCTACAGAGGATTCTTGAAGCATACCTCTGCACATAAACAGTCTGTTCTGGGGGTAATCCTCCACTGAAGTTTGCCAACACCCAGGAAGCCCATCCCTCCAAAACACAAGCTCCTTTTAAAAAGCTGGACTGGGGATATAACCACAAAAATGAGATTTGCCACACACACTCACCAGATCTCGATCAGCCCGCTGTCCTGTGTGTGGCTTGGCTGCTCTGGGGTAATGAACAGATCCTGGCTCTTGGGAGAATGGATACCCCGCTCTCCTGCACCCTGCTATCCTCATTCTCATCCTCCTCATCCACAGAGTCCTCCTCATTTGTCCTGGACTGGGATTCTTTGACAGTATCAATGCTGCATGGTGGCACAGTAGTGGAGTTACCACTGAGAATCACATGGAGCTCCTCGTAAAAGTGGCATGTTTTGGACAAAGAGCCAGAATAGCTGTTAGCTTCCCTAGTTTTCTGATAAGCCTGCCTCAGCTCTTTGATCTTAACACGGCATTACTGCACGTCCTTGTTGTGCCCTTTCTCCAGCATGCTGCAAGATATCTTTTCATAGATATCTAAATATCTTTTGCTGACTCAGAGCTGAGCCAGAGCAGACTCTTCATCCCATAGATTGATGAGATCCAAGATCTCTGTTCGACTCCATGCTGGAGTGCGTTTGTCCGTGCAATCCCCATGAGCGGTTCAGCTACAAAGCTCTCTCTATGCTGTCCAAACTGGAAATGGGAATTCAAAATTTCTTGGCGCTTGAGGGGAGGAGCTATTTCCTGTTTACGAGGCCTCTTTACAGCAGAGTCCAATGTCCAGAGCGTTCACAACAGAGCATTGGATACTTCCCAGAGGCCAATGGTGTCAATTTACGTTGCACTCTGCCTACACTGACACAAATTCAACCCATGGAATTCGACTTCAGCGCTATACCACTTGTGGAGGTGATTTTATTACGTCAATTTTTACTGCAATTTAGATCGGGGGAACTTACGTGCCAGTGGACACGCATGCCTCAGGGGCTTGACATAACTGGCATTATGTCGACCTCCATTGCTAGTGTAGACTGGGTCTGAGGCAGTTCCTGCCCCCGAAAGCTTACAGTCTAACTAGACAAGACAGACAATGGGTAGAGAAGAAGAGATATAATAAACAAGCAAAGTGAACATTGTGATAGTCTGAAAACATCATGTTCTTCTTCAAGTATTGGTCCCTATATGGATTCAAAACGTGGGTGCGCATGCGTGTCCTGTGTCAGAGCCAGAACTGTTCGTAGCAGTGTTCATTGACCCGTGTATGCATCATGTGTCAGCCACATGGTGCATCCAAGGGCTTATATGGCTGCACAGGTCAATGCGTCTCCAGTTCCCTCTTACCACTGCATGGCCAGAGTCGGAACCCTCATCCGTTCTCCATATTGGTAGCCTTCTTAGCATTATTGTATATAGTTTTAGCACAGTTAAACATAGTTTTAGTAGTTAACAGTTCAGAATTTAGTAGTAGTTGTCTGTTTATCTTGTGTGGGGTGTCCCACCCTTCTCAGGGGAACTATGCCCCAGAAAACGGCTTTAAAAGCTGTGCATTGTGTCCTCACTCCTCTGTGAGCAACGAACACCATTTTTGTCTCTTGCTTGGGTGAAGCCCACTTCATCACTCACTGCTCCATCTGTCACTCCTTCCCACTGCAGACTCGTGAAGCTTGAGAGCTCCAACTCCACAAAATCATGGAGGAAGCAATGCGCCTATGTGTGCACTCGGATGGCACATCGGTGAATCTACTAGAGCATTCGGCCTCACCACTGGTGAGTGCTTTGCTGTCTCCACCCAGAGCAGCATCTTTGGCCCTGGCGCCACAGGCAGTACCAGCAGAACTGTGTTCATGAGAAGCATGCGCATGGGCACAAGGGCAGCTCTCCAAGAGGGACCACCTTGAAGAGCAGCATTGCCTCCACGAGCCACATCAGTTCAGATGAAAAGTCAGACAAGGATTTGGCTACCCCTCCACCCAAGAAGTCTCAGATGGAGCACAAGTCTAAACACTGTCATGACCAACCGTTGTCATCCTTGACTTTATTGTGGAACCACTGCCTCCACTTCCAGCTCCATCCACACCACCAGGATCATCAGGAATCTCAGTCCTGGTGTCACGTACACGTGGCCACCTATCTCTGCTGACATCTATGGCCAAGCGTTTTCTTCCGTATGCCATTTCCCCGCCGCATCCTGGATTGTTAGGAACCATATACCCTCCATGCCTGGTGGATGAACTGCTCCTGCTAAGCCACTGCCCCGTGCTGCTCCTCTGTGTACTTTTGGAGCAGCAAGCAAGCACATCTTTTCAGAGCTGCTCCACGGCTCCACCTGTTCCAATGGCACCGCCATTTCCAGACCAATCTTCCATCTCAGAGTGGTCTTCGGAACAGGAGCCCACCTTTTCACTGGCATGATCCTACAGTTCAGAACAGTGACACCTGTCCTATACACCAGCACAGGGACCTCCTACCGATGCATAGTTGTGGTACCATCATGATTCACTGGCTCTGGCAGGTCAGTATGCTTGGACCTATTGGCACCATTAGGACCTGTACTGTGGCCGTGGGGCACCACCACCATCCCTACCCTTCCCCGGTTTATACGACTCTTCCCTCAGTTTACAATAAACCGCAAAATGCCACACTTTCGTCACCACTGGAACCGATGGAGACACCAATCCCCACAGGAGTGGCTTCCTGCCTGGACAAGGCACTTATCCTGCTGTCTCTTTCTCCCCTGGATGACCATGGTCAATACCAAGACCTGCTCTGGAGCATGAGAAGGGACCTTTACCTACCAGCGAAGGATGTAAAGGACCCTTAGGACAAGTTCCTGGCCATCCTGCATCTGGTGAGACCCTCGCACTCCGCTCTTCCTATACACAGTGCACTTCTTCAACCAGCTCAGGCAGTCTGGCGTGCCCCTGAATCATGTGTGCCTGAACCTAAAAAGCAGAACGCAGATATTTTGTCCTTGCAAAAGATATGGACTTTCTGTTTATGCACCCAACTCCCAATTCATTAGTGGTCCAAACGTCATCAGAGCATGCTAGACAGCATAACTTAAAATCCATCCCTCCTGATCGAGCGGCCAAGAAACTTGACCTGATTGGCCATAAGATCTATACTTCGGCAGGCCTGCGATTCTGCATAGCCGGTTAACAGGCTATACTGGCGAAATACAACTTCCAGACATATACCAAACTGGCAGCTTTTTAGCCCTCTCTCCCAAAGGATAAACAGACTTAGTTTCACTCTCTGGCCAAGGAAGGCAAGTTAGTTGCCAAAGTCACCCTCCAGGCTGCGGTAGATGTGACAGACACAGCATCCCGCTCCTTGGCATTGGAGGTGGTACTACACAGAGACTCTTGGTTACAGATGTCAGGATTCCCAAAGAAAGTCCAGACCATGCTTGAGGACCTCCCTTTTGTTAAACAAAATCTTTTAGTGATAAAATTGATGAGTCTACACGCACTTAATGACCCTCATGCCACTCTGCAGTCTTTGGGCCTTTACGCACCAGCCCCAACTCATCACCAGTACTGGTCTTCTTTCCACCCCCAGTACCCTGCCCATCTTGCCTACCAACCTTACCCTCCATTCCAACAGGATGTACCACATCGCCGTCAACACTCTCAAAGGCCATGATTTCCTCATCCACTTCTTTGTCTTTCCTGCAACACCCTTCCAAACACCTATTTTGACTCCTCACTCAAGACCTGCAAACCACGTTCTCGTTCTTATGCGATTCCTTCAGTTATCTTCATAGGCCATGTTGCTCAATTTGCCTTCAACTAGATCAAGATTACCACCGATTTGACATCATACACGGGGGTACCTTATACAGTTTCTTTCCTTTCCCCCTCGTTGCTCCCCTTCCCTCCTGGGGCAATGGGAGATCCATCATAACACAATCTCCTCTGAGAAGATGCAAATACCCTGCTCCAGAAGGGCACAATAAAACATGTTTCATGTCAATATCATGGTCATGGGTTTTACTCCCAATATTTCCTCATATCAAAGAAAGGGGGCACCCTTTGCCCCATTTGAGACATTGTGGCTCTAAACCGCTTCATATGCAAGTCCCTAATTGCATGGTCACTCTTCCCCAAATTGCCTTCTGCCTCCCACCGGGAGCCTAGTTCGCAGCTCTCAATATGAAAGATGCTTATTTTCATGTGGACATACGTTCCACCCGTCGTAAATTCCTTCACTTCCTGGTAGATCACTCATACTATCAGTTCTAAGTTCTGCCATTCAGAATAGCCACTGCTGCACATGTTTTCATGCAGGTCTTCGCTGTAGTGGCACCCTATGTGGGGTGTCTCGGCCACTTGTTGTTCCTGTATCTGGACGACTGGAAACAAGTCACATTGTCCTGGGAACATCTCCTAACCACCATCTGCACCCTACACAACCTCACCATCATTTTTATAAATAAACAGGGTGGAGCCAAGTCCCCAACCCTTTGTGTGAAAGCCATTCATCTATGTAACTGGTGCCTCAGACACAACATAATGCTTCACACAGTCCATCTTTCAGGCAATGACAATACCATTGCAGACACTCTTAGTCACTCCTTCCACAACAACCACGAGTGGGAGCTCCACGACCCCACTCTCCAGTCCATTTTCCACAATTGGGACATGCCACGCTGGGATCTCTTTGCAACTCCTGCCAACCACAAGCTGCTCCTTTTTTACTCCAGGGGTACTCTCAGACAAGGCTTTCAGGGAAACATGCTTCTCCTCCGTTGGTCACCCCACCTGCAGTACACCTTCCCACATATACCACTCCTTCCAAAGATCCTCTGCAAAATACAACAAGACTGTGCAGTCCTCATCGCTGCCTTCTGGTCTCGCCGGTAATGGTTCACTAACCTCCTTTCTCTCTCAGTTTTCCTGCTGATTTGCCTTCCTTCTCTCACAGATCTCCTCACACAGCAACAAGGTCAACTCTGACACCCCAACCTGGAACCGCTGTACCTCATGACCTGGTATTTGGATGGGGCTCCGAGTAGACAACATGTGCTCAATACCAGTACACAACATCGTTTCTCAGATAAGGCATCCATCTGCTAGAACATGTTACCAGGCAAAGTGGAAATGCTTCATGATGTGGGCAACCCATTACCGTCACCCCAATTTCTATCCCCACTGTCCTCAACTATCTTCTCCACCTTCGACAGTCAGGCCTTGCTCACTACTCCATCCGGGTCCAGCTAGCAGTGCTTAGTGGCTTCGTCCTGTCAATGGCTGGGTTATTCATCTTTAGCCACCCTACTTTGACCCATTTCCTCCATGGTCTTCTCAATACCTTCCTGTCGGTCTGAAACCCTTCCCCTAGCTCACACCAGAAACTGAACCACCTCCTCTCAACTCATCAAGCTGCCCTTCAAACCATTGGCTGTTGCGCCTTAGCCCACCTCTCCATGAAGTAATCTTCTTGGTGGCAATCACATCCGCCTGACAGATTAGTTAGCTGGTGGCTATGATGACTGACCTCCCCTTCATGGTCTTTCATAAAGGCAAGATATACTTACAACCCCATCCCAAGTTCCTACCTAAGGGAATGTCTATACTTCACTGCCGTCAGATTGATCTTTTTGGATCAATTGAGCGATCAGTGTAGACCCACTCGATCGATCAGGAAGTCGACATAGTAAATCCACCACCTCAAGGGGTGGATAGCAGTGAATAGCAGTGCATAGCAGTCGACCCGTAATTTCCAGGTAAGAGTAGACCAGGGCTAAGATAATCTCTCCATTTCATCTCAATCAATTCATTCATCTCTCAACTTTCTCTGCAAAACGACATGCCTCACAGAGAGAGCACACTCTGCACTCCCTCGACATCTGTCACATGTTGGCTTTCGAACTCCAGCATACGTGTGATTTTCTGAGTTCGCCTAAGCTTTTCATCACAATTGCAGAAAGTTACAGGAGCTGTGCCCTTTCCTCTCAACATCTTTCCAAGTGGATCTCTCATTGCATTGAAGAGCAATGCTCCCTTTCTCAAATCTCTCCGCCGCCTGGCATCACTGCTCACTCCACACAGGCGCAAGTGACCATGTCCGCCCTCCTCACGGATGTTCCATGGCAAGGCATTTGTAAAGCAGCCACGTGGTCCTCTATCCACACCTTCACTGCTCACTAAGCCATAGCCCCATTGGCAGTAGCAGAAGTGGCAGTTGGCCATACAGTCCTACAGGCTCTCATTTCTGGCGAGACCTCACTCCTACCTCCACACTGAGTACTGCTTGCTACACTACCCATGTTTGGAATCCACATAGGGACCAGCAATTGAAGAAGAAATGGAGGTTACTTACTGTAACTGGAAGTTCTTTGAGATGTGTGGTCCCTATCTGGATTCCCATCCCTCTTCCTTTCCTTCTGCTATGGGCTCTATGAGGTAGGGACCTGGAGAGGCATTGACCCACACATCCTCATAAGACCTCAGACATACCACATGGGTCAGCGAACGCTGCTACAAACAATTCCAGCTATGACACATGGAATGCATGTGCACCCACATTTAGAATCCAGATAGGGGCCACACATCTCAAAGAACTTCTAGTTATGGTAAGTAATCTCCATTTCATCATTATTAAGGCAAGGAGGCCAGTATGTCCATCTTTGGCGATCTTATCATGTCACCAAGGCTTTTGGTAACCACATGATGACTGACCATGTAACAGCATTCCTTGGTAAACAGGTTTTGTAATTCGTTGATCTTTCATCCAAGAAAGCCTCCAAAACCAAACCAGTGCTGACGGAGGTGGTTGCTGGGTTCAGCCAGCCTCATTGCTAATCTTCTCCTGCCCCTTATTATGGAACAGCTAAAGAAGACAACCAGAATCAAAAACATCAGTTTCCTGCTCTTCAGCCTTCCTCAGTACCCATATTATAGATCATCAGCTTTCTGGTAAGCTTGATGTCACAAGGTGTCCATGAAGGCCACTGAAAGGCCCAGAACATGCTGTCAGCTATATAAGCATCTAGAGCTTTCAAACATCCTTAAGCACTCTCTATGATGCTTTCCAATTGTTCTGTCTCCCATCTAGACAAGTTAATTCTGAGCTGCTTGTAATGTAGATTTGGAGGTGACTTGAATGTAATGACCAGGGACTTAATTTTATCTGAATTAATAATCAGACAGGTGTGCACTGCTTCATGCCTGACCAGATCAGCCATCAGCTGCAGGGAGTCACCTTACTGAGCCAACAAGATAATATCATCGTCATATTTGAGATCTTAAAGTAAAATGACATTCATCTTAATGCCACTGACAGCTGCCTTTTCAAGCTTATCCCTACACCAGTCAGTACTGATAATGAATAACAATGGAGATAGAAGAGAGACAAGGTGTGTGAGGTATACCTTTTATTGGTGGAAGAGACAAACTTTGGAGCTTCACAGAGTTCTTCCTTGGGTCTAAATAAAGTAACCAGAGTGTCTAAGCTAAATAAAAGGTGGAACAGATTGTTAAGTAGAAGGGGTTCACACATGCTATAGGAGATCACTTAAAATGAAGTGGGCAATTAACACCCCTTCAGTCGCAGGACAACAGAGAGTTAGCAGAGGCAGTAGGGTATGTTACAAATTGCTATAATGAGCCATAAAATCAGTAACTCTGTTAAGACTATATTTTTAGTGTTCAGCAGAGTTATTAATTTAAGTTCTCAGGCTTGCTTTTTTGAAGGTGATGTGTAGGTTTCCGTTGAGGATGAGGACTGGAAGGCCAGATATAGTGTGATTGCTTTGTGAAAAGTGTTCGCCGACAGGTGATAGAATGTTTTTGTCTTTTATCATTTTCCTTTGTCAGTTCATTTGAGAACGTAGTGATTGTCTGGTTTTACCCATGTAGTTGTTGGGGCATTTGATGCACCGGATAAGGTGCAAGATATGTTGTGATAAGTGTCTGTAGGACTCATTGATTTTGAAAGATGTAGTGCGGGATTGGGATATTGATCGTGATAGCAGTGGAAATATGTCTGCAGGTTTTACATATGTTGTTTTGGCAGGGTCTGGTGCTGCTTTGAGCTGGTGTATCCTGGTCTGTGGGGAGCTTACGTCTGATGATAACCCTGCATGATTGGGTGTTTGTTTGAAGGTCAGAGAATTACAGAATCATAGAAATTAGGGTTGGAATGGATCTCAGGTGGTAATCTACTCTAACCCCCTGCTCAAAAGGAGGACAGACCCCAACTAAATCATCTCAGCCAGAGCTCTGTCAAGCCTGACATTAAAAACCTCATAAGAATGGAGATTCCACCACCTCCCTAAGTAACCTATTCCAGTGCTTCACCACCTCCTACTTAAAAACTTTTTCCTAATATCCAACCTCGACCGCCCCCACTGCAACTTGAGACCATTTCTCCTAGATCTGTCATCTGCCGCCACTGACAACAGCCCAGCTCCAACCTCTTTGGTACCCCCCTTCAGGTATTTGAAGGCTGCTATCAAATCTCCCCTCTTCTCTTTTGCAGACTAAATAAGCCCAGTTTCCTCAGCCTCTCCTCCTAAGTCATGTGCCCCAGATCCTTAATCATTTTCGTTGCCCTCTGCTGGACTCTCCAATTTGTCCACATCCTGCTTGTAGTGTGTCCCAAAACTGGACATAATACTCGAAATGTGGCCTCACCAGTGGCGAATAGAGGGGAATAATCACTTCCCTCAGTCTGCTGGCAATGCTCCTATTAATGTAACCCAATATGCCATTAGTCTTCTTGAGAACAAGGGCAAACTGTTGACTCATATCCAGGTTCTTGTCCACTGTAAACCCCAGGTCCCGTTCTGCAGAACTGCTGCTTAGCAAGTCAGTAGCAGTGCATGGGATTCCTCCATCCTAGGTTCAGGACTCTGCACTTGTCCTTGCTGAACCTCATCAGATTTCTATTGGCCCAATTCTCCAATTTTCTAGGTCACTCTGTATCCTATTCCTACCCTCCAGCATATTTATCACTCCCCCCAGCTTAGTGTCGTCCATGAACTTGCTGAGGGTGCAATCCATCTCATCATCCATATCATCAATGAAAATGTTGAATAAAACCGGCCCCACGACTGACCCCTGTGGCATTCCACTTGATACCAGCTGACAACTAGACATAGGGATGTTGAGCACTAGCCATTGAGCCCGATGATCTAGCCAACTTTCTGTCCACCTTATGGTCCATTCATCCAACCCGTACTACTTTAACTTCCTGCCAAGAATACTATGGGAGATATCAAAAGTTTGCTAAAGTCAAGGTATATCACATCTACCATTTTCCCCACATCCACAGAGCCAGTTCTCCTCATAGAAGGCAGTCGGGTTGGTGAGGCATGGCTTGCCCTTGGTGAATCCATGCAGACTGTTCCTGAGCACCTTCCTCTCCAAGTGCTTCAAAATGGATTCCTTGAGGACATGCTCTATGATTTTTATGGGGACTGAAGTGAGGCTGACTGGTTTCTAGTTCTTCAGCTCCTCCTCCTTCCCTTTTTTAAAGATAAGCACTATATTTGCCTCTTTCCAATCATCTAGGACCTCTGCCGACCACCACATGTTTCAAAGATAATGGCTTTGCAATCACATCTGCCAACTCCCTCAGCACCCTTAGATGCATTGCATCTAGCCCCATGGACTTTTGCATCTCTAGCTTTTCTAAATAGTCCTGAGCCTCTTCTTTCACCTCTGAGGGCTGCTCACCTCCTCACCATACTGTGCTGCCCAGTGCAGTAGCCTGGGAGCTGACCTTGTCTGTGAAGACAGAGGCAAAAAAAAAACATTGAGTACTTCAGCTTTTTCCACATCATCTGTGACTAGTTGCCTCCCCTATTCAGTAAGGAGCCTACACTTTCCCTAAACACCTTCTTGTTTGTAACATACCTGTAGAAACCCTTCTTATTACCCTTCATGTCCCTTGCTAGTTGCTAGAAGGGATTTGGGAAATATTTCTTTCAATATGTGATCCCCATCAATTATGGCCTGTAATTGTTTGATGATACCTGTGAGACAGCAGGGTTAGGGAGCAGTTGCCTATTTGAGCTTCAGAGCATGGGTGGGCCAAGGGGAGAAGCCGTTGTGCCTGGACTCCATTAATTATGGTGGACAACAGACAAAAAAAAACAGGGACAGGCATGAAGGTCAAAGCGCTAAACAGAGGGAACCTGACGGAGACATCAAGCAGAGAACCCCAGACAGTCGGAGAGTGGTAGAAGGTAGGTATATCAGCCCTAGAATGATCAGGGCCTTGTTCCCTGGGGACAGGAGAAATTATTTCAGGTCAATTAGGAGCACCTGAGGTCAATTAAGGCCTAGCAGAAACTGGATAAAACCCCCTGAACCAGACAGACAGTGAAGGACCAGAGAAAGGAAGGGGAGCTGGTGGCATTGTTGGAGTACATTGACTGAGGGAAGGCTAAAAAGAACCAGGTGGGGAAGGATTTGATATCATTAAATTTGATATCCTAAAATCCTGTGTGAATTGTGGTGGGTTGTCTTTGAGTTCTTTGTAGTAGGCGGTGTTAAAGAATTGCCTGATGGCCTCACTGATATAGTTATCACAATTAAGGACTATGGTAGCACCCCCTTTGACTCCTGGTTTGATGACTATCTGGTGGTTGGATTTCAAGGATCTATAGTTACTGTCTCACTGGAAAGAGAAGGTGGATTGTTGAGGATTTCACAGTCAATTTTTTTCCTGAAGCAATTGATGTCATGATCCATCCTGTAGTTTTATCTGCAGGGTAGTGTCCAGATGATTCTTTTGTCTTCTGATTTTCAGTGGGGATGTGGTATTATGGGTGATGTCATCTTGGTTGTGAAAGACTTTCTTGAGAGAGTCAGCAGAAGAATTCTTCTACTTCTCCACGTTACTATAGTATCAAGTTCTGCAATTGGGTAGTTCAGTTCTCTGGAAAGTACAGTTGCTTCGGTTTTGGTTAGGGGTAGTCTTCGTAAATTGATGATGTTGGGTGTCATGTAGTGTCCATGTGGTTGGTCCTGGTGTTGTGGTTTCTCCCAGAGGTGGTTTTCTGTTCATTGTGAAGTTGTTGTATTTGGCTCCACTTTTGATTTTTGTGTTGGATGGCTGCCACCAGGTTTTTTTTTATAGTCGTTTTGGGTCTCCTGTATGATCTCCAGGTAGCTTTCCTAAGGTTTTTTTTCTTTCAGTGTGCGGGAGCGTACAACAATTTCCTGTTTCAGTGGTTCCTTCTGGAATATGAAAGGTTCAGCAGATGGTTCCACAGCTTTTCTGAGGTCCTTCTGCAGAGCTGTTAAGCACATTTGGAATAGTCTGTAGTGGTCAGAGGGTTATTGATGGTGACTCCTCTGGGAATAATGTTTTATTTCTTGCATCTGCTCAGGAAGTAGATGTCACTGTTCAGTCTGACTCTTCATGTTGTATAGCTTTTATTTTAAACAGCAAAACAATATCTTTGCAGGGTTGTTGTAGCCGTGTTAGTCCCAGGTGACAGGACACAATCATGCTGAATTCCTGTAGAGATAAGAAACGATGCTGTCTATCTACCATTAACTCAAACACAGCTTTCTGTTCCATTATAGAGCTTTTCTATCAATAATACTGTTTTCCCAGGAGCACTGAGTTGCCTTATCAAATGATAGAATCATAGATATGTAGAACTAGAAGGGACTTCTATAGGTCATCTACTTCACCCCCCTGAATTGAGGCATGACTATTTATTATCTACACTATCCCTAACAGATGTTTGTCTAACCTGTTCTTAAAAACCTCCAATGACTGAGATTCTACAACCTCACTACGTAATATGTTCCAGTGCTTAACTACTCTGATAATTAGGCAGTTTTTTCCTAATCTCTCTTGCTGCAATTGAAACCCATTACTGTCCTGTCCCAGTGGTTAAGGAGCATGATTTTTCACTCTCCTCTTCATAACATACTTGTAATGACGTAACATAACATTCATTTACATACTTGAAGATTGTTCTCATGTCCCCCATCAGTCTTCTCTTCTCCAGACAAAACAAACTCAATTTTTTCAATCTTTCATTCTAGATAATGTTTTCTATATCTTTAATAATTTTTATTGCTCTCCTATGGACTTTCTCAAATTTGTCCACATCTTTTCCAAAGTGTGTTGCACAGTAGTGGACCCAATACCTCAGCTGAGGCCTTATCAGTGCTGAGTAGAATGGAAGAATTACTTCTTGTTTGTTGCTTACTACACTCCTGCTAATGATGGTCAGAATGATGATGTCTTTTTTTGCCATAGCATTACATTGTTGACTCATACTTAGTTTGTGATGGAATGTAACCCCCAGATCCTTTTCTGCAGTACCCTTCTTACGCAGTCATTTCCCATTTTGTATTTGTGCAGGTGATTATTCCTTCTTAAGTTTAATACTTTACATTTGTCCATATTGAATTTCATCCTATTTAATTCAGATAGTTTCTCCAGTTTGTCAAGATCATTCTGATTTCTAATTCTGTCTTCCAAAGCTCTTGCAACTCCTTCCAGCTTGTTACCTTCCACAGACTTTAAAAGCATGCTCCATGTATCATTTTCCAAATCATTTATGAAGATAATGAATAGAATCAGACCCAAGACCAGATCCCTGCAGGGCCCCATTCACTATGCCCTTTTAGCTTGATTGTGAACCATTGATAATTGTTCTCTGTGAACCATTGATAACTGTACACCCACCTTATAGTAGTTCATCTAGGCTATATTTCTCTAGTTTGTTTATGAGAATGTCATGTGAGACAGTATTCAAAGCTTATTAAAGTTGAGACATATCACATCTACTGCTTTCCCCCTATCCACAAAGGCTTGTTCCCATCAAAAAATGGATATTAGGTTGGTTTGACAGGATTTGTTCATGATAAATCCTTGTTGATGGTTACTTATTCTTTCTTAGGTACTTACAAATTGATTGATTATTTGCTTCATTATCTTTCAGGTTACCAAAGTGAAGCTGACTGGTCTAGAATTCCCTGCATTGTCCTTATCCCCCTTTTTATGAATACGTACTATAAATGCCTTTTTCCAGTCCTCAGATATCTATCCTGTCCTCCACTGCTTCTCAGAGATAATTGCTAATGGTTCAGAGATCTCTTAAACAAGTTCCTTTAGTATTTTAGGATGTATTTCATCAGGCCCTGCTGACTTGAAAACATCTAACTCAGTGGTTCTCCACCTTTCCAGACTGCTGTCCGCCTTTCAAGAGTCTGATTTGTCTTGCATACCCCAAGTTTCACCTCACTTAAAAACTACTGTTTTACCAAATCAGACATAAATACAAAGATGTCTCAGCATACACTTACTAAAAATTGATTATTTTCTTATTTTTACTATATAACTATAAAATAAATCGATTGGAATATAAATATTGTATTTGCATTTCTGTAGCAAGATTTCTGGCTCACGTAACGAGATGGACACCGAAGTGAGGAAAACAGCTGTTTATTGTCGACAGACTCAGCGGAATCTTTTCCAAAGGCTGAGCCCCGATCATACTGGGGCGTCGCCTTATATACATTTTAAGATTACATGAATATTCATACATAACATCACTATATTTTACATAGATAAGCTTGAGTGAGGATGCGCAGTGTGTATTTCTTTGTCTAAGTTTTGTGGGAGAATATGCGCAGTTTGGTTTTCTTTGTCTGAGATTTAGGGCCTGGTTATCTCTTTAGGCATGTGGGAGAATGTACGCGGTATACAAGTTCTTATCTAAACTCCAGGCCTTTCTGAACTCCTCCTAACACTGACAGACAACTAGCCCTTTGTTAGAGACTACATACAAGCTAGTGATTATATTTCTCATTACTCTACAAAACTATATGCACAGTTAAATAATTAGCCAGGTGCATTTTATCTACAGTACAGCATGTAATCTTTATATCCAGCCAAATGAAGCCAAGGAAAAAGCTATATAATTTGCCTCACTAATATAGCCTGCCTCATTTCAGTGTACCCAAAGCCTGAGCCCTGCCGCCTGGGTCTGAAGCATGTAACTTAGTTTCACAGGGACCCCTCGACATGGGACCCTGGGAAGTTGCCCTGCTTGCAACCCCCAATGCCAGCCCTGAACTTGAGGACCCCCCCCCCCCGAACCTATCCCATGACCCCAAGAGTCCCAAATTGAGAAACTCTCAACTAGGCAAATATCTAGATGAGTTGACATGCCCCCTGGAAAATCTCTGTGTACTCCCTGGGGTATGCATACCCTTGGTTGAGATCCACTGATCCAACTTGTCTAAGTAATTCTTAACTTGTTCTTTTCTTCTTTTAACTTCAGAGCCTGTCTTATTGACACTGATGTTCACTACGTTAGTCATCCGATCATCATTAGCTTTTGTGATGAAAACTGAAACACAAAAGGCCTTTAACACTTAAGCCATTGTTGCATTTTCCTTATTGAGTAATGGCCCTATCCTGTCCTTGGTCTTCCTCTTGTTTCTCATGTAGTTGCAAAATGCTTTCTTGCTACACTTTATATCCCTAGGTAGTTTAATCTCATTTTGTGCCTTGGCCTTACTAATTTTGTCCCTACATATTTGTGTTTTGGGTTGTCTTTTTTTAAATAAATTAATCCTTTGTATTGTTATCTAGGCCTGGTCTACACTGCCGTTGATGTACTTACATTTATGTACCACAATGTCTTCACGGTGCTGCGTTGACAGGAGGGCACCTCCCAACAATGCAATCTTACTCCTTTTGGGGAGGTGGGTTACTGGAGAGACCATCTGGGATCGATTGAAAGTGTCTACGTGACCCACTCAATCAATCCTGCTGCAGCGATAGCCATGGAGCCTGCAGTGAAGACATACCGCTAATTTCCATTTTATTTAGTCTGGAGAAGAAAAGACTGAGGGAGGACATGAAATCTTTTTTGAGTTTCAGGTAATTGAAGATCTAGTGGTTAAGGCAGGGTGGCCTCTTACCATACTTCCTGTTTTTCCTATGCTTTGGTAAAGTTTGCTCTTTGCCCTTAGTAATGTCTCTCTAAAAAACTGCCAACCTTCCTAAACCCCCTTTTTCCCCTTAGACTTGCTTCGCATGGGTTCTTACCTACCAGTTCTGTGAGTTTGCTAAAGTCTGCCTTCTTGAAGTCCATTGGTTTTTATTCTGTTTTCCCTCCCCCCATTCTACAGAATCAAGAACTTTTTCATGTCAAGATCTGTTTCATCCAAGCTATCTTGCACCTCAGATTCTAAACTAGTTCCTTCCTGTTTGTTAGCATCAAATCCAAAGTAGCCTCTCCATTAGTTGCTTTCTCTATCTTCTGTAATAAAAAGTTATCTGCATTCTAAGAACTTGTTGGATAATCTGTGCCCTGCTGTATTATCTTCCCAGCAGATAACTGATAGTTGAAATCCCCCTTCACTGCCAAGGCCTGTGTTTTGAATTATGATGTTAATTGTTTTAAAATAGCCTCTTTTTTCTGGTTAAGTGATTTATATTAAATATTTACCATGACATCACCCTTGATTTTTACCCCTTTTATCCTTACAATCTGCCTCCTATTTCTATCTAAATCTCAGTACAAGTGTATACATCTTCAATATACAAGGTAACATCTACTCTCTTTTTTCCCTGCCTGTCCTTCCTGAACAAGTTGTATGCTTCTATACTAATATTCCAATCATGTGAATTATCCCATCAAGTTTCTGTGATACCGATTATGTCGTAACTCTGATTATTCTCTGTTTCTAATTCTTCCCATTTATTCCCCATACTTCTTGTTTTTGTATACAGGCATCTTAAGATGTTTATTAGATTTCCCTTCTGTATCCCCCCTTGTCTCTCCTTTGTCCCTGCTATGATTGTCCATATTCTTCCCAGATTCTGACCCTTTACCCAGGTCTCTGTTTTCTATTTACCTGTGGGCTGTTGTCTCCTGCCCCACAAGCTTGCTCAATGCACTGAATCTAAGTCCTGATAGAAGTATATAAAAAAGTGGTAAGCATGGCTTACTGAATTTATATATCTTCAGAAAAAATCAAGCTAAGGATCTGGGTTTCCCAGATGGATGCTGTCGGTGTCTGAAGGTTGGTGTTACAACTGCTTTTCTCTGCTCCTGCCAGTTGAGTCTCTGTGTGGCTTCCCCCAACACTTTTTCTTCCAAGCTCAGGTGGCTGTGGGAGAAGAGGGAAACCACATGGAACTTGGTGCCTGTAAGAATCTACAGAGCTGGAACTTGGGAGTTCTTAGCTGCTGACACCTCCACATTGCCACTGGAGTCTTAGGTGGGGCTCCCACAGGAGGATCCTGTGAGCCTGGGGTTGGTAGAAAGTATTGCCCTGGAGAACTTGAGTGGTGGCCTCTCATAGCCCATTGATTGGCTGGTACCGGTACTTAAACTAGGATGCCATGAATGGGAGCTGTCTGAGCAACAACACAGGCTGCCTGCTTGTCTCTGCTCTAGACCTGGTTAGCAATAGACCCTAAACTCCAGCTTCCAACCCTGGTTTGTGCTCGACTTTACTCTTCGATTGCTGTCTGTAACCTGGCACCTGGCCCTGATCTCCTGGTTAGCTAATCCTGCCTGCCTCTGACATCTGACTCTTGGTTTGCTTTCTGGCCTATCTCAGAGTCTAATCTCCTGGTACCTGACTCAGCCCAACGCCTGCTCCGGTCACTGTCTCACCATCCTTGTCCCAGTTGTGACAGTGTCCCTAGAAAGTACATTGTTTCCCCTGCACACTTCTGATGCTGAGGAGAGGAGTCACTCAACTGAGTGTCAATTTCCCTTGTTTCCCTTCCTTATTCATAAGTCTATATGATTAATCATATGAATATTGATAATGAGAATTTTATATTTCTGCTTGCTCATGAGAATGAGAATACATTCTTAATCATGTTTTGTTTAAGTTGCTTTTAATAACCTTGACTTCAGTTCAAAGCCCTGCATGTGATATGACCAAAAAGCTGTTATCAAGTAATGATGTCTGAAAAATAATCAAGTACCTGAATCACTGATGTGAACTAGGGCTGTGTAAAAGGTTTGTATAGAATATGAACCATAACCATACCACAACAAGATGGGCTTGGGATTTTGTTCTTTTTTGACAGCTCGATTCATATATTTCGTTACTTACTGACTTTTCAAATAATATTTATAGGATTTTTATGTTATATGCAGGCATTTGAATTTGGTATGCACAAACCAGTGCCCACCCCATGCTGTCCAGCAGATGCACTTTGTCTCCTAATTTGACACTTTTCATTGTGGGATGTCTTCAGTGGGATCCAGTGGCCTGCCTTTTTCTTTCTTCAACCTAGGGATTGTTGCCACTGGTCCTGCAGTGTCCAATGATGAAGAATAGCTACTTCTTACCAGCAGAATCTTTACAGAGCTGACTAATAAAGACCACATCTCTCTGTCCATCTGGGCCATAGTGATGGTACCTATGTTCTCTCCACAAATAGGACAGTTTGAACTTGGAGACACTTCCATTTACTGTCAGTTGCCTGCTAAGGCATCTATAGAAACCACATGTAATAAATATATAACATAGTAGATAAGGAATCCAGGAAAACCACATGTCTGAGAAGAAGTGCACCATAAATCCTACCCGAGATTGTCTTCCTTCTCTAATTCCATATTCCCAGACAAAAACTTACAAGTTAGAGTTATGAATGACAAGATGTATCAGTAATTTAAGGTAAAATATTCCTGCAGGCTGTTCTAATTATCTGAAAAACAAGCATTATAAACCCAGAAAGTTCAGATCTAAGGTTAAACTTTAAAAGAAATCCAAACATGTTTACGTTTAGAAATGCATTTATGATACCCAAACACCCTTCACTCTGCCCACTAATGCAACAACTTGTATGTTTATGATAGTCATTTGATTGTAAATATGTAGTCAGAGATTATATTAAACTGAGTTTTAAAGACTCATTAGGTTTTTTCCTCTTAATGTCACAACAAAGTTTGTTGTAAATTTAATTTAAAAGTATAGTATTGTGACAGGGCCAGGCCAGATGGCTGTGCAAGGGTGCTAGAAGGCATGTATATTAGCCCCAGGCTCAGCAAAGCCTTATTCCCCGGGTGATCCAGCTGGGGCTGCTTTAAAGTAGTTAGGCCACCTGGGGCCTATCAAGGAGATTGCCCCAGCACTTAAAAGCCTCCAGTTCAGGCAGGCAGGCTGTGGAGGGTGGAAGCGTGGAGGGTGGAGTTTACAGTTTGGAGTTTACAGTCTACAGTTGGGAGCTTGCAATTCGGAGCTTGCAGTTTGGAAGCCTGCGGCTTGGAGTTGGCAGTTTGGAGTTGGCAGTCTGCAGTCTGCAATCTGCAGAAGCTTGGGACCGACCCAAGGGAAGGTAGCAGAGCTAAGGGGCAGAGCGGGCCCCCCCCCCGTCTCCTCCCTACCCCACAGCTGCACCACCGGCTGGGCCGGAAGAGCGCAGGACTCACGAGGGTGGAGTACATCTCCCCTCCCCCCCCACTCTGCTACAGTATATATTAGCATTTCTAAAAATAAAAATTACTAGTCTATTCATAACTACTTACTCACCCTTATTATGATAAAAAGCTAATGTTAATTTTGTTGCTCATTTAAAAAAATATTCAAGACCTCAGCACACTGAGATTTTGTATTCATAATTCTGTTCACCAGGAATGTATGTGAGAGTAATACATATCTCATATTAGTTGGTTTTTTTCCCCATCTATAGTTTTAGATTTCTATTGTCTCCTTTATGTTTTGCAATGCCAGACAATAATTATGAAGAAGAGAAAAATTATGCTTCACTATAGGTAGTTCACCATTGTCTCCAGAAATGGAAAGAAGTACACGGATTAATGACAGCAAATATTACAAGAAATAAGTAACACCAGTTCTCCCCCAAAAGAATATTTATTGATGCTATCATGCCTAATTAAACAAGAATGTCTCCTGTGGAATATGTGGAGATTAGACTTTGTGGTCTAGTGATCAAAAGAAGAGTTCTAGAATAATAAAGGGTATTCTAATTCTTCAAGAACTAAACAAGATGTATTCTATATAGGATGCACATCACTCTGATCACTATAGTATCTGAGCACCTTCCAGTAGTGCATTAGGTGGTATGATTAGCATCTGACATGTGGTGTTTGTTCTCTCATCTTCTCCCAAGTATAGGGTTGGTGGTTTTTTTTAGTATATATATTATTATGTATTTGTTAGTGAAGGCAAGGTCAAAGAAATTCACCTTCAAGTAGGAGTGGAAATTAGCGAGTTTTATGAAGTCTTGGACCAAGCCCTGAGAAAGTTCTGCCTCCTTCACAGACAAGCATTACCTTGTGAGTGATTCATTGTGCCACAGGAGTGAAGTTGTTGACCACAATCCTCAACCCACAGCTTCAGATATCCTGAACTCAAACCATGGAGCACCTTGAAGATACGCACGAAAATCTTGAATTCAGTTTGGTATTGTAGAGAGCAGAGTACAGGTTTGATGGGTTCACAGTAATCTATGTTGCTGAGAAGACATGTTGCATCCTTCTTTACTTGTTGGAGTTTCCTAAGCACTGCTTTATGTGAAGGTATAATAGGCTGGGTCTGCACTGACGGTGGCAAATTCGCCACCATCAGATCGATTGCTCTGGATTGATTGAGCGGTCTGTGTAGACCCACTCAGTCGATCCAGAGCAATCAACGTAGGAAAAGCACCCCAGTAAGAGGCGTAGCTCTGCAGCGAAGGGAACGCTGTTCCCTTCAGCACAGCGCAGCGTGGACAGCGAGCAGAGCAGACGCAGCAAAGTCGACGGGAGATACGCAAGTGGTTTACATCACTTGCTTATCTCCCATCTGCTGCCACTGAATCCGGAAGATAAGCGTAGACTGGGCCATAGTCTGCCAAGAGGTGACAAAGGAGTGAAAAACAGAGGTCAGGTCAGGAAGGGACGAAGTCTGCTAGCCAACTGGAGATGTTAGCAGCTTCCATGAGTAACACTTTCTATGTGAGAGCTTATGTCAGCCATGAATCCAAGGATGCTCTTAAACTGCTGATTGAATTGACTGATTATTGGTGTGTACTTTCAACAAAAGAGACTGCACTGTGAACTCTTCAAAATAGTTTTCTCTGCCTACCAGCATCCCTCTGTCTTGCTCAGATTCAACTTCAGACAGCTGGTCTTCATCCATAAGCTCATCTTACTCAAGCGCTGACTCAACTTGGTACTAGTTTCCCATCATTACTTGTTTGGTGCATCCTTCCAGGAAGAACTCAAACTATTTTATTATTTTTACCCAGTATCCCTGCAACCTTTCTCAGGCAAGACAGTTTCTCATGGCCCACAATGTAAATGCTGTAGAGAAGTCCAGGAAAATGAGAATATGTATGTCCCCTCTATTGAGAAGATGAGATCATCCATCAGTGCCACTAAAGCAGTTCATATTCCATGTCCTGGTCTGAATCCAGATTGTGCTAGGTCTAGAATATGAACTTCAGTTAGATAAGCTTGTAGTTGACCTTTGGCTAGGTTCTCTGAGCTTGCCCCGGAATGGGAGGTTTGACACTGGTCAGTAGTTAACTAAAAATGATATATGTTGGGTGGGATTCTTCAGTGGTAGTTGGACTACTGCATGTTTGAAATGAAGGGAATATTCCTCCTTCTTTGTGCGCTTGCTCATGTCCATTCCTGACTTAGGTGTGTGTGCGCTCCACATGCACTGGTGTTCAAAAACGTTGCCCCCTAGTGGTACCCGTACAAGCCAGCTCTAGGACCCCCTGCAGCAGTACACACATGCACCCACATATTGGCACCACCGGCTCTCCCTCCCTCTCAGTTCCTTCTTGCCGCCATTGGCGGTGCTGGAACTCTCTTGCCTTCTCAAGTTCTCTCATTAAAAGTAGTGGTTTATTCTCTGTTCTAGTGTACATAGTTTGTTCTTAGTTAGAGTTAGTTCTAGTTAGTTAGTTAGTTAGTTAGAGTCCCAGGGTCGGGGCATGCCCCGTTCCCTAGGGATTTAAACCCTGTGCTTTGTGTAAAAAGCTTAGGCCACAGAGCAACCCACATCAAAGTTGTTTAAAATGTTTTGGTGAAGCGCACGTTAGTGAGAAATGTAAAATCTGCAAACGTTTTCACCTACAAGTTAAGAAAGACAAAGATATTTGTCTCCGGGCTATCCTGATGGAGTCAACACTCAGACCAGTGTCAGAGCCTGGCAGTTCAGACTCGGCACCGAGCACAACAGCCTGGCATGCAGTGCGCCTCTGGAGCCATCTTCCTCCTCTCAGCACCGGTCACTATCTCTGTTACTGAAAAAGAGGCCGAAGATGACTCGTGCAGAATGTGGTCGCTCCCCCACGGAGAAAGCCAAAGTGGGATCAGGCGAGACCCACGTTGGGCCACCACTCCTCCCCACCTCAGAAGGGTCTCTCGCTGCTGCGAGCATTGACCCCAGCACTGGGTCCTCCTCCGACTCCTAGTAACGGTAGAGGCCCTCACCGCATAGTGGTGCCATTGATGCCGGAGGCCTTCCAGGCCCTAAAGGACCTCCTGGCACTGCCCATGCTGCCAACACTGAGGGACAGCAGGCCACCACACCATGATTCAGCACTGGCACTGGCAGGTAATGTGTCGAGGGACAGATCAGCTCAATAGTCCCTGTCTTTGAGACACCATTCGCCGTTGTGTAGGATCTCTCTGGAGTCAAGACCATGTTCTCCGAGTCAGGATTGCGCTGGACCAGGCTCCTGCCATCGGTCTCCGAAGACCCAGCACTGGACCGAACCCCAGCGGTCACCCAGTCCACATGTTTCTCCGGCACCAGGACCCTGCTCACTTAGCTCTTATAGGAAGCTGAAAGATAAGAGCAGGTCCTGTCACACTCATCATTCAGGCTCTCCTGAATCAACGAGCTCCACATGGCACCATGAAATACTCGGAGTCAGCACCATCTTTGCCAATGGACAGTGACTCCTCCTTGGATAGTGAGAAAGTTGATCATACCAGGCAGGCTCTGGCTCCGATGCCAGGTGTCCCAACAGTGCCGCCTATGGGAGCATGGCCTCAGGGACAATGGCCTGGTCCGTGGCCTTATTGGTGGGGTTTTCCCGCAGGGATGCAGCACACCTATTCCAGGAGAGGAACATCGGTGCCGCACTCCTCCATTCCCCAGAGTTCAGCATCAACATTAATCCCTGTGCAGAGAATAGAGTTCATCCAGGCAATGCTGGACTCATCCAGGGCCTGAGCATTCCTTCCAGAGGAAAGGTTCCTGGTAATGACAGGCATTATAATCCACATTCTGTCCCACCCCTTCACAACCGTGAGTGTCTGCCTCAGCCTCCTAGGTCACATGGCGGCCTGCACCTCAGACCCCTTCAGATGTGGCTGGCGTTAATGTACGCACCGGCCAGGCATCAGCTGGACAGGATACTTACGGTCCCTCAGGAAATACTTACCTCGCTGGTTTGGTGGATGACCCCATGCCGAGTGCTGTCGGGAATGCCGATACCTCGGACCTGGGACAAGGCACTCACCTGGGTTCCTTACAAACCCAAGGCATATGCATCTCATGGGAACAGCTTCTGCACATCAATATCAAAGCACTCAGGGCAATTCATCTAGCTTGTACAGTTTTCCATCTGCATCTTACCTACAAGGTGGTGTAGATCCTCAAGGACAATTCAGCCTTGGTGTACTATATCAACAGACAGGGTAGGGCCCGGTCCCTGGCCCTGTGCAAGGAGACTGTCCATTTCTGGGATGCTTACATCACTCATGGTATTCGCCCAATAGCAGTACATCTCCCCGGGGTCAGCAACTCTTTGGCAGACCATCTTAGCAGGTCCTTCTGCTCTCACCATGAGTGGTCACTCTATCTAGAGGTAGCGACCTGAATCTTCCAAAGGTGGGGCAGTCCCTGCGTGGACCTCTTCACCACCAGAACAAACAGGAAATGCCACCACTTCTGTTCTCACCAGGGACTCAGTGCATGCTCTATCACTGACACCTTTCTCCTTCGCTGGTCAGGGAGTCTCTTGTATGCCTTCCCTCCAATTCCTCTAATTCACAAGGGCCTCCTGAAAGTGAAGAGAGAGAAAGCTCAGGTTATTCTCGTAGCACCAGGGAAGCCCCGATAACATTGGTTCCGGAGCTGCTGGAGCTGGTGGGACCCAGGCAATGGTCTCTGCCGCTGAGACCAGACCGCCTGTCGCAGGACCAAGCTCTCCTGCTCCACCGGGATCTGGCCTCCCTTCATGTGACAGCATGAGTGCTCCATGGCTGAGTCAAGAGGAGCAGGTCTGTTCATCCCAAGTTCAGTTCGTGTGGGCCGTTAGTTGGTGGCCATAGGTGGAGCACCTCCATGCTGTGGTTATGACTTCGGGCTAGTCAGTTAGACCCAGTTTAGATGACACTTTTGGGTCATGTTGTAACCTGAGTCAAAATTAACATGATTACAAATATAAACATCTAGGATGAATCATGACGGTGAACAAATGTGTGTCCTGGAACAAACACCAGTGGACACTGTCTACAGTTGCATTTATAATCAGGTTATTTAACTCAAATTAACTGACAGTCAGCTAACTCGAGGTAAAGCTAGACTAAAAATTCTAACATAGAACAAAGACTTAGGCCCAAATTTTGAATAGTGGCCTCTAATTTGGGGCCAGTGTCTTGTTAGACTCTTTAGGGCCTGGTTTTCATATGTTCTGTGCACCCACAATTCTAGTTGAAGTCAGTGTTAGTTGCCAGTGTTCCACATCTCTGAAAATCAAGTCTTCTATAGATGTCTAAAGCTGAAATCTTAGAAATTAAGATATCCAAAATTAAGGACCACTTTTGAAAATTTGAATAACTTGTGCTTCATCAGCACAAACAGGAAAGATTATTTATATTTTAAAAGGATTGAAACATGTACAGTGGATGCTGGTTACTAGCAATCCTGATTTTGACAACTTCTGGTTACTAGCATGCTGCTTATTGATTTTTTTTTTCCCCCTGATGCAGCCCTATCGGGCCCCAGCACCACCAGTCCTTGTGGAAGGCCCCTGCTACAAGGAGTTTTGGTGGACTGGAGCCAGGGAAAGAAGCAGCCTGCAGCCGATGCTCGGCACATCCCAGCACTTTGTTCCCTGTCTACAGCACTGCAAACTTGCTGTGGGATTGCAATTTGGACATATGGAGCTTGGGTCTCTGGTACCAGAGCAAGGTGCAGCCTCGAGAGTGTAGAGAGAGGTATCACGCAGGCTCTCAAGACCCCTGCTTCTTATGGAACACCTCAGCTCTGGGCTGCAGTCCCCCATCCCACTGCTACTCTGCCCACAGACTCTCCCCTCCCAGCCTGCGGTATAAGGACTCTGACAAGGGAAGGGGGCTGCAGCCCAGTTGCTGAGGCTTTCCGATGACACACAGTGCTGCATAGACCCTCTCCCTGCACTCTCCAAGTTGCACTCTTTCCTGGCACCAGGGGCCTGGGCTTGGTATACCCCAGCGACTCCTTCCGTGGTTGCACTCATGCCGGCAGGTTTATGGAGCCAAAGAAGGAAGAGCTAGGATGTGCCAAGCACTGGCCACTGTCATGTTTCCGGGGATGCAAGCAGGGAAAGCATGTCCTAGTGCTTCCTTCCTTGGCTGCAGCCCATTTTGGTAATTGTTGAGTATGGCATCTAAAATACGAACATCATTGACTTCAGTAATTTGTGTTGAACTGTTTTTTAAAGAAAAATTTGAAAGTGCTTTTCTGCTCTGGAAATTTTGGAGAGGAAGTTTTGGGCTTTCAAATCAAACTATTCCATAAATTAAAGGTTCAGTCATGAGTAGCAAGAGGGAGTGCATTGTTATGCTGCCCCTGAAACAGACCAGAAGGCAGTCTGAGAGTCGCAATTTACTTTTTCTCCCTGCTCTTGTCCTATATATGACATGCCAGAATGTACTTCCCCTGTGCATCAACATAGCTATTCCAGCAAGAGTGTTTCGGAAAAGAACCAAGACTTCTCCCCATTTTTCATCGCTTGCATTAGAGGCAGGGGCTATTGCTGCTTAATGTACAGTGTCTTAGATTGATTGTTATATGATCATGAATCACAACCACCCTAGCATTATAAAAACAGTGCAAGACTATGGCAGATCAATTGAAGAAATCACAGGATTTGTCTTTCCTGAGCAAAAAGAACTTTTATGTAGTGGCTACAACATTTAAATACATATTGTTACCTTAGGTCCCTGTAACTTAGCTCTTGGCCATTGTCATTAGGTTTTGTAATGCACTGGGTCAACCACAACCCTGCCGCCAGCTGCACTTTTATAGAACAGTTATCTCTAATCCTTGCTTCTGAACAAAAATCTTGAATGACCTTAGGTTACAGATCCCCCTTCATTCTCCTTAGAAATCAAAGTTTAATTTAACTCTCCCTGAATAGCTCTCTGTAAATAACCCTAAAACAGCGTAAGATCAAAAAGTTTAAATAAACAAGGTTTAAATGGAAAAGTAAAAGATTCTCATCAAGAATAAATACAAATGGTATGAAAACAAGTTTTTCTATTAATAAAACTAATGTGCACTGGTAAATACTTATAGGTAATAAAAGAAATTGGACAATCAAATGCTTACATCTTTAGCTTGATACGTCAGTCACTCGTGGTCTGTCAAAGCCTGAGCATCACTGATAAGCTGCAGGTTCAACCTATCAGTTTGAATCCCACCCTTGTATTGAGTTCCAGTGACCTTCCCTATTTTGTCAGTGAGATTCCTTTTCACATATTGGTTTGTCTTTGAAGTAAAGGTATTTGCTGTATTACCATATTGGCTATAGAGTTCTTAGGTTTTATTCACTTTAGGTACTGTAATGTTTAGGCCAAGCATGTATCTGCTTGTAAGCAAAATTTCTGCCTTTTCTTTAATAAACATACTTACTTTGCTCTTCCTATCTGAATACTCAGTTGTACATTCCAGTTTTATTCAAAGCGCCTGTGTTTGTGAAATAGTGAGATTTTCAGATTTATGTACAAATATTTGCAATGAACCACTTCCAGATTAGAGACAATTCTGTGACCACTCTGCCATTTGATAGCCTAGTCTACGAGGTTCCATATCTTGGATTTTCCTCCTGGAAAAAGGACATCATCTCTGCTTTAGTGCTGAGTTGCATTCCCAAGTGAATCCATTGTAAGATACACCTGATCTTTATGTTTCAACAGGTAACCCTGCACAGCCCACCTCACTCCACTATATGAACCCTTACCAGCTGAATGCTTATGGCATGGCATTGAAGGCAGTAGGTGAAATAATTCAAGATTATGATAGTGACAAAATGTTTCCAGCTCTGGGTTTTGGGGCTAAGCTGCCTCCAGATGGAAGAGTATCGCATGAATTTGCTTTGGTAAGAAAATACATAGAAAATCAATTTTAATAACTTTTCTTGTGTTTAACAAAGATTGTTTTGTGGTTGTACATATGCACAGAAAAACTTTGAGAGTACAGTAGTGAATTCTGGCCACTTATTCTGAAGTATTTTTTCCATTTTGATCACAACAGGCAATAAAGAGGAAAATGTTCTGTCAGTTGGGCCACCCAGCTTTCAAAAGCAAACAACTTTAATGTTCAAGGGAACAGTTTCAGCAGTCTTCATCAGGACTAAGATACAGACAGAAATCTAGATAGTCAGGAAAGTCCTTTAAACACCAAAAGAGGAAGGAGAGGTAATCTTTCTAGGCCACAACTGAAGCACCTTGACAAAGAGCGGCTGCTGCTTCTAGACATCCAGTCTGAGGATATGCTAGACTTGTGGACTCCAGAAGAATTCCACACTAAGGTCATCTTTCTTCATCTGTCCCACTTTTTGGTGACTGACTGTGTCCCAATTTGTACATACATAAGAGACAAAATCTTCAAACTGTAGGATCCTACAGATAATTGAATGAGGTGTAAGAGTGAAGAGGGGAGAGTTAGATTTTAAAGCTGAAATCTAACAAACTAGATTTGGCAGTTTGGTAGATATTATAGCTGATACTTGCATAAAAATTAATATTAAATCCAGAGAGCATTAGCTGACTAATTTTAACGCTATGTACGTCTCAGGTCAGTTCTTACTTTAGACAATACTTTCCAAATCAGGACACTTAGGGATGTTTGCACTTGGAGCTGGGGGTATGATTCCCATCTCACATAGACATACTTTCACTAGCTCTCATTGAGCCAACATTTTAATAGTAGTGTTGCATGGATAAGGGTGAGTGGTGGCATAGGCTAACTGTACTGAGTACAAACCAGCTTGAACTCTGTGGACATATACTCAGTATGGCTAGCCCATGGTGCTGCTTGCCACTGCCTGTCCTTCCCCAGCTATACTGCTAATTTTAGCATGCTAGCTCGAGGAGCACTAGTGCAAGTATGTCTGTGCAAGCTGGGAATCCCACCCTGAGCTCTAAGTGTAGACATACACTTTGTTATTCTTAACCAATCAACAAGTTTTATTAATTTGCCAAGAACCACTTAGATATATATAAACAACAGTTTAAAGAGTTTTCTAGATTGTCTGGGTACCAGATGTTCCATGCATTTACTGAGCACAACATACAGTCTTGAAAGCAATTGACATAGACCAGCATTATTCCATAGAACATAAAATCAGTTAAATCTCTTATTACATTTACTTATAATCATCAGTCATTAATTTCTTCAGTATTTCTAATACATTTATCATGCTTCAAGTACTTCTCCAAGTAAGTAAAATACTTCTCCAAGAAGTAAAGTTGCACTTTTTCTTAAGTCACTTTTATGAGCGTGGTCCATCCTACTTCTAGTTTGTTTTGAAAGTGACAAATTTAAAGCATCAAACGCAATTACCTAAAAAAATTTCTTAGCGCTTTCTCTTAGACCACTTTCTTTGGACTTATCAAGGAGAAACTTGCATACAGCATTACTTAGTTAAAATTCTAAAATGTAGTTCCAGTAAGTCTCACTAGAAAGAGTGCAAGCTCAACAAAGTAACTTTGTTACTTACATTAAATAAAGCCAAAGAGAAATCAACCTCTGAAATCTCTCCATTTCTTCTAAGGCCTCGTAACCATGGAGGAAGGGAAAAGCTGTCCACATGGCAAAGCCAAATGTCTAGTAACACTTCTGGAGTTTACCAGCTTCTTTTATAGTTTCAGCAAAGTCTGAGGTTCCACTTGGTGACTTCCAGTTTTATCCCTTGTTTTTAGGGATTGTTGGAGGTTGGACCAGCTCTGATTTTTGGCCCTCAGTTTTTCTGCTACTTCCATTGATATCCAGTAGATAGTTTTGGTATATAACAAATGTTTTTTATTTTTTTCTTTATCAGAGGTTTTTTGCATTTTATTCATTTCAAAGATTGTAGTTTATATTGATGACCCTATTAATTAGAATTCGCCCTTTTAAGCAATTTCTTTTAATACTTTAAAATTATAGAGAGGTAAGATATTTATACCTTCTTATGCCATGTAATTCATATAATTTCTAGAGTGCAACAATAATTTAGAAAGAAAAAAAATCCTTTCTAGTTCTTCAGAATTTGGTGAACATGGTTCATACAGTCTTTGATTATATCTAATATATTTCATTTCACATTCTTCAAGGCTTACAATAGAATGAGACATATTGAAGGACCAAGACATATTACCTACATATAGAAAGATGGTATATCTGATTGATAAGGTAGACACAGAACAGTTTTTAATTTGAGGTGAAAACATGTGCTTTAGCCTTCTGTGGGGTATAAGGAACAACCCATGTAACCTTCAAACCTTCAAACACCCATGTAACCTTCAGTTTCTTTGGTTCAGACAGCAAGTTATTTCTAGCTTGCATAAATCCTATAGTTCTACAGTCCTCTGTGAGTTGATTAACACTCAAAACATTATGGATTTGTCCACATAGGAAAATATGCTCTTTTCCTATAGCCTTGCTTAATCTTCTGGTTGGGTTTTTTTAGCCATGCAGGGAATGCTCCAACCATATGTAAATTTATAAAAAAGGATCTCCATATTAATCCATTGCACAAGAGTAGTTAAAAGATATTGTTTAAACATTCCAAATCAGTTCTCTGGAAAGTTCATATTCAAACTTCACTTATCTCGGTTCCACAGGCAAGATGAAGTATGGGTTTCCATTATTCTTGGTTTCTAGGTTAGACTGAGATAGACATTACTTGGGCGTAAGCAAAGGTAAATACTGTAACCTTGGTTATGTCCTTGGTACGGGAATAGATTGATAGATTTTCTAATTTAAGGCCAAAAGAAATTAGTTATTCTTAATACACTCAAGGGCATATTTGAAATTTGTACATCTCACAGGAGACTGTGTTCCCTTTAGTTTGATCTAATGCAAAAATCCACCTCCCATTGTCTGTCTTGAGAAAAACTGTAGAAGAAGAGATCTTTGTGCTGTTGGGTATAGGTACCATACAAGGCTGTGCCAGAGCTTTACTGAAGGAAAATGTTTTGTCTGGTATTCCCAAATAGAATGGTGTCCTGTGCACTCTGAAAATGAAACAAATACTTTGGAAAGATAAAATTCCATATTATTGCTCTGGGAAGTATTATTACTACTAAACAAGCAGGACTAGTTTGGGGCCTTAGACCTTCAAGATGCCTATTTTTACATTTCAATAAGGGAAGACACAGGATATACCTCAGTGTACTTTCAGTCACTACCAATATAAGGTGCATTTCCCTTTGAGTATGCAATGATTCCCCTAGGCATTCACCAAGTGCTTAGCAGTGGTTTAATATCACAATTGAGGCCTGTAGGTATTATCTATATCTGGACAACTGGCTCATAAAATCAAATCATTTCAGAAGTTAAGGGTTTTTTTCTAACTGCCAGGAATCTTAAAGTTAAATTGGGATTTGACATAATTATTTGTTTTACAATATGTAAATAGGTCCCACCAAATTGGCAGCCCATTGTGCCTAGGCCTTCAATGCCATAGGAGTTGTAGAGATGTAGCACAAGAATTCCAACCTGTCTTGTGTCTCCCAGCATAGTGAGATCACAGGTCCAATTTGTCCTCCTCATGCAGTAGGTCCAACCATGCTCAGGATCAGCTTGCCCAATGCATGGCAGAATACTGAAGCACATAAGCTGTAGTCAGCATTTCTTACGCTTTTATACTATATATACATTGGGATCTGGCTACCATGTTATTTTTCCTGAAATGTTTTAAATAAGAAATATATTAAGTAATATATTCCAAAAATGGTCCAATAAAAGATATTATCTCACCCACCTTAAGGATCTCTCTAATATCCTGAGACTGACACAGCTGCAACAACACTGCAGTATTACTCAGGCTTTCCTTTCATGCCTCAAAGGCACACAAGATTTTCAGTTAAATACCATATTAAAACTTTCACTGTACACTGTGATACTGCTTTTTATCATGAGTATCTAAGTTATTAGTGAATCTTATCCAATTTTCTTAACTCTGTTTAGAATGGAAACCCTCAAAATCCCTATTGCAATGGAATTGATGGAGTAATGGAGGCATATTATAGAAGTTTAAAATCTGTACAGCTTTATGGACCAACAAACTTTGCTCCAGTAATTAATCATGTAGCAAGGTAAGTATCATAACAATTGCTCTGGAGAAACCAAATACATTGGCATCCTATTACCAATATAAATATTCTGTTGCAAAGACAAACAGTAATATGATACTAAAGTTGAAAAAATCAAGCAGTCAATTGTCAGGAAATAGAGTTAAGGTTGAAAGTCAAACCTTAATTTTCTGCCTTTATGTGCAATCCTTAAAATGTGGCCTTTCCTTTATAATTATATATTGTTTGTCAAATAATTAAATTATTCAAATATAATTTTTTTACAACATTCTGTACGGTAAACAAAGGAGTCCACAGTCTCCTTTCAGTTGCACTTGTTTCACTGAAGAGGGCATTTGCCCTCATTATATATGCCACACTGTACTATTGTGTAATAAAGCCAGGTCCTCGTCTCTCTCCCAGGCCATTTGTGTCACTCCAGCAGCACAGAGGTCTTGGGAAAGCTGCCTTGGTTTGGCCATTGAGAAATCTCTGACTGCCCTAGAAGCCAGCTTAGTGCGATGCAGTTGGAAAGGGGTGTGACTGGAGTGTTGTGCTTTAGTAGTACCTGGCCAGTGTAAAGGCCTTTTGGTGGCCATTACAAGCCAGCATAATTTAGAAAAGATCAAGGTTTATATTGAAGGCACGGTGTATGCAAAGGTGTCTTAAACCCATCTTTGCTCATTCTCTCTTCTCCTAGGTAGCAAATAGATACCTTGTGCTACTGAGGATCTACCATCTGAACTGATAAAATGATATTTTAGGAGATAAAATATTTTAATTTTATTAAATTTTTATTATTCGTTTATCTTATTTTGCTCTTTCAGCACCATCATCTATTTTGAGGAAAAACAAAGTATGTTACAATTAGTTGTCTGAAAAATGGAAAAACAATTTCATTAAAAAAAATTCAAATTTTTAAAGTTTTTACTTTACAAGGTACTAAGTGGAATAATTTCAGTTTCCACAAAAAAAAATTTATTTTGACATTTTTAATTTTAAAATGTTCATTTCTCCCCCCTTCATCCTCTTTTTCCCTTTTTGCCACAGAATACAATAATATGAATAACATTCAGAGAGTGAGTTGGTTATTTGAACATTTCTACTTTTCTTTTTGCCTCTCTAACTTTTCCAAAGTTGAGATTTTGAAAAGTTAGAGTGGCAAAAGGAAAAATTAAATTAAAAAGAGAAATGGGGGGGAAAAGAGCAATGAAAAAAAATCTAAGCAAACATTCTATCTCCTTAAGTGGCAGAAAGGAAAAAATGCAGAGAAAGGGGAAAAAACAAAATATTGAAAATTGATAGTTTGAAAATCTCTGGGTCAGTGAAAGCTGGAAAACTTAGAGAAAAGTTAGCAAAACTAAATAAATATATTCAAAAGAGAAATGAGAAGATGCTTGGAATCTTTCTAAACTATTCTCTTATCCATCTATTACTCTATTAGGAACAATTTTTCATTATGAAGGGATATATTTTATAACTTCCCACTTCACCAAACTAAGTTATTTAGTAGAAAAAACTTGTCCCCGTTCCTCCAAAATGTGGGATAGATAAGGAAAATATCAATTCTCAGTAGATCTCTTAACTGGTATATGTACTGTAATCCCCAGTGTGGCTGATGAGCATGCAAATGGACTCAGATCTGTTTGTCTCTTTCTGCTGATCGAGAAAGGGATGTTGTATTACTGTAGCGTTGTCAGTAGACATACTCTTACATTTTTAAGAGGTTTTGTTTTCTTTGAAATAACTAAAATGAAAAGTAAGGATGATGGCCAAAAAGTGGAGGTCATTACTGCACAACAGGCTTGTGCTTCCTGTAGCTGGGGGGAGATCTCTGCTGGAAAGGACACTGCATGACATAGTGGTGCCTAGAACTTCGCCTTCACTAGTCCCTCACACGTTAAAGGGGATGGGAACTCTAGAGAGCCCAGAAGATCAACTGGCATAGAAGATAACCAGAGGACACTCAACAGCAATCACATCTTCTGGATCCCTCTACCTCTTACTGATCCTGTCCAAGGTAACTCTCACAACTGGAGCACTGTCATGGATGGGTATAAACTGTTCAGGAAAGACAGGTAGGGGGCGAAAGAGTGGAGGAGTTGCACGGTATGTAAGAGAGCACTATGATTGCTCTGAGCTCCAGTGTGAAACTGGAGATACGCCAGTTGAGAGTCTCTGAGTTAAGCTTAGAAGCAAGAACAATAAGGATGATGTTGTGGTGCATGTCTGTTATAGACCACCAGACCAGGAGGAGCAGGTAGATGATGCTTTCTTCAATCAACTAGGGAAAGATTCCTGTTCACAGGACCTGGTTCTCAGGAGGGACTTCAATCACCCTGACATCTGCTGGAAGAGCAATACAGCAGAGCACAGACAATCCAGGAAGTTTTTGGAGAGTGTTGCAGACAACTTCCTGGAGCAAGTGCTGGAGCAATCAACTAGGGGCTGTGATCCTCTTGACCTGCTGCTCACAAACAGGGAAGATTTAGTAGGGGAAATAGAAGTCGGTGCTAACCTCGACAGCAGTGACCATGAGATGGTAGAGTTCAGGATCCTGATAAAAGGAAGAAAGGAGAACAGCAGGATACGGACCACGGACTTCAGAAAAGCAGACTTTGACTCCCTCAGGGAGCCGATGAGCAGTATATGAGGGGGAAAGGATGGGCAGGATATGAGGGGGAAAGGAATCCAAGACAGCTGGCTGTATTTTAAAGAAACCTTATTGAGGGCACAGGAACAAACCATCCTGATGTGCAGAAAGAATAGCAAATATGGTAGGCACCCAGCTTGGCTTAACAAAGAAGTCTTTGGTGAGCTTAAACACAAAACAGAAGTTTACAAAAAGTGGAAGCTTGGTCAGATGATCAGGGAGGATTATAAAAATACTGCTCAAATATGCAGGAATGAAATCAGGAAGGCCAAAGTGCAGTTGGAATTGCAGGGGACATGAAAGGAACAAGAAGGGTTTTTACAGGTATGTTACCAACAAGAGGAAGATTATGGAAAGTGTGGGCCCCTTACAGAATGGGGGAGGCAACCTAGTGACAGGATGTGAAAACTGAAGTACTCAATGCCTTTTTTGCCTCTGTCATCACAGACAAGGTCAGCTCCCAGATTACTGCCCTGGGCAGCACAGAATAAGGAGGAGGTGAACATCCCTCAGTGCTGAAGGAACAGGTCCAGGATTCTTTACATGGAGCCAGATGCAATGCACCCAAGGGTGCTGAGGGAGTTAGCTGATGTGATTTCAGAGCCATTGGCTATTATGTTTGAAAGCTCATGGCAATTGGGGAAAGGTCCCTGATGACTGGAAAAAAGCAAATATAGTGCCCATTTTCAAGAAGGGGAAGAAAGAGGATCCAGGGAACTACAGACCGGTCAGCCTCACCTCAATCCCTGGAAAAATCATGGAGCAGATCATCAAGGAATCAATTGGAAGAGAGGAAGGTGACCAGGAACAGTCAACATGGATTCATCAAGGGCAAGTCATGCCTGACCAACCTGATTGCCTTCTATGAAGAGATGACTGGCTCTGTGGATGTGAGGAAAGCAGTGGACGTGATATACCTTGACTTTAGCAAAGCTTTTGATATGGTCTCCCGCAGTATTCTTATCAGCAAGTTAAAGAAATATAGATTGGATGAATGGACTAAAATATAATCCATTAGACTAGAGAGCTGGCTAGATCATCAGGCTCAATGGGTAGTGATCAATGGCTCCATGTCTAGCTGGCGGCCGGTCACAAGCGGGGTGCCCCAGGGGTTGGTCCTGGGGCCAGTTTTGTTCAACGTCTTCATTAATGATCTGGAGGATGGGGTAGATTGCACCCTCAGCAAGTTTGCAGATGACATTAAGATAGGGGGAGTGGTAGATATCCTGGAAGGTAGGGATAGGATACAGAGGGACCTAGATAAATTGGAGGATTGGGCCAAAAGAAATCTGATGCGGTTCAACAAGGACAAGTGCAGAGTCCTCCACTTAGGATGGATTAATCCCATGCACAGCTACAAACTGGGGACCGATGAGCTAGGCAGCAGTTCTGCAGAAAAGGACCTGGGGGCTACAATGGACAAGAAGCTGGATATGAGTCAGCAGTGTGCCCTGGTTGCCAAGAAGGCTAATAGCATATTGGGATGCATTAGTAGGAGCATTGCTAGCAGATCGAGGGAAGTGATTATTCCCCCCTATTCAGCATTGGTGAGACTGCATTTGAAGTATTATGTCCAGTTTTGGGCCCCCCATTATAAAAAGGATGTGGACAAGTTGGAGAGAGTCCAGCAGAGGGCAAGAAAAATGACAAGGGGGCTGCAGCACAAGTCTTATGGGGAGAGGCTGAGGGAACTAGGTTTGTTTAGTCTGCAAAAGAGAAGAATGAGGGGGGATTTGATAGCAGCCTTTAACCACCTGAAAGGGGATTCCAGGGAGGATGGAGCTAGGCTGTTCTCAATGGTAGTAGATGACAGAACAAGGAGAAATGGTCTCAAGTTGCAGTGGGAGAGGTCTAGGTTGGATATTAGGAAAAAGTTTTTCACTAGGAGAGTGGTGAAGCATTGGAATGGGTTACCTAGGGAGGTGGTGGAATCTCCATCTTTAGAGGTTTTTAAGATGTGGCTTGACAAAGCCCTGGCTGGGATGATTTAGCTAAGGTTAGTCATGCTTTGAACAGGGGGTCGGGCTAGATGACCTACTGAGGTCCTTTTCAACACTAATATTCTATGATTCTATGATTCCAAGATCCTCAGTAGAGCTATTACTGTAAATGTTCATTCTCTTTTTCACCATGATACCACTCAGATTAATCTCAAAGTTCATAGTAGCATAGAGAGGAGATGGTGTTTTGCCTGCACCTAGAATCTCAAGAGTTATCTGCCAAATTCAGAATGACTCTTAGAGGAAAAATCATGCAGTTTTTTGGAATCATGATCAGCCATTCAACAGATAGATATATGCAAGGCATAGATCAGTGGTTCTGAACCTGGGGTTCACCTACCCCTGGGAATATGCAGAGGTCTTCAAGGGGGTACATCAACTCATCTAGATATATGCCTAGTTTTATAACAGGCTACATAAAAAGTACGAGTGAAGTCTGTACAAACTATAAATTCATACAGACAATGACTTGTTTATACTGCTCTATATTCTATACATTGAAATGTAAGTACAATATTTGTATTCCAAGTGATTTATTTTATAATTATATGGTAAAAATGAGAAAGTAAGTAATTTTTTAATAATAGTGTGCTCTAACACTTTTTTATATCTGATTTCGAAAACAAGTAGTTTCAAGTAAAGTGAAACTTGGGGTATGCAAGACAAATCAGACTCCTGAAAGTAGTACAGTACAGTAGTCTGGAAAGATTGAGAGCCACCTCCAGTCAATAATATTAACAATTCATCTAAGAGGTTTAGCACCACTAAACGTACAGGATGTCTTCATATCACAGTAGACCTCATCCTTATATGATGTTTTCCACTGGGAAATTTACGGTACAGTGGCAAGCCCTTCAGGTTAGGAAGGAGCCATTTTTTTCAGAACTCGTGGTCATCATTGCAGTAAAACCAAGGAAGGATGAAACTGTACTTCCCTACCTCTTATAGGGAGGGAACCTTTTATAGCACATCAGAAGCACCTAAGGAGAGTATCTCAGAACCTTGGGATCCAGATACAAGAGATCAGAGAGTCCTCCCATGTCTTTCTGGACATCCTGGCAGCAATGGGCCCTGGAAGAATGTTGTTGCCCTTGAATGATGCTTTTATGAATGCTCTCAAGGCATTATGGGAGACCCTGGCATCCCTTCATCCGATGGCAAGGAAAATGGAAAATAAATACTTTGTCCCGGCTATAGGTTATGAGTTTCTCTACACACACCCGCCACCAGGCTTTTTGGTAGTACCAGCAGCCAATGAGTGGGAAAGGCAGAGCCAACAGGAGCCAACACCCAAGGCCAAGGACACCAAAAATTTAGACTTTTTCAGAAGAAAAGTCTATTCTGCAGATGACCTCCAGCTCAGGATTGCAAATGAGCAGGTGCTCCTGAGCAGATATGATTTCAATTCCTGGGACCCAGTACTGAAATTTAAGGAGTTACTACCACAGGAGTCCAATTGAGAATTTGCGGCCCTCATGGAGGAAGGCAAATCAGTGGCAAAGGCATCCCTATTGGCAGCCTTGGTTACAGTGGACTCTGCAGCCCTATGCGTGGCCTCAGCCATGACAATGTGCCAAGAGCTTCTATCATCAGGCTAATCACATGAGGTTCAATAGACTTTGCAGACCTCCTTTTTGAGAGTGTGTTGCCCTTTTCCGGTTGCCCCGCCACCCCCAGACGCTCAGCAGGGTCAAAGGAATTTTCCAATTTTCTCAGTTTTTTGTGGACCAGCTATACCATTTCTATTGGGTGTGGGCCCATATTAGCTCAGACTGAGGAGTGCTACACATAATAGCACTGGGATACACCCTTCAGCTCAGTTGTTCCTGTCCTTCTCACCCACCCTCCCTGCCCCTTTTGAGGAACCCTTCTCATGAGCAGCTTCTAGTCCAAGAGATACAGTTGCTCTCAAGGGTGGGGACAGTGGAGGAGGTTCGACTGCAGCTAAGGGGCTGAGGGTTCTATTCCCATTATTATTTAATCCCAAAGGCCAACAATTGTCTCAGACTGATTCTGGACCTGTGAAATATCAATAAATTCATGAAGAAGCTGACGTTCCACATGGTCTCCTTGGCTTCC
Organism: Mesoclemmys tuberculata; assembly: GCA_007922155.1. Classification (NCBI taxonomy): domain Eukaryota; kingdom Metazoa; phylum Chordata; order Testudines; family Chelidae; genus Mesoclemmys; species Mesoclemmys tuberculata. The sequence continues at coordinate 25,284,182 of ML675616.1, forward strand.
CTGGTTCCAGGGGACTGATACACTACCATCAATTTGAAGGATGCTTATTTTCATATAGCAGTCTTTCAGGGGCAAACAAGGTTCCTCAGATTCATCATGAATGACATGCATTACCAATTTATGGTGCTCCTATTCGGCCTGTCAGCAGCCCCTTGGGTGTTCACAAAATGTATAGCAGTCATCACAGCCTTCTTGCGGAGACAAGGGTTTACCCATACCTTGATGACTTAGAAGTCAGCCCAAGCTTCAGGTGGAGTCTGTTGTAAGGGTGATACAGTTGACCTTCCAGGACTTAAGTCCACTAATAAATGCACAGAAATCCACTTTCTCCCCAATTCAGAGGGTAAAATCCTCTATTTGGTACAGGCCAGAGCTTCCCTCCCAGAAGCGTGGTTCCAAGCAATAAGGATGCTTATAGAAAGCCTCAGGAATTACCCTATCACCATGGTGAGAAATTGCTTGAATCCCCTGAGCCACATGGCATCATGTACCTATGTGGTTCAGCATGCAAGACTTCAGCTCAGGCCTCTTCAGGCGTGGCTTGTGTCAGTATGCTCACCAAGCCGAAACCATCTAGATACAGTCTTTGCAGTTCCCCATTAGTGATTACTTCCCTCAAACAGTGGGTAGACCTGCTAGCGGTGCGTGTAGGAGTCTCTTTCTCAAAGCCGCAATCAGTGTCTCATCACAGATGCATCAGAGATGGCACGGGGAGTTGACTTGGGTACCTGAGAACTCTGAGCCTTTGATCTCTGGAGGAGCTCTAACTACATATCAACATTAGAGAGCTCAGGGTGGTTCGCTTGGCCCACCAGGCATTCCAGCTACCCATAGGCTCCAGGGCTCTAGCCTCGGATTTCAAACCCTTACGGAGACCAACTGAGGACAGTGTGATGGTGGGTAGGAACAATGCTTAAAACACAGGAATCCATGATGCTGGCTTCCTTGGTTGCAGAGAAAATCAAGGGAGGGATAACAGATGAAATATATTAAATTTTCCATGTTACAACAAGTGATGATAAACATAGCATTTTTCAACACATAAAATAACTGAGACATGGGTTACAACCCAGTACAAGCAAGGAAATGGCTGAGATCCCCTCGTGCCACCCACTCCCAATGTACAAGGACAGAAATGCTAGTAAGAAAGAACACTCACCAGATGTGCCTTCCATGGGATCACTTGTGCTGTCCTGTGTGCTGGTGGACTGCTTGGGGGTCAAGAGTAACTCCTGTGTTTCTGAGAGAACAGGCACCCCGCTCTCATGCTCCCTGCTTTCCACAGTTTCCTCATCATCATCCAGGGATTCATCATCATTGTTCAGGGACTGTGAAGCAGTGGAGACATCGTGGTGGGATCGCCCCCCAGAATAGCATGCACCTCATCATAGAACCTGCATGTTTTGGGAGAGGAGCCAAAGCAGCTGTTAGCTTCCCTGGCTTTCTGATAAGTCTGCCGCAGCTCCTTTATGTTCACTCTGCATTGCTGAGCATCCCTCTGGTGTCCCTTCTCAAGTATGCCCTGGGATATTTTCCCATAAATGTCCAGATTCCTTTTGTGGGCTCTGACCTGAACCAGAACTGACTCCTCTCCCTACAGCCCAATGAGGTCCAAGACCTCTGGTCTACTCCATGCTGGAGCATGTTTGGGCTTTGCAGTAGCCATGCTGAGAACAATGGGAAAGCTCTCTCCCTGCTGGCAGCGAACACAGGAAATGAATGAAGATTCAAATATTCCCAGGGCTGCTTTGGGGGAGGGTACTTTAAAATGGGGCATTATGGGATACATTCTGGAGGTCAATTAATTCAAATTAAGTCCTATTGCATCTACACTGACACTAATTCGAATTAACAGATTTGAATTAGGTGCTATGCCACTTGCAGAGGTGGTTTTATTAATTCAATTTTGCAGGCAGCTTAATTCTTGTTTTCTCAGTTTGTAACAATCTACAAATGACAAGACCAATGATTAGAGTAAGGAACATGCAACTACCACTTAAACCTCTGCAACTGGTTTATCAATTGTTTTCATGCCACTGCAGAAACCCTTTGACCAGCTGCTATTCCTGAGAAACAAGTCCATTCCCAAAATAGCGCTCATTGTCAGTTACATTGAATAATACTAAAGAAAAAGACACTTGAAATTTTCAGTTTCTTCAACTTGTTGCAATCAACTAATTTTAATTATGGATCATGATTATTGCTGCTTATTAGTAGTATTTATTATATTATTTTTACATTGATGCAAAGACAAATGGTACTTTCCAAACAAATAAAATGTCAATTCCTTAACCCAAAGCAATTAGATTTAACACAGCAAAAATAAAAGCAATATGAAAGGGATGTGGAAAGATGAAGGTTACAATAATGAAAGTTCATGAGTTTAGTTTAATTTTATATGCACATCACTAGTTCTTGTTAGGATTTTTAAAATATAAATTAATTGAATATACTATGTTGATGGACATTTTAAAGAATGACGAGCAGGGTAGGAGATTAACATTTTTAAAAATCACTCTGGACTCTAGTGAGTGAAACTTTGATCCACATATATATTTATTCATTTTTACAGGACTACTTTGTGCTGTTGTTTCCACATGGGCCCAACTATGAAATTATGCATTATGGTAACCGATAAATAACAGAAGCCCTGATCACACTGTCCCATACTCTCCCATGTTAAAACCCAAAGGAGATGTCCCTATGGAAGAAAATCTCCATGAGGATGCTTTTGTAGAGTCCTCCTTTTGGAGGAGAACAGGGTTTACTTCTCATGGAAATGAAACAAACCTAAACTTGACAGAACCCCAAGGATCTGTGTGTATTTGTACACCTTTGCTTTGACTCTAACTCTGATGTATCCCTTCTCTGTGGTAGTCTCGCTCACTAGGGCCTCTCTCTGGCCACACTATCCCCAGGTGGAATGGACTCATCAGAAGAGGTAATACAGCCTGGAGATTGTACTGTGTTCTTTGGGGAATCTCTATGGGGATGTAGGAGAGATGATGTGCATCTTTTCTGCATCCTTTCCAAATACTGCCTCTACACAGCTTGGAGAGATTTCTGAGGGGAGAAATGCTTCTGTGAAAGTGACTGAGGCCTCATTTCTGAATAATATGAGGGAGAGCTTCACACAGAGGGTCCTCTTTGTGTGTTGATCTAGGGCAAATGATCTAGATGAGGTAATTTAGCTGAACAGATACCTGAGCAAATACTTTATTTGTAGATACAGAGAAACAAGTAATTATGACTATACAGTAGAATAAAACCGTGTGAATCTGTGTGTGTAAACTGTTGTGGGTAGTGCCTTATTTATTAACTTGTAAAATAGCCCCTAGCTGCAGGTTGAAGCAAGGGATATTTACTAGTTATGGCATTCCATGTTGAAACTGCATCATACTGTTCTTGTTGATGCTCTTACTGTTGCCAGTTTTGGTGCCCAAGAAAAAGTAGTCATATTGGCACTGTGTGCTGGTGAGGCTTCTGCATGCTCCTCAGAGATGGATCTTACACACTCTTCACAAGTCATGTAGGGGATAGCTAATTTCAGGTGTTAGAATTGCTAAAGCAGAATATAGCAAATTGTTGCATGACCTACAAACATTCCAGGTGTTTAACAAAATCTTCATATATTGTGCTGATTCCTAATTATTTTTAAATGCACCATAATGCAGCCAGCCCATAATATTTCCCGATTTCATTCCAGCAACCTTAATAGTTAATATACTTATAAGGCACTGCCAGATACTACATTGTTCATTGTACCTCTAAGGGTGTAACCCATCAACAATATGCTTTTCACACTCCGATTCTGCAGCTACAGAGAACTTTGTTCAGTTGCTTCTGCAGATATCTGTTAACACATAATTATCATACATAACGCAATTACTTTGTTATAATAATGTACTCAGCAAAAGGTAGAGTTGCCTGTTTTAGTTATGAATGCTTTTTCTTTTGTGGGGCCTAGCATAGACCCACAGCATTACTTTTTTAAGTGATTGAATTGTAAAAGTATAGTTTATCATATTAATCTGTTTGTGTAAAGGTTTTCTGCTATTATAATTTTGGTCTTTTTTTGTGTGTGTGTGTGTTCTTTCAGATATGCTTCCTCAGTAAAAGATGGCTCCCAGTATTTTGTTCTTCTCATTATTACAGATGGGGTTATTTCAGACATGGCTCAAGCAAAGGAATCCATAGTTAATGTAAGTTGAAATAAAACTTGGTTTTCTATATTTTATAAGCAGTATCTTTCCTGGTCATAATATTTTGGACAGTAAACTCTTCTTTCCAAATGATAAAGGCCAAATGAAACTAACTGTGGAATCTCAACCAGCTTTATCAAATCAGTGTTCTGAGGAAACTTGTGGTCTTCTAGCTGATACTATATTTTGATTGTGCAATTTAGAAATAAATGATGACTTCTTAGTCCCCTCCATGTCAGATGGTCTTCAGAATGGAGTATTCCCCATCTCCATGTCCTTTCTGGCCTTAAAATCTATGAATGAAGACCAGATCTTTGCTATAAGCCTGGGATGACCCCTCTTAGGAAAAACTCCTTTCCAGAATTTTTTGTCTCCAAATGGCATGTACTGCAGATGCCAGGTCTCCTTTTGTAGCTGAACTCTCACAGGATTTTTTAAAAGATTTTTAACTAAAGTCAGGTTCTTCATTCGTTTTGAGGTTTTTTCTTCTCAAAACTGCTAAACTTAAAAATTATTTTGGCTTTCTGAGAAAGGTTTGAAAGACAGCACCTCTCTTCTTCTCCCCCGTCAGAAATGACAGGCTGCAGAAACAGCTCCCACCTGGTTTGTGGGCAAGGTCTACATCAACACAGATGAGGCTCTGTTTGCTGAAAAAAGGGCAGAATAAATGCCATAGAACCAAATGTATATTTTTCAAAACCTCTGTGCCTCTCCCCCAGACATGGGAAACTTATTGCCACAGCTTCCAGAGCAAGCAGGAAAGTTTTTTTTTTCCTGGAGATTCCTAAATCACAAGGGAAGACAAGTTCTCCCCATAGCAACCAGGAGAAAGAAATTCCTGCTCTCAGCCAGCACATAGGCAAAGTCTGTGCAGAATGCCCCACCGGCACCAGAAACATCACAGCACCAGCCTTCTCCTCTGCAAAAGAGGCAGAAGAAACAGCGCCTGGAGAAGGATTGCTCCCCGGCACTGAAGAAGAGCAGAGATGCAGTGTTGAGCAAGGGCACTGCATCGTTCTAGCCACCTGTGATGGGGCATTTAGAGCAGGACTCACCCTTTAGGGCTCCGAGCCCTCTGAGGAAGCCACCCCTAACACCAGGGAGCAGAAGGGGATCTCTCCAGCTCACAGTGCTGTTGACGCCGGAGGCGCTTCAGTCAGTGAGGGATTTGATAGCTATCCCCCTGCTGTCCACTCCTAAGCCTGCTCCAGTGCCAAGGAGAGACAAGGCGCCAGTTTCAAACAGGAAGCCCGTGATCAGACCCCCTCACTGGCTTCACCAGTCACCTGAGTCCCGGAGGGCATCACCTCAGAATAGGTCGCCAAGGAGAAGGTCCCTGCCATCGAGACACAGATCCCAGTGGTCCTGGTCCCTGTCACTGGCACCAGATCGATCGCCGACAATTGAGCAGCACCATACACGTCGGTCTATGGCAAGAGAATGTGGTAGACCCAGATCGCCAGCATGGAGGAGCTCGTGGCATTGAACCTGCTCTCTGACACCAAGGTCTCTGAGAGAACTGTGCCGTTCTGCCTCCCCAGCACCAAGAGTCTCCCCTGCAATGACCAGATGCTGAAACCAGTCATGGTCAGCACCGGGTTCACCTGAACGTGGCCGACACCACCGTAGCTCCCCGGCACCAGGGCGCTCCTCAACATCCCCATGGTGCTGCACTGCCCATTCCCGGTGCTGGTCCTCGAGGTCACTTTCCACAACACCTTGCGCCAACCACCATGATGTGGACCATAATAGGTCCAAGGGGTCGAGGCACTGGTCACAGTCCCCCGGACACTGGCATGAATCGCCACGGAATGGTGGGAGATTGGCAAAAGGAGCCCCACCGTGGTCCTCAGCTAGTGACTGTTGTTCCTTGGTGGAGGACAAATTTGCTGCCTGCCCCAGCTGCTGCCATGTCCCAAGAGCCTGGGATCAGGGATCAGGACACTCACCTTCGGGTTGGTCCCAGGGGCAATGGTCCACACAATGGCCATATTGGAACCCACGTGGGTTTCTTGTGGTGGCAGGCCCTCATTCCATCCGCTTGTTGGAAAATAAATCAGCAGCCCCAGCAGTACCAGAAAGACCCCAGGACTCAGGGTCATACATGGATTCAGACCCACTAGAGGGGACCTCAGCTTCGGTGGCCTCGCAGGAAGGTCTGCAACAGCACACTGTCACAGTGCAGTCGTCCTCCCCGGACAAGGCGACCACAGCAGGCCCATCTGTCCTGCTTGATAACTTTAAAGCCACCAGCAGCTCCTGAAGAGGGTGGCCTCTAATCTAGGCTAGAGCAGAGTAGCTCAGAGTCCTCGGATAACCTCTTTGATGTCCTGGAAGCCGCGGCGCCAGTCCAGGTCGCCCTTCCAGTTCACAAAGGGATTCTCAAGCTGGTTAAGGGCCTGTGGCAAACCCCGTCATCAATATCACTAACCTCCAAAAGGGTGGAGAAGAAATACTATGTCCCTGCAAAAGGGTTCGAGTATCTCTTCACGCACCCATCACTGGGCTCACTAGCAGTGGCAGCCACAAATGAGTGGGACATGCAGGGCCAGTCCAGCTCCATGCTGAAGAATAAGGACTACAAAAAGCTAGACTTAGTCAACAGAAAGAATTATTCCACGGCTAGCCTACAAATTAGAATTGCTAACCAGCAAGCGCTGTTAGGGAGATATAATTACAATCTCTGGGACTACCTGAAGCACTTTGGTGAGGCATTACCCCAGGAGTAGGCAATAGATCTTACAACACTCCTGGAGGAAGTAGGACAGTGGCCAGGGCAGCCCTGCAGGCAGCCTCAGATGCAGCTGATTTGGGAGCAAGAGCTATGGCTTCAGAGGAGGCCGTGCAGAGGTGTTCATGGCTGCAGTCATCTGGTCTGTCCCAAGAAGTGCAGCAATTCATCCAGGACCTGCCTGTCATTGGGATTGCCCTTTTTCAGACCAGATGGACAGTCTGAAGGACTCTAGGACCACCCTCCATTCTCTGGGTCTCTACCTGCGTCAACCTCAAGACAGCAGTTCCACCCTCAACAGCAGCAGCCCTGATATCAGGTCCTTTGTTTTGGTGCCTGTAGGAGGAGGGGAAGAAACAGGAGTTTCAGTAGGTGCCGACCAACCTCTTTATCAAGCCAACAGCAGGGCTCCTTATGGTGCTCCAGCGGGCAGCGCCAGCTGTTTTGATGGTATACCCGAGGATGGCTGACCAGTTTCCAATCAGGATCCCCCTCGATGAATCTCCTCACCCCCTTCCCGAGTGGGTTTCTATTACATCGGACCGCTGGGTCCTTGGGATTGTCGAAAAAGGCTATACCCTGCAGTTTTCTCCCCCCCCCACCCTAATCCTCCCTTCTCTGTCCCTCTTCGGGGACCCTCTCATGAGCAACTTCTCGGGCAAGACGTGGAGAGCCTCCTCAAATTGGGGCAGTGGAGGAAGTGCCACCAGACAGGAGAGGAAAAGGGTTTTATTTCCAGTACTTTTTCATTACCAAGGCAAAGGGGGGCCTCAGACCCATTTTAGACCTGCAACAGTTGAACAAGTGCCTCAGAAGGCTCAAGTTCCACATGGTCTCCCTAGCCTCCATCATTCCCATCCTCGAGACTTTTATGCCGCCCTTGACCTGAAGGATGCATATTTTCATATTTCAATTTTTCCTGGTCACAGATGGTTTCTATGATTTGTTGTGGGCCCTTCCCATTTCCAGTTTACGACCCTCCTGTTTGGCTTATCTTCCACCCCACGGGTATTCACGAAGTGTGTGGTGGTTGTAGCTGCGCATCTCAGACAACAGGGCGTGCAAATCTACCCAAATGTGGACGACTGGTTAATCAAAGGCAGGTCTTGACCCCAGGCCAGCCTCAACCTAGCAAGGGCCACCTGTCAGTGCCTAGGGCTAGTGGTGAACGAGTAAAAGTCCGCACTCATACCAGTGCAGTGAATAAAGTTAATTGGGGTCATTCTCAACTCTAGACAGGCCAGGGTTTTGATGCTGCAGGCTCGGTTCAAAGCCATGTCGAGCCTTATCAGGCATCTCCGCGTCTACGCCCTTACAATGGCTCAGGTCTGCTGGCAGCTGATGGGTCACATGGAGGCCTGCACATACATGGTACGCCATGCACCCCTAAGGCTCAAACCGCTCCCGTCCTAGCTAGCCTTGGTGTATGCCCCAAAGAGGCACTTCCTGGACAGAGTGGTCACAGTGTCCCCACAAGTCCTCTCTTCCCTAGACTGGTGGCTGGACCCCCAGGTGATCATGTGGGGATTACCCTTCGAAGACCTGCTATTGGATGCTTCGGACCTCAGGTGAAGAGCACATATCAGCTCCAATCACAGTACACAAGGGACCTGTGTCAGACGGGGAACAGGGGCTGCACATAAACATCAAGGAGCTCAGGGCGATGCGGTTGGTGTGCAGGATGTTCTACCTCCTTCTGAAGGACAAGGTGGTCCAATTTTGACAGACAACTTGGCCATGATGTATTACATCAACAAACAGGGCAGGGCCTGCTCCCCAGCCCTGTTCCAGGAGGCAGTGGGATTTTGCAATACAACACAGTATGCATCTGATGGCTTCCCACCTTCTCAGTATAAAGAACACCACAGCAGACCGCCTCAGCAGGTCCTTCTCACCCCGCCACGAGTGATTGCTCCACCAGTGGTCGACATGCTCTTCCAGAGGTGGGGGTTCCCCCAAGTAAACCTCTTCGCATCCGAGCTGAACAAGAAATGCTGTCAGTTCTGCTCCATTCGTGAGCTGGAAAAAGGGTCTCTGTCCAATGCCTGCCTGCCTTTCGTGGTCAGGAGCCCTTGTGTACTGTGACAGGGCCAGGCCAGATGGCTATGCAAGGGTGCTAGAAGGCATGTATATTAGCCCCAGGCTCAGCAAAGCCTTATTCCCTGGGTGATCCAGCTGGGGCTGCTTTAAGCTAATTAGGCCACCTGGAGCTGCTTAGCTAATTAGGCCACCTGGGGCCAATCAAGGAGCCCCGCCCCAAACACTTAAAAGCCCTCAGTTCAGGCAGGCAGTTGTGGAGTGAGGAGGTGTGGAGTTGAGAGTTAGGAGTTTACAGTTTTGGAGTTGAGAGTTTGGAGCTTGCAGTTTAAAAGCCTGCAGCTTGGTGCTGGCAGCCTGGAGCTAGGAGACTGCAGCCTGGCAGCCTGCAGTCTGCAGAAGCTTGAGAGCTGCCACAGTTCCTGCCACAGCACTGGAGGCAGGCCACCAGCTGGGGAAGCAGGAAGTGGTCCACAGACTACCCCAAGGGAAGGTAGCAGTACTCAGGGGCAGAGCGGGCCCCATCCCCTCCCTAAACCTGCCCCCAGCTGCCCCACCGGCCGGGCTGGAAGAGCGCAAGACCCACGAGGGCGGAGTACATCTGTTCCTCCCCCCCCACTTTGTTACAGTACGCTTTTCCACCTATACTGTTAATCCACAAGTTTCTGTTGAAAATCAAGAGGGATAAGGCAGATGTCATTTTCATAGCACCTGCCTGGTCACAGCAGTATTGGTTTATGACACTGCTGGAGCGCTGATTGCCCCCTGTCCCCGCTAGAGTTGTTTCTCTGGCACAATCTCTTCTCCCAGGACCGGGGACAGTTGCTGCATCCGGACCTGGAATCTCTGCACTTGAAAGCATGGAAGCTCCATGGTTGAACTCGGAGGAACAAGCCTGTTCATCTCAGGTGCAGCAGGTTCTAATGGGTAGCAGGAAACCTTCCACTAGAACATCATATCTAGCCAAGTGGACCCGGTTCACGTGCTGGGCAGCGACCTGGGGAGTCTCAGGCCGGTAGGCCTCAATCCAAACGATTTTAGACTACCTGCTACACCTTAAGCTGCAGGGCCTGGCTATTACCTCACTGAGGATGCATCTGGCGGCTATTCCGCTTTTCACCCCCCAAACCATGGGAAGTCGTTGTTTTCCCATGATATGACAGTCAGGTTACTGAAGGGCATAGAGAGGCTCTACCCTCAGGTTAGGGATCTGCTTCCTCACTGGGCCTGGAATTTAGTGCTCACTAGGCTCATGGGGGCCCTGTTCTAGCCTTTAGCTACCTCTCCCTTCTTGTTGCTATCCTGGAAGGTGGCCTTCCTGGTGGCGATCACCTCGGTTAGAAAGGTGTCTGAGATTAGGGCACTTACCTCAGAACTGCTGTATACAGTTTTCTATAAGGATAAGATTGGGTTGCAGCCTCACCCAGCCTTCTTGCCCAAGGTAGTGTCCCAATTTCATTTTAATCAGGATATTTTCCTACCTGTTTTCTTTCCACAACGCCATGCCTCAGACGAGGAACGACGTTGGCATACACTCCATGTCCAGAGAGCCCTAGCATTTTACAGAGTAGACAAAGTCGTTCTATAAGTCCACACAACTCTTCATGGCAGTGGCCGACAAGATGAAAAGCTCACCTTTTTCAGCGCAGCAAATCTCCTCATGGATAACTTCCTGTATTAGATTCTGCTAAAAAGAGGCAAAGGTGCCTTTCCCGAGAGCGGTCACAGTCCATTCCACCAGGGCACAGGCTTCAGCGGCGGCATTTCTGGCGCAGGTGCCCATTCAGGACAATGCAAAGCTGCTACCTGCTCCTCAGTGCACACCTTCACCTTTCATTACGCCATCGTTCAGCAAGCACATGATGACACCAGCATTGGCAGGGCAGTGCTGCAGATTGCTCACCAATGAACTCCAATCTCACCTCCAAGGTACTGCTTGGGAGTCCCCTAGAATGGAATCGATATGAGCAAGCATTTGAAGAAGAAAAGACAGTTACTTACCTTGTAACTGTTGTTCTTCGAGATGTGTTGCTCATGTCCATTCTATGATCCGCCTGCTGTTCCTGCTATTGGAGTTGTCGGCAAGAAGGAACTGAGGGGGCGTACGTCCGGCAGCACCTCATATACCACGGCATGTGCACTGGTCTCCAGGGGGCACTGGAGCTGGCTCTACACATACTGCTACGGGGGAAAAAATTCTGATAACCATGCATGGAGGCAGGCACACACCTAGAAAGGAATGGACATGAGCAACACATCTCGAAGAACAATAGTTACAAGTAAGTAACTGTTGTTTAGGAATTGTAGAAAACTGATATGGGAAGCTGAGGAACACAAGAAAAAATCTATGGCCAGCATACTAAAGGACAATAAGGAGTTTTTAAAATATATTAGGAACAAAAAAAATCCTGACAGTGGTATTATTCCATTAGATAGAAATGGCAGAATTATCTATAATAAAGCAGAAAAGGCAGAAGTGTTTAATAAGTGTTTCTGTTCTGTGTTTAGGGGAAAAGAAAAGATAGTATAGTCTCAGCATATGGTGATGATACCATACTTTCCATTCCACAAGTATCTGGAGGATGTTAAACAGCAGCTACCATGTTTTTAAATCAACTGGTCTAGATAGCTTGTATCCAAGGGTTTTAAAAGAGCTGCATGAGGAGCTCACTGGACAATTAGTGTACATTTTCAATAAGTCTTGGAGTACTGGAGAAATTCCAGGAGACTGGAAGAAAACGAATGTTTTCCCTTTTTAAAAATTAGCACAAGAGGGTGACTCAGGTAATTATAAGCCTGTCAGCCTGACATAGATCTTGGGCAGGATATTGTAGAGTCTGATATGGGACTCGATTAATAAAGAATAAAAGGAGGGTAATGTAATTATTGCAAATCAACATGGGTTTATAGAGACTAGATCCTGTCAAACCAGCTTGATACCTTTTTTTGATGCGATTATGGGTTTGGTTGATAAAGTGGTTTGGTTGATAATAGTGTTGATGTAATATACTTAGACTTTTCTAAGACATTTCACTTGGTATCACATGACATTTTGATTAAAAACTAGAATGATATAAAATTAACATGGCATACATTAAATGGATTAAAAACTGGCCAATTGATAGGTCTTGAAATGGTATTGTAAACAAGGAATTGTCATTGTGCAGGTGTGTTTCCACTGGGGTCCTGCTGGCATTGGTTCTTTGTTCTAGCTAGCATTTTTATCAGTGACCTGGCAGAAAATATAAAATAATCACTGATAATTTGCAAATGACACAGAAATTGGAGGAGTGGTAAATAATTAAGAGGACCAGTCACTTATTCAGCGCTATCTGGATCACTTGGCATGCTGGGTGCAAGCAAACAATATGTGCTTGAATATGGCTAAATGTCAATATATACATTTAGGAGCAAAAAATGTAGGTCATACTTACATGATGGAGGATTCTATCCTAAGAAGCAGTGACTGAAAAAGATTTGGGTGTGTGGTGGATAATCAGCTGGCCATGAGCTCCCAGTGTGGCACTGTGGCCAAAAGAGCTAATATGATCCTGTGAGTATAACCCAGAGAATTTCAGTAGTGCACCTGCTGCTGGAATACTGTGTCCAGTTCTGGTAACCACAATTTAAGAAGGAAGTTGATCAATTTAAGAAAGTTCGAAGAAGAGCCATGAAAATGGGTAAAGGATTAGAAATCATGCCTTATAGTGATAGATTCAAGGTGTTCAATCTATATAGTTTAACAAAAAGAAGATTAAAGGGTGACTTGATTACAGTCTGAGTATCTAAGCAGGGAACAAATATTTAATAATGGGATCTTCAGTCTAGCAGAGAAGGGTATACCATGCTATGATGGGAAGTTGAAGCTAGACAAAGTCAGACTGGAAATAAGGTGTACATTTTTAACAGTGAGAGTGATTAAATATTGGAATAATTTACCAAGGGTTGTGTGGATTCTCAGTCAGTGACAATTATTAAATCAAAATTGGATGCTTTTCTAAAAGATATACTCTGTGAATTATTTTGGGGAAATTTTGTGGCCTGTATTATACAGGTGGTTTAGATTATAACAATGGTCTTTTCTGGCCTTGAAATCTATGATTTTACAGTTACTTCTCCATTTCCAGCAAATGTTTCTTCAGAAATATGGTGTGTATATGACTGCTAGAAAGACAGAATACATTCAGCACTGCTTAGAGAATTAGCCTTTTTCATGTCCTAGACAGAAGCTCTCACTCTGTTCCTCAGGGTTCTCCAACAAAAAGGAAAGCAGAGGTGCCTGGCTCAGCAAGGTTCACTTAGAACCAGGGAAGTGCAATATAGGTCAACTTCAGGTGTATCACAGACCAGGTTGGCAATCTATTGATGAAACTACTTGCATTCAAATCCAGTTAGTATATGTTTTGGTTTTCCATGTGCGAAGAAGTGGTTCTGAAGCAGAGGCTTCACTCACTTTATCTCAGAAGTTGGCTGAAAGGCTGCCTTTATGCCTATCTCCCCTCAGCCACTGAAAGTAAGGATAGTTAATAAGATTGTGAAGGAACATGCCACAGTGGTTGTAATAACCTTCTAATAACCTCAGGTCCTGTTTCTCAGAACTGATTTAGTTGTAACTGGAACCTCTTCTCAAACTATCAACACAAACACAAAACATAGTGCAAGCATAGTCTTGAACTGATACCCAGTGCTACCCCACTCATGAGCTGGGAAGCTGAGAGGAAGGAACTACAGTTATGCATTCTAGGAGGGTGAAAAACAACCTTATAGATTCTTAGAAGAAATTTTTATGGAGCTATGTTAATTTTTCTGCATGGGTTTTGAGACTAGAATTTTACTACATTTATTTAATCCTTTCATCACCTTGACAAAAATATACTGAAATTGAATTGCTAATGGATAAGCTTTTTTCATTAATAACTAAAACTGACTATTTCTTGGTAATAAGACAATGAAGTTATGAAGTCAGAGCTAGGTAAAGTTCAAGCAAAGTAAATTTTGAGTGGTTTAGGTATAAATAAGCATGTATATATTATTACATATATAGCACCTATATAAGCATCTATATATTAGCACTGAATATAATCTTTCCAATTACCTGCTTGTCACATGCATGCTGTTTTCATGAAAAAAGAATGTTGAGTTGCAACATTAAACACTCATTCAGGAGATGCCAATATTAGGGTTGCATTCATAAGCTTAACTTTCCCCCCTTACAGGATTCATATGTGTAGCATCTTGTATTGTGTACTGCTTTGTGTATACCAGACAGCGTCCATGAGAGTTCTTTATATTCAAGTTGCAATTCACAATATTGTAATAAAAATTGTAGATTATTTTATTCATGAAATATATCTGGCTACATTTTATAATGCAATAACTATAGTTACAGTGTGCAGTGAAAGCAGTGCTATATAAACTGAATTTATAATGAAGTTACAGTTTAATTACACTGCAATCATATTTGTGATACCTACAGTTAACTACAAGGCAAGGTTAACTATCTGGACTGCACTTTATAATTACACTGTAACTGCAGTCACTGACTGGTATCTTAACTATCTACCATATTAGGTATAATTCACAATGGTGCACAGTATTAAATATCAGCAAAACATTTGCTGATAACTCTGGCTGGTAATATGACTTCTCTTTTGTAACCAATCATTTCATTTGACATGGTTTATATTACATAAAAGTCCATTTCTGATTATTTAGTTATTTAAGGCAAATTTGCCTGTTTTCAAGAATTGTCTCTGAGTGTTACTATTAAATGTCTGTCATATTTTCTTTCTAAAGTAGATTGTTTCATGTGCAGTACACTAAAATATATCGAGAGTGATAAGTAACAATGGAATATATAAAAAGAAAAGTGTGTGTGTGTGTGTGTGTGTGTGTGTGTGTGTGTGTGTGTGTGTGTGTGTGTGTGTGTGTGTGTGTGTGTGTGTGTGTGTGTGTGTGTTTCAAAAAATTAGTTTACTTCCCTACAACTACTATCATAATGCGACATTGTACACGAATGATTTTGGTCAATGTATAAGTTCTGCTTAGAATGACTTTAAAGATTTGAAAGTTCATCAGTGTGTCCCAGTAAAGAACAATTGTCAATTCTCATATTTGCTTGAAGGATTTTGGTTATCTTTATGCTCTAGGCAGCTAAGTCCAGGACATTTCCTTAAACTAGCAGATGTTTTGGGTTGCAGTGCCATCAGGGAAAGAAAACTTTAAATATTTATGACGTTGCCTTTGTGGATTTAAAAATATTTTATTCACATAAGCTGTATATCATCTACCTGTTTTTATAGAATAAAAAACTTGAAGTAACCTGTTCTTTTTAAAAGCTTTATTATTTCACAATTTTATTTTATGTTACTCATCCTATTTTCTTTTTTCTCAATGTCCTAGCTAATTGATTTAGTTAACATTTCTTTCATGGGAGAAATGTGTAAAGTCTTATTTCTGAGAGTCTCAAAGAATAAAAATTATACATGTGCAAAGAAAATGAAGTTAGTTAGTTGCAGATAGCTATAAGATATCCTAAAAATCCTTGTACTTTATTGTGTGTGTTATTTAAGCGTCAAGTTCTGCCTTTCAATGAACATTTAAAATTCCCATTTTCATTGATTAATAAACTGCTGTAGGAAGCTTTTGTATTTTGAGCTGCACATCTTAATATGCCTTAATAGAGTTTGTTGCATTTAATCGTATTTTTTATTTTATCTGAATCATAAAAAGATAAATTATAGGGGGGGAAAAAACAAACGAAACTCAAAAGAACAAAATGATCAACTATTTTCATCCAAGATTGTTTATACAACTAAACATATGTATTTTTCCTTTCTTCCTCAAAACATAAGACCCTGTGCATGTTTTTAATCAAATTATTTTTCAAGACCAGCATAATATTTGCAGATTATACTGTGTATTAAATCTATTTTCTTCCTGTTTTGAAGGCTTCAAAGCTTCCAATGTCACTAATTATAGTAGGAGTTGGACCAGCAGAGTTTGATGGTAAGGAATCTATATGTTTTTCCTGAAATGCTTATCCTTTATATTTCAATAATATGTGGCTCTTCAAACAAATTCTGTCCTTTTAAAAGAACAGCATAATATGGAACAAGCTATGAACAATGTTGAAGTTTCCAGCTGACTTGATAAGTGGTAGCTCAACATGCTTACAAGCCAGCATGTGGAGTTATATTGTCCCTAAGGATCTCTGTTCCAGTCATAGAATCATATGTGGTTCTTGATTTACAATGCTCCACAATCTGTTTTTTCAAAAGAAAAGAGCAGAGAAGTGAGCATGCTCAGGAAGTTTTGCTGCACAGATATTTATTTGTGCACAGTTTCAGATGGCTGGTAGTATTGTCTGTGTGCCTTCTAAGTGCAGTAACCAAATAAATAAAGGAATTCTGAATAAGTTTAATATATTATTTAGATTAGTTTAATTTTCTGTTATATAAGTTTAATATATAATAAGTTTAATATATTATTTAGATTAGTTTAATTAGATTTAGTTTAATATAAATGGTTATATTATTATCTCTTAATCTGCGACCAGCATCATTTAGCAACAGTATTGGGAGAATAGTATAGTGTGAACTAAAAAGTGCCAAAATTATTTTAAAATTCTTCCGAACTTTTAGGGCAGAATCCTGACCTTTCATCCCAACAGGTACAGAAAACATTAAATCAACCAAACCAACATCCAAGCTGTAGACAGGCTCCCTGAATGGAACTGCACTCCCCAGCATTCTACAAAGCTATGTTCTGGAGCAGGTATCAGCAGTTTAACACGGAGCTGGCAAGGGAAGAGCAAGAAGTGCTCTACAAATATGAGACCCACTGAACATCATCCCTTGACACCTTACATAAGGGGAGAACAGGGACTATATTTGCTACTGAGATTTCAGTTGTTGCTCCAGAAAATATTGACCTATATTTAGGCTTGGCAGAATTCAATTGTTACTATTTTTACATAATTTTAACAGATATATCAATGTTTGGTTTTAAGCATTTTTTTTCTGTCTTGATCAATTATCTTTTCATGATAGTGCAGAATTATGGATCATAAGTATTTTTTGTTTTTATCTTTTTGAATGTTCATACTTGCAAAAAATTAGAGAAGGGTCAGACAAATGGGTGGAGTCAGGCAATAATTATTCAATGACAGTAGATGTTGAGATTCAAAAAGTTAAACTTTATAACCATTAAAACACAAATTGTCAATATCAGATATCAAAATATACAAAGTAAATATCCTTAAATCAAATGCTCGTAAGTTCTCAAGCAACATTTTCTTACTTCACCTATCTGTAAACTTTGATTATCATCAATGGAAATATTCTTTTTATTCAGTGTGTGTGTGTGTGGTGAAACTGACATTTACCAATATTTATCAGTTAAACATCTTGCCTGCCTATATTTGTATAAAATTGATAAGTTTTTATTTGTTTTTAAGCAAAAAGGAACCATACTTACAATATCTACAATACATAAAAATGAAAAAGTATGACAAGGTTAAAAAGTATCCATCACTAACAGTGGATAGAATGTGCAGTTCATGTACTTAATCATTGACTGTTATAGGAACAAAATAATGGCCCTACTGTATCAGTCCAACTGTAACCAGTATCAGATCCTTTAGAAAAAGGTTCAAGAAACCCTGAAGTAGCCAGTATTGAAATAACCTGCCTACGAGACAACTTTTGTCCTCAACTTTTCAATTAGAGGTTGGCTTCTATTCTGAAGCATGAGGACATATACTCTTCCAAACTTTTGAGTTTTGTTGTGATTTTTTAAAAAAAAATTTATATAATGTAACTGTGGATGTGCTCATAACCCATATAATGGTATAACACTTTTTAAAAAATCTTGCTCAGTTTTTGACCTCAACTATATGTTCTGGCATTGAGTTCCACAAGCTAATTATTCAAAGGGTCCAAAATACTTTGATTAGTTTTTAATTTCCTGACTTTCAGTTTAATTAAATGTCCCTTTATTCTGATTTTGTGAGGAAAAAAAAACAGGAGTGCAGAATTGATTTTTGTATACCATTCATTATTTGGAATACCTCTATCATGCCCCTCTTATTTGTCTCCTCTTGAAGAAAATAGTCTTACTCTTTTCAGATAGAAGTCTTCCCATGTCTTTAATCTTTTAATTTAAAATAGACCCCTGTCTATTTTACTACTTTTTAGCACAAAATGGCTAGAAATGAATAAAGTATTATGGATGGTGATGTGCCTTTCATTAATATAATGGTACTACAATATTTTCGGTGTTCTTTTCTATCCTGTGCCTTATATATCCTAATGTTTTGTTTCTGGAGATTTTTTTTGATTGCCACTGTCCACTGAGCAAAAGTTCTAACTGAGCTGTCCATGTTGACTTCTGGGTAGTAGTCCTTTTTACAGATGAAGTAGAACTCATCTAGCTATGTGGATAGTTCAAATCGTTCCTTCCAGTATGCATTTGTCAGCATTGAATTTCATCTGCCATCATACTGTCCGCCTGCTTCACTTTGTTAGGTCTCTCTGAAGTTCCTCAGCATCTTTTGCCTTGACTAATCTATATTATATTACATTCTATGTAAATTTTACCAGCTCACAGCTTATCCCTTTTATAGATTATTAATAAATATATTAAATAACACTCATCCTAGAATGAAACATTGTGGTAACAAATTTACCTGGAACTGAAGTCCAGTTTACTGGTCTGTAATTCATTCAATCATTCCTAACCCCATTTCCTACTTTTCACTTCTCCAGCATAGTGGATGATCTTAATGATAATGTAGATGGATAATGGGGAAATAGTGTCTATAAAAAGCCAGTGAAAAAATAACTGTTTATCAATTTCCTATATTACCAGTACCGGGTAGTCACACCTTGACCACTTCATGTATATGCATATATTATATCTCTTCCCCAACCTTCTATCTGGTTGAATTTTTAATTGTAAGTTCTGCTGCTATGCGTTTTTATATCTGGAAAACACTTAACACACTGTAGGCACTTCTGGAAACAAATAATAAATAATATCGTCACTAAGAACAATATGCACTTTTTTCTGTTTTGATTTTCATGCACGTCATATAACTCTGAAAACATGAGAGAAAATCAAACAAGAAAAAGAAAAACATTTCCTGGTGATTTGATTTTCTTATGCTTTGAGATATATCAATGAGAATTTTTTTTAACTGTCCTGTTATAGCATCTCACTTTTTATTGGTGCTTGCTCATTTCCTTATCCTGGAAAGACTGATGTTATTGGAACCAGAAAGCTTCAGAATGGACAGGAAAAGAAATTACTGTATATGTCAGTAAAGATATCTTTGTGGATCTCTGTCTATTTACTTTTCATCCTTTTGGCAAGAAACTCAGAACCAGTATCCATTTAGTTGCCACAGATGAGCCAAGAGTTTTATGTAAGAGAAGTCTTCTGAAGCTGCAGCAAACAGTAATACATAATTGGAAAATGACACAGAGCCGGAAGGCTCCAGCACTGATGAAGTGGCTAAATTTTTTATAGTGGCATGAAGAGCTGAGAAAGAGAAAATAAACCAAGGATTCAGGTCCAGTAATGAAACAACAGAAAAGATTAACATGAATAAGACAAGACTAGGAAAAGTAGGGGTCAACATGATAAGGTACATACTATCAAGTTTCATCCATATTGAGTATCCAGAGTTAAACACATTTTTCCTCAATGCCAGTCCTGAAAACACTGGTCCAGTGGCACCATAAGGCACTACAAGGATCAAAATACATGCTTTGTAGGGGTTGCATTCCCCGTGAACCTACTAAGCCATATGGCAATGATGATTCATTGTCCACATGTGTAACATTACATAACACATTTTATATTCTCTTTTCCTCACTCATGCAAAAATTGGTATAGATCTCGAAAAGAGCATCCTGATATTAGGTGGGGCTTAGGGCTAGACCAGCAAAAAAAAAAAAAAAGTAGTAGTAGTAGGAGGTGTAGTACCAGAGCACTGATAGACTATTCTGCTAGGAAAGGGACCATCTTTCTGAGGGAATTAAATATTTCTCTTCATTCAGAGTGCCTAAAAATAAGAGGAGACAAAACTGGAAAATAAGACATGCCTATAAATAATCTTTTTTTAACTAGCCAGCAGATGATTCTCTCCCTGCAAAAGAACTTGGAAGCCATCAGTTACAGAACTACAGACAATTCTCTCAAACAGAATCTACAAACTTAAATCAATCAATAAAAGTACAGCTCTGAGTAAAAAATGATAATCCAATGGTGTGGGCTGATCAGAGGCTAGAACTAGAGCTGTCCAAAACATGGGTTTTCTGTTTAGTGAAAAATTTTGATATTTCAGAGTTTGGATTCATTCCAACTCTGACCAAAACCAAATTTTTCAAAATTTCTCCTGAATCAAAAATCCCAAAAAACAGTAGAAACACCAACAGATAGTGTTTCCCAAACAAAATATGTCTGTCCCCCAAGACCAGCAACTGCTGACTGGGATTGGCTCGGTCAGTTTCACCATTATCATCAGCAGTAGAACTGACAAGAATGACAATTTCAGTCAGTAGCTGCTGGGCTCCCAGAGTCTGTGGCTCTGGGGCAGCCATGCCATGCAGACTGCCCCAAGGCTGAAGTAAATACTACTGGGAATTGTGTGATTATGGGAGACTTTTAACTTCCCAGCTATAGACTGGAGGTCAAGTGCTAGTAATAATAATAAGGCCTGGATGTTCTTGGATGTGATAGCTGATGGATTTCTTCACCAAATAGTTGCTGACACAACAAGAGGGGATGCCATTTTAGATTTGGTATTGGTGAGTAGTGAACACCTCATAGAAGAACTGGCTGTAGGGGACAACGTTGGTTTGAGCAACCATGCACTAATTCAGTTTGACCTAAAGATAAACAAAAATAGATCTGTGACTAGGGACTTTGATTTCAAATGGGCTCACTTTAAAAAATTAAGGGAAATAGTTAGGGAAATAGACTGGACTTTAGAACTCATTGATCTAAAGGTGGAGGAGGCTTAGAATTACTTCAAGTCAAAGTTGCAGGAACTATCTGAAGCCTGCATCCCAAGAAAAGGGAAAAAATTCATAGGCAAGCTGGATGAGCAAGCATCTCAGACAGGTGATTAAGAGAAAGAAGAAAGCTTACAAGGAGTGGGAAGATGTGAGGGAGGAGGGTCAGCAAGGAAAGCTACCTCTTCGGGGTCAGAACATGTAGGGATAAAGTGAGAAATACCAAAAGCCAAGTAGAGTTGGACCTTGCAAACAGAATTAAAACCAATAGTAAAAGGTTCTATAGCCATATAAATAAGAAGAAAACAAAGAAAGAAGTGGGACCGCTAAACACTGAGGATTGGGTGGAGATTAAGAATAATCTAGGTATGGCCCAATATCTGAACAAATACTTTGCCTCAGTTTTTAATGAAGCTAATGAAAAACTTAGGGATAATGGTAGGGTAGCTAATGGGAATGAAAATATGGAAGTAGAAATAACCACTTCCGAGGTAAAAGCCAAACTCAAACAGTTTAATGAGACTAAATCTGGAGGCCTGGATAATCTCCATCCAAGAATATTAAAGGAACTAGCACATGAAATTGCAAGCTCATTAGCAAGGATTTTTAATGAATCTGTAAACTCAGCGGTCATACCATATGACTGCAGAATTGCTAACATTGTTCCTATTATTAAGAAAGGGGGAAAAGTGATCCGGTAACTAGAGGCTTGTTAGTTTAACCTCAGTAGTATGCAAGGTCTTGGAAAAAATGTTTAAAGAGAAAGTAGTTAAGAACATCGAGGTTAATGGTAATTGGGACAAAATATAACATGGCTTTACAAAATGTAGATCGTGCCAGACCAACCTGATCTCCTTTTTTGAGAAGATAACAGATTTTTTAGACAAAGGGAATGCAGTGGATCTAATTTAACTAGATTTCAGTAAGGCATTTGATATGGTTCCACATGGGGAATTATTAGTAAAATTGGAAAAGATGAGGATTAATATGAAAATTGAAAGGTGGACAAGGAACTGGTTAAAGGGGAGACTACAATAGGTCATACTGAAAGGTGAATTGTCAGGCTGGCGGGAGGTTACTAGTAGAGTTCCTCGGAGATCGGTCTTGGGAACAATTTTATTTTAACCTTTTTATTTCTGACCTTGTCACAAAAAGTGGGAATCTGCTAATAAAGTTTGTGGATGGCACAAATTTAGGAGGTATTGCCAATATAGAGAAGGATCGGGATATCAAACATGAAGATCTGGATGACCTTGTAAAAAGGAGTAATAGAAAAGGATGAAATTTAATAGTGGAAAGTGCAAGATCATGCATTTAGGAACTAATCATAAGAATTTTTGCTATAAGCTGGGGATATATCAGTTGGAAGTGACAGAGGAGGAAAAGGACCTGGGTGTATTGGTTAATCACAGGATGACTATGAGCTGCCAATGTGATGTGGCCATGAAGAAAGCTAATACAGTCCTAGAATTCATCAGGTGAGGTATTTCCTGTAAAGCTAGGGGAGGTGTTTGTACCGTTATACAAGGCACTGGTGAGACCTCGTCTAGAATACTGTGTGCAATTCTGGTCTCCCATGTTTAAGAAAGGTGAATTCAAACTGGAACAGCTGCAGAGAAAGGCTAGTTGGATGATCTGAGGAATAGAAAACCTGCCTGATGAGAGGAGACTCAGAGTTGGGCTTTTTTAGCGTAACCAAAAGAAGTCTGAGGAGAGATATGAATGCTCTCTGTAAATACATCAAAGGGATAAATACCAGGGAGGGAGAGGAACTATTTAAGTTCAGCACCAATGTGGACACAAGAACAAATGTATATAAATTAGCTATAAGGAAGTTTAAACTTGAAATTAGATGCAGGTTTCTAACCATCAGAGGAGTGAAGTTCTGGAACAGCCTTCCGAGGAGAGCAGTAGGGGCAAAAAACCTAGCTGGCTTCAAGACTGAGCTTGATAAATTTATGGAGGGGGTGTTATGATGGGACATCCTAATTTGGCAATCAACTGACCTTTGACTACTAGTGGTAAATATGCCCAATGGCCTGTAAAGGAATGTTAGATGGAGTGGGCTCTAAGTTATTACAGAGAATTCTTTCCAGGGGGTCTGGCTGGTGAGTCTTGCCCACATACTCAGGATTTTGCTGATCACCATATTTGGGGTCAGGAAGGATTTTTACCCCAGGACAGATTGGCACAGCCCTGGGGGGGTTTCACCATCCTCTATAGCCTGGGACATGGGTCACTTGCTCGTGGATTCTCTGTACCTTGAGTTCTTTAAACCATGATTTGAGGACTTTAATAACTCAGTCATAGGTTAGGCAACGATTACCAGATTGGGCGGATGAGGTTCAGGAAGTCAGACTAGATGATCATAATGGTCCCTTCTGACCTTAAAATCTGAATCTATGCCCCAAAGTCATAATGCTACAGACCTTAGAAGCTCAGGGTCCCTGGCCCTGAGGCAGTCTGAATGGTAGGGCTGCTTTGTTGCCATGGTTCCTAGAAGACCAGGGTCCCCAGTGCCAAGACAGTCTACATGGCAGAGTTGTCTTGGAGCCTTAGACTCTAGAAGCCCAGGGTCCCAAGCAGTCCTTTAAGTGACTTGGCAGGGAACCTTGTAGGGTCCAACAGAATGCTGTCTGTGATTCATCAAAAGTTTATTGAAACTGGACTTGCTTTTGCAAAATATTTCAGATTTGAAGAATCAGACATTTCCTTCCAATCAGTTCTAGATAGAACTATTTGCAAATCAAATTATAGCCACAAATTTGAACATCTTTAAAGACTTTCAGAATATGGTGCATCTCATTAAAAATAACACTTGTGCAATTAGCTTGGATTGAAAAAATTGTTCCAATCTACATAGATGTAAAACTCTATCTTGGAGCTCAATTCAGTGAGAAGCACAAAGATCACCACACTTTCTGACGTAGTAGATGTAGAGGGGCATCTGGAAGTAGTTCACAAAAAAGAGAAACTTATAGTTGAAGGCAAAAATTTCTAATCTTCCTAGACTTAGTACTATGACCCAGCACAGAAGAAAGTCATTTACTGCCAACTAATCAATTATGATATTTCTACTTCAGTTTTGTTATCAGCTAAAATTCAGGTGATATATATAGCAGCAACAGCCTCAGCAGTGATACTGATGGAAAAACATCAAAAAGGAAAAAAATGAATGTGTTAGGAATCAGAGGCAGTGGATTTGAACAGATGTCATTTAGAGCAGATTTTGGGCTGCAGAGCTCTTATTACTGGTTCTGATGCACAAGAAATAATCAAGCGTCACTGTATATTCCAGGTTGAGTTCATGCAGCTGGCATTGAGGAAAAAAAAATTTGTAAACTGAGAACGCTTGCATTCAAAGTCATTGAGAGACCATAAAAGCATGGTGCCAATTTTAGTCACTTTTCAGAGTAGAACATCAATTTAGTCTTTCTAGTTATATAGTGTGAAGTATGATTGTTATGTTAATATGCTGTAGATATTCACATGCAACTCAATTATACCCTGTTAAATTTTAAAAAACTATGTAAACATTGAAAAAATCCTTACCTAAAGTGTTACATAATCAATTTGCTATCATAATCTTTAAGATCTTTTTACTACTAAAAAATAGCAGTCATTACATTTCCAGATACAAGTTTGAGTCACTCCTGCCACATGCCATACCAAAAGATGTCAACATAATCTAAGGAAAAAGGTTGCTTTACCTGTGAGAGAATCATTTGTGAAATTTATTTTACAATTAAAGTTCAGTTAACTGGGGTTGTACAAGTGAATTGATCAGATGAATGTTAGAAGGGAGTTCTACCCCCAAATCTGGGTTCAGAATTACAGTGCTGCTTCTATGATACTGCTACTCCAACCTATGGACTACAGTTCTACCATGGGGTAGGATTAAATGATCCAAAAATTTCATACTGGCTTTCTATACCAGTGTTTATTTTGTGCTAAAAAGGTAAACAAAACTATAAATACAAGAAACAGATGATTCTATGAATGATAAGAGGGTGCAAATTAACTGTTGTATCTTAAACATTTTTTATAAAGAGTGATCTTAAGAGGTGCCTTAAATTAATAGAAAGAATTCCTTCTTGTTGCTCTGGGTTCAGATGGATTTAAAATTTCTTTTTGATAACATAGTTTTGTTGGGTGGCTGAAATGACAAGTGGATAAACTACTTTTTTTTTTTTTTAAAGCTATGGAAGAATTGGATGGTGATGTAGTCAGAATCTCCTCAAGAGGAAAATATGCAGAAAGGGATATTGTGCAGGTGAGAGAGAAAAATTAGTACTAACGTTCATTGGTAAAAGTAAAAATAGTTCAACCTGAAGTATTTTGTATGTACTAAGAATATTGATATATAAAATTTAAGGATGATTAGATATTAACTGGTAATGCATTTCACATTGAAGACAGTGTTCAAAACAAGTTTGTACTGCCTAGTATCTTAATTCATATTAATAATTCAATTTTTATATAGAGATGAAATCAACACAAGCAAGTCTGTGTAACTACATGATACATTAGAATTAAAGTGACCTTTTATCTGTTTTAGCCTCACAATATAGTATTGCATTAACACTTACCTTTCCACTTTTTTTCTGATTAATGGGCAACACTTCCCTAGGAATGAGTAAAGATGACAGAAGTCAGCTTGCACTTCCATTCTGTAACACTATACAGGTGAAAGTAACAAAGCTTTCTTCTTCAAGTGATTGCACATGTCCATTCCACTATAGGTGTGTGCATGCCTCATGCACAGTTGTCTGAGATCTTTCCCTCAGCAGTACCTGTTGGGGCAGAGTGAGCACCCTGTAGTGCTTCTCACCACAGCAGACAGGTATAAAGAGTCATGCTGCCCCTGACCCCCTTCAGTTCCTTCCTTCTGCCAGTGATGGTTGTTATAGCTCTGATTTTTGTATCTGCAAGTTTTGTATCTTTTAGTATATATAGTACCTGTAAAGTTAGTTTTTAGTCTAATGTAGTGTATTTGTACATATTTAGGTATCAGAATAAGTTTAAGATAGTAATTTTCAAGAGTAGGGTTACCATATCTCGGTTGACTATGAGGCTGTACTGGACTAATATCTCATTCTCCTGGCTTCAAGACTTGTTGCTCATGTAACAAGTCTATGCCTTTGAGTGACCCACACTTAGGTGTCTTAAGTGTCTGGGAGAGGTGCATATGAGTTACAGATGTCACATTTGTGGGGGATTTAAACCTCAATGAGAAAAGGACAGAGCTGCAACATTCAATGCAGTTTGCACTTCACCCAGCTTTGGAACCTTCCCACTCAAAACGTATTTCAGCTAGTTCAGCTAGAAGTGCTCCCTCCGTTGAGTCCAGAAGCAGAGTCTAGTTACCAGTACCTAAGAAGAGAAAACATAAGTCTCCCAAACACTGAGTACTGGGGCCTTTGAAGTCTACGGTGAAGACACCGAGCAGAGGTAAGGACTTGGAGTTGTACTCAAAGAAGAGGCACCCCCAGACACAGTTGGTAAGCCAGGACAGATCGCTAACTCCAGAGCCCAGGAAGGGTCCGTTGAGACCAGTCTCTGAGGGATCAGTGCCCCTTTTCATACCTCAGACTCGGGAGTCCTTTCCAGTGCTGTCTGCACCCAAGGCTTTGCTGGCAGCTAGAGTTGCTTAACCTGTCCATGCCATCTTCCCTTGCTGTTTAGGAATCTCTCTCAGTGCCAGGATTGGAAGAAGTGCACACTTCCACAGTCCTGGCTCCAGTCCCAGTGTACTGTTCAGTACCAGTGATTTCTACAGTTGCAGCTCCTCTCCATAGGTTTCTGTGTATAGGGCAGCCAGCGATGATCTCACCTGTACCCACATTTCCAGACTTGGAGCCAGTCTCCCTAGTACTGGCATGGTCAACTTCACCATGGAAAGTGAGGAAGTGAACTCTGAGGAAGCAAACTCCTGAACAGATTCTGAGGTCATATCATGTGTGTCTTGACAAAAACATGCCCAGAAGCCCTTGTGGGGTGCCTGTCCACCATAGTACCAGCCACAGTCTCAGCATTCAGGTCACTTGCAGTGACCAATGGCCTGCACATAGCTGGATCCCGTGTCCATATCAGTGGCCCTTTTGGACCCCTTGGGGCTTCCTACCACATCCTAGAGATTCTCCACTCCATTCCCACCCTTCTACATTAGCTTGGCACTGGAAGCTTCTGCAGTAAGGTCACCACCTTCTCTCCTCTGGTACTGGGATTCATACTATGCACAGGGAACCATGTGCTCATTACTCTCCTGTGGAGGAACTGGAGGAGGGACCTCCTCAACAACCCTTAGCCTCTTCATCTCCTGATGGGGCATTAGTAACGGAGTCTACTTCTCTCCCTCTTGATGATATCAGAGCTCATATCAAGACTTCTCCTTCGAGTGATTGCTCATATGCATTCCACTTAGGTGTGTGCGCGCCCTCATGCACGGTCTCTGGAGAACTTCTTCCCTAGCAGCCCCCTGTAGGGGCTGGCCTTGGTGCCCCCTGGAGTGCTGCCCTCATGTGGCGGCATATAGGCGCCGCCGGCCCCTTCCCTCCTCAGTTCCTTCTTTCCGCCCATGATGGTCGTCGGGAACAACTCTTGCTCTTTGCAAGCCCTTCCCTTTACTGTAAGTAGTTAGTTAGCTGTTCTCCGTGAACTCAGTTAGTTTTTCAGTTAGTTAAGATATTTAGCTAGTGTAGGAAAGAGCCTTAGGGCTCTAGCGACCCGGCTATGCCGGGCTTGCCGGGGTTTAAACCCTGTGGTGGCTGCGGAAAGGCCTTTCCCGCCAGCGACCCCAATGATCGCTGTTTAAAGTGTCTGGGGGAGCAGCACCGAAAAGATTGGTGCCGCCTTTGTAAGGCCTTTAAGCTACGGACCCAAAAAGAGAGGGAAATCCGGCTTAAGGCCATTTTGATGGAGTCCACCCTGCGTCCGGCGTCCGAGCCGACGTGGACTCCCTCTGCACCGAGCGTCTCGTTGGTGCAGAGTGCTCCACCAGCACTGCAGGCGCCCCGGTGCTGAGGAGAAAGAAGTGCCGTCCGCGCATGGAGCGCTCCCCCGCACCGCAGGAGCGGCCGGGGTCAAGCCCGGAGGTGCTTCACCTCTCAGACGTGCCGCCCACGCTGGCACCGGCACCGCTATTCAGGGAACCTCCCCCGACTCCTGGGAGTGGGGGACCCCCTGTCCAGGACCCTTCCACGCCGGAGGCATTTGAAGCGGTTCGAGCCTTGCTGGCCTTGCCCACGCCGCTGGCCCTCTCTCGGCTGAGAGCCAGGGCCTGTGTCCCGGGGAAAGCCCGCGATGGGTGTCCCCGAAGGGTGGGCGCGCCCGGCACCGGAGGATCGGCCGCCCACCACTCGACGCCGGAGAGTTGTGCTCAATAGCGCCTCTCCTTCCTCATCATTGGACAAGTCGTCCCGGCACCATTCTCGTTCATCGAGGCGGCACCGCTCACGTTCTTCGTCGCAGTGATCCAACTCCAGCCTGGCACCGAGACACCGTTCTTGGCACCGTTCACCAGCACCATGGAAAAGGCGTCGCAAGTCGTCCGTCCCTTGGCACCAGTCTTCATCGTCGTCCACGTCGCCCAAGCGCCGGCACCGCAGACGACGTTGCTCGTCGGGATCGTCCCGTAGCGGGTCCTGGAGCGGCTCTTCCCGATGATGCCGCCGGCACTGTTCGCCTGGCTCGGGATCCTGGACCCGCCGCCAGGAGGAGGTACACCTTCCGGCACCAGCACCGAGCGGCCCCTACCCCCTTGGCAATGGCCATATTAGGGTCTGTGGGCAGCCCAGATGGGGCAGGGAATGATGTCAGCCCCTGCCTCGGTAACCCAGATAGCTCCCCAAAAGGCACCTTTGGTGCAGGAAAGGGACCACTCCTCGGAGGGGGAGTCGGACCCCGGGGAGGGCCCCTCCACTGGACCCCACCACCTGTCCTCTTCTTCGTCGCTGGACGAGGCGGCCATCGGACCAGGGGGCCCCTCTCATTGATTTCAAGGCTCACCAGGAGCTCCTGAAACAGGTAGCCTCCAACCTTGGCCTGAAGGTCAAGGTACTGGAGGAAGAGGTGGACCCCCTCTTCGGGCGTGTTGGGACCCAAGGACCATTCAAGGTAGCCCTCCCTGTTCATGAGAGGGTCCTGTGCCTGGCGAAAGCCGTTTGGCAGACCCCTTCCTTGGTCACCCCAACCTCCAAGGGCACCGAGAAGAAGTACTACATGCCAGCCGAAGGGCACGAGTACTTGTACACCCACCCGGCCCCTGGGACTCTGGTTGTGGACGCTGCCAACCAGAAGGAGAGGCAAGGGGCTCAGAGCACCACTCCTAAGAACAAGGAGGGTAGGAGATTGGACCTCTTTGGTAGAAAGGTCTACTCCACGGGGGCGCTCCAATTCAGGGTGCCTAACCACCAGGCCCTCTTGGGCAGATATAACTTGAGCCTGTGGGACTCGCTGCGAAGGTTCGCATAGTCCCTGCCCCAGGACCAGGCTTCAGACTTCGCCATGGTCCTGGAGGAAGGTCTGACTGTAGCCCGCGCAGCCTTGCAGTCTGCTTCGGACGCTGAGGACACGGCCAGCAGGGTGATGGCCTCCGCCATTGCCATGCGGCGTGCAGCATAGCTACAGTCCAAGGACTTGTCCCAGGAGGTGCAGCACTCCATCCAGGACCTGCCATTCGATGGAGCCGGCCTCTTCTCGGAGAGAACGGATGACAAGCTGCACACCCTCAAGAACTTGAGGGCCACGCTCCACTCCTTGGGACTATATACCCCTCAGGCAGCGAGGCTACAGACTTGCCAGCAGCCGCAGCACCCACCACAGCGGCAGTGGCAGCAACCTAGGCCACCGCCTAGCCCTTTCCCCCCCACAAGGGGTAGGGATAGGAGTAGGGGTTCCGGACGGCGCAACCACCCCGCGTTGTCCACGGCTTCCCAAAAAGGACTCTCCCAGGACTCCAGGGGAAAGCACCAATTTTGACGGTGCGCCTGAGGATGGCACCAACATTTGTTCCCTGGATTCTCCCCCACCTTTCAGGGATAGGCTAAGGCCCTACCTTGGCCTGTGGCAGGGCATCACCTCGGACCTCTGGGTCCTCGACACCGTGCGCCGGGGTTACACCCTCCAACTTGTGGCTCCCCCCCACCTACTCACCCCCTTCCCCATCCCTCTTCAGGGACCCATCTCATGAGCAATTACTCCTTCAGGAGGTCCACTCCCTCCTGCACAAGGGAGCCATAGAAGCAGTTTCGCCGCTCAAGGTGGGGAAGGGGTTCTACTCAAGGTACTTCCTCGTTCCCAAAGCCAAGGGATGCCTCAGACCTATACTGGACCTGCGCAGGCTAAACAGGTTCATAAAGAAACTGAAGTTTCGCATGGTGTCCCTAGCGGCCATTATCCCCATGTTGAATCCAGGAGATTGGTTTGCCGCCCTCAACCTGAAGGATGCGTACTTCCACGTGTCCATCCTTCCCGCCCACAGGCGCTATCTAAGGTTTATGGTAGCCGGTGGCCACTACCAATTTACGGCCTTGCCCTTTGGCCTGTCTTCCTCCCTGTGTTTTTCCCTAAACCACACGGGTCGGATGAGGAGAGGAGACTACACACCCTGGACGTAAGGAGGGCGCTGGCGTTCTACCTCGAGAGGATGAAGCCATTCCGGAAGACCACGCAGCTCTTCGTCACGGTGGCGGACGGGATGAAGGGATCCCTGGTTTTCCCCCCAGTGCATCGCCAGATGGATCACCGCCTGCATCAAGTTCTGTTACAAGCATGCAGGCGTCCAACTTCCCGGAGTGGTGACGGCGCACTCAACGAGGGCCCAGGCTGCGTCGGCGGCCTTCCTGGAAAGGGTCCCCCTGAATGACATCTGCAGGGCTGCCACCTGGTCTTCGGTGCACACCTTTGCCGCGCACTACGCTGTCGTCCAGCAGTCGAGGGAGGACGCGCGAGTCAGCAGAGCCATGCTGAGGGCAACTCACCGTTGACTCCTATCCACCTCCAGGTATGGCTCGTTAATCACCTAAGTGGAATGCATATGAGCAATCACTTGAAGGAGAAAACATGGTTACTTACCAGTAACTGTTGTTCTTCGAGATGTGTTGCTCATATCCATTCCACACCCACCCTCCGTCCCCGCTGTCGGAGTTGGCAGAAAGAAGGGACTGAGGAGGGGAGGGGCCGGCGGTGCCCTATATGCCGCCGCATGAAGGCGGCACTCCAGGGGGCACCGAGGGCAGCCCCTACAGGGGGCTGCTAGGGAAAAAGTTCTCCAGAGACAGTGCACTCGAGCGCGCACACATCTAAGTGGAATGGATATGAGCAACACATCTCGAAGAACAACAGTTACTGGTAAGTAATCATGTTTTGTTGAGGAAGGTGGCTGCAGCTCTGGCTATCCAATCAAATGACATGCAAGAAAGGTCACAGGCTTATGGACATTTTAGCCTCTGCAGGACCCTTCAGGGATAGGTCTTCCTATTAATGAGGCTATCCTGGAACCTGTCAAGGTTTTATGGAAAATCTATCTTCCCTGCCTCCCACTGTTAAAAGAGTGGAAAGAAGATATGTCCCTTCACATGAATTTGAGCACTTCTATAGCCACCTTCAGGGTCCCTGGTAGTCACTGCTGCTAATGAAAAAGAGACCCGGGGACACCAAGCATCTACCCAGAAAGGAGAAGAAGCAAAAAAGCTAGACCTGTTCTGCAGGAAGCTTTATTCTACAGGAGATTTACAGCATGGTATCAAACTAGCAGACTCTGCTGAACTGATAAGATTTCAGCCTGTGACATAATATCCTGAAATTCAAAGACAAACTCCCTGATGATGCAAAGTAGGAGTTCACTGCTGGATGCTGCAGACTCCGCAGCTCCATATATGGCTTCCACCATCAATATGCGGTATTTTTCTTGACTGCAGTCAAGTTCTGTTCTGCAGTCAAGGCCTTCTCCCAGAGGTGCAACAAACCATTCAAGACTTCCCAATTTAAGGTCCCTGTGTAGCTCCCCTGATGCAATCTGGACTTGTGTATTGCTGCATCATCCCAATCCTGGAGTCCGTTTTACTCTGCTCTACTGTGAAAACCCTCACTCCTGGGCTGTTCATGCACAGCATGTAGACTGCTCCCAACTAAATGAGTGAGTGCTTCTAGCCAGCCACTCTTTGGATTATGCAACAGAATGACCCCAACCACCACTCCCAGTCCCAGATGCAATCCTAATAACTTCCGTTTTACAATGTTCAGTTCATATAAATTCGTCAGATTAACAAATAAATTGATATGCACCAGTCTTGTTACTCCAAGTGGAATCTCCAACACACTTCAAACCAAATGCATTGCTTTAGGTAAAACAAACAAATTTATTAACGACAGAAGGATTTTAAGTGATTCTAAAACAAAGCTTAACACTTTCAGCAACCTTTTAAATTTAGGTGATTCTCACCACAGGCTGGCAGGTTTCCCTTTGGCCAGACTTGCTCCTTTGGTCAGCACTTCAGTTGCTTAATGGTGTTTGTAGATGGAGGTGGAAGAGAGAGAGCATGGCAAATGTCTTTCCTTTTTATAATGTTTCTTCTCTCCTCTGGGGCTTTGCTCCCCTCTCAGGGTCAGGTGACAAACTGTCTTTATACAGACTCATCCATGTCCTGAGTCAGTGAGCATTACCTGCTCAGGTTCCCAAACTGCCCAAGGGAAGGGAGGTGACTCACTTGAGTCCAATTTATCCTCCATTGTTGCCCAGGCTGGTCCTTTGTTCCTGGAAGGCTGAGCTGGAATTGTCATATGCATGCCTTGATGAGATGCAAACTACCCCTCTGCTTGTGGGGAGTTTTGCCTGGATATGTTTCAAGCCATGAGGACACATCTTTGGGAATATTACATAGTGAAGCCTCATAACTATACACATGACATTACAACAAACATCAGTACAGTACATCCTGAGCATTCCAAAGACATTTAACATGACATACTTTGCATTAGACATTACGCTATAAGAGTGACCATGGGGATGCAGGGCATCACAGTCCCTCACTCTTTTCTAATAAAACAGATGATAAAATTATCTCTCATCTCCAGCATATCCCCTATTCAGTCCCCTTTCAATGCATGGAGGCTGCTAATCAATATAAAGAAATCTTCCTGATGCCCATTCAAAGAATTTTGAGACAGTCCTGAACTCTACAAAGGCCAGGGCTTTCTTTCTGGAGCAGATGTTCCAGATATTGCGGGACATTGCTCTAGATCTAAAGATGCACCCTATCACTATAGTTCGAAATTGCCTCAGATTTCTAGGGCACGTGGTGGTGTGCACTTGTGCAGTGTCTCAGATTGTATCTCAGAACTACAGGGGTGACTAGCATCAGTGACAGACCCGTCAGCATATGGACATGATAATTCAAGTACCTGCTCAGGTATTGTCCTCCATGGACTGGAGGGTAGAACCTGAAAATATTTTACATTCCCTTTGCCCCTCCACAACAGTCACTCCCTCTAGTCACAAATGCATCAGATCTAGGTTGGGAAGCTCACTTTGTTCCCTTCAGACTCAGGGTGTCTGGTCTCCTCAGGCTCTAAATCTCTGTTTAAATATCAGGGACCTTCGGACCATTCATTTATCTTGCATGGTATTCCTTCTGCATATCAAGGAGTGGGATTTGCTCGTGCTCACAGACAACACAGCAGCCATGTTCTGTGTAAACCAACAAGGGAGAGCCTGCTTGACAAAGTTATGCTAGAAGGTGATCCTTCTGTGGAATTTGTGCATTGTCAATTCCATCAACCTGAGAGCTGCTTTCCTTCCAGAAGTTTAAAGTAGACCACCTGAGCATGTTGTTTGCAGGTCACCAAGATTGTTCTTTTCACCCAGGTGTGTCCTGATCTATTTTCCAGCAATGGCGAATTCCCCAACTTGACCTGTTTCAACTAGAGCTAACCACAACTTCATCTTTTTTTGTTTCCAAGTGAATCACAGCTGAGGTTCACTGACAGATGCTTTCCTCTTACCATGATCTGCCTTCTCTCCAGTTCTGCTTCTGCCAAAAGTCTTGTCCAAAGTCAAGCAAAATTATACTCACCTTATTTTAATAGCCCCAGCATGGCCTTGTGAACATTGGTTTTCAACTCTATTAACCCTTGAAATGATCTTGAGGGTTCATTAAAGAACAAAACTGTTGAATGACTAAGGAACAGAACTTTAATAACATGGACAGGCATGAGTTCCAGGTTTGCAGCTGGGAGCAGCCATGCTAGACCTGATGTAGTGCACATCTCCCAATTCACACACTGTCCCATGCTCGGGAGCATCTCTAAATCACAGTCTTCTACAAGCATATTTCTACATCTTCATTCCTAAGGAAAACAAGTTAACCCTTATATACATACAAAAATTATCTTATGACACATGCACTAACATCTAACAACAGATAACAAATGCACTAGCATCTAATAACACATAACTATCTAATGACACATGCATTATACATACATAAACTCAATGTGTCAACTACCTAGAGAGGAGAGGTTACTAGCACATCCCTCTCAAGTGAGTCTTTACCACCCACTTTCCTCACATATCCTAGCAACTCTCTGAGTCTTTCCAGATGTTTGATAACCCAGTTAGATCTTTTCAGTACCAGCCCTTCATTCGAGTCTGAGTTCTCTCATTCCCTGACAGTTTCATTACCAAGTATTGATGATACCAGATCAGTCAGAGGAGATACGCTGGAATCTATCTCAACTTTTACAGTGTTGGAACTCTCTGGGATAACACATAGATCCTGTTAATTATGTCAGAATGTGTCCCCTTGGTCTGTCTGGCCCACATATGACTGGTGATGCAGCTGTTCTTTAATGATACCCTTTTGGCCCCAAGTATTAGAGAGGTGATTTCTCAGATGCTATCACCTGGGTTAAGAGATGGGAGATCATGGGTCCATATGTCAAAATAATATTTCTGCTTCACTTCTGATTTTCTTTCACCTTCCAAACGGTGGCATTGTTCTGAGAGTGCAGCAAGTTATCAGTAATAGGTAAATTAGATCTAATCGTTCTTCCCATTAACAACTGAGCTGGAGGAAATCCATTCTCGAGGGGTGTACTTCTGTAGACCAGCAATGCTTTATACATATCACCCCCACTGTCAAAAGTCTTTTTCGTCAAGTTTTGTACTGTCTGTATAGACCTTTCCATTGGTCCATTTGATTGGGGTTAAATTGGAATTGGAGGTTTCATGATGAAAATCCCAATCTGAGGCAAATTGCCTAAACTCTGCACTGGAAAATTGTGGCCCATTATCACTGAAGACCTCATCCATGTCTGGAAAAAATTCCTATCATTCCAATGATCACTGACTTACTATTAGTACCAAGCAGTGTGCAAATTTCTGGATACAGAATAAAAATCGGTGACTATTAAATAATCCTTTGAATGCCAGGTAAATAAATCAGCACGTACCTTCTCATAAGGCCTTTGGGGAACAGGATGGAGTCTCAGTGGCTCTGTATTTTGGCATGGCTTGCATATGCCCTGAGACTACCCTCCCCAATGGGCAGAAGCCCCTAGCTTTATCATGCAACAACAGGGCAGAAGCCTCAAGTTCTCCTCTCTTCCCTTCCTCCCTCCCTCCCCCCCCCCCCGCACCAGTCTGTTAGAAGAAGAATGGTGGGAATAGAATCATAGAAGATCAGGGTTGGAAAGGACCTCAGGAGGTCATCTAGTTCAATCCCCTGCTCAAAGCAGGACCAACCCCAACTAAATCATCCCAGCCAGGGCTTCGTCAATCCAGGCCTTAAAAACCTCTAAGGATGGAGATTCCACCTTCTCCCTAGGTAACCCATTCCAGTGCTTCACCACCCCCCTAGTGAAATGTTTTTCCTAATATCCAACCTTCCCCACTGCAAATTGAGACCATTGCTCCTTGTTATACCATCTGTCACCACTGAAAACAGCCTAGCTCCATCCTCTTTGGAACCCACTTTCAGGTAGTTGAAGGCTACTATCCAATCCCTGCCTCACTCTTCTCTTCTGCAGACTAAATAAGACCAGTTTCCTCAGCCTCTCTTCATAAGTCATGTGCCTCAGCCCCCTAATAATTTTCGTTGCCCTGTGCTGGAACTCCTGCCAATTTGTCCACATCCTTTCCATAGTGGGGGCCCAAAACTGGACACACTATTCCAAATGTGCAGAATAGAGGAGAATAATCACTTCCATCAATCTGCTGGGAATGCTTCCACTAATGCAAGTGTGAGGGACTCTGCAAGTCTCACTTTGTAAAAGAGCCGCAACTTGGCTGCTCTAGATGTTAGAAAAGCTTTGGTTTTTATCTGGATCAGGCTCTTAGCTCTTTGTTGCAGTTTCAGGCAGAACAAAGGTCAATGCAGTACCCATCCAGAAGATCTCTTCCTGGATTTCCAGCTGTATTCATTTATTCTATTGATTGCATGATATTGCACCTCTAACTAAAGTGGTGGCTCACTCAACCAGGTATGAGGCAACTTCCATGGCCATTCTGGTTCATATACTCATACTAGACATTTATAGGGCAGCAACCTGGTTGTTGATCCGTACATTTGCCTCTCACTATGCCATCTATCAACAAACTAGAGAGAGTGCCAGATTTGGACAAGTGGTCCTACCAGCCCTGTTAAAGTGTTAGCCAACTAAGTATTGTAGCCATTTTAGACCCAGGATATTAGATAGATAAGGTGAGTGAGATAGTATGTTTTACTGCACCAACAGAGCTTTCAAGCCTGTGTAACTCGAAAGCTTGTCTTTTTCACCAACAGAAGTTGGTCCAATAAAATATATTACCTCACCCACCTCTCACTGAATGTCAATTTTACTGAGCTGCTGCTGGGTTAGCCTAACCGTGCAGATTGTCCTGAGACCAGAAACTGTTGGACTTCTAGACTCCCAAGCTAGTTTGTTCCCTGGGCTGCCTGACTCCTGAGCAGGCAGCCCTATGAGCTAGCTTACCCAGATGATTGTATCCCCAGTCCCAGGACAGTCCACATGGCAAGGCTACCCCACAGCCATGGACTCTAAGTCAGTCTAGTATTGCCAGGTCCTCAGCTCTGCAAAAGGAAGCCCAGAAGCCCTGAAAACCCATTGTCCTAGGGCTTTCAGGCTCTTGGCTCCAAGCAGGGAGAAGGCAACCCTTCACCCAGCTGCAATGAATTCTTTCAGCACTTCTAGGCTCCTCGCTGTATGACAGGGAGCCTTGCAAAGATGGGAACATAGATACACCAAAAGCCCTAAATCCAGACAGGACTCCAGGGAGCTAACTTAGCCCCTACCATGGAGTGAGAAGCATAGCCAGCCCTGAGAGACCCCACTTCAGTTGGCACTCCCGGGGCTTGTGCCATAGAGCATGGAGAGTAGGAGCCCAAGAGTCTTGGCTCCAACTAAGGGTCCTAGAGCTGGCAGACGCCCTGACATGGAGCTATGGAACATAAGCACATCTTCAGTGAAAACCTGCCTCTGTTTTGATGTTCTCTGTCGAATCTGTAGTAGATTTGGCTAAACAATTTGCTTCAGCAAATTGGCATTTTATGACTAAACAAAGTTCATCAGAATATTTCCAGCCAGCTCTAGTGGTCAGCTCTAATGGTCAATTAAATATCAACTATTTAATTGCTGATCATTTTTGTAGAAGCATTAAGGAAATGTATTTAACCCATTGCCTAAAATTACCTCACTTGCTTTCAGAGTTTCTAAAATTTCTAGCTTTCTCCATGACAGTTGCAATGATGAAATATCCTGCACATCAGAAACTGAAAATGTATAGGCACAATACAATAAATTGAATTTTAATATCAAAATAAATAACAAAAGGCTGATGTACTGACTCTCTTCATATTTGTACTTAGTTAATTAAATATATCTTATTTTAAACATTTGAATAAAGATGCTGAAGAATTTTCAGTTTCTCACACAAAAGACCCGCAGAATCATGGACCTTGCTGCCGAAGTTATTAGGCACTGCTTACTACAGACTGTAGAACCTTGAAGTCAGCCACTTCCTTTCCACTCATGGATGTTTACATGGTCAAGACTCCCTGTGGCTTTACAATCTCTGTGATCTCAATATGATCAAGATAATTTTCTTAAACACTGGAGATGTTAATCTTCCACAGGCTGAATTTTATGCACCACCATTTAAAATCCCTGCTGACTTTCCTTCCCATAACAGATGAAACCTGCAGGGGATGGTTATTAAATATATTGGGTTTCCCTTCAGAGCAAAACTCTTTCAGGGTGGGTAGCACTCAAAACAGTCTAGTGAAGATCTGCTTGGTAACAAGGCAGCAGTTCCTAGTGTTGCCATGCAATGTACCAGATTCAGGAGAAAACGCTGCCAGTTGAGGGGAACAGGTGGGAAGAAAGTAATCCCCCCCCAGGTTTTTGCACTTGCTCGAAGTTCCATAGGCTGCAGAGCTAGCAGAGGCATTGCCCAACCACTTTTAAACTGGGAGCCCACAGTAAATCAGAGCATTCCAAAGCACTGCTCCAGCTGCATGGTCACATTGCCACTAAAACTTTGACCCAGCTGCCCCTCTTTTCAGAAGGAAGAGCAACAAGGCCAAATGATGTTACGAGCTGGTGCACAAGGAGTCTGTTCTGGTATAGTGGCACCCAGGGACCAGACCAGGGCTGGGGCTGGGGAGGGGGCGGGGAAGGGAAGGTAAAGGAGAAGATACCAGTGTCCTTGTCTGCTGCCCACACCCCAAGAAATATCTGAATTGGTGCCACTGGGACTACAGTTCCCTGAATCCTTGAAAAGTATCGCTAAGGTTTTGCACTTTGTTGCTGAGGAGAAGGTGACAGTGATATCATCACCTGGTATTAACGTCTCAGTGGAGAAAGTAGATTGGGAGAAAAGTTGTGAGCTTCTGTAATGAAAAAGTGGGCCTGACCTGCATTCTGTCATTTGGAAGACTTGGCTGATTAACAAAAAATGGATTTAGAACTAAATTCTGCTCTTTGCTTATGTGTTGAGATTTCTTTACGTGTGCTTCATGTCCAAAGAGTGTAAGGGGGAAAGAAGATAAGTACGCCCTAATATTTAAGAAAATTGTATTGGTGAATAATACATTGGAGAAAGTGTGCAAAAAGATGTATATCCTCCTAAGGATTGAAAGTACTTAACATTCTTATGGAAATTTATTTTAGGTTAAAAGCAATCATCAATGCTTCATACAAATCTATAAGGCAGTCACCAGCAGAGAGAAATAAGCCCATTATTAGGTTTTCTTCATTGAAAGAAGAAAACCTGATATGAAAGATTAGTTTGATTACTGAAATTATAGTTGTATATTTCCTGATGTATGCTGCAGTTGGATGAATTAGCTCAATTCATAAAGAAATGAGGATGTTAAATAGTTTATAACAACACTTTGCAGGTCTATAGCATCTTCCATCAGAGAAGTTGAAAGAGTCATTAAAGATATAATTATTAAGTACATAAACGAGTAGACTGTGATAGAGACAAATTAGCATGAATTTTGTGAGAAAGATTCATACCCCTTCTGAATTACCTTTTGTGCTAGAAGGGTGGCTCTGAAAGCTTCAGCGTGGCCAGACCCACACTGCACTCCCTAGTGCAGAGCATTGAGACAAAGTCAGGATATTGCCCACTGTTGATTAAAAACAAAAATATTTGGCAGCTGTTGCTGTTTGTTTCTTGTGAGGTGTTGTTGTTGTTTTTTGAGAGAGAGAGAGAATCTATAAATCAAACTCACTCTAAAGATATCGTGAACCTGAAGCTGTTTGTGATGCTGAGCCATTAAGTGTTAAGCAGGCAGCACAACCCAAAAGCAACCCCTAAGGACATATTAGAAGAGTACTGAAATGGTAAACAGGGCCATTCCTTATAGATAGTTAGTTAGTAAAACTATGTTAAATAGACTAGAATCTCTAAAACATAGGCCTATATTTTTAGAGAATCAAGAATAGATATTTGTTGTTTGTCTGGGTGTACCTGTATCTGGTTAGAAGTTTAACAATGTGATCTAATTAGCATTTAGATGCTAACGTTTTGTTTGTCTTTAATGATTCATTGCTGTATTCTGATGATTCAGTGGTCAAAGGGAGATATTATCATGTAAATGGAACCTGTGCTGTAATAATATTATTTTCATTTCTCTTTGAAATTTATAGTACACCATCTGTGAACTGTTTGATCGTTAATTGCTTTATGCTAATGAATGCAACTAGTTACTAGTGTATGCTTAGGAAACAGAGATTAGCTTCAAAGCAACAACGTACACACTAGCTGTTCTTCATCCAAGGAAGACTTGCAGTGATCAGTGTCTGACAGGAGACTTATCCACTGAATTTCAGCTATAGGATTTCAGGCCTCCTGTAAGGTCTAAGGCCTTATTGTTGTTTGTTTTGTGTTTGTTTTTTGTTGCTGGGGGGGGTTGTTTTGGGGGTTTTTTGGTCTTTTTTTTTTTTTTTTTGGCTAAGCAGTAGCAGCCATATTAGGAGAGCCTGGAGTCCTATGGACTAGCAAAAGGTGAGGTGCCCTACTGTGTGGGTAAAACACTTAAACTTTGACAGGGAAAGTTTAAGCCTGTTAGACTAAGGTATCCAGGTCTACTCTGGATTAACCCTGCAATTTTCATGAGAGAATTTGAACAAACTCTTCACATGGACTGCCTATTGAATGTGTGGCAAACTGCCAGCCTCCCCCTGGTGAGTCTCACACTTTACCTTCCTGTTTGTGGCCAGGGTGCCCCCAACTACCTTGTCTCCCCTGGCTGTAGAGGAGCTCTGCCTCCTAGCCTGGGAGGGATCCTGCTCCTGCACCACAACTTCCTCAGCATTTGTTCCCTCCCCCTCCCTTAGGGAAGGTAGGGTTTAAATACCCCTGGCCCTGCCCTTTATTGGGTCCAGGTGTCTGTTGAGGTTCTGGCTGCACTTGTCCCCCCACCTGTTCATCCATGCACACCCCATCCGAAGCCCCATGAGGTCGCGGGACCTCCTCGTCAACCTCCTCCTAGCCCTGGCCAAAGTGGCCATCTACAACACCAGGGAGAGGAGGTTGGCAGTGGGGGAGCTCTGCGACTGTGGGGCTAATTTCGTTCCTCCATTCGTTCACGCATCCGGGTGGAGTTCCTCTGGGCAGTCCGCTGGCTCCCTAGACACCTTCCGGGAGCAGTGGGCACTGTCCGGGGCCCTCTGTTCGATGTCCCCACATGGCTCCCTTTGTTTAAACCTGTGACCCCCACACCTTTTCCTGTTTTTTCATTTGTTGTCCCCCGGAATCAGTTGAGCCCCAGATCCCTTGGCTCCCCCCTTAAGTGAGGGAGGGGCCTCGAGCGGTGGGCGCCCACCCACCCCTCTCCTGGTCCTCAAATAGTCACACCCTTTTAAAGCTATCTGGCCTGACTTTATCACAGATGATAACCTTTTAAATTGATTCCAGAAGGGTTTTTATACCTCACCATCTCTGCTGTGAAACTGAACTAAGAATTCTATTCATATCTGTATGTATAATGATCTTCAACCATAGCAATTGTCTTTCTTTTCTTTTTTGTTACTAAATCTTAGAATTAGTTAAGAAGGATTGTCTGTAAGCATGTATTTGGGTGAGGTTTGAAAGGTTCATTGACCTGATGGGTAGTGTGTCTGATCTCTTGGTAGACCTTTATATACGGTGAACAAGGTTTCTAGCAACACTCACTATAATAGACTTGTCTGTCTGGATGGGAGCCAAAGGCTGGATTGCTTAAAGAGATCTGTGTTTTGGCTTCTTGGTAACCAGTAAGGCATTACAGTTGTTTGGTTATTGGCTAGATGGACCATTGGTGTGACCTGGCATGGCCATTCTTATGTTCTTACATTACTAATATAAAATTGATGTAGAATGGAATCAAATATATTTATTTTACAAAAACATTGTCCTTTATACATCATAAAGTAGTAAAAAAAATTCAAGCTCTTTTATTTTAAAAAAAGAAATTGTGTTTGAAAGTCATCTTTAAAGCAATTTCTGCCTTTATATTCTCCTTAGATCTACTAGC
Source organism: Mesoclemmys tuberculata (assembly GCA_007922155.1). Classification (NCBI taxonomy): domain Eukaryota; kingdom Metazoa; phylum Chordata; order Testudines; family Chelidae; genus Mesoclemmys; species Mesoclemmys tuberculata. The sequence goes on from ML675616.1 coordinate 25,326,195, forward strand.
ATCCTGGAAAGACTTATCTTCTTGCATCAAGAGGATATGCATGAGGGGCAAAATACTTTATAAGAATTTACTTTTGTGGGATGAACATGAATTGTTGCCTCTCCTCATCTCCATACAGGAAATTGGGAGTTAAATATGCCCTGATAGAGGTCCTATATGGTTTGATGCAACTAATAGCCCAGATTCTCCAGTTCGATCCATTCATTCCATGTTGCTCAGGCAACAAAAAGTCAGTGGATTCTGGCTGCAAAGGGCCTATGGAGAATTCCTTTTGTGCAAAAGAATTTTTCACTAGCAATAAGTCTGACAGAAGTGATTCTTCATATAGAGGTAGTGTTGAAGGAGTGATGGGTCATATTTGGGGTGGGGTACAGCAATGCTCTACTATACCAGTTATTCACTTATGTAAGGTAGAAGAGCCCCTCAGTTGCTCTAATGAACTCTAAAGCTGGGTGGTGTAGGACCAGGAAGCTGCACTCTGTGTGCCACCCCATCCTCATTACCTGCAGAACTCTAGTGAGGGAAATGGATCTCTTTGTTTGAAAAGGACATGTTTTGGGAGTGTGAAAAGGGTGAAGAGGGTAGCAATAATGAGCAAGTTTAGTACAGATTAGTTATATAGGTAGCCATTATCTGTTTCAGTTGTTTTATAGGTATCTTGGCATTTGCAGAAGGATAAAGTGATAGCTTTACAGATTTTGATACCGAGTTTTTCTTATGCATAAGGGGCAGCACAGGATAAAAAGTGGAGCGATGTGGCAATGGTAGGTCAAGTAGATGATCTTAGGAACAGCAGAAACATATTAGAGTTAGTCAATACCTAATATATAAGACTTCATATGTTGTCAGTACTATATCATTGCTTTCTAGAATAGTAGGGAAGGGAATAGTTCATATTTACACCAAAACAGATTATAAAGGATTAATGGCTCAAAACGGTAGCGATTATTAGGACCAGATGAAATTCTCTTTCCTGTACCTTTTCATTGAAGGAGGATAAATTTACCTTCTTGAGGCAACTGTGGCTTGACAAATTTGAAGTGTTGTGGAAGGCTTGCAATAATTATCTGATGAAAATAATATGGTTTACTTTTTTACAACATATGCAATATGAATCGGAGTTAATATTCATAAAGCATTCGTAAAGATAGCTTCTTTAAGTATATTGGTCATCTAAAACAAAACGTTCCTATCTCCAAATGTCTAATTTTTATGCTATATGATAGTTTATATATACACAATGATGTATATAATGTATAATATATCTTTTTTTTTAATTTAGTTTGTGCCATTCCGGGATTACATTGACAGAAGTGGAAACCATATATTGAGCATGGCCAGACTTGCTAAAGATGTCTTAGCTGAGATCCCAGACCAGTTTCTCTCCTACATGAGGGTCAGAGGAATCAAGCCATCACCTGCACCACCTCCATATACACCCCCTCTTCATGTGTTACAGACTCAGATATGACTACTGCAAAATGGTTAACACTTCTCACAAACCATGTCGAGTGGCTGAGTCAGTGCTTCAGTACTGGTGCACTTTAAATTACCAGTGGATTGAGACTGTTGTCTGTCTGGATGACGTAGTAGCTTGTGATAGGTTTTCGGATTGAAACCAATTCTCTTCATATACCAAAATTCTCAATATGGTTGCATGAGCAACTGAAAGGTTTTTAAATGCTATTCTCTTTGTCTTATTTTTTTCTGACAGAAAAAGCTACTTTTTTGTTTGTTTGTTGGAGGAAAGCACAAGTCACAGTTTCAACTCAGAAGATATTGTTCTCCCTGACTACTGTGTGTGTATAAATATATAGGAATGCAATTCCTCTGTATCAATGTTTACATGTTACTACTTTTTAAATTTCAATACTTTTATATATATTCTTAAGAATAAGAGTTTGGAATATTGAATCATGTGTCTTCTAACTTGCAATAGTTATAGCCACAGGAGAAGCAATATCTCTTTGAATGATTGTCCAGACAAATACAAGTGCAAAACTAAAGAAAGAGAGAACAAATATATTCATATTTCTCAATAACTGAATTGCTTCACTGAAGTGCTTAGGAGTAAATTCATCTGTCAAAATTTACAACAGTATTTGAGAATAAGATCCAGAGATGTGAATACTGTAACTGTATTTGACTTACTAATGAAGCCACGCCTCAGGAAAGGGGTTATGTATTTTTCAGAGATACTCCAATTTCTAAATTTATGTAAGTTTACATTTTTTTAAACTGGTTATGCTGGCTGAATAGAAAAATTGCATATTTAAAGTAATTAAAGAAGAATTACCTCAAGTCCCATCGTTTACTTACTTAGTTTAGTAGAATCATATCATACTTTGCTTAACAGCATTAACACTTTTGCATCATAAAGCTATTTTCAAGTGATTATAACAGACATTTTATAATGAACCATTTTAAAGTCCATTTAAAATGTAAAGTTGTCACATGTTGTCTAGATTGCCCATTCAAAGGGATGCTGGCTCTTAATAATATTGGATTAATTGTCACCTAATCACATTGCTATTTGAAGTGCACAGATGCTGATATTTCATGAATTAACTGGTTTAAATATTGCACAGCCATGTTGCTTTGTGCACAACAGTTTTGTGTATTAAACTATCCAAATTTTATTATATGCCTGTTCATATCTCATTATGAAATGTTTTGCATGTACAATTTTTACAAAAAATTCACAGTAGTGTAAGTATTTGTGTCAAAGATACATTTTATTTAGAATAAATGGCCTTAAATCTCACAAAATTCCTGGAAATGATTGTGAATTGCCTTTATATACTGTTAGGACTGAAAAATGTTTTAATTTTTGTGTCATCATTGTAATTACCTTGTAATGTAATTTTGTTTTCTTTGCATATAACTGGTTTATTACTTTGTTTCTTACTCCTGTATGTTGTACTATACTGTATCACGTTAACGTATATTTTTTAAGCATGAAAAGAGATTTTTTGCAGAAAAATCTATCTGCAGTATCAATGGCATAACTATGTAAGTGCAGAATCTTCCATTTTGAAATATATTAAAATTTAAAATTAATACCTCACAAATGGAAATTACTTTTTTCAGATAATTGTTCTGTCATAAAGACTTTTTGTAAGAACAAATATTATGTTAACTTTAATTCAAATCAGTTTTTACGTAAGAATGAAGTTAAATTTTTTCACCAAAATATGTTTTAGTGGGTTTGTGTTGCATGAAAGAAATTTAATCTCTGGTAATGCTACTATTAAGGAAAGGGCTTCATAAAGCATATGCTTCAATCTATTTTACATTGTTATTTTCCCTTCTGTGCTCTGAATTAATTTGAAACTTTCCATACTTGCTTTGTTTTTAAACATTGCATCAATAAGCACTTCACAAGTAATTAAAACAAATTAATATATAATGGTGCATGCCTACTGTTCCAATCAGATAAGTCTGTTATTGCCCTTGTAATAGACCATAATGGCCAACGGGTTTAACAGCTTTTTCAATCTCCAGCCCAAGTCACTGGTTTGCCATTCTTCTATCCCCCACTCCTATAATCATTTAGTTCTCTTAAAATTTTTATATGACAGATAATTCAGAAAGAAAAAGTTTTAAGAGTACTATTAAATATCTTAGATCTGACTCAGATAACACTTTATAAATGCAGAGCATAGTGTTAAAGCTAATTTGATTCTTTAAATGTTAGCAGTATGCCAGTTTTGAGATAGGTATATAAACAAAACAACTTTTTCCCTATAAAATATGCACCCATTACATCTATGCAATCTGGTGTTTATGTATGACTTATTGTGTCTAGTTAGTCTTGATTTATATATGAAACAGAAATACAGATAGTAAAATAACAGAAGTAATGAATAGTTCTTCAGGGAGTGTCCATTTTAGCTGTACATGCACCCAGCTTGGAGATTTATGGTACCAGTGCCCAGTTGGGTCACACATGCGCTGCCACGGTCTTGAGCTGTTTTTGGTGGTTACACAGTGATGTGCGACCAGCCGTCCCTCAGTTCCTTCTCTACTGCCCTTGGCTTGAGTCGGAGCCCGCAGCAGCGCTCTTCTGTTTCTGGTAGGAGATAGTTACTACATACTTAGTCATTGTGATTAGGAATCTAGTAAATAATTTACTCTCCTGCTTTTTCCTTACCCTATCCTCGGTTCTAAAAAAGTAAATAAATAAATAAAATCCTTTTCCCCTTTTTCCCTATTTTCTCCCATAGTGAACAGTTAGGAAATAGGCTATTTATGAATTATACTAAACCCAGACATACCTGCTTCCCCAGGATTCAAACAGTGCCTAACCTGCAGGCTCTCCATTCCACTTTCAGACGGTCATGCTCAGTGTGTCTGTTGCCTCGGGGAATCACACATCCCCCAGAAGTACTCACACTGCCACAATTTAAAGGTGATGGCAAGGAAGGCTAGGGACCTTCAAATAAAACTCCTGCTAATGGAGAAATCATTGAGACCCGCATTGGAACCTGAGCCAGGTCCTCTCCTGGCCAGTAGTCATCTTCAGCAGCCTCTGACACAGGGCTGGTCACAAAAATGCCTACAAGAGAGTCTGGTCTGAAAAAGACCACAAAAAAAGCACTCTGCAGGTTCACCTGAGAGGGAGCCAACCAACAAAAGGCATTCCTCGGCCATGGAAACTTCAGTACCATCAGCACTAAGCGCTTTGAACTCAGACTACGGTACCATGGGTACCCACAGAGTGAAAGGTCCTAAGAGGGCTAGCTCAGAGACAGGCACCAAGGGCCAGGAGAAGCCCGCAGCCTCAGTACCTACAGAGCCCAAGAGGCACTCGGCATCGAGTACATCAACCATATGTCAGTCTATGCCTCCGCCTACGGTACTGGTGAAACCCTCAGCACCAATAGCAAAGACATTGGTACCAACACCAACAGCAGTACCATCCCCCCACTACTGCAGCAGTTTCTGAGGCAGGGACATCTGGTAAGCTCATCAACTCCAGAATCCCCTCTCTTTGGTACCGATGTTACCCCATCATGCTCAGTACCGAGCTACATCATCGCAACAGCAGCCTCTACTATCCAGCAATGAGGAAGAGGAAGAAGGACAAATACATTCGCCTCGTCACTCCTCCCCTGCTCATTCGCCCAGACCGGCGCCATCCCATCATTCCTCATCTCGAGCACTCAGTTGGTACAAGTATCCCTGGGTACCTCCCATGCCATTTCTACCTCAGTGGCAATATTGGAACCCTTGGGCCATGTATAGGGCTCATCACCCCAGGACCCTAAGTCCACCAAGATCAAGGGTACCACCCTTTCCAACAGAAATGACAGCCCCACCTCCATCTGAACCACAAGAGGAAGTAGCTGGAGACACAGACGAAGAAGTTTCCGATCATGAGGACACTTCTACACCGGATGTATCATCTTCCTCCTCAGATGAAACCATAATGCTACCACCACAGAGGACGACTTCAGACAATTCCAAGACCTTTTCAAAAGGGTGTCAGAGGCTCTTGAAATATCCCTTGAAGAGGTACCTGAGTCACAACACAAATGGTGTGATTTGTGACTGCCGCCTCCTCCAGGATAGCATTACCCAATAACAATGCTATCATAGAACCCGCCAAAACTATCTGGCAGACACCCACAACGGCACCATCTTTGTGCAAGAGGTCGGACAAAGGATTATGTCCCCTCCAAAGACTGAATTCTTGTTCTCGCACCCTGCACCAAACTCTTTAGTAGTGCAGGCTGTGAATCAAAGGGGGAAGCAACACCATAGTAGAACAATCTCATATGATAAAGAATGGAAGAGACGAGACCACTTTGGGTGCAAGGCATACTCTTCCGCAACACTGCAATTTAGAATAGCCAGTTATGAGGCGCTGTTATCAAAATACACCCACACCATTTTTTCCAAACTAGTGAGTTTAACTGCTTGCCAGAAGACAAGAAAGATCAATTCAGGGCCATCATTACTGAGGGCCACCTCATTGTCCACACAGCATTGCAGGCCTCACTTGACTCCACTGACACAGCTGAATGCTCCATGGCAATGTCAGTAGTCTTGCGTCATGCATCTTGGCTCCATCTGCCAGGTTTTCCCAAAGAGATACAGTCAACAGTAGAAGATCTGCCATTCAAAGGCCCAAAGTTATTTGCTGACAAAACAGATGAGTCTCGTCACTCCCTCAAACACTCACGGGCAACACTAAAATCATTAGAAAGCTAAACCTGCAATTAAAAAGATATAGGGCAGGTGTTACACTCAAAGATTCCACCCACCATCATATGCACAACCTCATAGACAGCATGATCAGAGGTGTAAACAATGTCTAACCAGAAGACACCAAACCAACCTTTGACACCTCAACAATCCACATCTAGACAACAGTTTTGAAGGTGTGGTCGAGAGCATGAGACTGTCTAATAAAGGTGACAACACTAAAGGAAGTGGTAGAAGCCGCTCAAAGCATGATAACCCTATTTACACACGTGGGGTTACAAATACATTAACAGAAATCAACAATGGAACCTGTTCAAAAACTAGAATGTATTGGGGCCTACCTCAAGACCCCAGAGGCCAGAGCCACACTACCTCAACAATGTTTAATCACTCTAGTCAATCTAATAACAAGAGGTGATAGACAGCCCTCAGATATCCAGAACATGCCTACAACTATTAGGCCACATGTCAGCAACAACTTTCGTGGTCAAGCATGCCAGACTTCACATGAGAAGTCTACAGGCATGGCTTTGAATAGTTTACATACCTCACAGGCACAGCCTTAACAAACTACTCACAATACCACCCAAAGTAAAGGAATCTCTAAAATGGTAGATCCACATGGCAAATGTTTGTGCAGGAGTCCCCTTTTCCCAAAAGACCCCAACATTGACAGTCACTACAGATGCCTCTCTAATAGGCTAGGGAGCATACCTACTGAACAACAAGATCCAAGGCCATTTGTTCACATCAGATGCCAGTCTCCATATAAGTCTGCTAGAATGAAGAGCGATATGGAATGCATTCAAGCACTTTCTCCCACTGATCAAGAACAAATCAATCAGAATTTTAAAGGACAATATGGCATGCATGTTTTACATAAACCATCAGCATGATGCAAGATCGCAATTCCTGTGCACGGAGGCAGTACACCTCTGGAATTGGTGCATCAACCACAACATCAATATGACAGCATCATACCTTCCAGGCTGCCAGAACATAACAGCGGATGCGCTGAGCAGAGACTTTACAAAGAACCGCAAATGGGAAATGGACCCGGGAGTCCTTCACACCTATTCTGTCACCAGGAATTCCCTTCAATAGCCCTGTTTGCAACTGCACAAAACACCAAATGTCCACAATTCTACACCCCAATCTGACAAACCTGCACCTCAAAGCATGGTAATTCCATGGCTCACAGAAAGCGAATTAACCTGTTCAGATGATGTAAAAGAAGTCTTATTAAATAGCAGAAGACTGAACATGAAGAACACATACATCCACAAGTGGAAAAGATTCTGTACATGGTGCCACATCAGACACCTTCACCCAGCTTCTGCTCAGTTATCACGAGTACTAGACCACATATTGGAACTAAAAAACATGGATTTACCATAAGTTCCATTAAAGTACACCTGGCAGCCATCACAGTGTTTCACACCAAAGTGGACAGGGCCACCATATTCACCCATCCAATAACGAAACAATTTCTCAAAGGCATTAAAAACACCTACCCAGAGATCAGAACTCCAGCCCCTACATGCGACCTTAACCTGGTTTTATGCAGAATCATGGAACCCCATTTTGAACCACTTGCTCCATGTTCCCTACTATACCTTTCCATGAAGGTCACTTTCCTCACTGCCATCATGTCAGCTAGGTGAGTAGGTGAACTGGGTGCACTAATGGCCTATCTTCCATACAGTTTTCTTTAAAGACAATGGGACCACATTCAAAATTTATACCCAAAGTCACATCCTCTTTTCACTTAAATGAACCCATCCACTTACCTGCATTTTTCCCAAGACCTCATGTGGACAAGCGAGAAACACCATTCCACATTCTCAACGTCAGAAGAGCACTGCCTTCTACCTAGGTAGAACAAAAGGATTTAGAAAATCACTGAGACTATTCATCTCTACAGCAGAGCGATCAGAGGGAGAGACTATCTCCAAACAAAGACTATCCAAGTGGATATCAGGATGTATTCACTTCTGTTATCAAAACAACCAGCAGCAGGCCCCAGTTGGGACCCTCACACATCCCACAAGAGCATCTATTGCCTTCCTCAACAATGTATCCATTATAGACATCTGCAAAGCAACTACTTGGGCATCAACACATACGTTTTCAAAACACCATGCTATAGAACAACAATTAGCCTCAGATGCCCTATTTGCTCTTGCTGTCTTATCAACTGTAAATAGCACAACTCCGCATTCCTTTCCTTCCACTGAGGGGCACTGCTCAACAGTCACCTAAAGTGGAGCACGCACAATGTAAATTTATGCAGTAAACGTTTCTTAGGTACTTAAATGTTTCTGCTCTGTGCATACACAGCCATTGGCGTCCTGATACCTAAACCACAAAGCAATGCACAAAGAGAAGATAGGCATTCCTCCTACTAACTCTCCTTCAGAGCCCAAACTGTTAAGCAGGCTCAAAACAGGTTAGACAAACAGCTGTCAAGGATGGTCTAGGTATACTTGGTCCTTCCTCAGCACGGGAGGATGGACTTGATGACCTCTCCAGGTCCCTTCCAGCCACCCTGCTCAGAAATACATGCCTGCAGTGTGGCAGAGTCTGTGGCTCTAGAACAGGCCTCATCAGCAGACTCACAGGTAACTTGGACTGGACAATCCATGAAAGACAACTCCCTCAACTTCGAGGGATCGCTGATGATGATTCAGTGAATAGAATAGATCAATGTGCTCAAAGAAAGAGAAATTTTGTGGTTTCTAATTTATTTCATTTGATAGTTTGAAATTAATTTTAATTCAATTAAATTTATAAAAGCCCTGGAGGTTTTCCAGGCATTCACTAAATTTTCATGTACTCTGCAGCTGTTTGTCAACCCTGGTAACTGATACAGCAAAGGCAAAAGGAAAGAAAGCATAAGCATCAGAAAAGTCAGAGACAAAGAGTGAGGGACTGAAGAACAAGAAGAAAATAATTACAAAGAAACAATTCTGACTGAAATAGGATATAGAGGTTTTTCTTCTTTATCAAAAGGGAGAATGAAGTTTTTGGCCCATCAGTACTGTGATCCCTCCTTTTTGCTTTCTGCACTGATCAGCCTGCTAATGATTACTTTGTATTCAGCATTTTTTTTCCTCTTTTTTTTTAGGCAGTGTGGCCCTTCAACTTACCAGATTTTTTTTTCTGTCAGTCCTGAGTTAGAGGGGACAGTTAATTAAAAACTGAATTCTCAAAAATAAGTAATTTACTAATACACGGTTGATTTTAATTCCTTCTTGAGGCCTGGCTTTTTGGGAAGTTAATAATCAAAACCTGGATTAATCTGCTTCACATCTTAAATGCCTATACACAAGTTCATTGAGTATGGAGAATAAACAGGAAGAACTGAAAATATTAGTATATAAGCTAAATTATTTATTCTTCTTCAAGTGATTGCTCATGTCCATTCCACTATAAGTGAGTGCACGCCATCATGCACAGTTTCTGGAACTTTTTCCCCTTAGCAGATCCCATAGGGCCAGCTCTGGTGCCCCCTTGAGCCCAACACGCATGTCGCGGTATATGAAGCACTGCCGGCCCTACAGCTCTCTGTTCCTTCTTTCCGCCTGTGATGTTTGCTAGAACTAGCCTTGCTCTCTACAAGTACCATTCCCCATTGTTTGAACTCTTTGTTATTCATAGTCCTTTAAGTAGTTGTTAAGTAGTGTTAAATTTAGTTAGATTAGAAGCCCGTGAGAGGTTTAGAGTAGCCAGGCTATGCCCCGATCACCTGGATTTAAGCCGTGTGCCTCCTGCGGGAAGGCTTTCCCGCTCAGCGACCTCCACAATCGGTGCCTTAACTGCCTGGGAGAAGAGCACAGGAAAGACACGTAAAATATGCAGGGCTTTTAATGCGCAGACCCAGAAGGACTGGTAGATTCGGTTAAAAGCCTTGCTAATGGAGGCAGCGCTCCACCTGGCATCCGAGCCATCCCAATCTACCTCAGCGACATCCCTAGTGCCGAAGAAGAGGCGGCAGTGCATGGAGCGCAGCCACTCCCCTGTGCTGCCAGTTAGGGCAGGGTCAAGTGCAGACATGCATCAAGAACAGCCCGTCGAGTGTTCTCCGGTGCTGGCATCTCTGGGTAGGGAGCCTCCCTGGGCTTCTGGGAGTGGGAGAGTGCACCTGCCAACGCCATCGATACCGGAGGCTTTTCAGGCAGTAAGAGCCTTGCTGGCCTTGCCTACGCCACCTCCATCCTCCTCCCTCCCCCCGCCGAGGGAGAAGGGGCCGGTGTCCCGGGGCAAACCCATGCTGGGTCCCCCTGAAGGGTGGTGGAGACCCTTGGTAAGGGTGGAAAGGTCTCCCGCCAGACGGCCACTGGGGGTACACCAAGGACGCTCTCCTAGTAGTCACTCCAGGTCAGCGTCATTGACCGGTCTATATCGACTCAGGATGAGGAGTCCCCCTCTCGGCACCGAAGTCAGTCCCCGGCAGCGGAGGCAGCACAGACCAGAAGGTAGCACCAGTCAAGGTCCACCAGGCGGTGCTTGGACAGCTCCAGTTTTCAATCCCCAGCACCGAGGAGTTCGCCCACACCGATGCGGTGCAGAACCCGGTCACCTTCAAAGGACCCCAGTCACCTGAGTCTGATTCGTCACTGCGAAGCTCTGCGCAGCACTGATCCCAATCACCGAAGGGCAAATGGCACTGTAAGTCGTCAGTGCCGAGACGGCATTCAGGTACATCGAGCTCTTCAGAGTGCGCCTCCATTCGCCAGCACCAATCACAGAGACGGAGGCGGTCTTTGTTATCCTCCAAGTTGGAGGCATCAAGATGGTGGTCCCTGGCACAGAGCAGCACCAAGGACCGAGGGGGGGCTCGGCACTGCCGCTCCAGTGGCTTGGGGTCCCATAAGGGGGGCAGTCATCGGGACAGCTATAAGGACAGCCGATGCCCCCATGAGGTGCCACAGCTGGTGGTGTAGCCAGCCCCTGGGTCAATGGCCGCAGCAATGGCCTTATCGGGCCCCCTGGGCCATCCAGATGGGGCTGGGGTCATAGTCCGTCCTATCATCGGGGGTTCAGTGTGCATCTCCCGCACTGGACTAAGCCCATAGACATCACTCTTCAGAGGAGGAATCGGACCCCATGGAGGGACCCTCCACGGGTGTACCTGATTGTCGGGGGAAACACCCACAGGACACACTTTGGCAGTCCTCCTCCCCTGATGAGGCAGTCTCCCAGGGCCACATGGCGAAACTGAAAGATTTCAGGGAGCACCAGGAGCTGCTTAAGAGGGTGGCCTCTAACTTAGGGCTGGAGGTTAAAGAGTTAGAGGAGGACAAGGATACCATCTTCAATGTGCTGGCAGCAGCTGCTCCAGCAAGGGTGGCTCTACCAATCCATGACAGTGTCCTCAAAATTGTCAAGGCCCTGTGGCAGACCCCCTCCTCTGTCGCCCCTACATTGAGGGTGGCTGAGAAAAAGTATTATGTCCCAGCCAAAGTTTTTGAGTACTTGTTTGCCCACCTGGCCCTGGGAACCCTGGTAGTTGATGTGGCCAACCAGTGGGACAGGCAAGATCAGCCAGGGTACACTCCCAAAAACAAGGACAACACAAAACTAGACTTGTTTGGGAGGAAGGTTTACTCGATGGCAGCTCTGCAGTTCAGGATTGCAAACCATCAGGCCTTACTGGGTCGGTACTATTTTAATTTATGGGACTCCCTCAGATGGTTTGCTGAGGCCCTGCCCCAGGACCAGGCCACACATTTTGGATGAAGAAATCACAGTGGCTAGAGCAGCACTACAGACATCCAGTGACACTGCAGACTCGGTGGGTAGGACTATGGCCTCTGCCATCGCCATGAGATGGTGCTCGTGGCTGCAATCCTCGGGGCTGTCGCAAGAGGTGCAGCAGTCCATTCAGGACCTTCCCTTTGATGGGTCGGCCTTGTTTTTGGATCGGACTGATGCGAAGCTGCACAGTCTTAAGGACTCCAGGGCCATGCTTCACTCCCTGGGCTTGTACATGCCCCAAGCTTCCAGCCGGCAGTCACAGCCCCAGGCGCAGCAGCAACCAAGGCCTCCACCTAGGCCCTTCCGACCCTACAGGAGCAGGGAGAGAAATAGGGGTTTAGAAGGCAAAATCAGCCTCCCTAACTTGTCCTCAACCCGCCAGCAGGGATCCCTCAAGGGGTTGGGCCATCGGAAGATGCAATTTTGATGGTGTGCCCGAGGGTGGCTCCTCTACAACCCCTGCTGGATCCACCCCACTCCTTCCTAAACAGATTAAGGCCCTTCTACGCTGAAGGAGCAAACATCACGTTGGAACATTGGGTCCTCAAGATAGTCCTTTGGGGCTATGCCCTACAATTTACATCTACCCCCCCTCCCCCAATAACCCTTCCTCCCATCCCTCTTCAGGGACCCCTCTCATGAGCAACTCCTCTTGCAGGAGGTTGACCCACTCCTCAACAAAGGGGCAGTGAAAATGGTCCCCCAAGACAGAAAGGGGAAGGGGTTCTATTCAAGGTACTTCCTCATCCCCAAGGTGGCAGGGGGGGGTCTGAGACCCAGATGTGTTATCTAAATAAATACGTTAAATGACTCAGGTTTCACATGGTCTCCCTAGCCTCCATAATCTTTGGATCCAGGAGACTGGTATTCCGCCCTCGACCTCAAGGACACATACTTCCATGTGTCTAACCTCCCCAGCCACAGGCGTTTCCTCTATTTCACGGTAGTTGGCTCCCATTACCGATTTACAGCCCTACCCTTCGGCCTCTCGTTGGCCCCCAGGGTGTTCACCAAATACATGGTGGTAGTGGCTGCTCATCTGAGCTGAAAGGGTGTGTAAATCTTCCCTTACCTGGATGACTGGTTGATCAGGGGTAGGTCCAGGTCCCAAGTGCAGGACAGAGTGACCCTCACTCGCTCCATGTGCAGTAGGCTGGGACTGCTCATAAACGAGCAGAAATCCACACTAACCCCAGTGCAACACATAGAATTATTAGGGCCACCCTGGATGCTTCCCAGGCCAGAGCCTTCCTCCCACAGTTCTAGGCCATGGTCTCTATCATCTCCCAGCTGCACCGGTGCCCCACAACAGCCAGACACTGCCTGCAGCTGTTAGGCCACATGGCGGCCTGCACGTACGTAGTGAGGCTAGCTCACCCGAGGCTCAGGCCGCTTCAAGCATGGTTGGCCTTGGTATATGTGCCGAGCAAACACCCACTGAACTGGGTGGTCACAGTTCCCCCACCAGTCCTAGCCGCCCTAAACTGGTGGCAGACTCCCAGGGCAGTGGTGAAGGGCGTTCCGTTCAGGGAACTGGTCCCGTCAGCCACCCTTTTTTCCGACACTTTGGACATAGGTTGGGGGGGGCCCACATCAGCACTAACCTAAGCACTTAGAGGAATCTGGTCAAGGGAGGAGAGGCACCTGCACATCAATGTGAAGGAGCTGATGGCCATTCGCCTAGCGTGCAATGTGTTCCTCTGATTCCTGATGGGCAGGGTGGTGCAGGTGCTGACAGAAACACGGCAGCCATGTTTTACATAAACAGGCTGGGAAGGGAAGAGGGGCGTCGCGCTCCTCAGCCCTCTGCCAGGAAGCCATCCACCTGTGGAACTTTACTGTGAGGCACGATTTCCACTTGACTGCCTTTCACCTCCCAGGAGTGAGGAACGATGAGGTGGATTGCCTCAGCAGGTCGTTTCTACCCCACCATGACTGGTCATTGCACCTGGTGGTCGTGACTTTGATCTTTCAGAACTGGGGTGTTCCCCCACTGGACCTATTTGTGTTGGCCTGGAACATGAATTATCCAAGGTTCTGCTCACTCTGGGGTTGCAAGACTGGGTCAATATCCGATGCATTCCTCATCAACCCATTCCGCTCTTGCCTAAAATCCTCTTGAAAATAAAGAGGGACAGGGCGGATGTGATACTCATCGCCCCAGCCTGGCTGAGACAGCATTGGTTCAGCATGGTGCTGGACCTTTTGATCACCCCATCCATGTTGCTCCCGAGACAGCACGACCTTCTCTTCCAGGACCATGGTCGCCTGGTGCGCCTGGACTTGGACTCCCTGCACCTCATGGCCTGGAGGCTTTGTGGCTGACAGAGGAAGAAAGAGTCTGCTTGGCGCAGGTCCAAGAAGTCCTGCTGGGCAGCAGGAAACCTTCAATACAGGTCGGGTATCGAGCTAATGTGACGGGGTCAGGCCAGATGGCTATGCAAGAGTACTAAAAGGCATGTATATTAGCCCCAGGCTCAGCAAAGCCCTATTCCCTGGGTGATTCAGCTGGGGCTGATTAGGCAATTAGGCCACCTGGGGCCGTTTAACTAATTAGGCCACCTGGGGCCGTTTAGGCAATTAGGCCACCTGGGGCCG
>ML675616.1:25340772-25401203 GCA_007922155.1 Mesoclemmys tuberculata
CAATTAGGCCACCTGGGGCCGTTTAGGCAATTAGGCCACCTGGGGCCAATCAAGGAGCCCCGCCCCAAACACTTAAAAGCCTGCAGTTCAGGCAGGCAGCTGTGGAGTCTGGAGGTGTGGAGTTTGGAGGTTACTGATTAGAGTTTGCAGTTTGAAAACCTGCAGATTGGAGTTGGCAGTTTGGAGTTGGCAGTCTGCAGCCTGCAATCTGCAGAAGCTTGGAGTTCCCACGGTTGCTGCCACAACACCGGAGGCAAAGGACCCATCTGGGGAAGCAGGGAGCGGACCACAGACTGACCCAAGGGAAGGTAGCAGGACTCAGGGGCAGAGCAGGCCCCGTCTCCTCCCCTCCCCTCCAGCTCACCTTCCCCCAGCTGCACCACCGGCCGGGCTGGAAGAGCGCAGGACCCACAGGGGCGGAGTACATCTACCTTTCCCCCCCCTTACTCTGTTACACTAAGTGGAGGCAGTTTACCTGTTGGATGGAATCCTGGGGCATTCCAACAAGCCTCTCTCCTATTCAGATGATCCTGGACTATCTGCTCCAGCTAAAGCTCCAGGGTCTGGCACTGGCTTCACTGAGGGTTCACCTGGTGGCCATTTTGACCTTTCAACAACCGTTAGAAGGGAGATTCCTGTTCTCCCATCCCATGTCAGTCAGGTTCCTTAAAGGGGTGGAGAGGCTCTAGCCACAGGTCCATGACCCAGTGCCTCTCTGGGATCTCAATCTGGTCCTCTCGAGACTCACGGGACCCCCCCTTTGAACTCATGGCTTCATGCCCTCTGCTCATGCTTTCATGGAAGGTAGCCTTCCTGGTGGCCATCAGCTAGGAGGGTCTTCGTGATTAGGGCCTTGACATCGGAGCCTCCTTATACAGTATTTTATAAGGATAAGGTGCAGTTGAGGCCACATCCAGCCTTCTTGCCCAAAGTGGTTCCCCAATTTCACTGTAACCAAGATATTTGTCTCCCCATGTTCTTTCCCAAATGGCACAGTTTGAAGGAGTAGAGGAGATGGCATTCTCTGGAAGTGAAGCAAGCCCTTGGCCTACTACATAGAGCGGACAAAGCCATTCCGGAAGTCGCCGCAGCTCTTCGGCGCAGTGGCTGACCGGATGAAAGGCTCACCTGTCTCCACCCAGTGCATCTCTTCGTGGATCACATCGTGCATCAAGTTCTGCTAAGAGCAGGCGAGGATACTGGAGAGAGTGCCCCTGCAGGACATCTACAAAGCTGCCACCTGGTCATTGGTGCATACCTTCGCATCCCACTACGCCATTGTCCAGCAGGCGAGAGAGGATGCTGGATTTGGCAGAGTGCTGCTGAGGGTAGGTCAGACCATCTCCAAAGGTATTGCTTGTTAGTCACCTATAGTGGAATGGACATGAGCAACCACTCAAAGAAGAAAACAAGGTTACTTACCAGTAACTGATGTTCTTCAAGGTGTGTTGCTCATGTCCATTCCATGACCCACCTCCCCGTCCCCACTGCCGGAGTTGGCAGAAAGAAGGGACTGAGGAGCCATAGGGTCGGCAGTGCCTCATATACTGTGGCATCCACGTGGAGCTCCCGGGGGCACCAGAGCCGGCCCTATGGGATCTGTTAAGGGGAAAAAGTTCCAGAAACCATGCATGGTAGCATGCACTCACCTATAGTGGAATGGACGTGAGAAACATTTCAAAGAACATCAGTTACTGGTAAGTAACCTTGTTTTTTAATTGGCATCACAAGAGACTTGGTGGGATAAACCTCATGATTGAAATAGTGGTATAAAAGTGTATAGCTTGTGTAGGAATGATATGCTTGAAAAAAGGCGGAGATGTTGCATTATACATCAAGATACACTTGTCCAGAAGGAGGTGAGAGGCAGACCAGTTAAAAGATGATGATAATACAAGGAGGTGGGGATGAATAGTGGACATGTTGTGGTAGAGACCTACTATAGAGCACGGCATCAGGAAGAGAAGGTGGGTGAGACATTTCTAAAACAGATAACAGGAATATTCAAGTCCTAAGACATGATAGTAATGGGGGATGTCTACTACCCAGAAATCTGTTGGAAAAAGTAATATGGCAACGCAGAATTTCCAGTCAGTTATTAGAATGTATTTGGGATACATTTTAGTTTCAGAAAGTGGAGGAAGTAAGTGGAGGACAGCCATTTTAGACTTGATTCTGATCAACATGGGGAATTAGTTGCGAGTCTGAAAATGGAAGGCAATTGGGGTGAAAGTATCATGAAATGAGAGATTTCATGATTCTAAGGAAGGGAAGGAGTGAGAGTAGCATAAAAAAAAGACAATGGACTTCTAAAAAGAAGACTGACAAACTCAGGGAATTGGTAAGTAAGGTCCCCTTGGAAGCAAATCATAATGATAAAGGAGTTCAGGGAAGATGGCAATTTCTCAAAGATACAATATCATATTCACAACTGTCAACTTCTGTCTTTGAAGAGGTTGGGTAGGGACTCCATCCCATGCTTTGCCTGTCCCCTGAGACCTTGACCATGCTCCACCCCCACTCTGTCCCAGGCCCAGCTCCCACTTAGCCCTCTTCCCTCAGATCCTCCACCTGCTGCTCCCACCTCTGCCCCATTGCCTGCTCCCCAAGTCAATGCTTTGTCCCAGCAGAGTCAGGCTCGTCCCTGCCCAGCTCTGCTAATCAGCCCAGCCCGGCAGCCAGTGAGAATGTTTTCTGCCAGGCCAAGCGATCGATTCGGTGCTTTGGCTCTTCCCTCAGCTGCAACTCTGATCCCTCCCTAGCAGCAGCCGGGACTCACCTTGGCTTAGTCCCCAGGCAGTTGGAGGGTCCCCACTCACTTGGAAAGTTGGGGTGGTGGTGGCACCTCTGCACAAGGGGGACAGAGCTGAGGGGTGAGGAGGGGCTCTGCACATGGGCAGTGCAACCCACCTGGCCAGGGAGTGGGGGAAAGAGCTACCTGCTCCGTGTTGCCAGTCCCCCTCAAGGCATGGGCAGGTCAGGACCCCATGGCATGGAAGGGAGCCAAGGCCACCAGCTGATTTATGACTGGGAGCAGATACTGCAGGAATGGGAGAGGTGCCGAGGGAAGCGCTCAGCACTGCTGGTGCCTCTGCCTCCTGGTGATGTGTGGGGCAGGGTTGTGTCCCCCCACCAGCAGTGGCATTGTCTCCAAGTGGCTTCACCCCTCCCCTGATGTCTGTCCCATGAAGAGGTGCAAGCAGTGAGCAAACACATGGGGACTAAGGGGCAAGCCCCTGGTTGCTGCTAGGGAGGGATAGGAGCTGGGGGAAATGGGCCGAAGCCTGACAGAGAACAGGGTGGAGTGCCTTGGGGAGGTTTAGCCTCCCCCAGCCTAGTATAACTGCTGCCTGTGCTGAGGACATCATGAAAGCTGAATTATTTAATTCCTATTCTGTCTCATTCTTCACTAAAAAAGTTAATGGTGACCAGATACTCAACACAATATTAACAGCAAAGGGGAAGCATACAAATCAAAACAGGAAAAGAACAGATTAAAGAATATTTAGATAAATTAGATGTATCCAAGTTGGCAGGGCCTTAAAAAATTTATTCTAGTGTGCTTAAGGAACTAGCTGAAGCAATCTCAGAACTGTTAGCAATTATCTTTGAGAACTCAAGGAGGATGGGTGAGGACCGGAGAAGGGCAAACACAGTATCTCTAAAAATGGGAACAAAACGGACCCATTGAATTTTTGTCCAGTGAGCCCAACATCAATACTTGCTACTTGAATAAATTATTAAATAGCCAGTTTGTAAGCATGTAGAGGATCATAGGGTTATAAAGTATAGCCACTATGGATTTGTCAAGAACAAATCATGCCAAACCAACCAATTTCTTTCTTTGATAAGTTACTGGTCTAGTGCATTGGAGGAAGTAGTAGAACTGATATAGCTTGATTTTTAGTAAGGTTTCCCACATGGCATTCTCAGAGTAGGAAAGCATGGAAAAATATGGAAAGTAGGAAAATATGGTCTAGAGGAACTTATTAAATGATAGGTGCACAACTAGTTGAAAGACCATACTCAAAGAGCAGTTGCAAATGGTTTGTTGCCAAACTCGGAAGGTGTATCTAGTGGAGTACCTGGATCGGGTACTATTAAACGTTTTCATTTGTGACTTGGATAATGGCATGGAGAGTAAGCTTATAAAATTTGTGGATGACACCAAATTGGGAGGGGTGGCAACCACTTTGGAGGACAGGATTAGATGTCAAAATGACCTTGACAAATCAGAGTATTGGTTTCAAATCAACAAGCTGAACTTCAGTAAAGACAAGTGCCAAGCACGTCACTTAGGGAGGGAAAAAAAATCAAATGCACAATTACAAAATGAGAAATATCTGCTAGGTGATAGTACTGCTGAAAAGGCTCTGGGGATTATAGTAGATCATAAATTGAAAATGAGTCAACAACGTGATGCAATTGTGAAAAAGGCTAGTATACTGGGGTATATTAACAGGACTGACATATGTAAGACACGCTCTACTCAGTGCCACTCTGGCCTCAACTATTGTACTCTGTCCAGTTCTGGACACCACACTTTAGGAATGATGTAGACAAATTGGAGCGTATCCAGAGGAAAGCAACAAAAATGACAAAAGGGTTAGAAAAGTTGATCTGTGAGAAAAGGTTAAAAAAACCTGGGCTTGTGAAGTGTTGAGAAAAGAAGATTGAGGGGGCGACTTGATAACAGTCTTCAAATATGCTAAGGGCTGTTGTAAAAAAGACAGGGATCTGTTGTTCTCCATGTCCGCTAAAGGTAGGACAAGAAGTAATGAGCTTAATCTGCAGCAAGGGAGGTTTAGGTTTGATATTAGGAAAGCTTTTCTAACTATAAAGATAATTAAAAGCTCTAGTGTAAGTTTCCAAGGTAGCTTGTTGAAGCCCCATCTTGGAGGTTTTTAAGACCTGGTTAGACAAACAACTATCATGGCTGATCTAGGTTTACATGGTCCTATCTCAGTGCAAGGGGCTAGACTTGAAAAGATCCCTTCCAATCCTACATTTCTATGATTCTATAAGATGCAATCTAAGCTTCCTTCCTAAGATTGGCTATGACAAAGTTATGGGGCTAATTACACCTTTGTCTCTGCAAGGTCACACTTTTAGGTCTCAGGCCTCCAACTATTAACCTCTCTGTGGGCCAGGACCTACATCCCTCTTTGCTCACACCAGGGATTTAGGCGTACAAGTCCCTCAGCAATTCACTGTGCTTATCCGAGCAGGTCTACCTTAGTCCAGTCAGTGCTTGCCATTTGCTCTCTCCTGGGGTTATGCCCAAGTTTACCAATAACTTGCCAGCTTTCATAATATCACAATACATGTATTTGGGCAAAAGCATTACAGAGAGAACAAACAACAGTCTACACACGTGCTAAGCTTACCTTTTGTACCCCTCTTCCACATGGAGACTGGTAACTTTACAGTCCTTTAAACCCTTCCAGCCGGGTTTTGTCCTTTTGGTTACATTTCCATTCAAAGATTAAATGAATCAGTTCAGGCCAACCATTTTTAACAAAAGTCCATTTTTTTGTCTGATGGGCCTCTTGCATGCAGTCTGAACCAGTATATGCAATTCCTCTTGGTCAGGGCTTAAATTCTCACAGAGTATTTCACAGAGCCCTGGGGATAACGGCTGTGCTCTGTGGGAGGCACAGGGCTTGGGGCTTCTGTCCCACAGATTTGAAAATATTTACCGGAGCTCCACTCCGGACAGCTCCAGCTGAATTTAAACCCTTCTCCTGGTGGGTGGTACGTCTCTTGAGCTGTTTACTTCAAATCCCTGGACAGCTATTTACCTCCACTGAATTTAGTTCCTGGAGGAGCTCTGTAACCCTCCCTCATGGAGTCAGAATACAATTCCTACCTTACAAGGATACATATGACATTTATGGCTAGATACAAAAGGTAATGAATATCCCCTGTGCCCATAGCATCTGGCACATCAAAATATAGTCTTTTGAGGTTTCCAAGCTTCCATAGTCTCACATCTGTTACAGGTTATTTCTATAGTTTCCCACAGGACCTCCCTGCTCTTTCGCTGGTTCCTGCCTGAGGTGACAACAAGAACCAGCTTGCTGTCAGGTTCGATTTATATGGATCCCTCAAATAAGGAGTGACAAAGATTGCTTTGCATACAACTTTGTTTTACTAACAACAATTTATACATTAATAATTACAATTTAAAAATCACCATTGATTCTTATTTAATACAACAACTTAACTACTTAAAACACAATCACAATTACAAATGTACAATTATATTTACAAAGCTAGCTTATACTATAGGGTTATACTTATACTATTATACTTACACTGCACCAGTGAGATTTGTTAGCAGCAAAGCAGCACTCCAATTCTACTAGTACAATTCCCGGGTTTACATCTGAGTGGAAAATACTGTCACACTCAGGTTACACATCTGAGTGGAAAATACTATCACACTCAGGTTACACAGCCCCACACTCTATACTTAGGTTTGAGTGGCAAGCTGGGGAGAGACAGCAGGTAGATCACACCTACATGTAGAACTATTCTGTTGTTCTTCCAAAGATTCAGGGACATCTCCAGTTTACTTCCTGTTTGTGACTACCTTTTATATTTTTCTTCCACACAGCAATATGCCCACTTAGCCAATTAGAAGTTTCCAAGAGCGATGAGGTAATTGGGGACTGCACCCCAAAACAGCGAAACTGACAGAGAAACCCGATTCTATTCTTCTTAATTGTCCAGCTATTGTTTGCTGCTAACAAAGAATCACCCGTTGCAATACATGTCTAAACACTATTCAAATGCAGTTTACTGAGTTTCGAGTCACAGAGATTTTGCTACACTACATGAATGGATACTGTTCAAAGGAAGTTTCTTAGAGATTGATACTATTTAGATGAAGTTTACTGGGTTTGAAGTAACAGGTTTTCCAAAGGCTACATTTTGATTACATTGCCTTTAGTACTTAGCGCCTGCGGACTCCTCCCAGGGCTGGTAAGTTTCACAGAGATTTTGTTACAATAGGTGGCCGGCTGGGGGTTGATACAAAGCAGTTAGCATTTTACATTTTGGTCCAATGAGTTTATATTCCTATTAATTTAAAATGGAGTTGGGTCACTTTAATTATAAAATGAAACAATGTTACAACACTGCCCTCCAAGGGTTACACCAAATTGTCTTATGTTCTGCTGCAGTTAACTATTTACACCTCCCACAATAAGACAGCAGACCACAGCTGCTCTGTGCAGGGGTCTCACGCCAGGTAATGGTACATCCCATTCTGGCTGTAGCTCTTGCCATCCTGCTACAGGAAGGTTTGATTGATATCTTAATCAATGGTCTTTTTTATTCCAGAAATAAGGGAACAGCTATTATGGAGCTAATAAAGGTGCCTAAACACTTTCATCACAGAACTGCAAAAGTACAACCTAGAGACCACAAAAGCCATTCAACTTTGTCAGCATTCATGACAGAAGTTCCAGAAATCCTGGACACCTGAGTTAGGGCTATGACTTTGGAATACACAGAAAGGGCTCAATTTTCTCCAGAGACTTCACCTCCGCTCAGAGCAGCACAACTGAAAGAACCAGACAGATGTTTGCCTTATATCTCTGCAGTACTGCCAGAGCAAAATCACACTCCTTTTCAACCACTCAGTAACCAACCGCCCCATACCCAGCATGACCCCAAATAACATGCCACAAAGTGTAAATACTGTGCAGAAAGCATAGAACTAATATTTGTAATGCCATAATAGTAACTCTAGCACCTCACACAGACTAGGGGTATGTCTACACTGACAGCAGCAAAGTCGCTGCCATCAGATTGACTTATCTGGATTGACTGAGCAGTCAGTGTAGACCCCCTCAATCGATCAGGAAGTCGACCTATTAAAATCACCTCCTCTAGTGGTGCAGTGCAGCAAAGACACCATGCAGAACAGAAGTACAGCAGTCGACGGGAGTTATGCGAGCTACGCAGAGTAGCTTGCATAACTTCCATCGACTGCTGCAGACTCACCGGGTAAGTGTAGACCAAGCTCAAGTTAAATGCATCTGCATGACTAATAGTTTTAACTTGCTTGAGAAAAGGCATGAATTAGAACTAGCACTGACATCCTGGGAATGACAGACGGGAGAGTGGGATTTTTTTTCTCTTTTTTTTTGACTTTTTGACATATATCACCGATCATGCAAAGAGCAGTTGACATGAGGGAAACAGAACACATTTTTAAATGTAGCTGTCATGCAGTATATGCCTGATAAATCATCTGTCATGTTTATGGTGATATCTGCACCTCTACATCATAAAAATAACTTGAAAGAGGAAAGGCAAGAACCTATATATTCTTGCGAAAAAAACTTGAAACCTGTTATTGCTTCAACTTAATAGAGTGAGCTGAACCAGGAATAGAGGGGAAAGAAGTAATATTATAGGAAGGAGTCCATGGCAAAAACAACATTTTCATTATTTGGTTTTGAAGGAGAGTAAGATAATGCAGCACTGCTTGTCTTAATGGCTTTGCTCTCCTGAGTGTTTCCAAAAGCGCCTCTTCAGATTATGTGTCATGTAAATTTAAATGCTTCTGATTCTCATTTGTACCACCATCAGAATTGATAATACAATTTTTTTTAAAGTGTCAGCT
Organism: Mesoclemmys tuberculata; assembly: GCA_007922155.1. NCBI lineage: Eukaryota > Metazoa > Chordata > Testudines > Chelidae > Mesoclemmys > Mesoclemmys tuberculata. Next base: position 25,349,411 of record ML675616.1, read on the forward strand.
GGAATTTTCTGATGAAGGGTACTATTATGTTTTACAAAACAGGGCAGAAAAAATTTGAGAGAACATTTCCTGGACTTAATCTAAGATTCCTTCTGTACTTCTTGGACAATCTTAGAAGTTCTTGGACAAAATGCCACCTTGAGACAATGAGGTCCAAAGGTTAATTATGCATTAATTTTAAATTTACTGTTTTTTAATTTCATTGACTGATCCCTTGTTCTTGCAATTTGGGAGAAGAGAACTAGGAGACCCCAATTTACCATCTTCAGTCAATATTTTATAATCTCTACCATTTACCACTTACCTGTCTCCTCGCCTAACTGAACATCTCTATCTCTTTCTCCTCCCAGAGCGGTCTTTCCAGACCTCATATGACATTTTTCATCTTTATTTTTCTTCTAAATAATACAAAGGATTTTAAGAGCCTGCCAATATCAACAGATCTAGGGACTAATTTTTCAGAGATGCTGGACACCCACAGCACCCATTGACCTCAGTTAGACTCAGGGCTAAAGTATAGCTTCTGATGCCTTAAAATAACAAATGAAGTGGGAAAACTTTGTAGACTTTTAAGGGCATTAATCAGCCTGTATTGGCTTGGCTCTTAGAAGTTCCTCTGTGCAGAGCCCCACACACTCCGTGAGGCTTTATGCAGGACTTGCCTGCATAGAGCAGCTTACTGGCTTGGGATCATTGTACATGGTCATGCTTTATGTTAATTATTTTGGAATTTTGAAGCATATACATATCATGATAGGAATGCAGGCTCTGCAACCATGTTATGAATTACAGAGGGCTGGATTTCCACAGTCCTTACTCAAATACCCAGGGGAATTAAAAACACCTCCTTACTTCTCAGGTTGGGGAGGAGGCAGAGAGTGAAGGATACCCATCCAGCAACAACAAATCTAAGAGCAAGAATAAGGGGAGGTCCCCAAGGCCTCCTGAGCAGAGATCCTATGGCCCTTTAGAACCCTTTGGACCATGATGGGACAAGAGATGAGAAAGGGCCTTTTGAGAACTAATGAATTGCATAACATGCTCCAGTCCTAGTCTTTGCTGACCCAAGCAAGCCATTTAGCCTACATACAGATGACAGTTTGGAGGGTTTAGGAGTGGTCCTATACCAAGAAGCTGATGGCAAATGTAAACTTATGGCCTTTGCCAGCTGAGGACAGTCTGATAATGAGACTCAATACCCCATCCACAAGCTGGAGTTCTTGCCTTGAAGCATGCCATCACTGAGAAGATTTGTGGCTACTTGTATGGTGCTCAGGTTCAAGTGTGGACAGACACAATCCACTGACATGCATGTTAACAAGTACTAAGCAGATGCTACAGGGCAGCGATGGGTGGTCAACTTGGCTAGCTAGAAGTTCAGCATTCAGTACTGTGGCAAACGGCCGGCTTCTCCCTAGTGGGTCTCTCACTTTCACCTCTCATAGTGGGCCAGGGCGTCACCGGTTACCCCCATCTCCCAAGGGAGGGGGGTAGGGACCCGGGCCCACTCGCTCCTCCGGGTCCCAGCCCAGGGGCCCTGTGAGTAGCAGCTATGTGCTGCTGGCACCATTCTTGCAGCTGCACTCTTGTCCCCTGGGCTATTTCCCCCCCTCTGTCCTTCTGGCTTCTTGAGCTCAGTATCTTCCTCAGGACTCTGTCTCTCTTCCACACACCACTGTTCTCCATCCTGCTTCTCTTCACAACTTCACACACCACTGTACTCTGTTCTGCTTCTCTTCACACCTCCAGACACCACCATACTCCTTCAGCTCTTCTTCACCACACACCTACTCTGCCCTTGCTATACCACAGTACCCATCAGGGAGAAGCAATGTAGATGCAGATGCGTTGTTCCAGTGTCCACTGAAATAGACGTGCTGTGATTCCTACAGATGGAGAGAGAACTATTTGCAGTGGGATTTGTCAATAGTCAGAGGGCTATGAAAGTATTCAGGGGTGTGTCACAGAAACTCTGGGCCTGCCCCATGAAATTGTGCCACCTGCCTCAGTGAACTATATTGTGTTGTCCCAATCTCCATTGCCCACGCTTAATGCTGCTAACTGGCAAAAAGCCCAACTGCAAGATAGTGACATTCTAGATACACTATTTGCAAAATGGGAGGGGTGAAACCCTGCTGTATTTATTCTGTCTACCCTTGAGGGCAAACTGCTATTGAGGGAATGGAGCAAACTAGCACTGATACAGGGAGTGCTGCACCGAATCACTAAAAATCCTTTACCAAATCAACGAACACAGCTAGTGCGAACAAAAGCGTTCAGAGCCCTGGCCTTGAGGGCCCTACATCATGACTTTGGACATTTGAGGATGGAGAGACCTGTGGAACTTATTTGAAGTTGGTTCTATTGGCCCCAGATGGCTGAAGATGTTTGCAAGAAATGTGAGTCATGTGCTTGGTGTGTTCAGAAAAAAGCTCTGCCCCCTAGAGCATCGTATCTGAAGAATAACACAAGCAGCAAACCTCTGGAGTTGGTATGCATTGATTTATTGTCTTTAGATGTGGACAGGATGAATGTGGGGAACATTTTAATAATGACTGACCATATTACATGGTATGCACAGGCATACATACCCCACATCTGACCAGAAGGCCATTACTGTTGCTTAAGTGTTGTAGGAGAAATATTTTTCGGTGTATGGATTCCTGGCTTGGATACACTCTGACCAGGGATGGAATCTTGAGAGTCACCTTGTAAACGATTCTGACCCCTCCGGGTCAGTGGTGTCCTGGCCCTTCCTCGTAATTTGGGTCGATGCTAGGCCCAGCACCTGGGGCTTTGGGGAATTTAGCTCCTCCGTGGGCTGCCACAGAGCCTATCGCCCTGGCTCTGGGGAGGGCGGGCAAGCCAGCAGTCTAGGTCGGGATAGGGTTATCGGGACTGGGGACGCTTCTTCGTGGTCTAGGGATGGAAAGGGGGGAGGGGGATGCAAGCCCACCTGAATCCACTGCGTCCCAGCCCAGGGCCCTACCAGTGGCACGAGATAACTGCCACTGGGTCAGCGGGGCTCCGGCTGCAACACGCTGACTTGGGGTTTGGCCCCTATCTCGGCCACAACCTGTGGCCTCCCTGGGCCACTTCCTCCCACCCAGCCCCGGAGTACCTGCATCCACCCCTGGCCCTCTGGGGTCCGGGGGGCAGTGGTGAGCAGGCGCCCAGCCAGGCCTTCGCCGTCGGTGGGTGGTAGATCTGGGTATTCCTGGAGGTCATCAGCCAAGGGTAGCTCCTCCAGGTCACAGGGCTTTGGGGTTTCCCCTTGGCGGTCGGGGTCTCCCCACGCTGGGGAGGGGGTCATCCATCCCAGGCAACTCCTCCAGGTCAGGGCCGACCTCTGGAGGTCTCTCTCTCCACGGGATAAGGGTCCTGTCCCCAGCTGCAGGGGTCTGGCAGCCCACCCCCCTCCTGGGGGCTGGGCGGCCCCCTCCGTCCACTTGGTCCTGGTGGCCCTACCTGGTCTCTGGGTTCTGGCCGCTCCCACCAGTCGTCCGGGTCAGGCAGGTCTGGTTGGTCCCACCAGCGTTGGTCGGCCGTGGGGTTGTCTGGATCGCCCTCAGTATCTGGGCCAGGCCTGGGCCGCTGCCTCCGGGAAGGCACGTCTGTCTCCATCAGCAGCTTCCCCCTCACTGAGCTGCCTGGCCTGCCTCTTATACTTCCTCCCTGGGCCCTGGCCCCGCCCCTTTGCTTCCGGGTGGCTCGGCTCGCAGGGCCGGGTTCTGTCCACCGGGGGCACAGGGAGCCCTCCTCCAACCCAGGCTCAGCGGCAGGCCAGAGCGGCTTGCTACACACCTTCTGAAGGAAGTTGGTATAATCCAAAGTGTGATTTGCTGGGATGACAAATTCTCAGCTGGGGGGAGGATGTAAGCAGGATATGAATGAGCCCTTCCCCACTGAGCTGGCTGGGGGAGAGAAATAGATGGCAGGGCCAGACTGTATTTGAATGATCACACCCACCTTGCTTCCTTCGGGTGGAAAGAAAATCATTTTATGGTGCCAACTACCACTGTGCTACTGTGCTATGCTGTCTCTCAAATAACAATCCTCAAATCTGAAGGTTCTTCTTTGAGTGATTGCACAATGTGGGCGGGGGGTGCCCCCAGCACAGTCGCTGGAAAACTTTTCCCTCACTGCTATCTATTGGGTCAGCTCTGGTGCCCTATGGTGCCACATGTCCATAGCAGTGGTAACAAGGGCACCTCCGACACCACGGCCCCTCAGTTCCTTCTTAATGCCCAGGATGGTCGTTGGAACTGCTCTATCTTTGCTTTTGCAAGTCTTCCTCAGTGAACTTTCTCTTTTTTCTGTACATAGTTCTTGTTCATAGTTGGTTACATTTCTTTTACAGTAGTTAGAGTTAGTTTTCCCCAATACCAGTGGAATTGCTTCCACTCCCAGTGCTGAGGCATGCCTTGGTCACTAGGCTTCAAACCTTGTGCCGCATGCAGCAAGGCTATGCCTCTGAGCAGCCCACACTCTAGTTGTCTTAAGTACTTGGGGAAAACTCACATTTGGGAGCACTGCAGGATTTGCAGGGACTTCAAGCCCTGTCCTAAAAAGGACCAGGATGCGAGGGTGAAGTCTAGCTCGCTGGAAGTGGTGCTTAGACCTCCCTGGGAGCCAGCCCATTCAGACTTGGCTCTGACCACCTCGACGTCGGTGAGGAGCACTCCAGCAGCTGTCCGGAAATCTCGGCACCATCTCCAGTGCTGAGGAAAAAATCAGAAAAAGATGCTGGCCAAGAAAGGACATTCTCCGATGCCGAGGATGGCCAGGCATGGAGACCAGAGTGGAGTACGACCCATTTGATTTGTAAATCATATATTTCAGTGGATTGAACCTAAGAAGGTTTATTTTACTGGCTTACAGCCCAACTCAATAGGCAATAAATCCCTATAGTTCTAGAAAACATTATCTCAAGGATAGTTATCTTTAGTAATTCATAGCTGACCCTGTCATGACAAAAGCTGTTCTGACCCTCCATCGTAGCTCTCATTGAAAGTGACAGTTTTACCTCTGAAAGGACTGCCACATGGCTCTGTGAAATCCCTGTGAGATTCCCATTTAATTCAAAGGGCTTCAGATCTGGTGCTTGAGTTTCAGCAATAAAACCAGGGGCCTGATTCATTGCTACCCTACATTTTGTGTACTCATTTGTCCTGTTGTGGGGTGATTGCATAACAAGGCAACAATGAGGCATGCCTTGCTGTTTCGCCATTCTACAAAGGCAAAAATCTAGATGAGCACACCAAGTTCAGTATGATTCCCAGTAAGTCTGGCTTTTCAACAAGCTAACAAAAAACTGTGACCAGGCTATACTTGGAAAGAATGATGTGTAACAGTAAATTGCAAGACTTTTTAAAAGAGAGGCTTACAAAGGCAATCTCAGTGGAAATTAAATATAACCTGTGAGAGAATTCTGTGAGTAGCTTTAAGTGTGTCTAGAAGCTGAGAAATTGTTGAAGTATGTGAACCTCTCACAACGTGGGAAGGAAAGTGAATCTGCTCTGCAAGAGGCGGGCTGTGACCAGATAAAGCTTCTGAAGAAAACACGGTAAAAGGATTTATTGAAACTGCCATTTTTTATCTGAGCTTAGGTTCAGAATTTTAAATTAAACAGTCAACACTATGAAGATATTGTAACATCTACAGCCTCTCACGGTTGGCCAGTGTTGTTTGAACCAGCAGCTACAAGACATTTATGGGGATGATATTTAGCTGGCTGGGTAATCTCATCCTCTGAGAGGAGTGGGTGCTTGTGTTTCAGGTACCTCACACTTTCATTAGCTGGCTTCCCCAACAAATCTTTCGCAAAGTAAGTTTTGTTCTACTCATGCAGCTTCTTCCTTCACACAAAGATGCACACAATGTGTGGGCACACAAAGTTTCTTATTTTAAAACAAGATGAATGGGTGCACTGGTGTTGCACAAACATTTCCAATCATATTTATAGTAGCCATCGGTGAACTTTCAAACATACCCTATCGGTGGTTTTCTGTTGCTCCTCACACTGGTATCCTTGTCTCAAACTAGAATCACAGAATCATAGGGCTAGGAGGGACCACAAAGGTCATCTAATCTAATTGCCTGCCAAGATGCAGGATTTGTTGTGTTTCAACCACCCAAGACAGATGGCTATCCAGCCTCCTTTTGAAAACCTCCAGTGAAGAAGCTTCCACAGCCTCTCGGGGCAGTTTGTTCAATTGTCCTACATGTCTTACAGTTAGGAAGCTTTTCCTTAGATTTAATCTAAATCTGCTGTGCTATAGTTTGAACTCCTTGCCTCTTGTCCTGCCCTCTCTGGCCAGAGAGAGCAACTTTATTCCATTTTTTTATGGCAGCCTTTCACGTATCTGAAGACTGCTATCATAACCCCCTTAAATCTCCTCTTTTCCAGACTAAACATAACCAGTTCCTTCAGCCTTTGCTCATATGGCTTGCATTCCATCCCTTTGAGCAGCTTTGTCACTCACTTCTGGACTCTTTACAGTTTCTCTACACCCTTTCTATACATTGGTGACCAAAATTGGACACAGCACGCCAGCTGAGGCCTAACCAGTGCCAAGTGGAGCAGTACTATTGCCACCTATGACTTGCATGCTACGCTTCTGTTAATGCAATCTAAAATTGTATTTGCTTTTTTTGCAACAGCATCGCGTTTCTCATAAATTACTTACTAAAAGGGTAACTTCTCTAAACTACTTTCCCTGTACATTTTTTCTGTCATAATGAATAATAGACTTTTGGGGGGGAGGATGGCCTTCCAATGCTTGTCTCTCCATTTTTCTTCTCACTTTACCCTAAAACCCTCATGTTTTGCCATCTTACCCTCCTGCCTAGAGCATTGGATGGATGTTCTTTTAATCAAAATAAATCACAATATGGTTAGCTGCAGAGGCCATTAACACCTCAACTCATCCCTGCCTCAGGAACAGTTTACTGCTGTCACTTGGCTACTGGGGCAGCCCTTAACAAAACGTGAACGTTAATAGTCTTTTCCTTTTGTGTCCTATGATGTACATAGCCTGAGACTGTGCTGCCTTTACCATGCTTTTAATGTCAAACAATTCACCCCATGTGTATAGGTACAGCAGACACTGTGGTTCAGAGTGCTGCAGCCTGGCAGAGACAAAACACACACGTTGGGCTCTCGTGGAGATTTCATTTTTTTCTTTCCCAATGTTTTTCTTTAATCTACAATAAAATTAACTTTAGACAAAATACATTTTGTACCTTGTGTGTGAAAACACAGCATGTCACTTCTAGAAACAAAGAATGAGGCCATATGTATGCAAAAGAGGACTCTAACCTGGGAAGAAGTGACTCTGAAAAAGATCAGGGGTCATGATGGATAATCAGTTCAACATGAGCTCCCAGCGTGATGCTGTGGCTAAAAGGGCTAATGCGATCCTTGGATGCATAAACTGGGGACTGTTGAGCAGGAGAAGAGAGGTTATTTTACCTCGGTATTTGCTGCTGATGCAATGGCCGTTGGAATACTGTGTCCAGTTCTAGTGCCCACAATTCAAAAAGGATAATGATAAATTGGAGAGAGCCCTGAGAATGATTAAAGGATTAGAAAACAGGGAGTATAGTGATAGACTCAAGGACTCCATCTATTTAGCTTAGCAAAACGAAAGTTAAGGGGTGACTTGATTATAGTCTCCAAGTACCTACATGAGGAAGAACTATTTAACAATGGGCTCTTCAGTCTAGTAGAGAAAAGCATAACACTATCCAGTGGCTAGAAATAGAAACTAGACAAATTCAGATTGGAAATTAGGTGTACATTTTTACCAGTGAGAGTAATTAACAATTGGAACAATTTTCCCAAGGGTCGTGCTGGATTCTCCGTCACTGACAATTTTTAAGTCAAAATTGGATGCTTTTCAAAATGAGATGCTTAAGGAATTATTAGGAGGAAGTACCATGTCTTGTATTAGACAAGAGGTCAGATTAGATGATCACAGTGGTTTCTCCTGGTCTGGACCAGGAATCTATGACTCTGTTGCTGATAAATGTTTTTGTAATACAACCGAAGAGACAAAGGGGCAGATTTTAAAGGTATTTCAGCACTTAAAGATGCAGATAGGTGCCTAATGGGATTTTAATTGTTTCAGTGGGTGTTAGATGGCCAGGCATGTTTGAAAATCCCACTTGGTGCCTATGTACATCTTGGATGCCAAAATACTTTTACAAATCTGGCCGAATGTAATCTATGGATACAACTTTCAACAGCACCTCAATGACGCCTGACCATCAATTCTGTTGAAAGTCACAGATAACTTTACTTCATTGAAGCCAATGCAAATCACAGGGGAGAGGCTGGATTTGGAAAGCCAAGTAATTAGACCTCTAAATGCTATGGTAGCTGTGCATAGATTTTAAAACCCAGGAAGGACCATTATGAATTCTTGCACTGAGTCCAATGCTTTGCTCTTGAATTAGCATCTATGCTTCAGAAAGACATCACGTCTTAAATCCAAGACTCCAGGTGCTGGAGAATCCACCACATCCCTTGTTAAAATTGCCCCATGATTAATTACCCTCACTGTTAAAAATCTTCATCTTTTTCCAGTTTGAACTTTGCTAACCTCTATTCCAGCTATTGAATCTTATTATGCCTTTGTCTGCTAGATTGAAAAGGCCTTGAGTATTTGATATTTTCTCCCAGGGGAGGTTCTTATAGACCATGATCAAGTCACCTCTGAAATTTCTCTTAAATAAATTAAATAGATTGAACCCCCAGTATTACACAATTAACTGTGACTGCAAAATTGCACCCATAAAATGACAGCCCCTCTATACAGAGTCATGGCCATCATATTGGCAATGTTGATTGCTGCGATAAATTCAGGGCTCAATGGACGGAGAGGGACAGCCACACGCTAAAACTGGTTCCGCCTTCTGAGGTGATTTGCTGCTAGTGAGGCCTTGTTTGAAACATTGAATGTGGAGTCCTGCGTGTGTCCTGATGACATTTGGAACATTTCCCAGGACTGGGCTGCCAAAACGGGAGAGTGTTCAGTGGTCTGTGAAAGGCATATAGTCCAGTGTTCAACTGTTGGTTAACAGCCCTGTATTTTTGCATCATTTGTAGGAATAAACATTACTGACAGCAAAACAGAAAATGGAAGTACAATTGCATAGGGCCACCTATTGATAGAGCCTGCCTGGCAGAATTAGAAAAGGATATATTGATTGTAGGAGTGCATGGCTGTCCCTCCTTGTTGATCTTGGAGGGGGGCCACGCCCCCTTGCTGCTGCACCTGTGTGGGCAAGATTTAGGCAGAGGTTTAGCTAGCTGTAGGGCCCCTAACCCAGGTAGCACAGGGCCGGAAAGCAGTCAGTGGGCCCGGTCTCCAGGCAAAGCGAGGCAAATAAACAGCCTAGGAGTCACGGCAGGGACTTGAGCACAGCCGAGGCCCACAGGAAGAAGTGAGGCAGCCAATCCAGGGGTAAGGTGACAAGGGGGGAGGGGGACACAGGCCCTCCTGACTCCAGCGCTCCCAGCCCCGGGCTCTAACAGTGGCGAAGGGTTCCGCCACTAAGTCAGTGCGGATCCAGCCACAACGAGCTAACCGGTGCTCAGGCACAAACTGGGGTACTTCCTCCACCCTGTTTACAGTGTACCTGCTGTGATGCTGGCTGGATTAGGGGGACCATTTATGATATTATGTAACATCAATATGTCAAAATCACAATAATCCATGTGAGATCTGCCGTGTCAGGTACCGTTAGAAAGGCTGTAATGTGCTAAGTGAGATGATAGTGTTGAGATGACAGGATGGCTGCAGCACTAGCCTGCTTAATGGCCCATTAAGGAAACTCATGGGTACCAGGGGCCCAGGGGGAGGAGCCAGGGATATACCTGATGAGTCACCAGGACTTACTCATGTGACCCTGGGCTCCATCTTATTCCTGTACATTTCTACAAGCAGCATGGCAAAAACAAAGAGACATACAAGGCAGATGCACCACATCCATTTTGTCTTCAGTCTTCACCTACCTCTGGCTCAAGCAACTCATCTACAACTAAGCTGTGAATCAAAGGACTGAGACCCATCCAGGTACTGGATGTACACCAGAGGGACTATACAAGCCTGCAAACTCCACAATTCTACTAGAAACCTGATCTCTATGGACTTTCAAATCATTTATGTGTCTGATTGCTGTACTCATTTAACATTTCTCTTATAGTTTGTTTCTTTCCTTTTATAATAAACCTTTAGTTTTAGTTACCAAAGGATTGGCTGGCAGTGTGGTATTTTTGGGTAAGATCCAAACTTATATTGATCTGGTACTGTGGCTGACCCTTTGGGGGTCAGGAGAACCTTTTTGGTAAAGAGCATAGAGTTTAAATAACTGGTCTCTTTACTGGACCTAGTGGTTGATTGGGAACCAGAGCCTGAAATGTAGTAAAGGGGGCTGTGTGTATTTTTGTGTTAGCTTCTTAATAACCAGTGTGGGGAGTAAGAAGCTTTGTTTGTGGCTGGTTGGGAAGTCTGACTTTCATGTCACCCACCAGTGCTGGGAGAATCTGCTCTCCTTCTGCAGCTTGCCTTGACCTTGGCATTTTCAGGTGGTCTACCCTAGACACGAACAGGTCACACCTGCCTCCTCAGGGTACGTCGCCAGTGGCAGTTCCAGCAGCTCCTCGGCGTTTGGGTTGTCGAACCACTCAGGCGAGTCCTCACTGAAGCCAGAGTCCTCGCTGGGTGCCCACTCCAGCAGCGACAGGAGACATCCTTCTCCAGCTGCTCTCCCTCAATGAAGCTGTAGGGCCCACCCTTTGTACTTCCTGTTCCTGTCCCACCCATCTTTTTCCGCCATGGTGGGCATGGTTTTCCTGGCTCCGCCCACCAGGATGAGTGACTGTTTTGCCTTGTCAGTCTCGAAGGGAGGCCACACGCCTTCACTGCATTGATATACATACAAAATAGTTTTATTTTATTTAAAGCAGTACCAGGAGAGGTCATGAATTGTTTTACTGGATGATGATATTTTATTCCTTCTAGAGAGAGAGCCAATGAGCATCAAATTTGGGATATCTCTATAATTCTGCACATAGGTTCTCCTTGTGGCCTTTGGCTTCTCCCTCTTCATGACATGATTTTCTCAGATTTTTTACTTTGTTTTTGTTTTTGCTCTCAGTTTTTAAATATCTAGAAAACTCTTCAGCATATAGCAGTTCAGCAAGGGTTTTTTTCCCCCTTTCTTTTCATCATTCCTTGGTTCTTGTCATATTCTTTTGACTTATAGATACAAAGGGAAAAGGCAAAGAGGCATGACTTCCTCGGTCCTTGCTAGCAAAACAGATGATCTAATCTAAGTCTGGAGTTGAATGCTAATGCTAGAAGTGCCATCTCTGTCTCTGTCTTTTGCTCAGTAAAAGTAACTTCTTTTCCAAGCCCAAGTAACTAAGGATGCAAATGTGCCCAGATTTCAAATATTTTAAATAGTACAAAATTATAGCATAAATAAAAAGCAGCTTCTACCCACAATAGCCAACTAAAGATATTTGCAAAACAGCTAAATTAGTACCCAGCAGCCATTATGTTATTGTGGGGTTTTTATTTGTGTTTTATAGGAGCACTTGCAGTTAAGTACACATGTAAAATATGCAAGAAGATGTACAGTTGTAGGTTTATTACAAACAGGTCAGAATACAGAGACTTAACAGAGTGTTGATATGCACAGGCCAAGATTTTCCACAGAAACTTGTGATTTTCGGTTCTCAACTTGCAATGCTTTAAAGGAAAGTGCTGTGTACCCACCTTTGGTAATCAGGCCATATGACAATGTCTCAGGTTGGACCCCCCAGACGTTCAGGGGCCCAATTACTATTCACATTTGAAAATGCTGGCTGCAGGTATCTGCTGAAGTATTATACACCGAAAAGGAGTTTTTACACACAAGTAGAAGCATGGGTATGTGATGCAGAAGTGTCATTCGCCGGCCAGTATATGCAACAGCAGACATGGCACAGGGCAGGTTTTGCTTGAGAGCATGGTCATCTGTCTTTGTTTCTTGCACATTACAAATAGTTAATTGGCTGAGTGGGGACCTTTTATATTGCTGGCTCATCAGTTATGATGCATTTACAAGGACTCCAGTTGCTATTCCCCAGTCTGCTTCATTACCCTTTATGGAATGCCTAAGTTGTTATTATTATTCTAAAGAAAGCTAATATCCTCCAGGCATCTCATTAGATGCTTCCATTAGAAATAATGCAGCCGTGGGTGGAGGAAAATACTGGCAGTTCTATTCACATTAAGCCCATTCTAATTTCGTTATGCAGACAAGTGCTGACTGATATGAGCTTCCTCCTTCATCCCACTTCTTCCCCATCACCTGTTCTGTCCCCATAGCCTGTGTTCCCCTCCTGGTCTGCCACCAATGATAAACAGCAGAGAGGTTGGCTGTTTGAGGGTGCTGCCTGAGTGGTGATTGTCTAAGGCCCCTGGGAACTGTGTGTAGCCAGCACTGAACAAAGCCTATCCGGCTCTAAGCAGAGCTGTGCAAGAACTGCAGGCCTTGCTTCACCACAGGTTGCAGGCTGCACAATCCTTTTGCATTGACTTGAGGGTTCAAGTTTGATTTAAAGCTTCAAGAGCTTTATGGAGCTCATTCTGCACCTTTTCCCTCCCTAGCGAGCACCATCTCCCTTCTACTTACTTTTCTGTGGCCCTTCTCTACAGCCTCGTGTGTCACCAGGTTCTTTAATTCAGATTAATAGATTCCTAGGTCATTTCCCACAGCAGTAGCAGCTACTCCACTTCCAGGGATGGACTACGAATTCCAAGGTTTTTCATCCTAGAATGCAGATCTCACCAGAACCTCGAATTCTGGAGAATGGGCAATGGTTCCCGCTAGCAAGGATGCAAAATGGGAAGATTCTATGTGGTTGAGAAGGGTGGAGGAGGGGGCCTGACCTCCCTCCTCCCAAGAAGGCAACAGTTAATAAAAGGTCTTGCTGAGGATCAAACTGTCGAAAGTGCAAGGATCCTATGTGCATGATGCCTAGAACGTGCAAGTATGTCTTTAACAAAGCATGATCATTGCATGTTACTCGAATAACTGCTCCCCCCTTACCGTACTTTATCCAGACACTGTGCCATTGTGTGGTAGGGGCTGCATCTGCGGTGAAAGAAGATGATCCAGCAGAGTTAGCATATTTTTCCATTGCCTGGGTAGCCTGCCCTCATATTTATAGAATATCACCTTTAACCCCCTTTCACCATCTCGTTCACCGTCCCCTTCGTTTTTCTTCTCTCTCTTCATCACTCAATCACCTTTTCCTTCCAACTCCTTTCCTGAGTCCCCTTTACTCTCCCCTCCCATCTCTCTCTCACCCTACATTCCCTCTTCCTAGACATCCCCATTTCTCAGGGCTCCCATTCCCCACACCAAGCTAGGAAAGTTATCTGAACAGGGGTGTTGGAAGTAGTAGTGCTGGGGTGCAGCAGCAGTAATAATAGCACCCAAATGCATGGCTTGCAACATATACAAGGTTTACAGTTTTGTTCCGGGGCTTTCAGCACCCCACACTATAAAAATGGCCCCTGCCTAGAAGCTGCCTACTGATGGCAATACCTTAATGGTGGCTTCTTAAGCTGTATAACCCTGACCCATATCTTCTGATTTGGTCCAGGAAATGAAGGACATTCTCTTACCAGCACCACGTGTCAACACCTTCATTACATGCTGTCAAGAGTAAAAGACTTTTTGGCTAAAAGGAGCAAACAAACCAGCTGTCTAATTCACTCCACAGGGGAACCTGGCACAGACCTACAGTCGCAACTGTACAAAATGTTCCTGGGAGCAAATAGCACTGCAGAGAAATCAGAGTGGGTGAAGTCATTCACACTGCTGTGTGGTCAGGCCAAGAGGCAATGGAGAGGTACACTACATTCTCGGAGGGCGTATGCGGGGGACCACAAGGTACTAGACAGTCATTAACTATTTCCAGAATTGTCAGGCACACCATGTCAAAGCCTGGCTACACACAGTGCGTGGGTTAACAAAAACATCAGTGCACACAGCAAAAACCGGGATAAAGCAAGTGGCTATTGTGTCCTTGCTTGATACGCAACTTTACGATTATGAGGAAGCCACGCTGGCACAGCTGGGTACCAAATATCCCAGCTTATTAGCTATGTCCAAATATAACTACCTGTGTACACTGCTGCTTCGGGGTCTGATGGCTTCTGCAATGGGAAAAACGGATCCCCCCCTACAGGGCACCAAACTAGTGAAAGGGATATATCACCCAATTTCTATACACTACAGTGGATTACAAAGATACGTACTGAGTAATGTTAGATTATCACAATGAACCGCACCTTTGTCACGGACCTGCTAAACCAAACACTCTGACCCCATCAGCCCCTGCAAACTGGACTTCCCTGGCCCCTGGCCAGGTAGGAGGAAGGACCCTGAACTGGGAAGTGACTGGACAGTTCCAAGAAGCAGAAGGGGCAAGGTGAGGCAGGAGCTGCAGAGCAGCTGGATGCGGAGAGGAATCCCCAGGAGCTGAGCACGGTGCCTCTTGTGGACTAGGCCGTGACTGCTGGATGTTACAGCTCAGTGCAGGTCTCTGTGGGACTTATGGGAGAGCAGCAGCAGATGGGAAGGAAGCCAGTGCAGAGAGACCAGTGAATGAGCCTGGCCTGGAGCCCAACATGCTTCTGTTTGCTTGACTAGAGACTGGCCAGGGGACAGCACCCCTGGCAGTAGGCCTGGAGAGCCCTGACTCTTGACTGGACTGCCCCAAGGGGCCCAAAGAAGAACCACTATGGCTCATCTTGAACTGTGACTGTCGAAATCTCTGGACCTCGGGTATTTGCAATCTTCTGCTTTCCCACCAGCCCTAGTAAAATACCTTTTCCCTTAGCCATGTGTCTGAGTGGTCACTGGGACCCACCCAGGCAAGCACCTATAAGGCCTAGTTGTTTCAGTACCTACAGTGCTTGCTTCTGCATCATGGTACACCTGGCATGTTACACATACCTTAGGCGTTTGGTGTGCTCCAGCACTGAGAAGCTATACTCACAGGGCTTTATGAGGCTTACCAGGTTGGCGATTCATGGGCAGGAGAACAAAAAAAACCTCAGTGAAATTCCATCGACCAGGCTTCTTGAGCCTAAAACAATTAACCATGAAGGACAGTAGAACCTCACAATTATGAACACCTTGGGAATGGAAGCTGTTCTTAACTCTGAAATGTTCGTAACGCTGAACAAAATGTTCTGGTTGTTCTTTCAAAAGTTTACAGCTGAACATTGACTTAACACAGCTTTGAAACACTACTATGCAGAAGACAAATGCGGCTCTCCCTGTATTTTTTTGTAGTTTACGTTTAACACAGTAATGTATTGTATTTGCTTGCTTTTTTTGTTTTGTTTTGGTCACTGCGGCTGCCTGATTGTGTACTTCCGGTTCCAAAGGAGGTGTGTGATTGACCCATCAGTTTGTAACTCTGAGGTTCTACTTGGGCTAGAAAAGAACTAGGCGTACAAAAATTAGAAGAGAAGAAATACTACAAGACTGACAAACAGTGACCCTTGTAGCGAGTGGGGATGTTAGATTTCACACTGAAAACAGCTGGCAAATTGCCAAAATACAACTCCACCTCTTGTCCCCTGGAGGGTCAGTAATACACCAGGAATAAAAGACATTTTTAAAAACAAGGAGAGAGCTGGCCTGAGTTTCTTGAGGACATTCAGGATGCTCCTGGCAGTGCTTCTGAGCTGACAGAAGTAACACTTGATCACCAGTCACTGATAACAAAAAACACCAGGAGCAGTAAAGCATGGCTCCCAAGAGCAGAATTATTAGTGGCCCAGCCTGCCGCACCAGCAGGAACGGTCCTGAGGCCAAGAAATGGCCATGCAATTGAAAGCTGTGGAGGTGCAGAGGTATGGTGGCACCTATTGCCAGCTGGCCTGGAAGATGCAGAATAATCCTTTAATTTGTCTGGGGCTCAGACAGTTTACCCTGACCACCTTCCTAGATATCTCTGCTTGTGTTTTATTAACATGCTGCATTAGTCTGTTGATTCTGATTGAGTTGTTTCATAGGCATTTGATCTCTTTTTTTAGGGCACATGTACGAGGAGCCACTGAACTCAGTGGCTGTTAGTGCATGTCATGTGGCAGGTGCATGAAGCTTCGAAACCCTCAGTCATGTCATGTGAGTGAGGCCAGGAAACCCAGCTCAGTCTCTTACCAGCACTCCAGCGTGCCCTGTCCTTTTTACAGTGACCTTCCTTCATTGCACCCTATGACTAGAGCTCCCCCTGCTGCTCTGTAGGCTGCACTGCCTTGACACATCAGTCATTTCTCTTCCAGGATCCCCACGCACTATGTGAACTGCATGGCATGCGCCAGATGGAAATTTCAAACAAACTGTTCCCATTTCAACCTGTATATTTCATCTGTTCTTTCTTTTTTATTTTGCCCAGCAATTGAAATGTTATGTAAAAAGTCCATTGCTCCTATGGACAATCTGTTTTGGGGAAAAGTAATAACCCTCCTTTCCCAGAGCAGTCAGTGGTACTTAGAGTCAGACTCAGCTGGATAATAAGTGATACTGCTGTTCAAGGCCACAGTGGAAAGCATATTTTTGGTAAGGCATTTGTTTCCTCCATTATTTCCACCTGATATAGAAAGGAAGGCCTGGGCAGGAAGAAATCCTGCTGGGTGAGCCAGTTCACTCTTCAAAGAACAAAGTCAGCAAGCGGTGTTTGTATGTTTTGCCCCTGTGACATGGTACATTGTTCTCCCAGCTATTAATGGGGGATAGTGGAAAAGACTGAGATGCTGTTTAGCGTGTGGACAGATGGCAAACCTAGAAATTTTGGATGTAGGAATTTCAGCAAAACATGTTAGCTAAATAGTGACGTCTATTGCATTTCCTTCCAATAGAACATGTTTTATATCCTCTAAATTAAGAGAGGAAAGCTAAAGATTTCCTCCTGAATGCCTCCATGCTGCAAAGCATTTAGTTACCAAGAGTAATAGTTTTTTGGCTCAATTTGGATTCTGACTACTGTGGATTTCCAAGCCACAGTAGTGCTGGGAGCCCACTGATCCTGATTCCACCGCAGACCCACCTCTTGGGATGAAAGATTCCTGTTTTCATGTTCTGCTATCCCCAGTCCTAGGCACAAACTAGCCAGTTCACATCCAACAACCAGAAATGAATGTATTTTCTGAGGTTCAGAATGTCAGTTATTTGTTTTCAGAGAGTGAGCAAGGTTTAGTGTTTGAAAGCACAGGACTGAGAATCGGGAGACCTGAGTTCTCTTCCTAACTCTGCCAAGGTTGTCTCCAAGAATGAGGGCTTCACGTAACATTTCAGGGAACTGTGCTTCTAGTGGTGGTTGGACCAAGGAGGGGCAGTGGACCTGAGGCCTCTTTCTTGTGAACGTGAAAGGCATCTAATGTGAACCTCCCCTGACTGGTCTCCTGGGCCCTAGTCCATTGTCTCCCCCACCACTGCTGCCCACACCGTGCCCCTAGTTCTGGACCACCCACAGCCACATATACCTCTACGCACAGAAATCTTCAGCTAGCACTTGGAGAGTTCCTGAGCTCCAAGGAACAAAGGATCGTGCCTCCTCTCTCCATCACATCTCTCCGCTGAGCTCTGGGGCAGATTCTCCGTCCCTGTTCCTGCTCTCAAAGCAGGACTGGTGGGAGTGGGTAGAGGTAATTTTAATCACAATAAAATCTATGGAGTCACACCATTGTAAAAGTAGCCTCAGGTTATGTATCCACTCAAACCACTACAGTGGAGCAGCTGCATCACTATAGAGTTCAGTGTAGACCCTCACTACAGTGACCAGAGGGTTTCTCCCATCCATGTAGTTAATCCATCACCCCAAGAGGTTGTAGCTAGGTGGACAGAAGAATTCTTCCTTCCACCTCACGCTGTCTACACCGGGGGATCAGGCTGTCTTAGCTACATTGCTCAGGGGTGTGGATTTTTCATACTCCTGAGCAACGTAACTTGGTCGACTCCACTTTTTAATGTGGACCTAGCCTCAGTGAGACAGGAATCAGGGCTTTTTTGTATTCATATAATCTTAGCAGGATCTGAGGCCTCCTTCTGGTGCCAGGTGGAAAACTCACACAGCCAGGGGCATGATTTGGGGCTGTAAGCAGCATATAAAATAATGGAAAGCATGGTTTCTGCACCCACTATAAACCTGCCATCAGTCGCTACCCTGGTAAAAAGCCCTCAGAATCCTGGGACACTGACCAACCAGCACCTCCTGAAATTACATCACAATGGCAGCTAGTCAGCCAGCATTTGCAGCTTGCAGTACTAGCCTTAGAAATACTATTTAGGGAAGAGAAATTTTAGAGCCTTATTTACAAAGAAGCACCTATGGCAGGTTGGCAGCAAACAGTGGTAGGGAAGAAGCTACCTTGCTTATGGGCATCCCAAAATGGAGTCTGACTTGATATAGAGCAAGTGAACATCAAAACTCATCTAATTTAAGTTGGCAATCGCTTTTACAGCAGCAAAGACCATATTGTCGGCTCTAAAAAGTCACATCACCTGAGAAAATGCAGTCATTATGCAGGCTACTCTAGATGGCAGATTCTCCATTAGCTTAATACAACAGATTTGAGCATAAAAGTATATGCATGATGCTGGATGAGGTTGTGTCTCGATGATACATTGTGTTTGCAGATAAATGCACTCAGTGGTTAGTTCACCCTGTTTAGTATCCAACATTCATTGTCTTGCCACTAGAAATCAACTGATGTATTGGACATTTCAAGCTTCCACTTCTCTATGGAATTAAACCCATCTAAAACTGGCATTTTAGTTCCCTAAATAAATCATAGCCCTAATGTTCCTTGAAACTCCACCTTTTCTTAGCACAAGAAAATTATTACTCTTTTAGCTTTTGGTATGAGACAACTGGGGGAAATATGCTTCTAATAAACAATATGCAGACGTGTCAAGAAGTGGCAGGCAATTTCAAAAGATGCAGAAGTATGCATTGGACAAGAATCAAAATAATGTCGCTGAAGTACTGTTTGAAACTAGTTTAGCTCAAATTTTCTCCTCACCTTGAATCTCAGACACAAAACAGAGACTAGCTAAATAGTAGGCTACCAATTAAGTGGTCTCCTTAGTAACAGTAATCATGTCAAAGATCCCTCAAATTCCCCAACCATCTGTCTTCAGAGAGGAGCTGGAGAATTGTTCTTCACTGCCACAAGCTGCATTTTAGGGCATGCTTTTCTAAAGGGGGCTCAGAGAATTGTTTTTCTCTTTTCATCGCTAAAAGCTTTTACCAGCCCAATGGGGGCTCATGGGGAGATGGGCACCTATCTCCCATTTGTCCCTTTGAAAAACCACATCCTAAAGAAATAGTGTTCAAGTCAGGTAGATACTAGATTTACAGTGATACATCTTTTTTCTGTTGCATCTAACTGACAATGCCACAAGTCTAAGCTAATAGTCAGTTTCCCAGGACGAGTGTTAGTGTTGAAGACCACACTAAATAAAATCCTGGTTAAAAATAACACTCTTTTCCCTAGACTTGGAGCTTTGTGAGCTACAGAATCACAACTGCCACATCCATCCTTTCCAACAAGTTCTTCTTTAACTGCTCCAGGCTTCTCCTATAACTCTGGCTGACAGGACAGGGCTGTGCAAAATGCAGTGGGTTTGCTATATACACAGGGAATCAGTGGAAACTTTTCCTTCAGAGTTTGATCCTCATAGATCCACCCCAGTCCTGAGTTTCACTTGCAGTTTCCAGGTTCTAATGAACAGTCTCCAAGTTGCAGCCTGATCCTATAGCAGTTGCCAATTGGTATGCATCTAATGAGAGGCGTGTACTAAGGTTCTTGTCCCAGAGTCAGACACAACAGAATGAAAACTAACAAGTTCAGTAGAGAACCCCGAGGTGTATGGCCAGGGCACTCACTTGGAGAGCAAAGCGCAACCTTAACACCTTTTATTAATAAAGATGGAGATGCTCCAAACCACATAAATAAATAGCACTAATAGAGTATTAGGGAAATCTTAAATGTCATCCCTTGCATACTATATGCTTGTAGACGTATATACTCACACCCCTTTCTTGGAGACCTGATGGTAAGAGACAAAGAGACAAAGGACCAGCCCAATCTCTAGCATGCCAAAGGATCTGATGGTCCAGACCCCAGTGTCTGAAGGTAGATGATAAATAATTGCACCAAAGTGTTGCAGGGTGAAGGACTAGCTACTGCCTTTGTGCGGGTTCTTGCTTGTATAGGGTACTGGGTACTGTTACCCTGAAATTGAGGGGACTGTTATCCCAGAACTTGACCCAGCTAATTGCAGCTATATTGTGTGTAGTCAACCACAATTTAATAAAATAGAAGACCACATTGTTAAGGGTTAATTTGGCCATACAGGGTTTTTGGAGGTAAGGTCAAATACTAGTTGCAGGCTTGTGGTTTCTGCTAATCAGAAGGGGAGAAGGGGAGAAAAGAGTCAACAAACTATGAGACTGAAAGAAAATAAGTGGATGGAGACCTTGAGTTTGGGTGACTTTAATATAGAAGCTTATTATGGCTAAAATTGTAAGGAATATTTTGTTGATAAGCAGTCACTATGAACTATGCGTTTTGTAGAAGCTGGTTATAAAAAGACTGGATAGTAACATGTGCTTTGGAGCAGTTCTCCAAAAATCCTGAGAGATTTTTTTCTGGACACCCTACTCCCTGGTAGGGAAGCGACCAGCCATCATTAACCTGCTTTAATTACTTGATAGACTCTCAGATTATAGATACAGATTATAGAACATTTGGGTTATTCTAAACCTATTACTTAGGTTTGTCTGTGCTTAAATCTAATAAATAGTAGTTTTAGATAAGAGCACATTTATTTGTGTCAATCTTTCCTCAGCCAGAAGCACTGTGATTGATTTATTCCTGACACTGCTTGGAGTGAAACAGTTAAATTACTACTGCTTTGGATTTAAAATGCTGGGTACCAGGAAACACCATGAATATTCATACAGATATCCAGCCTCCCCTGTCCATATCCAACCACCTCAACCTCATAATATTGGGGTGCCTTTATTTTGATAGGCTAGCATATTAATTATTGCCACGAAAGTGAATGGCATATTGGGCTGCATTAGTAGGAGCATTGCCAGCAGATCAAGGGAAGTGATTATTCCCCTCTATTCAGCACTAGTGAGGCCACATTTAGAGTACTGTGTCCAGTTTTGGGCTTCCCATTACAGCAAGGATGTGAACAAATTGGAGAGAATCCAGTGGAGGGCAACAAAAATGATTAGGGGGCTGGAGCACATGACTTATGAGGAGAGGCTGAAGGACCTAGGCTTGTTTAGTCTGCAGAAGAGAATGACGGGGGGATTTGATAGCAGCCTTTAACTACTTGAAAGGGGGTTCCAGGGAGGATGGAGCTAGGCTGTTCTCAGTGGTAGTAGATGACAGAAGTAGGAGCACCGGTCTCAAGTTGCCATGGGGGAGGTCTAGGTTGGATATTAGGAAAAAACATTTCACTAAGAGGGTGGTGAAGCACAGGAATGGGTTACCTAGGGAAGTGGTGGAATCTACATCCTTGGAAGTTTTTAAGGTGTAGCTTGACAAAGCCCTGACTGGGATGATTTAGTTGGGGTTGGTCCTGCTTTGAGCAGGGGGTTGGACTAGATGACCTCCTGAGCTCCCTTCCAACCCTAATCATCTATGATTCTATGATTAATTCCTTCTAGCTTATCACCACACACATCAACTATTGCTAAAGCAAGTTTCTGGTTAGACATCTGCCAACAATCCTATCCTAAAATATCCACACTTTGTATCAGTTCAGTATTCCTGAAGTTGCCTACTCTCATTCTATCCAACTATTATGTTAAAGAAGCTATTCCCAGTTCTCTAAAATCTAGGGTGATCTTTGGGCCACTTTATCTATGCTGAAGGTCAGAGGCATATGCATCACTTATGCTAAGTTGCTTAGACCAATGTCTTACAGGTCACAAACCTATAGGTTCCTTGTGTTAGTGCAAAGTAAAAATATAAAGCTAAGCTGGCCTGAAGGGCTACAAAGTAAAATTCATTCAAAGCTTTATTTCACCTGGGTCCATGTCAAATTGACATATTTAACATCATTTCAATGCAGAACTATAGGATGTCCTAGGGCTTTTCAGCTTTATGAACTTCAGCAAACTATTCAACAAAGCATGTCTGAGGTTCAAGTCTGAACTGCAGCCTGAAATCAGGCAAGCTTTCTTTGTGGTTTCAGGTGCCTTGCGGGCATTTTGTATCTGCATTTGCTCTAAGTAGGACCCAAAACTGGGAATCCAAAACTGCATTCATCCCACGTTTCCTGACCAGCTGTAATAGCCTTTCTTTATCTCTCTGGTCAGTTGCATGAGCAATAACAGTTCTATACAGTGCTGTCATTTCTCTCTGCTCACCTGGGTTCTCAAGCATAATTCAAGCTGTTGAAAAAGGCTGCTATTTTGTCAAACTGCAAATGTTTTTCTCTCTATGAATTTTGAGATTATGAGTCATTTCCTGCTTCACCGATTCCTTTGTACCATAAATGAGTTGACTATGGAGTCTTTTTTTATAAGAGGTTCCCCAGTGTGCACAAATCTCCCTCTTAGTGCTTTGCTTTTAAACTGCTAACTCTGCGTGATTGATTGGGTCAATGTCTACTCACTTTTCCAGAAGGCTCGTTCAAGCATTTAGCATCAAACATAGCTCTCCGCACTTTGAGAGCCTCTGTACGGTGTTTACCCTGAAACCTAATGTGAATGATTAATGGATTATGAACTAATTTGCTGTTGATTGTTGGTGCGGAAATACCCATCTCGTTGGTTTATCTGGTGTGGTTAGATATCACAGATGTTAGATATGGGAAAGACATATTTGGTCATCGGGGGAACAGAGTTCAGTTGAGAGCAGGTATGTGGAGGAAAGTAAAGACCTCCTGTGTGTGCTAAATAGGCTCAACAGTGGCAGGGCAGCTTATGGAAGGTTAATTGTGCAGCTAACTTTGCGTACGTCTAGGACCAAGATAACACCCACAACAGGCTCAGGTGCCACGGAAGCAGCACCAGGCTTCATTGGGCTGCTATGGATGTGGAGGTCTTTACTTGGGGCAGCAAGAGGAGCAAAGTGGGGGCTATTGTTTGTATTTTGCAAGGGTCCAGATGCTCCTTTTTCTGTGGAGGCCTTTAGTGGACTGATCTTTCCCACCTGTTGACTTGTCAACCTGTGCTGCGGAAATGACTGTGACTGTCTGTCATTCCTGTGCTGAACAGAGCAGGAGGATTCAAAATTTGTTTGCTTCGTGGTTCAAGCAAAGAGACAAAAGACTCTTCAGGTTGTTTACAGACCCTTATGCAGCGGTAGGCCTGAGTTCAGCTGGAACTGATGATTTACAATACTCCATCACTCTACTCACAGTTGAATAAAGGGAAAGTGTTGAATTGCTGACAGTGCCAGTTGAGAAGGAGATATTCCCAAGAAGCAGCTGCTGTTTGTACCAGCCCCTTTGGAAGTATTCAGGATTGTGAACAGACCTTTTTTATTATGAATCGGAACAAACCGTAGAACAGAAGACTTAAAACTGCCACCTCAAATATGAAGCCAGATATGGAGAGGAGGTTTCAGAGCAGCAGGGCCAATTATCTCTTTAATACTTCTTCTCCTGCAGATAAGATTCTATGTGGTTAGTAATGTGCTTCATGCACTTACAGAACTCTGCTGTTGATGCTTCGCATTTCAATATCTGCTGGAACAATTCACTTAACTTATGATCCCTGAGTATCTTATTTATTCTGCGGACAAGCTGTAAATAGTGCACGTTCTTAGCTCTAAGCTATGCTAAGCTGTTTTCTCCTTTCCTCCTTCCCTGAATGTTAATAAATGGACCCTCTCAACATTTAAAACCCTTGAAGTTATAGCAAGGTGTTGGAAACAGACTCTTGCAACTTGTAACATTTTGGCCAAGCACTACTGATGAAATCCCTTTAAACTGCTGGTAGGCAAAGGAACAGTGCATGCAGGAGACTGTTTGCTAGCAAGAACCTATTCACCTGAAAGTGTTAGAAACTCATACAGTAACAATTGCATTTCTGTGTAAATGGGCTTGTTCTTACTAAATTGTGCCAGCTCCTGATCAATATATAGAGTGTTTTTAAACACTTGAAGAGAAATTCAGGAACCAGGGAGAACAAACCATGGAAACTCGAACAACTTTTTGCAGAAAAAACTCATCAGTCCATTTTGACTGATGTCTGCTTAGAAGTTTTATCAGAGAAGCTTAGTGTCCATCAATGTGCAATATCCAAAGTAATTATGAGACCCTAATAGGAACAATTTAAACTTAGACTTTAAGGTCATAAGGGACCACCTGTACAATGCAGGCCACAGAACCTCACCCACCCACTCCTGTAATAGACCCCTAGCCTATGACTGAGTTACTGAAGTCCTCAAATCATGGTTCAAAGACTTCAAGACACAGAGAATCCACCAGCAAGTGACCTGGGCCAATGCTGCAGAGGAAGGCAAAAAAAAAACAACCAACCCCAGGGCATCTGCCAATTTGACCTGGGGGAAAATTCCTCCCTGACCCCAAATATGGCGATCAGCTAAACCCTGAGCATGTGGACAAGTCTCCCCAGTCAGACACCTGGAAAGAATTCTCTGTAGTAACTCAGAACCCACCCCTTCTAACATCCCATCACAGGCCATTGGGCATATTTACCACTAGTAGTCAAAGATCAGTCAACTGCCAGGTTAGGCAGTGCCATCATACCACCCCCTTCATAAATTTATTAAGTTCTGTTTTGAAGCCAGCTAGGTGTCTTGCCCCCACTGCTCCTCTTGCACAGCTGTTCCAGAACTTTACTCCTCTGATGGTTAGAAACCTTTGTCTAATTTCAAGTCTAAACTTCCTGATGGCCAGTTTATATCCATTTTTTCTTGTGTCCACATTGGTGTTGAACTTAAATAACTCCCCTCCCTCTCTGAAATTTATCCCTCTGACGTATTTTTAGAGAACAATCATATCTCCCCTCAGCTGCCTTTTGGTTGGCTAAACAAGCCAAGCTCTTTGAGTCTCCTCTCATAAGTCAGGTTTTCCATTCATTGGATCATCCTTGTAGCCCTTCTCTGCACCTGTTCCAGCTTGAATTCATCTTTCTTAAACACAAGAGATCAGAACTGTACATGGTACTCTAGATGAGGTCTCACCAGCGCCTTGTATAATGGTACTAGCACCTGCCTAGTTCTAGGTAAATTAGATCCACTGCATTCCCTTTGTCTAAAAAATCTGTTATCTTTTCAAAGAAGGAGTTCAGGTTGCTCTGGCACAACCTTTTGTAAAACCATTTTGTATTTTGTCAGTTATCATTAACCTCAATGTCCTTAACTACTTTCTCTTTCAAAATTATTTCCAAGACCTTGCCTACTACTGAGGTCAAACTAACAGGGCTGTAATTACCTGGATCATTTTCCCCCCCTTTCTTAACAATAGGAACTGTTAGCAATTCTCCAGTCATATGGTAAAGCCCCTGAGTTTAAATTTAAAATCCTTACTAATTGGCTTGCAATTTCATGTGACGGTTCCTTTAATATTCTTGGATGGAGATTATCCAGACCCCTCGATTTAGTCCCTTTAAACTGTTCCAGTTTGGCTTCTACCTCAGATGTAGTAATTTTTACCTCCATATCCTCATTCCCATTAGTCTCCCCCCACCCGCCGCCTCTATCCCTAAGCTCTTCATTAGCCTCACTAAAAACGGAGGCAAAGTATTTGTTTAGATATTCGGCTATGCCTAGATTATCCCACAAAGTTCCTAGTCCGTTCATCAAATCCTGCTCTCAGTTACATTGCCGCACATGTGGAGTAACTCTACTGTCATCACTGGAATGGTAATGAATTTACACCAGTGTAACTGGGGAAAGAATTTGACAACATTTTTTTATACAGCAAAAACACCTATCAAGTACTTGACAGAAAGGAATAGAATCACATTTTTCTGCAGTCCTCCTTATTTAGGGCCTTATTCTGCTTCCATTAGAGTCAAGGGCAAAATTCCCATTCACTTAATGGGAGCAACACTGGACTCAAAAGCTCCAGTCCTGAACCTGACTCTGCTGCCATGGACCCTTGTACCCAAGCAAAGCCTCATAGACTCTAAGATCAGAAGGGACCATTAGGATGATCAAGGCTGATCTCCTGCACAATGCAGGGCGTAGAACTTCACCCACCCACTCCTGTGATAAACCCCTAACATAAAACTGAGTTATTGAGGGCCTCAAATCATCGTTTAAAGACTTCAAGGTACAGAGAATCCACCAGCAAGCGACCTGTGCCCCATGCTGCAGAAGAAGGCGAAAAACCTGCAGGGCCTCTGCCAATCTGCCCTGGGGGAAAATTCCTTCCTGACCCCAAATATGGTGAGCAGTTAAACCCTGACCATGTGGGAAAGACTCACCAGCCAGACACCAGGAAAGAATTCTCTGCAGTAACTCAGAACCCACCCCATCTAACATCCCATCACAGGCCATTGGGCATATTTACCGCTAGTAGTCAAAGATCAGTCAACTGCCAAATTAGGCTGTGCCCTCACACCATCCTCTCCATAAACACCGATGGAGTCTGTGGGTTCCATGCATGCACAGGAGTCAGCCCACTTTAAGTCAGTTTCATTGTCAGGACTGTAAAGTCCTTGGGGTAGGGACCATGTCTCCCTTTGTATCTTGCACAGCTGGGACCATGCCAGTGCTCAGGTAGCCCATGGTTCCTCTCTGTGCCATGTGGCTGGAGCAGAGGATCATTCTGAGTCACTTGGGAGTGCTGCACTAGAGTTGAAAATCGCGTGAGAAGAGCCTTTCTTGTGAGATTTCCAGCATGACACTTCTGCTTCCAGCTACTCAGGAATTGTGCGGCAACAGCCTCTCTCACACTAACTGGGACTTGGGGGTGCTTCCTTCATCTCTAATCGATATAACTATTGTGTTGGTTTTCCCTGGCTAATGAGATTTGAAATTTACAAGGGTTTGAATTGTTTGCTTAATAGTAGAACAGTTCTTTCTTCCTGTGACTGAAATACTCCAGATTTACCAAGTGCCAAGACTGCTGTTGTACCTCATCAGACATTTAGACCAACCGATTGACTTTCCTTCACAACTAACAGGGCAGATTGTATCTCTGTTTGCCAACTCAGTGAAATGCAGCCAGTTCAGCACTTCTTTAATAGCAACATTAACATCCGATCCTGGATGTGTCTTGTGCCTGCTTGCTTGTTTCCATGACATTTGAACTCTGATAACAAGAAATGTGTCATCAATATTATTTCCACATGACATTTCTTAGAGAGGTTTAAGGAATCACTTAAAGTGGAATCAATGTACTTTAAGATTGTCAAGGTAAAGATTGTGTCTTCCTATAGCTTTGTATGTGCCTAGCACAGTGGGCTAAAACTATTAAATAATAATAATCAATGTGGAAATCTCTCCAAAATAGAACTGGCCAGATGAAAATGTATGCTTAGAAATTATTTAGAGTAATATTTACATTTATTGCCCTAAAACTGTACAGTAAAATTATAATATTCTGATTTTAACCTAAATCACCTTTTAAAATGCTAATACCATTATTCTTTCCTAAACACACCAACTTTTAATTTGTCACATAATTGAGCATTTAAAAGGTATTGCCATGTTAGGGCACAAAAAGTTCCTGTAATATTAAGGAAATTTGGTTTTAACCAAAACCACACTTAACTTATGTTTATTCTTTTTACAGCTCTTCACCACATTGCTGGTTTACAAAAGATCATTGCAACTACTACAGCCTGAAGCTGTGTTTGAGATGAGTAGCATTTTACTGCAGATAGATAGTCATTATTTCCAGGCCTATGCAAAGGGAAAATTCTGCCTCTAAATGGAAGAGATTTACTGAGATTCTCTAACTACATGCGAGGTACACACCAGTTAGGGTTGGTACCTCTTTTGCTAATTGGTAAAGAAAAGCCAGAGAGGTGAGAAGGTCTTTTGTGCTCCTCCAACCACCCCCAAGGGATCGACTTTTTGGGTTTATTTACATTGGGCTCCATAATGTCAGCATAATGGAAAAGAAAAGGCATGGCTGGTGGTTACACCCCGAGACAAGGCCACTTATGAAAGACACTGGCTGGGTCTATACTGACGGCGGCAAATTCGCCGCCATCAGATCGATGTCTCTGGATCGACTGAGTGGTCTGTGTAGACCCGCTCAGTCGATCCAGAAATCAACAGAGGAAAACCACCCCCCATAAGTGGTGCAGCACAGTGTGGACGATGCGTGGAACAGACACAGTGAAGTCGACGGAAGATATGCAAGTGTTTTACGTCACTTGTGTATCTCCCATTGACTGCCGCCGAATTCGGAAAGTAAGTGTAGACCAGGCCACAGAATGCCAGAACTCTGATGGCTGGAAGCCTTAGACACTGGGCTGAGGGATCACTTTGCCTTTTTCTTAGACGTGGTCATCCACAAATCGGATGGAGAGTGACCAAAGCTGACATTTCTGAACATACAGCGTAAGCTGCAGTGGGAAGTTTTCAAGAAAATGGGGTTGTCACAAAGCTCCACTTGTGAGATTCCATGGGCAGCTGCCTCTTTTAGCAGTGACAAGGTGGATGAGGTACCATATTTTATCAGATCAACTTTGATTGGTGAGAGAGACAAGCTTTCGAGTTTACACAAGCTCTTCTTCAGGCCCTTTAGCAATAGGAGAACTAGGGATGACTGACAAGTAACTGTTTTGATGCCAGATGGTCAGGGCAGTGGTACATAAATGCAGTAGCCAGGACCGGGACATTGTGTAATTCTCCATGCGCTGTTTACCTCCTTAATTCACCTGAAATAAAGAGGCACATAGAATTTCGCCTGAGGTGTCTGAATGTCAGCAATGGGTGACGCACATTCCTTGCCTCCTTCACAGGGCTCGTGAGTCGGAGGCCTAAGGAATATCTGTAAAGCATGTTGAGAGCCTGGGATGAGAAGTGCTAAATCATTAATCCCTGATCACAGAGGGGTCAGCTGGGATGAGGGGGACCGCTGCCCGCAGCAACAGATCAGTCCCTGCTACCCTAGGCAGGCACAGGCTGAGAAGTTTTATTCCACTGGCAACACAAGCACTTTCCCAGTAACTGCCTGAGCTGCTCCAGTCCTCATCAGATTCTCTAACCTTACAGGTGGACTACAGCATATCTTTAGTTACATATCTGGGGGAGGGAAAAACTCCATGGAGCCAGCTGGGACAGAGACTTAAACCGGCAGCAGCAGATGCAGGAGTGGTTTCAACAGGGCCGGTAAGACACTGACGATATCAGATGCTGCTTATTTATTTTTTTAGCTCGGGTCATTCTCTCCCTGGTGCTGATTGTCTGTTTCCTCCAACCCCTTCCATACCCTCGCTCACAGTCACTTTACTTCAGTTCCCGCCACCTGCCATCCTTCCCTCCCTTCTACCTCTCCCCTCTTAATGCTCTTGCCCCCTTCATTTTTCCTTTTAATTAATCCCTTCCTGTCTTCCCACCTCACCCACCTCTGCCCTAAAATATATTTTATATGTAGTGACAAATGGGCATGTGTAACAAACAAAAACCCATAAAGCATTTTTTATTAAAAAAAACCCTCAACTGCACTATGGCACTGGCTATGGAATATAACACGACATTTGCAATCTCTCACTCTGCTTGTTCTGCTTGAATGTTGGATTCCTTTTCCTCAATCAATGTCTATTTCAATTGTAAGCAATTTGGGACAGAAGACATCTGTTCATAGCATGCATAGCACACTAGGGGCCCAGTCTTGGCTGGGACCTTTAGATGCTACTGTATTATAAATAAATAATAATAATTAATAATCTTTGCATACATTGAAATCAGTGCTGTCTTTCCACTGATTTCAAAGAACTCTTGAACAAGTTATAAAAGAGAATGATATAGTAGCTAACACATCATTATGAATCCTACTCTTGCAGTTTATCAACAGATTCTAAGCTGATATCTGCTTTCTTCTCTGAAAGTTTGAATTCCACAGCTACTGAGATTGATTTGTTGAATAAGAACTTGTCTGTGAAGACTGAACTGCCGTGGAGTTAAGAAATCCCAGTTAAACCAAAAGAAAATATTAGCTTGTTTAGCCTCCTGAGTGCACAGTTACACAAAAGACAGTGTTTATTCCAGAGGCATTAAGCAAGTAAATTGATTGTTCCATTCATAATGAAAACAAGTAATATTCCTTCTTACTATAAAAAGCTCTGCTTTAGAGAAATACGGGATATCATTACTATTCTGTATTCACTCAAATAATCATATAACGAGTGCGGCATATTGAAGGGCATAATACAGATGTCATAGATAAACCTAGAATACCCATGGTTTATTTGTAGGAATAAAATTGTAAGCCTGTAGAATCTGTTTGTAATATTTGAACTCCTGTCAGCCATACTCCATATTGTAAATGTAAAACTCCATTTTGACCAAATGTACTCCATCTTGTACAAAACTCTTTCGAAACTTTTAGATGAATAGGTAATGTTATCTGAACAAGATATGAATGGAAGGTGTATGTATGTGTGAACATACATGTATGTGTGAACCAGACCAAACTGCCAGCGTGTCCTGATGAAGTGTGGTGTCCACCCTAATGGCTGAAGAAGTGTGAACACATCCCTAAAAAGCAAAAGAAGGATCCACCTTAGAAAACAAGAGAGCAAACTTAATCAAAACACCAGGAAGGAGCTGAAAGTTACGTCTGCTTTTGTCCAGCAAGCAACGGACACAGAGAAGCAACGTGACTCAGCAAAACTCCTATGTTTAAACTGAAGTCAAAAGGTTATAAAAGACTGGGTGAGTTTCAAGGCTTTTGGGGAGAGAGAAACTGTTCTGCAGACCGTCAAAGAAGAGCGTCGGTGCGCGCCCAACAAAGACCCCGCTCTCCTCGTGTCCAGCTTCCCTGGCCAAGTAGCTGCCACAAGCCACGAACTCCAGCAACGGACCCAAGCTGCGATCTCAAGTCACGATAAGAACTGGTAGCTATATAACCTCAGAACATTTCCTGGTGTGTTTGGGCGCGCGCGCGCGTGTGTGTGTGTGTGTGTGCGTGCCCACATAGGTTTAAGATAATTATTGATTTAATATCTGTTAATAAATGTGGCATACTGCCTTTTCCCCTTAAAAGGGTCCTGAGTGCTCTTTTTGCACAACATATTTTCCCTTTGTATCTTTGAGTTCACTGGTACATTATGATCCTACAGAACAAGCCAACTCTTTTTCTTATGGCTGGGTGATGGATCATGACTTAAGCAGAGCATCCCGAGAATTGCATTAACAATAAGATCTGAACTCCAGCAAGCAAAATAAGACCCTTCATGGTGCCTCTAAAGCATTCCACATAGAGCCAAGATCTGTCCCCTGCAACACCATTTGCACTTGCAATAAAAAGATGGATAACCAAAAGGTTTCTGATGAGCAATAGAAATGAAATCATTCACTGCTTTCCACAAGACCTTTTCAAGCATGAACGATGAGGTCAACAAACTCTGGAGGGAAGAAACTCTGAAATAAGGAAAGAAAACAACAAACTCTGAAATAAGGGAAGAGAAGGTTGAATGGAATATATGCCAAGTGGCAGAATCTCAAAGCATGTGTACTATAGGCTATGAACTAAGGGGGCGTTATGGAAGTAGCATTTCTTCCTCAAGTCCTACCTGTACTAGAGTCTGAAAACAGCCTCTAGCTACCCCCCTGCCTGCACCCTCAGCTACTTTTCTGTCCACACACAATCCCCAGATAACCCCCTGCCAGCGCCCTGAGCTGTCTTCCTGCCTGTGTACAGATCCTAGCTACCCCTCTCCGTGCACCTTGAGCTAAACCCTTCCCAGCACACAGCCCCTAAGTATCCCTTTCCCTGCACCCTGAGCTACACCCCTCCCAGTACACAGCCCCTAGCTAGCTCCTTGCCTTCACCCTGAGTGTTTTCAAACTTTTTGAGCTTAGCCACCTCCCCCCCACACACTCTGAGTTATAATTTGGGTTGCATCTCCTACCCCAGACAGGCTGGGTGGCCTGCTGAGGTGAGTCGGGGGGTGGAGGTAGCACTCCCTCTTCAGACCCCGCTGTACAGAGCTGTCCCGAGCCCCATCAGGCCTGGCCTCCCCAAATGTAGAAGTCAAACTACATCTAAGAAAAAAAACTAGAATTTTCAGGTGCCTAAGAAGCCCTTGGAATCATGGTTAAAGTTGCCCAACCCCTACCAAAATCTGAAATGGCACCCCTGAATCAATGGCCTGGTGGACACACAACCAGGCGAATCTGAGCCAGTTTCTGTGGTGTGAAGAGGCAGGTGTGGAGCCCACCCTGCTATAGAGCTGCAGAAGATAAAGCTACAATTCTTTGGGCATAGGATTTTTCAGTCTCCACACATCTTGTTAGCTATGTATGTATGATGAGTATCAGTGCTTATAATGCAGGGATAATGAAGATTTATCAAGGAATGAGTTTTGTTAAAGGCTGCAGCTATAATAGGACAGTGGCCCATGCTGTTTATAATCATAAAAAATGTATTTAAAAAAATTGGGATCATCCTGGTTTCACTCACAGAGATTGGCAAAGATGATTATACAATTGCAATTTCAGCCTTGCGGGCAGTAAATCCACCTTCAGAGTCAGGCTTTGTTCTCAGAATATTAACATTCAACTTTTTATGTATTATCATAGCAACGCCCTTCACTTTAGAATTAAATCATTAGAAACTGAGCGGCCTACCCAATTTCTATTCAAGCTTCAATTTCTGTCAGATGTGTCTCCTGGTGCATGGCAATGTCGACATTCTCTTTTTTAAAGCACTGAGTATTTTTTTTTCTTTTCATAGGTTTATTAAAATCCTGTATTCAAGGAGACACATTTAATTATTGGAGCCATCATTGTTAAAATACACCAGACAAAATATACAGCCTCTTTGTGAATAAATGCAAAATTGCAAATTTTCCTGAACAGCACACAGATCTTTCCTATCTAAGCAGCAAAAGTTATATATTTCAGTGGTAGGGTGTCACTTCCCTGTGCATATTCTACAGAGTGGGAAGGAAAATCCCAGCATGAGAGAGTAACTGGAGGGGGGTGGAAAGACAAATTGTATAAATGGACAAACAAAATCCAAAAGATAGTGGAGAGAGAAATATACATTAGTACCCTACTGTCAAAGAAAATCTGTTTAAACAGTCCAAAATACACATTTGACAGCCAGGGTACAGCCAGATCAGGTGAAACTTGAAAAGCCCATGAGCCCCAAACATTACAACTATAGTAATCACCTATTGCCAACAGAACCTTGATACTGTAGTCTACAAGGTAGCACCATCTAATAAACTAATGATAATATATATAATTACTAATCAAATGATTGATTTCACATTGATTCTCCATTTCCATGAGTTAAGGCCAGAGGAAGTTGATAACCCTTTAACTCTTCAACCCCAATGCGAGAGAAAAAAAAAAGAAAAGGAACTAACATATCAATAGCAACTAGTACCCATCACCTTGTTTAGAAGAGCCACATCAGACGTCAGAGAGCACCACATAGATTATATACAGTCGGATCATTCCATAGAGGTCCTCACTTGTGAGAAAGGAGTTGCAGATTTTTTATGTAATTTTTTGCCTCCTCGGGGGGCTGAATGATACTATCTTCTCACCATTCTTAATATGGAGCATTGATCCACAGTGTATTTAATAAAACACTTCAAGTCCATCTTCCTGGCCAGTTGTTTTGCTTGGTTAAAAGTGGCCCTCATTGCAACCACAACATGGACATAATCCTGAAAGAGCAGTATTTTAATTGCTGATTCTCCTCATAACAGTTCCTTTTGTCCTCTGAATTTCAGCAGTATAAGGTCCTTAGTGGTTAACTTCACAATAAGTGCTCTAGGCCATACTCTTGGAGCTGGCTTGGGAGGCCAAGATCCAACAATTTATTAAAAATGTAACAGTGGCCATACTGAGTCAGACCAGATCTAGCTGTAAGATCTGAGGCCTTGTTTTCTGGCTAAGCTTAGGCCTTGTTCTTGGGCTAAGCAGTAGCGGCCATATTAGGAGATACAGCAGCCATAAGCTAAGCAGCAGGTGGTCATACCTTCACATTCCTGAAATTACTTCAAAACAATGTAATATTGGGCTGTTAAGAAGGTGCTACTGTCCTAATAGCACCTACCACGAATAGATAAAGAAACAGACCTTAAGATGCTTAAATAAAGCTTAGTTTGCTAGCATTCTGTCTGGAAAGGACAAAAGTTGTGGTTGTAAAATCTACACTTACTCTTTTTTCTTTACGGTACCCAATTCTCTATTGCTTATGTGAAAGATTTCTGTCCAGTTCTTTGATGGGTTCTGACTGTTGCATAACTAAGTGTGCACTATTTAAACCAATTAAGGTGGGGGGATATGATTGGTTAAAGAACTGTTTTGTAATGGGCTAGGATTGGTGTTTTGTAGTACTTTTGTTTAAATGATTGGTTAAGGTACAGCTAAGCAGGACCCAAGTTTTAACTATATAAACTGAGGTCCAAAAGGAAGTGCTTTGGAACTTAACTCCAGGACACAGCCCAAGAAGATCAGGGCTGCTAGACTGCAACACCCTGCCAACTGTAGTTACAGAAGCTGGAGTCTCCAGATGATCTAATCCTGATTGGCCACCAGGAGAAGTTTGTCTGCCTTATAGAGAGTGTTGAGCATTGTATGCTTAGCGGGTGTATTCTGTTTTGGTGATTGTTAATCAATAGAGAATAAGGATATTACTGTGTAAGGCTCCTTCACTGGTAAAAGATCCTGCAAACCCACAGAGAATTACACCCAGAGCCCTACAAATTGGGAAAGGGTGGGTACTTCAATTAACCAGGTTGCACCTGGAGCCCTATGGACTGGGAATGGGTGACCCTGAGCCCTAGAATGTGAATTGGGTATGGGTAGGTGCTTTTCCCCTAGAGTCCTACAAATTGGAAAAGGGTGGGGGTGCCTTAACCAGATTATGCCTTATGCCCTATGGATTGGCATAGGGTGCCCTAGTGTGTGGGTAGCAGAGTCCAGTATCCTGTCCTTCAACAGTGGCCAATGCAAAATGCTTCAGAGGAAATGAACAGAACAGGGCAATTTACTGAGTGAGCCATCTCCTGTTGTCCAACGTCAGTTGCTGTCAGTCATCCTACAAGCTGGCTTTAGTTAGCAGTTTAGGGACTAATTCAGAGGGTTTGCCTTCCTCTGCTCCCTCAGACACTCAATCCTGGTGTTATAGCTTCGTGAGTGGCTTTCCAGATCAATTAGCTTGGTCTTAAATAGTCTTGATATCATTACAGTTCTTCATAACCTGTACTTGGTTCTCTTTGAGGTCTTCCACTTCAGAAATTCTGTGTTCGGCTTCATTCATCCCTCTGGCTAGAGCTTGTATTGCACGCTGAAGCTCCGTCATGGTGCTCTGTAGGGAGAAAGATGCAAAGCTAGAAGGAAGCTTGGTGGTTTCAGTAGTCGGGTGCAGTATTTTTTGGGGTAGGATGATGAGTTTTAGGGGATGAAGTTTGGGGATTCCTTGTGAACCACTTCAAAGGTCAGGCAGCCTGCATCCACCTTGGTCACAGTACCCTCTGTTCCTAGTTGGCATTTCTCTTAAAGGGCCACTCTAGAGTCAAGTGATTATCTGAGAATCTCAACTTTCATTAAAATAAAGAAAGTTGGTTGCCTTGGTGGTTGCTTCGCAAAAGCTTGAAAACATTAACCTTTAGTATAACCTAAAGGCTCAGAAATCAGAAAGTAAAGAAAAAGGCCCCCAAATGTATTATTTATTTCAAAGCTTGTTATTTTAAAGCCAGTTTTGTGATTTTTTTGGGGGGAGGATGGGGGGCTTTCACTGATGATTTTTGAACACTTGGAGTTGGCAATGTCATAAGAGCACAGAGCTTCTAATCATCAAATCATAGAATTGTAGGACTAGAAGAGACCTCGAGAGGTCACCTAGTCCAGTCCCCTGCACTTATGGAAAGACTAAGCATTATCAAGACCATCCCTGACAGGTGTTGGTCTAACCTGCTCTTTAAAATCTTAGTGATGGAGATTCCGCAACCTCCCTAGGCAATTTATTCCAGTGCTTAACTATCCAGAGAGGAAGTTTTTGCTAAGGTCTAATCTAAACTGCCATCACTGCAATTTAAGCCCATTGCTTCTTGTCCTTTCCTGAGAGGTTAAGTAGAACAATTTTTCTCCCTCCTCCTTGTAAAACCTTTTATGTACTTGAAAACTGTTGTGCCCCTCTCAGTCTTCTTTTCTCCAAATGAAACAAACCCAATTTCTTCCCTCAGAAGTCATGTTTTCTACAGCTTTAATCATTTTTATTTCTCTTCTTTGGACTTTCTCCCATTTGTCCACACCTTTCCTGAAATGTGGTGCACAGAACTGGACACAATACTCCAGTTGAGGCCTGATCTATGCAGAGTAGACCGGAAGAATTGCTTCTCATGTCTTGCTTACAACACACCTGCTAATACATTCCAGAATGATGTTTTCTATTTTTGCAACAGCATTACATTGTTGACTCATATTTAGCTTGTGATCCATTATGACCCCCAGATCCCTTTTTGCAATACTCCTTCCTAGGCAGTCATTTCCCATTGTGTATGTGTACAATTGATTATGCCTTTCTAAGTGAAGTACTTTGCATTTGTCCTCATTGAATGTCATCCCATTTGCTTCATGCCATTTCTCCAGTTTGTCCAGATATTTTGAATTTTAATTCTATCCTCCAGAGCATTTGCATCACCTCTCAGCTTGATATCATCCACAAACTTTATAAGTGTCCTCTGTATGCCATTATCTAAATCTAATGATATTCTGAGTATTAGAAATGATATTGCTTAAGACCTTATACATATTTTTAGCAACATGGGGAATAGAGTACCACCATGAGGGATAGTACATTTAGAATCCTTTGACAATTGCACGCTACCACTGATCTTACTTTTGGTATTGAAGTCAGAACCAGACATACCCTTCCAATCTGCCATATAATATAATATACTGAGCTCTTACATAACATGTTCCATCAGTAGATCTCAGAGTCCTTATGGAAGCAATGGGAAATCATAACAAATCCTTTGAGATGTCGAGCATGACCAAAGATCCTAACCAGTTTGGTCTGAGTGTAACGTAATCCTGAATATAAACAAGAATGCCACTGGGGTAGAGATGCACATGAAGCTAATTACCTTCCCTGAAAAAGGAAATGTTTCATACAACATGAGCACTTTAATTTTACCAGATGAGTTACTGAAGGGGCGGTACAGCCCTCTCTATGTTTAAGGGTAGTTGGCCAAGAGAATAGCAATGGTTGGCCAAAAACTGAACCAGAGGTGGAGGAAGGGACTCCAGAAGTCAGATATTCACATCATAATCTCAGACCCAGCCAAAAGGAGAAAGTATGCTGAGAATCTGAGTTTCTCACAGTCAAAAGGACCACAGAGACTACACTTTATCAGGTAAGAGCTTAGAAAATTAATCACACTGTCCAGGTGGAGGAACAATTAACTAAGGCAATCTGGACTGACTAGTTTTGAAATATCTAGAAGAATTCAGATGGAAGAAAACTCATTCCAATTTCATTTAGAAAGGAACATCAGTGGTGACTAGTTTATTTCTTAGTAGTCTGCCATTGAAATGGGCACTGTGAGAATTCTCATACAAAATAGACTATGGAGAGAACCAATACAATTTAAGAATGAAAGATTTCTTTAGTATTAATCAATTAGCAGCACATCCCATTTCCATTCACTCAGCAGTGTTAAACAGAAGTGAATACACCATTAAGATTTTGTTCTGTTACTGGTATTGTTTTATTTTATATCTTGCATGTAAATTCTATCCCCTCCCTGCCTTTGTCTCTTGTTCTCCCCTTTTGCAAAAGCTCAAGTGGTAAATTGCATCACTGGTGCTAGCAGGAGACCCTCTGATACTGACTTCAGTACGTGATCATGCAAAATTAGGACTACATTTTCCCTCACTAGAGTCAGTAGAAAGAAAGCTGTTCCTGTAATTAAACCACTTGACTGAGACTCCAAAATCCTGCGTTGAATTTTTACCTCTGCCACAGGCTTCAAGTGTCCCCTTGGCACTTATCTATCAGAAAGATGTATACACTGTTGTTGGAGCTGTGTGGGTCCCAGTACATTAGCGAGACCAGGTGGGTGAGATGATACCTTTTATTGAACCAACTTCAGTTGGTGAGAGAGACAAGTTTTTGAGCTTACACAGAGCTCTTAGTCAAGTTCAGAAGCTTGAAAGTTTCTCTCTCGCACCAGCAGTAATTGGTCCAATAAAAGATATTACCTATTGGAAAGAAGC
Source organism: Mesoclemmys tuberculata (assembly GCA_007922155.1). Lineage (NCBI taxonomy): Eukaryota > Metazoa > Chordata > Testudines > Chelidae > Mesoclemmys > Mesoclemmys tuberculata. Next base: position 25,387,858 of record ML675616.1, read on the forward strand.
AGTTGCAATCACCTGGCTCGAGAGAGATGAAAAATAAGCCTTTCTAGAAATGACTGCTCTGTGATCATAAGGAAAAGGGCTTATCACGTGTTCAACTGAATTTAATACAGCTTATGACATTTCAAAGTGCTGGGAATGCAGCTTTAATTTTGTTTTTAATTGTGCATAATTTTTAGTCATTCCTTTAATGACTGAGTCGAGAGAGAATGACTTGGGAGAGACCCTACCAATAAGCAGCTATAAAACTATGAACAAATGATTTTGATTAATTTATTCTAAAGTGTTTATGCTAGGATATTAACTTTGTCAACTTAGTCATAAACAACTTTATTTTTCACAGCTAATATCCTCTGTAGAAGAACTGGTTTGGTTTTATTCCTCTGGATGTTGATCTATGATCAACATCTTTTCTGTCCCTTTAGTCTTACTTAATTTCTTACTCAATGTCTGCTGAGCATCAGTGCTTACCTGAGCTTGCAATTGTCTTCCGTATCCAAGATTTAAATAAGGAGTTTTTTCCATTAATCAGTAACTCCAATCCCCACTGTTCTATCATTTGTTGTGCTTGTTCCTTCAGCTGTTTTGTTTTAGTTCATTTCAGTCTCATGTTCAGTGTAGCCTTGGAATCAGTAAGACCATCCCTGAAATCTGAATGTTGCCCTCGGTAATGCCATCATTCATAGAGTTAAAGAGCTCATGGAATACAAGGATCATCAACTGGAAAAAGTTAATATCCAGTAGGTCTCTGGTAATAAGTCTGCTTAGGTCCTGCAGCCCAAGCCTCTGTTCTAAGTAAGGTGGTAATACTGTTATTACAATGAGAAATAATTTTCTATTCGTTTTCTTTTCCTTCACCACTTTTGTTCGTCCTACTTTCCTCTCCTTTGCTTCTTGTTCCGGTGACCTCTGATTTTTTTTTCCCCCCAGCTCTGTCTTCTCTTGTTTTCTCTCCCTCTCTTGCCTTCTGATCAAAGATGGAAAACATCCCTTGTATTTTACGGGATGAAAGCTGCCCTCATTCTAGTGTTGTTCAGATGGGGAGGGTTTAGTCCAAAATAACAGCAAAGGAGAGGCAGTAGCCTGGGCAGCCTGAGATACCATTGAACAGTGCATTTGAGGTAAGTGGAGGAAAGGCACAGGATGGCTGCAGCCTTAATAGGCCTCTGGACTCAGCCCTAAATTAATGCTTCAACCAGTGCTTGCCCTTAAATCCCTGAGGCTTGGGTCCAGCCAGCACACACAAGCAAAAGATGCAACAGGGCATAGTACGTTGGTTGGAGATGCAGGTTGCTCCTCTTTCCTGATGGAAGGCCTACCAGGACTGTAGACTTTGCAGGAGTTTAGAGCAGGTTGTGAGGGCACTGACAAGGTCGCTGTCTTTAGAGAGAATTGTGCGGTGCTGCTAGACTCCTTCATCCCCTTTATTGTACTTGGAACATTGCTGCTGTGTCTGGACATAATAAATCAGGAAGAACAGTGTTTATTTCAGAACTGTGACATCCTCAGTGAAGACAGCAGCCATGTATCACCTCCCTGCAATGGGTCAGATCCTCCGAAAAAAAGGTACAGGCAATTAAGACCACTCCATGGTTCTCAGGGGCCTAGGGGGACCAGACGTCCTAATTTTATAAGGACAGTCCCGATATTTGAAGCTTTTTCTTCGATAGGTGCTGTATGCTGGTGGCACGGTCCAGCCAGGGCATCGCAACCCTTTCTTGGCTCCAGGCTCCACGGAAGGCCAGAGCACCTTCCTTTAGGGGCATAAACCATGCCCATTTACAAGTCTCTAGCCCTGGCCCCAGTGGGGCAGTCTAGCAAGCAGTCTATTGCCCCCAGCCCTCAGGCAGGACGGGGCAGGCAAAGCAGTCTATTGCCCCCGGCCCTCAGGCAGGATGGGGCAGGTAAGCAATTTGTAGTCCCTGGCCTGCAAGCCAGGCAGGGCTGGTTGGACAGTTAGCAGCCCCCGGCCTTCCCACAGGCGGGGCTAATAAAATAGTCTGGGGCCCCCAGCCTTGCGGCAGGTGGGGCCAGAAGAGCTCAGGATCCTCTGTCTCCCAAATACAGAGGGTATCACTCCCTCCCGGGGTGGTTAGGGAAGGGGGGAAGGTGGATACAGGCCCACCTGACTCCACTGTGTCCCAGCCCAGGGCCCTATCAGTGGCAAAGCCATTTGCCACTGAGCCAGCGGGGCACCAGCCACAAGACGCTCAAAAGGTTTAGCCCCTGACTCAGCCACTTGCTCATTGGCTGTCCCTGAGCCATTTCCTTCCACCCTGTCCCCGGGCTCCTGTAGGTATCAGTCTACCTCTGGGTCGCTGGGGTACACTGCAAGTGGCAGGCCCACAAGTCCCTCCCTGTCAACTGGCAGCAAGTCTGGGAACTCCTCTGTGTCATCAGCGGAGGGCAGCTCCTCCAAGTCCCAGGGGTTCCTCTGGTCCACAGGGTTCCATCTGCTCCTGGGGGTCCCCAGCATCAGGCAGCTCCTCCAGGTCAGGGCTGGCCTCAGCAGGTATTTCCCACCCAGGAGTCTCAGGTGGCTCGTTCCAGCAACTTGAGCCTGGCGGCCCCACCCAATCACTAGGGCTTGGCAGCCCTAAGGCCCGGTAATCCGGGCAGGTTTTGGATGTTCTGTTCGGTGGAGCAATGACTCCAAACTGGGTCTGGGAAGCCATGTCTGCCTCCAACAACAGCTTCCCCCTTTCTGAGCTGGTAGGCCGGCCTTTTATAGTTCCTGTTCATGCCTTGGCTCCGCCCCCTGTTGCCAGGCAGTTTGGCCTGTAGGGCCCTGTTCTGCCCAGCAGGGGCGTTGCAACCCTTCCTCAGGCCCAGGTTCTGAGGAAGGCCAGAGCACCTTGCTACAGGTGCCCATAACCCTCCACCCCGTCCTGATTTTTCTCACTTGCTATCTGTTCACCCTACAGGTACCCTTCCACTCCAGGAGTAGCCACTGCTTGTGCAATCAGAGACATATGGGGGAAAATAGAGCCAGTTCCTACAGGCTTCTCCCCATCTAGTCCCCCCAACCCTCACCAGCCTCTAACACTAATACCAGCACAGCTGTCAGGCCTGCCATGCAATTTCTGACTGGCTACCCTCCAGCCGTGTGCTGCTGTTCTTGACTCTGATCAGTTAAATTCAACATTCCCCCCCCCAATTATTTTGAAGAGGGAGACTATAGTGCTGTTCAGGGTCCCATCCTGTAATGCCTTACATGCACACACACATAGCAGCTGTCTCGTTGATGTCAATAGGACTAAGGCATGAGTCAAGGGTGCAGAGGAACAGGCCCCTGGATCAATGATAACTAATGATTTAAACCATTGAGGTTAGCAGGAGCTGGATCAGCCCCCGGGAAAACAGCATTCCCAAGCAAAACCCAAAATATGAAACGAGAATGAAATGATCTTACCAGACCAGAGTTGGGCTTTCAGCTTGACAAGGGCTGTTGTAAATTCCCCATCACTCAAAGTCTGAACATTAAGATTGGCTGTCGCTTTCTAAAAGATATGCTCTAGTTCAACCACAAGTTACTGGGCTAGACTCAACAGTCACCGGGTGGGTCCTACAGCCAGGGTTATGCAGAAGGTCAGACTATTTCATCATAATGGTCCCTTTTGGCATTAAAACCGAGGGAAGTTTATATCACTTCTTGTAATACCCACCTGCCTGGGGCCACTAGGAATGGAACAAGGGCCTGACCCTCTCTCATCGGTCAGCATCTAACCTCCTCTTAACTACACTACTAGTGGAACCAAGCCTCCAGGATCCCCTGTCAGCTCAGCTATGCACTGGCTGAACAAAGGTCCAGCAGGTGATATGACTAAAGCAAACACTGTTAATGGTTTAGATGTAAAGAATTGGGAGGCCAGATGGACTAAGACATTTTTTCAATATCTAATATCTAGAGCCAGAAGACATTTTCCATGTCCTTGTTACTACTCAGAGAAATTAAGAAGGCTTTTCATAGGAGCTGAGATATGTTCTGAAAGCCCAGCCAAGATCAAGCTGTCACTCAAAAATATAGTGATAAATAAAAATAGCCTGAAGGAGCAAAATATCTGTCTCTGTCTTTTTTTCAGTGCTAATTCTTGGTTCTTTAGTTGGATCTATAAGGTCTCCAAGCTCTAGCATTTCAAAGGAAATAGAACACAGTTTTTATTATGTCTATTCTCTGTTATGATATTTACAACAAAAGAAAAGATCTTTTCTTCAGCAACAGAAAATCAACACTGTGAATGGACAAAAAGACTTATTTTGACTAGTAATCTGAGTAAACCTGTAGTGGAAATCATGGAGGGAGCATAAAGGCAAAGCAACAAAAGGCCGTTTCTATAATGTGACTTATTTAAAACACACACAAGAGGGAAACTTTAAATGTCGCTGCTACAAAAAGCAATTTTTTTCCCTTGTAAACAGGCTTAGTCTTTCCAAAATAACTTTTCAACTAACTAATGATGCAGCCACTGTCTTTGTCACCCCTCTAGCACTGTCACTTGGCTAATTGTTTTGTACCTATTCAAGATTTACATAAAAATAACACCCACTAACAATGATGTAACTGAAACTGTAGCCTTGGAATGCTGTGAAAAATGTAACTAAACTCTGCTGTAGAGTTTAAAAATAATTTGGCTCATTTCCAATATTGTAGGTCAGAATTAATAGTGAAACCTTACAGACAAAACATCCAGCTGCAGCTGGACCTGAGGTATTCGATGCTTATTACCTCCACAGTTCTGGGCAGCCAAAGAAGTCAGACTATTTAAAGCATCTGTGTACCCCTGGTTTACTAACTTGACATTTTTTTAAAGATGCAATTAAAACAGAATCTGGAGTATACATGACATCATACGGGCACATGGTTTTAGTGCAAAAAATAATTCCAAATAATTTGCTGTTGGCATAACTCCATTAGTTTCAGTGTAATTACAAAGTAAAGAAAGAACCTGGCCTTAGATTTTTTAGATTAAGTCTCAAGAATAAGCATGTCTGAGCCCATCACAATTCCAGTATTACCAGCTGATTAACGCATCCTGTCATGAGAAATTTTGGATCCTGAGCACTCCCTGGGGTTGCTATATTGTCAGAGGACAAATGCACAGACACCGACCTATCCCACACAACTTAAGTTAATGGCAAAAGACACAGACTTCAATGGTGCAGCACTGGACCAAGAGCAAGAAAGAAACTGAGGACCTGTGCATTTCTTTTACATTCTGTAAAGTTGGGGTCAGGTTTGGGGAACATTTCATGCTGTTTTCCTAGTCAGACTCCAGCCACAGTCCCAACCTTCACCCACAACACAGTCACTAGCTATTTCTCTTAAAGCAAAAGAGCTAATAATGTTGACATTTAAAGATACCCATTAGGTTTCAGCATCAACATAGCATTGATATGAACGGGGCAGGTTTCATTTTTATATTCCCTTAATTCTGCCTTCCGCCCTGTCGCACACAACCCAAGCAAATGGGCTTTGTGCAGAGAACTGAAAAGCACTTGAGGGAAAAGAAGTTCTTCCCTAACCCTGTAAGCATGAAATGCTGCTGATACAGTCCTGTTGGTGTGCAGCATCTCATCCACTGCCATTGGCCTGCATTGCAGCTAACTCCTTCTGTATACAGAACACCTCTGTGCTGCCTGCCCCCTTCAAAGGAACTGAGCTGATTCTGTTATTTACAACTTTCTTTGCCCATGGAAGGAGTGGAGACAGTGTTAGACTTTGGTGTACTGGTAGGGTGTAAGTCTGGCTGCAGACTTATGACTGGAATGAGATCTTTGCAATCAGGAGGGCTAAAAATCTTAATTTTCTCTTTAAACAAAATCTTAGATTCTGCAGAAACAGAGGAAGCCACAAGAGATGTGCTGGTACAATTAAGCAGTTCAATCCTGCCCCTATATTAGGAGCTCTGATACTGTGATGAAGTGCATGAACTAGATAAATATCCAGTCAAATTACATCTTAGATAGGAATAAATACCTCTAGGAGAACACCCATGCCAGGCTCTGCTAGGACACCACTCTGCTTCTATTCTATAGTAGCTTAAGCATTCGATTGCAGCCACATAACACTCCAAATAACCAATCCTGAACATTTTTTCCTGTGTATCCTCTCTGCTTCTCTAATACAGTAATATAAAATACAGGTCTAACTCTCTCCCAGGAATCCCCAGCATTACAGATATATTTAAATACGCTGTCCAAGCCCAAACAGTTTGTTGCTATAGAAATCTAAGCTACACATTGCTGAGTTCTAAGTTACCTAGGTTTCTAAACACCTGAATTTTATCGGGGGCAATCAATTAATGCATCTGCTGAATCCACAGTGATAGTCAAAAAAGCAAACAAAATGTTAGGAGCTGCAAAGAATGGGATACAAAATAACACTGACAAGATTAATAGATTAATAGATTTTAAATCAGAAGGGAACTCTATGACCATCTGGTCTGACCTGCTACATAACACAGGCCAAAGAATTTCACCCCTTCAGAAAAATATCCAGTTTTGATTTAGTTTTCAATTTAGAATCTACCATGACCCTTGGTCAATTGTCCCACAGGTTAATTACCCTCACTGATAAAGATATGTTTTGTTTCTAGTCTGAATTAATCCAGTGACCAGAGATTGATTGTAATGCCATTATTCAAATCAATGGCTTTGCCTCACCTGAAATATTGTTTTCTGTTCCAGTCCCCATATGTAAAAAAAATTAAAACTGTAATACAGTTGGGTTCAGACTACAGGCATGCAGATATTCTCCTGTTGAAGGAGAAACAGAAAAGATTGGAATTGTTTAGTTTAGAGATGAGACAAATCAAGGGGGTGTGTTAGAGATACATATAATAATAAGCAGTCTAGAGAAGCTAAATTGGGTGCATCTACTTACCATTTCTCATAATATAGGATCTGAGGCACCTTCAATGAAACAAAAGGCAACAAATTTAAAACTGAAAGAAGGCCATTTTTTTTTTACGGGACACAGAATAACTCTGTTGCCACAAAGTATTATTGAGACCAAGAGTTAGTAGGATTAAAAAAAGAAATAGATATTTATACGGATAAAGAGAACTCCACGGTTATATTTGATAGGATTTTTAAAGAAGAATATAAGCCCTCATATTTCAGTGCATAAACCAATCCTCTAATTGATGGAGGACTTCCTTATAGATAGGTTTTTCCATTATTATCCATTATGGGGTTTCTTGCACTTCACTCTGAAGTATTTGGTACTGGTCACTATCAGACACAAGGTACTGGACTAGATGGTCCAATGTTTTCATGTCATTGGCCAGCTGTGAACATAACAATTTGTGTTTTCATATTTGACCAGTGACAAGATAGCTTTTCTTTAAGCCTGAAGTCTGTCTTTAAATTACTGATTGAATCTATTTTGAATTCCTCTTCCCTAGTCAAAAACCAATTAAAGGTTTACTTCAGACTATGTAATGGTTCACTGAGCACAAATCACTGGTTTATAGTGATAACAGGCAGGTTGTTTTCTGAAGGCCACTGGTGCTTGGATCATATACTATATATATTTTGTTCCTTCAGGACTTTCAGTATCACCCTTTCAACAGGTATCAGGAAGCTGTGTGGTTTGATGGTAAGAAATTGCATGACAATGTTCCATAACTAGGCCTTAGATGTAAACAGCTCTTCTGTGCAGATTCTAAAGCTACTTGATAAAGAAACTGAACAAGAGGACAGTAATGAATTTCATCAATCGAATTTTCTGTTAAATTGGGTCACTGTCTCATTAAAGGGAAACTCTCAACCAGAATGTTCAGAAAACATCACGTGAATATTTTCTAAACAATGGTTAAGACCTGCCTGAGAAGTCACAAGGGTCAGTCCTCCAGAGAAAGTGAGAGCACAGAGCATTAGGACGATGAGCCTGATCCCGCATTGACCTGAGTGCCTTCAATTCTCAGGGCTTGTTTCAAAGAATACTACATTCATATGAACTTGTAGCTCATGCCAGCAGCGTCTACGCAGGCCAGGTAACATGCAACAAGTTGGTGCGCTTTCCAAATGGTACCTTCTAGTGCTCATTGCTGCTCCTTGTCAACAAGACTTCCGTGAAGTCAGTGGGCTCTCAGAGCATTCAGCCCCTTAGTTTGCAAAGCAGTATACGTGTCTCTTGCATTGCAGAAGTTAACAAAAGATACAAATGATGCTGCTTTTGGAATCAATTGCTGTAGACAGAGTTCAACGTTAGCTCACTTTGCACCAAATCGGTCAGAATACAAGGCTATTAAATATTAACAGGCTCTCACGTCAGTCCATTTGCTCTGTTAGGATAGCACAGCCTCATTTTGACACATTTTGCTTAGTGTAATTTCAGAAATGGTTTCTGTTACAGTAAACGGTTTACAGTCTCCTACAATAGACTTGGATGCTGGTAAGAAAACACGGCATTGCAGTAAAAGCCACTGGAGCCATTTCCAACTAAGGAAGAGCCAAAATGGTCTTTTGATCACTGCACTGAGCATACACAGAGTGCAGTAACATTCTTACACCAGAATACACTCTGGCCTTTTCGTACTGAGATGGATCAGCCCCTCCATCTCTGCCTTTAGTTTAGAAAAAGCCATTCCCTGATGTTCACATTAATGATGCAAAACTCTGAGTTGAATGATGTATGAGCTAGACCCACCTCCACTGGTCAGACGGTTGCAATCTTGCATCCATGCACCAGGAGAGTCACCCTGGGGGAAATCAGCTGGTATTTTCATGCTCCACTCCCCAGGATTCTGCCAGGAGAGGGCAGTTTCATTTTGCCACAGGGGCTCTCTAGCATCACGGCTGCCAGTCTGCCCTGAACCACTGCATCCCCTGACTACACAAGTCAGGTTTTCCATCTGCCCAGCACCATACTCTTTTGGGACCATAGCAGCCATCCCAGGGGAGAAGGGACAGTGAGCACCTTCCATCATTGTGACCTTTACCCTTTCAGGTGGATGTTCCACCAACAGGTCTCTATGTCAGTACCTACCCTTGCATGAGCCAATATGCACCCTATAAGGAGAGGTTGCTTACCTGTGCAGTACCTTGAGATCTTTGAAAAGTTTTGTCCATGCCCCTCCCAGAGCCCCTGTCCCTTGCTACCAGACCCCACCTCCTAGAGCACCTCCCTCAACCCCCCACCCACACCCTCCCAGAGCCCCTGTCTCCTCCCACCATCCCTGCCTTTCCAGAGTCCCTGTCCCCACCCACCCACTCTCCTTATCTTACTCTCCCTGCTGACCATCCCAAAGTCCTCGGGTGATGGGTCCTGCCTGCTTCCCAGATCCGGCAGGTCCCCAGCACCAAGAGGAGCCTCCACTACAGTTTTGGTAGGTGACAGGTGAGAGCTCAGTTGCCAGCATGTGACTCAATGCAGAGCAGGAGCTGGATAATGGCCAACCAGGCCAAGTCATGGTGCACTCCTTCCCCCTCCCAGCCAGGTTTTAAAAGTGTGGGGGGGACAATGGCCCTGGAACCTTTGTAGAAGTGGGGAGGGGGCAAAAGTGAAAGTGGCAGAGGAATTAATACTTAAATATCTGCAGAGACTGCATATGTTTCTTTTGTTAAAAAGAGGGGGGCATGGTCTCTTGGCATCCCTCCAGTTCTGGCCCAGTGACTGAAGGGGCAAAAGGTACTGAGGATTGGTCTGTCAATGCCTATGCATTGATGAAATGTCTGCAGGTGTTTGGGATTCTTTCCAACTGGCACCTTGAAAACCTGTTCAATAAAGTGTCCCCATGGGTTCCAGAAAACCCACTGAGGAGGGAGATCAAGGAAGGGTCCCCAAGGATACTCATATCCCCAAGGTCGGATACCTGGTGAGTCCAGAAGGTCTTCTTCAGTAAACAGACTGAGGAGTGTGATGGTATGGTGTTGAGGTAGAGCCCTGAATTGAGATCTCAGGTCAGAAGTATCTTCCCCTGAGATAAGCTGGGGGCCCTCAGGAGAGCCAAGTTGTGACTGTCGGGCGGTACTGGAGAGGGGATATAGGAGACCTCATTGGCAGGGATGATTCGGTTTGTCTGAAATGAGACGGTCCTCGGGGGAAAGTTATCTGAAGGGTAATGGAGGGCTATAATAGCCTATGGTCAAACTCTGCGTCAGCACCAGAGCCAGGCACGTGGATTGGCAAGGAGAAGGTGAAGGCACTATCAGAGAGGTTGACAGAGAGACTTCTCTGACCTTGGAGCTGTAAGGTGACAGTACCAGACCCCACTGAGTAGTTCTATTTACATCATGATGTCAAGAGGTGCCAGTCAGTTCCAAGGAGTTACCCTGAGAGTAGAATACTTCTCCACGTGTGACTTCTTATATGGTACTAACACCTCAGTACCTGTTTTGATCAGAGTCTCAGAAAACTCCATTAAGGGACACAGATTTATGAGCTGACCTACCCCCCTTCTTTGTTTCCCTAGAAGGGGAAAGAGGTTTCTTTTTGTAGAAGTCCTAGTCTCCGGGGCTGCTAACAAGGCTCCAGCACTCACCAAAATATATTGAGATGTTGAGACCAATGTACAGGAACGGGAGGAGTGGACCCTCAGGAGCTAGCGATTGTTCCATTAGGAGCAGCTTCAACTTAGTCTCTCTGTCCTTTCTAGAACTGCCTCTAAACCCTGAGCAGACCTTGTACTTTGATGGGAGACACCGGAGACAGCTAGAGTGCCCATCGCTGTGGGGAAAAGACCTGTGGTAGGTCTGACAAGACTTAAACGCCAGGAACTTCGTCATGCCCGACGTACTAAAGCACTAACCAAAGTCCTGAAAACAAAGAGGGAAGAAACACCTTTGAAAGCTCAACTGTGCTGAAATAAAATTAAAAAAAACAAAAATAACAAAACTTCATGTAAATGAGAAAGGCAGAAAGCTATAAAACAGCAGCGAATAAATGCTCCATCTTGAGCTGCAGATGGTTCAGAAAGAGCTGAGTGGCAGCGGCCTCCTTAAATACCTTCATATGGAAACATGAGGAGCTGCTCTGCACGGGTGCGGGCCTGCAGAGACTACTTTACAATCTCCAGTTAAGAGTGCACAGGTGCGTGCACGCATCAGATGATGACGCGCCCATAGGGACATATTCATGAAGAAGAATCAAGCTGTTTTCCCGAATGTGAGAAGATTGACATTAAAAATAAAACTGAACATTTTTAATCAGTTTGACTGAAAATCTCTTCTCTCCCACCTGTTCAAATGTCAATCATTTACTCATAGAATCTCAGGTCAGAAGGGACCAATATGATCATCTAATCTAACCTCCTGCACAACGCAGGCCACAGAACCTCACACACCCACTCCTGTAATAAACCTCTAACCTATGATTGAGTTATTAAAGTCCTCAAATCATGGTTTAAAGACTTTAATTTACAGAGAATCCACCAGCAAGTGAGCTGTGCCCCATGCTACAGAGGAAGACCAAAAAAAAAAAAAAAAACCCAGAGACTTTGCCAATCTGCCCTGGGGGGAAATTCCTTGCTGCCCCAAATATGGTGATCAGTTAAACCCTGATCATGTGGGTAGGACTCACCAGCCAGATGGCCAAGAAAGAATTCTCTGTAATACCTCAGAACTCAGCCCATCTAACATCCCTTCACAGACCATTGGCATATCTACCACCAGTAGTCAAATATCAGTCAATTGCCAAACTAGGCTGTCCCATAATACCATCCCCTCCATAAATTTATCAAGCTCAGTTTTGAAGCCAGCTAAGCTTCTTGCCCCCACTGCTCTTCTTAGAAGGCTATTCCAGAACTTCACTCCTCTGGTGGTTAGAAACTGTGTCTAATTTCAAATCTAAACTTCCTGATGGCCAGTTTATATCCATTAGTTCTTGTGTCCACATTGGGGCTGAACTGAAATAATTCCTCTCCCTCCCTGGTATTTATCCCTCTGATGTATTTATAGAGAGCAATCATATCTCCCCTCAGCCTTCTTTTGGTTAGGCTAAACAAGCCAAACTCTTTGTGATGTTATAATCCCATTTATTGTCCGTTTGTCCATACAATCTTCCATTAAGCACAGGATTGACGAGACTCGACAAGACTGACAAGACTTGTATAGTACACTCATCTGGACATAGACAAAAAATACCTTGTAAAACCAAATAAAACCAATGTAAAACTCAAAACTACAAATCCAACATAAAGCTATCCACCTACATCTCTATATATTGATGTGGGTTTAGCAGCATTCAATTTTTAGTTTTTTATTATTTTGATGGATCATATCAACATCTATTTTTAAGGTTGTTTTTTTTTCAATTTTACATTTTCATATTTGTTGGAAACTATAGGGGGGGTGAGACAATAAGGGGTAATACAATCATTATTTAATGACAATAGACATTGAGATTTAAAAAAATTAAAGCTTTATAACTGTTAAAACAAAAGTTGTCAACTTCATAAGTTCTCAAGCAGCATTTTTCTTATTTTGTATATCTGTACATTTGGATGATTATTGATGGAATTACTTTTTCATCAGTTATGTGTGTATGATGAAACCAACCAACATTTACCGAGAAAACTTGAATCCTGCAAAGCCTATTGATATGACATTAAAAAACAAAAGAGAGGGAGTATTTTATTTGTTTACTTCATAACAAAACAAATAAGGTGCAAGCATTTTATTTTCCTTTGTAGGTCACCATTAAAACTGAACTGAATAGATTTTGTTATTGTTTAACTGATTAAAATTGAGTGAGGGCACAAATTTAAGCAAGAGAATATTTTCTGTGCAAGATTTTAATTGGAGGGAATTGTCTAATAGAGGAGGCAGAAACTCAGGGCAATCAGTCACTATATTGGCTTTTTCTTTGGTTAGTGCCTGAAGCAGGGTAGAGCTTCCAAAAATGTCCTGCCCTTTTGTGGTTTTGGTGGCTTTTAATGGACTTGTTTTACTCATTAGACTCTTGTATTAAGCCTATTATTTTCCTCATTTACCATTTTTACATATCTTTGTGTAATTTTTTTAGCCTAGCATAATCAGCTTTTGACTGTTATGTATTTTTAGAAGATAGTACCGTATTTGTAGTTTTCCCTTCCATGTTAGCAGGTGGATCCCCAGGAGTTTGGACTTGCTTCATGGCACTCAATTTGCTGGTGCGAAAGAATGTTACTCATCAGTTCTCTTCTATAATTCCCAAAGAAAGAGTCCTAATCTCCAGGTCTGCTCATGTAAAAATAGAGCTTATGTCATGATAAAAATCCTTATCCTGGAACCAACTAAACAGACTGTGTAGTTCTACTTCAGCACAGTTGTGAGAAAAGGGGCTATGAAAATGCTAATCTAGTCAAGAGCTCTGTAATGCAATTTGATTTATTTCCAATACAATTGGCCTTGTCACTATACAATCA
>ML675616.1:25401213-25418487 GCA_007922155.1 Mesoclemmys tuberculata
ATCAAACCTCACACAGGAAAATACCACAGTATAAAGCAAAAATACTGCAGGCTGAAATATTTTGCTACAGTTTCTAACACAAGGATAGTAAATATATCTTGTCCCTATTCAAAAGAAATCCATAATGAATTGGGGAAAAACAGCAGGAAAAGTTTTAGCTCGTAAAACCAATTTATTAACATGCCCATGAAAGTCACCTTGATTATTCCAGTGCAGAGTAAATGGAATAGTGAAATCCAGGAATTATTTCTCTATATAAGAAGCATTAGAGGTATTTTCAGACTGAACATTTATTTGTCCTGTTATTGGGAAACAACCAATGGAACTGATAACACTGTGCTCTCTCCTCAGATCTTAGCTTGCAGTATTCCCAGATAACATTAATATTCTTGCTGACAGTGAGCATTGAGGTTCACTAGATCAAGTCCCCGTCCGAGCCAGTCCTGTCCACTTTTGGAGCTATGAGGGCATCTGGTGGCAGAGAGATTGCTGAAGTTTTGTACCATACTATCATGCCACCTCAGGGTCCTGCACTTGCATGAACTCTGGAAGTCAGCTACATCTGTCCCATGCTTCAGGAAAAGTATTTTTAGCTTATGCTGCTGTTTGCTCACCAAACAAGGAGGGAATGATTCAGTGATCTAGCAAGGGTCATCAAGGAAATACCAGCCCCCTCCTGAAACCACAGTCAGTTCAACCCTTCGTGTCATCTGAATGTTGAAGACTTAGCATCCTGTTGAAATAAATATATCAGTTCATGTCTCAGAGTTATTTCTTCAGCTGCTTGCAGATTCGGGGAGATGATGATAGGTTATTCAAATTGGTTCATGTGTTCAACATTTTCTTTGCAGCCATAAAGATTGGAGGCATAATTTGTGCCTAGCCTTGGAAAATCTCTCCCTAGATTCTGAAGTACAATTCTGTGGCAAGGGGGATTCCAAGGCAAATTCCACAACTGCAGAATCATGGAACACATGAGGACTTGAGTATAACATCCACTTGAAATGCTTTTGATGAATTAGCTGGCGGAAAATGAAGGAAAAGATAGAGGAAGATCATGGTAATCTACTGAGAAAAGTTTAACAGAAAACTTCCTTGTGACAACAGAAAAGTCCTTTGGTAATACTCCAAAAGAGACAAATATGAACAGGTATTGCAGATTCCTTCTTTTCTGGATTCCTACTACATAGCTTGCCTAGTGACCATAAATGCATGCGCACACAGACTAACCAGGTTCAAGCACCATGTTAGGAGTCTGTCACCACCCTAGAACTTTGTCTGCAGTAGGAAATGTACCCGTGACTGACATAGGGGGTCAACTGTAGGTGCATGTTGAAAACAGTTTAACTGCAAATCCAGACAGGACCAAACTTGTGTTCACCACCATTTCAGTGTGCTATTCATACAGCAGAGCTCATCTTATGCAACTTGAAACTGGGGGAATGGAAGAGCTGAATATCCAATGGGGCGGATGCTCCCCTGGAGTTTAAAATAAATAAACATGGTAGTTTGTACAGTCTGGTGCATTCCAAAAGTAAAAAATAATTAGGGTCTTCAGAAGTATCTGTTAGCCCCTGGTGTAAATGTCCTAGCAATAACCAGAGAGGGGTGAAATCGTTTCGCCCAGGAGAGATATCATTCCACTGTTCCCTTCAAAGTAATGGAGAAATTTTAATGAGGGGCTCCATGAAGCCCTATGTACCCTTTATAGCTCTGGTTAAACAGGACATTTTAAAGAGATGATCTCAGTAATTTAGGAGGCAGTTATCACAGCCATTAATCTGACCGTATCTAAAAGGTAAGATTCATCTTTTTCCACAGCACTCTCATATCAGCAAATCTGTTGTTTTCTACAAGAACGATTTCTATGGCGTTTATCCTCAGACTCATTAATTTACAGATGCAGTAAACTCCTAGGCCTTTGTGCCAGGCACTAATGTAATTAGGGATGTGAATCTCCATTTCTTGCATACATTCATTTGCAGTCATAAATAATGTAGTGTTTGGAAGCAACTAGAGTTGCTGCGGCACTCAGATAACGTCAATATTGCCTATGCTGTGCCAAAAGAGATATTGGTTGTGCAGAACTACTTATATCAGCAGGAATGAGAAATGCTTTTACATTCTTGGCCTCTGTGCAAGTCTCCTCAGGAAACAAAGGATGTTTATTTCTGGACATTTGTTTTTTTGTAATCCACAAACCATCTTAAAATGTCTCCCATGTTTGACCCCATTTATGCAGACATCCATCATAGGAATAATTTCATAGCAGTGAGTGCAGGAATGTGCTTTCTGAGGTCAACAGAGTCAGGGTAGTAATTACAGAGATAATTGCTTTTTATGCATTTTTCACTTACAGAGACCCATTAAAATGTTCCTCTTGGAGAGATAGAAAGGAACAATGTTTTAAGACATGTTAGACAGGGAAGGGTCTACGTAAAACACTTTCTATTTCCTTCACTGTATTATAGCTCCTTGACAGTGATCTTGAATTAATTTTCACATGATGTACTCTGATTCTGAGCTTTCTTGAGCTGTGGGGCTTTTGCTGGTTTAATTTGCCACTGTTTCAGAGGCTTACAATGGCTCTTAGAAAACACAGAGCACCCTTGTGATTATTTAAAAGATTAGGGAGCAAAAGCAGTCAATCCACAACTAAAGTTACAACTGGCTGAGTTTCAATTTAAAGTAGTTTAGTAGTTTAGGTTTTAAGAAGTGTTGGACAGAGAAGGATCTATAAAAAACACTTTCTTTATCCTGCACAGCACTGCATTTTTTTGACAGCGATCTGAATTATTTTTCACGTGGCATCCACTAATTTTTCCCTCAGTATTTTCTAGCTTTACCTGAATTGTTCAGATTTTGCAAGTTTAGTTTGCCTAGGACTTCAGGAAACAGGGCTGCCCTCCAGTGGATCTCAGATACTTTAAATAAAAAAAAAAAAGAAATTTTCCACTTACCAAAGCGAAGTTGAGGGTATAGACACATCAGTGTGTTGAGCAGATGCTACCTTTGAAGGTTACATACAGACAAAATTATAAACCAGGCAACTCAGAAAAAAGGTTGTACTCACAAGAAACCCAAACATTGGAAACTATGGAAAGTCGTACTAGGGTAGAAACTACCTTACCTCTGATCTTGTAGAGATGCCTAGAGAAAATTAGTAATCTTATCCATCCATAGCAAACAGACCCAGATTGTCAATGACCACAAAGTCTAGAATAATTCATACTTCATCTTACATGGCTCACATGGGGAAAATAGACTTCCAGAAAGCTTAGGCCTCATTGATTGGCTGGGACATGCCTAATTTTGGGCACCATCCTCTCAAGCACATGATACCCTCCCATTTTCATTGGGAGAGCAAGGGAGCTGTGTGGAGAAGACCCTGAAGGCTGTATTTCTATAGGCTCTAAAACATGCTGATCACCTAGCAGCCCTCTCGGGCAGTGGTTCTTAACCAGGGGTATGCATACCCCTGGGGTACACAGAGGTGTGCCGGGGTACATCAACTCATCTAGGTATTTGCCTATTTTACAACAGTCTACATAAAAAGCACTAGTGAAGTCAGTACAACCTAAAATTTCATACAGAGAATGACTTGTTTATATTGGTCTATATACTATACACTGAAATGTAAACACAATATTTATATTCCAATTGATTTATTTTATAATTATAGTAACACTTCAGAGTTATGAACATCTCAAGATTGGAGGTTGTTTGTAACCCTGAAATGTTTGTTACGCTGAACAAAACGTTATGATTGTTCTTTCAAAAGTTTACAACGGAACACTAACTTAATACAGCTTTGAAATACTACTATGCAGAAGAAAAATGTTGCTTTTCCTTTATTTTTTTAGTAGTTTATATTTAACACAGTACTGTATTTGCTTATATTTTCTCTCTGTGGCTGCCTGATTGTGTACTTCCGATTTCAAATGAGGTGTGTGGTTGACTGGTCAGTTCATAACTCTGGTGTTCGTAAACTCTGAGGTTCTAGTGTTAACGGTAAAAAGGAGAAAGGAAGCAATTTTTCAGAAACAGTGTGCTCTGACACTTTTGTATTTTTATGCCTAATTTGGTAAGTGAATAGCTTTTAAGTGAGGTGAAACTTGGGGGCACACAAAGCAAATCGGACTCCTGAAAGTCTGGAAAGGGTGAGAGCCACTGGTCTAGGAATCTATCTACATGGATCCTGCTTACAGTATAGCCCTCAGCCCACCCACACCCATAAAGATATGGCTAGAGCAAAGCAGCTTGATGGACAGAATGGTACCATGAACAAAACCATTGATTTTTCAGATTAAGCCGCAAGTGGCTCTTTAACGTGTCTCCTGTGGCTCGTTGCAGCACATGATATTAAAACACTGTGTGATTTAATTATTAACCAGTCTAAGTTATTTACCAATCAGGATGCTTGTACTATGTCATTAACCAATTGTAGTTGACAAAATAATAATACTTGGTCAGTCCCTTTGCTTTGAGAATAATTATATATATAAACTAAATATTTCCTCTCTCGTATTGTTTAAAAATGAATATATAGCACTTTAGTAAATGAAACCATGAATTCACATGACTGTGGCTTTTTTGGGTAATACCGATCTCTAATTTGACTGCTGAACCCTTGAGCTCTGAGTCTCACTGGACTAAATAGCCGTTCTAGCCATGGATGGGTTAGAGGCCATGGATAAATGGCATGAAATAAGAACCTAAATAGAGCAGAATGGAGTGTTGCTTGTTAACATAAATTGTTCTGGCCTGTATTATCTCTGTAGAGTGTGGAGCTCTAGCATGGTTTATAAAATAAATGTATTGCTACTTTCTACACAGGCAGAATGAAATCATGTAATAACAAAGTTGGGAAACTCTTTAGCTATATAATAAGTCCCCAAGATGGTTCAATCACTGGTGTAGATGAGTCCTAACTTTGTATGATGACAACTACACACTGCAGAGATGTGAAGCTAATATAAGGTAAAACTGAATTGTGGGTAATGCCATCTCATACCATCTCCTGAAACTAGGCTTACATTATGTGCTGGGGGAAAAATCTTATTTTCTCCTGGTAGTTAATATTAACCTAGTATGCACAAATTGACAATGGCTGAAGAGATCTAAAAGGAAAACAATGAAGTAGCAAACTGCTAAAATCAGCTGTGGAAATGACACTGTTAATTTAAGTTTCAAAAAGAAAAGCTAAACAATTTCAAAATTATATGAATTATTAACTGACCTCCTATGCTCTTCCTAGACTCTGTGATACCTCTTAATGCGTATTCTCCTCTTGACATTTTAATGGCATAGCAGGGGGTAAATTAAAATGTAACCTACCTGCACAATAGATATTTTCAGGTAATTAATGGTAACAGTTGAAGCTTTAGCTTCTACTTACATTTTTTTGTAACAGAGAAATAGCCTTGGCCATCTCTGTGAGATGGGCAGAACAAGAATGGTATGACGTGGCATAAAAAATCAAGCACTAGTGAAGTTCATCATTCAAAAATACACCAAGCCAAATTCATCCCTGCTGAAACACTAATGCAATCAGTGGAGTTACATTACACCAGAAATGAATGCCTTGATGGAGGGTCCTTCTCACAAGTTAGGGATATTCAAGATGGGAGAAAGATTAGATTGTTTTGCTAAATGTAAGTGCTTGTGTTGCCTATTAATATACTTCTAAAAGATATGCTGAGAAGCTAATTGATTTCTTTGTACCAGTATTACCCACAGAAGATGTTGGAAAGACACCAACCCCAGACCTAATCTTTTCTGTTAATAATGTGAGAGAGCTATTATTTGAAATTGATGTGTCAAAAGAAGAGCTGCTGGAACCAACTGATAAATACAAAGTCATCAGTTCTGAAGAAATTTAAGAATTCATCAATTTTAAAGATAGAAGGGACCATTATGGGGGAAATCAAATCAGTATCTTATATGTCTGTATACTAATGTAAGAAGTACAGGGAATAAGCAGGGAGAACTTGAAATGCTATTTAATAAACACAACGATGACATAGCTGACACCACAGAGACTTGGTGGGATAATACACATGACAATAATATTGGTACAGAGGGTACAACTTGTTCAGGAAGAACAGGCAGGAAAAAAGCGAGGTGATGCCTTATATATTAAAAATGTATAAAGTTGGACTGAGTTTGAGATGGAAATAAGAGATAGACTTGTAGAAAATCTCTGGGTGAGTATAAAAGGGGTAAAAAACAAGGGTGATGTTATGGTAAGCATCTACTACATATCACGTACGAGGAAGAAGAGGGGGATGAGGCTTTTTTTAAACTAAAAAAATCATCCAAAGCCCTGGACTTGGTGGTGATGGGAGACTTCAGCTACCCAGACATCTGTTGGAAAAATAACATGGTAGGACACAGATTATCCAACAAGTTCTTGGAATGTACTGGAGATAGTTTTTTATTTCAGACAGTGGAGAAAGCTACTAGGGGAGAGGCTATTCTAGATCTGATTTTGACAAACAGAGGAACTGGTTGAGAATTTGAAAATGGAAGGCAACTTGGGTGAAAGTGATCATGAAATGGTAGAGTTCATGATTCTAAGGAATGGTAGGAGGGAAAATACCATAAGAAAAATAATGGATTTCAAGAAGGCAGACTTTAGCAAACTCAGGGAGCTGGTAGGTAAGATCCCATGAGGTCCCATGGGAAGCAAGGAAAAACAGTTCACGAGAGTTGGCAGCTTTTCAAAGAGACATCATTAAGGGCACAAGAGCAAACTATCCCACTGTGTAGTATGTATGGCAAGAGACCACCCTGGCTTACCCAGGAGATCTTCAATTACCTGAAACTCAAAAAAAGAGTCTTACAAAAAGGGGGGCTGGACCAGACACAGGGACTGCAAAGAGCAGCAGAGACACTCGTAGGAAGATGGGGAGATTAAGGGACAGCAGGAGGCAGATTTAGGGGGTTGCACTGGGTGGCATGGGGAATAGAGGGGGACCAAAGCAGCAGGAAGCAGGGGAGGAGCTGTGCGAGGAAAGTGCTGCCCATTCTCAGACAAGGAAGTGTGTGGGAGATTGGGGGGGGGGGATAAAGGGAGTCAGGAAAGTGTTGCTTCTTGCAAAAGCTAAACCAATCCTATATTCAAAGGCAACATGTAACTGTTGATAGTGGGGTGGGGGAGGGCACAATTCAAAGGTTCTGAGGGGGCACATGACTGCTCCACAGAGGTTTTCAAACTGTGGTGGGTGCTCTCCTAGGGGGGGTGCAGAGGAACATTTGGGGGAGGGCAAACAGTGATGCCAGGCAGCTCAGGCCAGCCCCATATGGCAGGGACAGTGTGGGAGCCACCTCTACCCTCGACTCACCTCAGTGGCCCACCCAGCCTGCCCCTGCTGTTTTGACCTCATATGCAAAGGCATACCATTGGGGGGGTGACACAGCACACTCTGCGTAATGTGTGCATCCACTTCACACTGGCAAACGTATCACTACTGGACAGGGATAAACCTTACGAAAACAGGGCTGTCCAGCTTAAAACTGGATGAATGTCCTGCCTAGATATTAATTTAAAGTTCTTTCATATTTAAATCTGTAACTCATCAACCCTAAAAAGTAATATAATTTCCATGTGCAACGATGAATTGTGAAGCATTAATTAGATCAGTGCTTTTCAAACTATTTACTTTCCAGCCCTTCTTTTTTTGAAAGGAAATAAACTAGAAGGGGGAAGAGTACAGTCGGTAATAGAGAATGGATGGTAGTTTATCTGAGGAGTGGGGAGAAGCTAAGTGAAGTTTCATTTGAGCAACCAGGGAGAGCTGTGCGCTTCTGTGTGCATTCACGGTTGACTTTTCAATCTGAAATTATCACATACATATTGGCAGAAGAGTAGAGGGGAGTTTAAAAATCAAAAGTCAGGCTGAAAAACATGATTTGATGGTTTAACTCATGATTTTGGGGTCCAATTTCATGAATTTTGTGGGGTTTGAGTCTCGATTTTTAGACTAAGGATTTGGCATTACTGTATTCTTAGCCCTAACTAAGAGGCTCTTCAGGGTAACTGCAGGATGTGGAATAACCAAAGAGCCTGGCGTCTTTTGGAGAACCAGAATAAAGCATCAGAAGGTCGATCATGGCTAGGCTTTGGTTGCACACTGGCCAGGTGTTTGATCAATGCACATCTGTGACCTGTCAACCCAAGGTATCTGTTCACAACTCACAGCTGGTAATACTAGAATCATGGAGCTCCAATGACCCCTTCTCACAGCCAGGTGGGCAACTGTGGATGCTTGTTTCTGAATGGGAAGAGGCTCTTACTAGGATTTAGCATTGCATCAACAGCTCATGCAAAGGGTAGACTTGGGCTTTAGCTTGTAAAGCTAATCAGATGGTTAAATAAAACTAGAGAATCGGCACAATTAATTCAAAAATGCCTGGAATACTGGTTCTCTGTATGAGCCATCTTTCAAGTCAGCATAAATTGAAGGTTAAGATGGCCTGCCCTGTTGTAATCAAAAGTAACCCATGGGCAGCTTAATTTTAATTATAGCTCTTGGGGGCCATTTAGGTACTGCTGTCGATGCCTACCTATGCTTCATGAAGAAGACGATTAAAGTTGTCAGTCACCGTTTACGAAAGTGCGTAAGCACAGAAAGAACTGATTGATACAGGTTTCTCCCTAATTGAAGTATAAGGTGGATTAAATAATGCAGATGATGTAAATAGACATTTTGGAGCTGTACAAGCATTCTGGGTTTCTGAAGTCTGAAATTTGCTGCACGAATGTAAGTCAGTGCTGATTTGCCTGAATGAAGAGGAAGAATACTTGAAAATGAAGCACTAAAAATACTGCATTTGAGATGTGTGGGTTAGATGTAAAATAAACATTTTCCCTTTAACTCGTACTGCCTCGCTCTCCAAACTCAGGCCAGCCCAAGGCTCTCTGCACTGCATCTGCTTCTCATCAGGGCTGTGCCAAGGATGTGCAGGCAGATCAACCACACAAGAGTGCTCATGCACCACCTGCACGCCAGCCTGGAGACCAGCCCAACAGTCTGTGTGTGCCTGGTGCAGAAGACCACTTTACGGTGTGATGGGGGTTGTCCAGCAGTAAGCCATGGGAGGGACCACAGATTTGCATTAATACTGATGCGATATCCCATGCAACTCGCAGGAGGGGCTGTGACTACAATTCCAGTCCTGCACTCTGGCCTTGGTTTGAGGGATGGGGTGAATTTCATTTCCCTCTTATTCCACCTGCCAGGAGGCTGCATAGGCAGGTTCTCTGTGAGCAGAAAGCATTTCACCCTGGGAGCATAAGTGCTACCCAATGCGAGTAAAAGCCACAGAATCTGTTCTTCAGTAGTATGTTCAAATAAGTCATTTTAAATTATTGACTATAAAAATGAATCTTAGGAACTGTGCATAGTTGGGATAGAAGAGGAATGAGCAGTGTTTGAACGCTCGGGTTGTGTTTTTTAAAGCTAGATGCTTGGCTTGTTCTGTGGAATGAGACATTTCATCGTTATTCTGTAGCACCCCGAAGGGACCAGACAAGGTTGCCTGTTTCTAGGCAAGAAGAGGAACTGTTGCATTATACTCTCTGCCCCCTGGACTTCCTCAAAATACCAAAACGATCAGTAATTTGAAGATAAGCAGCAATAACTCAGAATCCAAATTATTGTTACTGTAAATGTTGCTCCATGAATGACCCATGTACTAAAAAAAAGAAATGAACTGCTCCATGCTGGTGTTATCAGACACTTGCCTATAGATCTTTAAAGCTGGCATTTTGAGCAAGGGCAGCAGACGTAGGGGAACCAGGAGGCCTAGTGCTCCCGCAACTCTCCTCTCCCTACTCTCCAACCACTCTGGTTCCCAGCAGAGATACCCAGCCCAGGGAAGGGGCAGGACTAGGGGAATGTGTGCCAGTCACCATGGGGGGACAGGGCACTAGAATCTGGGGGGATGGCGGGGAGGCATCACTGGTGCATGGAATGCCAGCTGCCAGAGGTGGAGGGAAGCACTGGGCACCAGCTGCCCAGAAACTGCCGGGACACCCCTTCCAGACTGGAGCCACTATCAGGGGAAGGAGTAGGCTCCACAGCCATGCAGTTGAGAGGAACTTCCACAGTTAAAATTCATGGAGGCTTTTGCCCATCTTGTGCTAAGCCCTCAGCACACATGCACAGTATGAGACAGCATCTGTCCCACAGAGCATACAATCTAAACAGACAACTGAATATTAAAAACTATTTTTATTTTTCTCCTCTGATCCCATTAGATTTAATCAGCCAGCTCCCATGCCAGCATTCGGTGAACCATCTGTGTTGAGGCATCTTAATGAAGGAGGAGCCAGGCAACCTGGAGAGGATGGATATTCTACTGTCAGAAGGAAGGAACTGAAATAACTTTTGGATAAAAATGTACTTGGTCAAGGCCTCCCACTTACTCTGGCCATGAGAGGAACCTATTCAGCCAGGCAACCCAGATTTGCAAAGTTGCTTACATTTGGTCCTTTACAGGTCACCTTTAAAAGATTTAGCAAAAGTAGCAAAACACAAAACACATCATAAATTGATGAGAACTAGTTCAAAGAAAAACAAGATGATAAATGTTTAAACAGACATGGACAATAGCGAATGAAGCATTCTGCTTTTGTGCCACAAAACTGAAATTTGCATTACTGCCTTTTCCCTACTGGCCAAAGAGATTCTGTGGACATAAATTAGCAGTTTCAGATCCAAAAACCAGATCATTAATCATTATCATAGCTTGTATCTGCTACTATACAGGAACAAACACTAGCTGAGTGTTTTAGCCAGTCAAAACATGAATCACCCTTATGAAAGACTTCTCATCAGTGTTGAAAGGATTTAGAGTAGAGGGTTACACCACAGGTGGAGTTTGTTGCATTAATAAAACATTCTTTGCTATTCTGACAAAAGAGGTTCCAGAAACAAGAAAGCTATTTCACCCCATATATTTTAAAAGCTATTTGGGAGCTCTTTCTTGTAGGAGATGTTTCGTGAGGTGGAATATTGACAGGACTGGGGTATTGTTTTAATTTCCAGTTTTTCAGGAGAGTTTAGAATTCTAAAACACATTTTCAGCTGTGCAGTCTGTACTGACAAAGAGGTGTTTCCATCTTACATCATTAGAATGGGAATGGGCTGAGTCCGCTCCTCGTCCCCAACACCAGAACCTCCATTACTGTTCAAAATTACATCATCCTTAAGTCACAAACCCTAATCCAGCATAAGTATGCTTCTCAGGTTCAGCTAGTCCTAAGGCTTCTTATCAGGAGTTCTTAATGCCCTTCTTCCCTCTTGCCAAAGAAACACTCTCACTCCCTTTATGTTGTGGTTGGAACTAACTAGACCCCCCTGCCTACATATCAGCAATAATTATTCTGAATCTTACTGCAAGGTTTAGCAGTTGGGCCCAAGGTGACTCAAAAGAGTCTTGCATTGCAGTAATGGATCTTACAGTTCGCCACCCAATGCCATAGGATTTGCCTGACCCAAAAGTTTCACTACTCCACCCCTAGAATACCACTTTTTATAAGAAACTGGTGCCAAATTGGGAGGACAGTGAAAGAGATGGAGAATTTCACAGTGACAAAGGAGACATCAGCCTATGAAATGAAATTATTGTCATGCAACATTACTATATTCCTTGCTCAGTTAATTGTTTCATGAAAGCATCCGGAAGACATAATAATCTTTGGGTTTCTTGTTTTCACTGTTGCAAAAAGGAAGGTTTTTCTCTATGAAAATGACATCTATTCTTTTTTCTCCTTTGCTTTTTGCTCTGTGTTTAGCTTTCAAAGAACGCTTCTTCCACAGCTTGCTCTGCCAGAGCCTGTAATTTCCACTATTAACCTTTCTTGTAGGTTATGATAATGCAGCAAGTATACAAGTACCACACATGGAACAAGCTGTACTGTGCAGACATTTGAACATTTTGAAGTTTCCATTTCAAGCAGTGATCAAGGGTTTTTTTTATGAGTCTCATTATATCCTTTGTGATAAATTATAATGATTTGGATATGAAAAGGAAGTCATTAAATTATGCTACAGTGATTAGCAAGGATGACCTGCAACACTAAGAACTTAATTGACAGCACAGAATTTAGTTGTAACACGAGAACAGGCTTCTGTCCTAAAGAAGAGCATATTAATTAAGCTGCCAACAAATTACGAGGTCATGATGCCAAACCTGCAGGATTCAGAGATGTATCATGTGTGGTACTGGATTAGGGTACCTAGCATTGATGATAATGTTTCTTGCAATTTATATTACTTGTCTGCTAATGCTGTGGAAGTGTTTCTTTTTATGATACAACTCCTCCTTATCTGCAGGTATCACAATAACACTGTCAGTCACCCTCAGTTACTCACAGGAGGACATCAGGGAACCAGCAGTAAAAATAAATGTATTTCTGTTGCATATTTAGAGTAGCTGAGTGAAAGGAGCTCCAGTACAGTGTCTCTAAATAAAGAAACCCTCTGACAGAGAAGGCTGATTCATTTGTGTGAGACGGGTACAGCACTCATCCATTATCCCCAGTTAGATCTAGGCTACTGGTGATGATGGAGTGAGTCACTCTCTCTGGTTTTTGCAAGGGCTTCCCTGGTTTAGGCACCTAACTCCAGGAGAAGGTTCACAGCTGAGAATCCCAAAAGGAGAGAGGTGCCTCCTTCTGGCCTCTCAGTCACATGCCTAAGGCCCATATCAATCAGAGTTAGGTGCGTAGGCCTAGATCCACAAAGGGGTTTAGGCATATTAAACCAAATTTTAGGCACAACTATAATCTACAAACCCCCACTCAGTTGCCACTAACTCTAAATTCACTCGGTGCTTAAATGTTTGCACTAACCGCTGAACTAGGGAATATTCTCTCTGTCTCTCTTGTTGAAGCCATTAAACCAGAGATCTCCCATATCCTGGATAAGTACCCTAAGCACTAGTACGATTACAAGGGAGGCTTCCTCTCCATCCCCTGCCTCCCGGCATTTTATGTGGCATTAGGCAGGTATCTACAGTATTCGTGTGAAACAGCTTAGGTGCCTAAGCCACCTCACTCCAGGAGAGGGGTTCCCAAGCAAAGATAGGGGCCTATTCATAGGTGCTGGAACCAGGGGTGCTGCCACACCCCCTGGCTTAAAGTGGTTTCCATCGTACACAGGGTTTACAGTTTGGTTCAAAGGCTGTCTGCACCCCATTATAAAAATTGTTCCAGCACCCCTGGGCTTCTCTGCAGCCTGAACTTAGGTGATAAACTTCATGTGAGGGGAAGGACTTAGAACATACCCTTACCATTGGCATCTCCCATTGGCTAGCTTAGGCAATTGCCCACCACTCTTAGGTACCTCTCTCATGCATTGTATAGGGAGGCTAGGCAGCTAACTCAGGCTATGTGAATCCCAATGATTTTCACGGCACCATTACGACACTGAGCATTGGAACACTCAAGTCCCTTTGTGAATCTGGGACATCAGATGTGACTGATACCCCATACAAACAGATGAGGAGGTCATGTCTTGACTTGAAACTGTTTTGGAAGTAAGCGTAGGATTATGTCAGATCTAACTCAACATGGAAAGCGCAAAACTCTGCATCTTCAAATTCTCTTTAAGTAGATATCTGTTCAAGTGACCTCTCTTTGCACCTGAAACATACTGGACCATTGTCCTGGATCTTTGAGCATTTAGACAAAAGAGACGTAATAGATCATCTGTTGATTCAAGTACTATCTATTTCTTAAAAAAAAAAAAAAAAAAAAAAAAAAAGTTTCTCAAATGAGCTTATCAAAATGACCCAAACTTACAAGGGTTTGAAAACGTAATTGTAGATTGATGGCCAAAAGAAAAAGGTCTAGATACCATAAGCATAAAAATCTTGGTACTATTGCTGCATATTGTGGGATTCCATACGAAGTACATTGTGTCATAATAGTATACAAAATAAGGTCAGAAAATCTAAGTATATTACACGGTGCCTATCTTGGTACTGAGATATTTAAGAACAGGACACTTTCCTAACTAAGCATGAATGGTCCCACTGAAGATATAGTCTCCAAGTTGAAATCTGAAGGAAATATTAGAAATGAAATGCAAAGCACCACTGAAACCACATCACATCCTAATGTGGAGACTTAAAATTATGATTGAATACCTTTCTAAAAGATAGGCTTTCTAGCTTGAGCACAAGTTATTGGACTTGATAGTGTTCAGTGAATGGAATTGTTTCATTTAGCTTTTTTGACCTTGTTCTGAGTTGGCTTGGCATTAATCTTTGTGGTCACCTGAGCTGCTGTAGTGCCTCATTGGCGTTGTAGTTCTGGATTTCTCTTGCCTTTATTCTCCGCATGGGCCCTGCCCCCCCAGCTGAAATACCTCTCTCATGATGCACCACAGTTTCTCTCTGTACCGCAGCCACTGACATACATGATGAGCAGCCTAGGTGTCTACCAAAGCAGAAATAAAACTTTCATTTCATGTCAAACCAAAATGAAACATTTCATTTTGATTTTCTCCATGGAAAATTCTGCCCAAGTTGATCTTTTCCCATGGAAATTTTGAATTTTCATGAAACCCTGACTACTTCTGTCCCATAACTCATCATATTCAGCTTTAATGCTTAGGTTTTTGTTATTTCAATTGTAACATTATTTGGTACAAATACATCATAGCAACCTTCAACTAACTGAATTTTGCTTTTTTTTTTAAAGGAAAAAAAGGCCAGGGTAGGGGAGATAGTGTATTTTAGGAATTTCACAGGGGCTCCAGCTTCTTCCTACATTGTGGAACATAATAGTTCTCTAGGTCCCTGGCTCCTACTAGCTCACACTACTCTGCTGAGCTCATGATCTCTATAAAACAACTGGCAAGATCATGTACAGTCTGTCCTATAGTTCATGTCCTTTGGAATCTCCTGGGCTGAAAGTTGCTATCTAAATTTAAGCCAGATTTTTCAGACTTAGGTGCCTAAAATCAGGCACCCTAAATCCATATTTAGGAACTGGAATAAAGTCACCTGGTTCTCAAAAACGTTGGGCACTCACAGCTGCTGTTGGCTTTAATTATTATTATAGAATGGCTGCAAACAAATACAGAGAACTGCATACATGTTATTGACAACCAGCAGTGCTATAAACAAAAGCATTCGTTTCCAAAAATAGTTGGGAAGTACAACTATTACTAAAGGGAAAAAAGAAAAAGGCAAACTAGTTCCAGATTTTTTTCATGTTTTCTTGAACAAAAGCTTTTAGTTTTAAGAAATTCACTGTTTATGATCCCTGCACATTCTTAGAATCCTGAAAGACAAGGAGATATAACCACCTCCAGAGAGATCGCTTTAATTATGGAAGGAACTGTTCACATTTCTATATTTGTTACAGCAGAGCGCCAGCTCAGCTAAGATTTAGGTTGAGAAGAATCTTTCTGCGTAAAGGATGACTTGTCTAATGCTCTAAAATTTGCATGTTTATATTGTCTTGAAAGCTTCTGTGCCTCTAGGGTTGTACTCGTAGTAATCCAAATTTGGGATAATTTGACCAAGCTAATCCTGAGATATAGCCCCTGGAGGAAGAAGAGAATCAGCATTATACAAAATCAACTGGCTCTTACAGGGTTTTTTTGTACATACCTGGGCTCAAACTATGGCTCTGATTTGATCCCCCAACTGATCTCAATCACTTGACGTTTATCTCAGCTAGTTCATGGCATGCACTGCTCCTTTGAGGAAGCAACATTGAAACTGGTATTAATGGAAGAATTTGGCTCTCTAGAATATGTGCCACACAGTTACACATCAAAGAGAATGAAATGTGCACGTGGCTAACTTGGGCAAGAGGCTAATTAGCTATGGGCTGCACCTGGAGGAGAGTTAGGCTGCACTGACTCTTAATTGGGGATGAAACTCACCTGGGTGGAAACAGATGGGGCTTTTCTAAAGCCAGGGAGGGCAATGAGGGGGCCCTGCAGTGAGAAAGCTGCAGTCACATGCCCTGATATAAAGGAGGAGAGAGTGTAGGAACCACTTGTCGGTAGTGTACAGAGCAGTAAGGGCTGGGAGGATAAAGAGCTGAGCTACTGGGTTGAGGGTCTTTGGATTAGAACCTGATGTAAAAGGCAGTGCTGAGTTCCTCTACAAGCCACCATGGGACTGGTATGCTAAGGGCAGCCTATCTAGGGACAATTTGGAAGGAGATTTGGCTAATACCATGGAAGAGGGGGACTGGCCTGTGACTTGGCTCTAAGGCTTAGCTATGAAGAGGAAAGTGCTGCAGCACTGTGAGCATGAAGTGAGATGATGGGCTAAGCATCTACAGGGAAGGGGTTTCAGACAATGTGGTGAGCTTATTTCCAGATATGCCACTAATTGGTGCCAAAGTGATAAGAGTGACACCTGTGTTACAGTAGTGTAAAGCTGAGCTCTCCCTTTGGCAGAAATCTGAGGATGAGCTGTTGGCATCTAGCTAGTATCCATTGTTGTTAAGATGGCATTTTCCTTTTGGGAAATGTGTCCTGCTAATGTGTGCAGCTAAATTGGAAATGGCTTTAATATCTTTTTGAAAAATAACAGATTACATTCTCTGTGCAGCTATGTGAGAATGACTGCTGGACATGTTGCTACTTTTCAGATGGAGGATTATTTATAGCAGAGCATCAGCATTGACTTAGCTAGGGGGAAGATGAAAGACAGCTGGAATAATGTAACCATGTTTACTGAACAATGGACCTGCATGTGCTTATGGTTAAGGCATTCCTGATACACAGTCCCCTGCCATAAGGAGCTTATAATGTTTTTAGAGGTGTAGCACTTTTTTGGTGCTGGACTAGGAAATATGGGACAGTCAGAGCAGTGAGGGAGGATGTGGAAGGTGTCAGACCAGTGCTGGAGATGTGGGGATTGGGAGAGTGCAGGGAGGGGTGAAGCAGTGTGGGGGGGGAAGGGACAGACAGAGAGGGGTTTGGGCTGCAATGGGGGAGGAAGATGTATGGGAAGGGAGGGGAAACATGAGGGGGGTGCCGGGGCAAGGTGTGGTGTTAGTAGTGGATACCACTGGTCTGCCCTATATTCTTCTCTCCCTTATGTGTGTAGAGACCTGCTCCTGTAAGTGGGTCTGAGCCCCATCCCTGCCTCCCCTCCCATCCATGTTGTGGTAATAGGAGAATTGGCTATAAGGACGAAGCCTAAAAACTGTACAAGGCCTAGCAATATATAAAGAATTGACTAAATTGCATAGGGAACTCCAACAGAGCAATGACTGAGCTAAAACGGTTG
>ML675616.1:25418497-25434353 GCA_007922155.1 Mesoclemmys tuberculata
ATTGCATAGGGAACTCCAACAGAGCAATGACTGAGCTAAAACGGTTGAGCAAGAATAGAACAGAAATCTGCTCAACCGCAGACATATGCTCAGCAGATAAGCTCACCCACAGGTCAACTGCCAGGGGTGAGCAACCACAGAACACCCGATGCACTTAGGCAGGCTTCTGCAGGATAGCCAACCATGTAAAACATTCAGCCACAGAGTGCTCAGAAAAGTAAATAAATACTCAGAGCAGATGGGTTCAGTGGGCTGCAGCCCAGCTCAAGAGGAGGGTGTCTACTCTTGAGTCTAGCGAGAGGAACCAGCCCTAAGAAGCTTGCGAGCTTCAGATCCCAGTGACCACTTGTCAAGGATGAGGGTTTTGAAGCAAGGATCCAGACCAGAGGCTAAGGCAGAGCCTGGCTGAAAGTATAGTATCAAGATAGTTCAGGAGTCTGTGGACTCAGGGAATCGGGAGGATTTAATTGAGATCTGCAGATCACATCTCCTCTAGGCAATCACTAAAACATTTTTAGGATAAGGAGAATAAGGAAAAGTAATCAGGTACCATAAATGGTACTGAATTAGTGCATAAATGATAATGAATAAGTGTAAGTGTTAATTGTCTAACTGTCTGATTGTGAGAAGTATTGTCAATTCTCTTGTTTGTTGTGTTATTGTCAATAAAGCTATTCATTGATTCAACCTGGGGTGCTCTTTCCCATTGGCCTCAGAATCCTCATAAAAGAACCCGGGTGTCTTGCTACCCGTTTAATTCGACCTTTCCGCTACTAAATTTTAATAGCAGCAAGCATGTGAGCTGGCATCTGGGGAAAGCCAGCCTTGCTGGGTGGGGAGCTGAGAACAGGCGTGACTGGAGCATGCACCAAGCACACAGTGCTGAGACTGGGGCAAAGAGTTGAGAACAGGCATGCTTGCTGCATGGCGCAGGCTCACGAGCACTGACACCAGGCATGGTGGGAGGAGAACACCCACAGAGATGAACAGAGCAGTTCACCCATCTCAGAGCTATTGTTTCATGCTGTATTTATCTCTGGGGGGTGTTCTCAGTCTTCTGGGAATATCTCATTGAGATGAATGGGCCACTCACTCCTCTGAGCCTTCGGGTAGAGCCCCTGTTCCATCCACTAAGCCCTGATCTGGGGTAGGGATGTTGCATTTCCGCCCTCCGGCCCCTTTCTGCCTCCTGCAGACACAGACACCTCCCTGTAATCCCCCTGGGTATTCACCAGGGGCATGTAGGGGCAAAGAGGAGGTGGTGCTGACATGTGTAGAGGGAAGGGGTTCAGAGCAATGGCATGATGGAAGGCAAGTTGGAGCAGGGGAAGGGAAGACTGAGCAGGGGGGGAGGGGAACATGATGGCTACTGGAGTGAGGGGGAGCATTGAATTAGTCCAGGGAAGAAGGGGGTCAGAGTTGTGTAGTGGGGGGGGTTGTTGGAGGGGCTTCAGCTCTGTCCCCTCAAATTACCCCCTCCCACAAATCCATCTATCAATTATATGTACTTTAATGGTCCCTATCACTGTAGTATCTGAGCATCTCAGTCTTTAACATGTATCTTCACAACACTCTGGTTAGATGAGGAAGTATTTGCCTCTTTTCACAGATGGGGAACAGACACAGAGTGACTAAGGGCCTGTCTACTCTTCAGATTTGAATACAGCACAGCTGCGCCACCAGAGCACATTAGCGTGGTCCCTACCTGTGCTGATGGGAGAGGTTCTCCAATCAGCCTAGGTCATCCACCTCCCCAAGAGGCACCAGCTCGCTCAATGGAAGAACTCTTCTGTTGACCTAGTGCTGGTCACACAGGGATGTTAACAATGCCTCTCGGATGGTGGATTTGTCACACCTCTGAGTGATGTAGTTATGCAGACTTAAGTGTCTAGTTTGGACCAGGCCTAAGTGATTTGCCCAGCCTGGTGTAGGTAGTCTGTCACAGAGCAGGGAATTGAACCCAGCTCTCCCAAAGCCTGGGTTCTAACCACTAGACAGTCATCTCTCGGGCCCCCATTGTAGGCTGAGCTAGGATATGACCAACAGAGTAAGCACAGCCTAGGGCTGTCAATTAAGGTGTCTGCTGTGTGACCTCTGTAAGTCTGTACACGGGCAGAAGGGAGTCCTGGCCTGTGGTATACTGGTCTCAGAATCTTGCTTATAATTATGATTCATGTGAAAGGTACCTGTGTACCTAACAGCTCTTGATTGGTTGATTAGTTTACTTAAGAGCTCAGGTTCTGTGCTGATTGGTTACTTTGTTTACCCAACAATTTGTGTGGGTCTGTATTGATTGGTCAATTGCTAATCTATATCCTGTATGTTGTTACCAGTTCTTTGGAGCTATCTGCCGGTCAGGTTATCCCATCACGACTCTGCTTGAAGTAGAGCTCCAGTGTCTATAGCCTCGCAACTTTAATAAAGAATTTGTTAAATATGTACCTGAGTTTCAAGTAGTTGGTGTCTGGGCGGAGATACCAGGAGGAGGGTAGCAAGTGGAAGATGAAGGGATTGCAACCACCCAGAGGAAGGTGGGGACTATCCATCTAGCTACTGCTGTAATTAACATCTATGTCGGTCCTGCCTTCAAAAAAAAAAAAGTTCCCGGTGACTCTATGCTAGTCCCTGCACTATTCCTGCATCCTCTCGCCAGCTCCTCAACCTGCAGGACTCATGCTGATGCATGCATTGGCATGGGGGGGAGGCAATTGGAGAGGGAGATCCAGGCTGCACTGGACAGGCAGAGAGAGGGAAGATGAGGGGATGCTGCAGAGGCAGTGATGGGCCTAACACGCAACCAGTGTGCTCTGCAACTAAGGTAATCATGGCCATGGCACTGGGCGGCACAGAATGGGGAGGAGGTGAACATCCTGCAGTGCTGAAGGAACAGGTCCAGGACTACTTAGAAAGATTGGACATACACAAGTCCATGGGACCAGATGCAATGCACCCGAGGGTGCTGAAAGGGTTAGCTGATGTGATTTCAGAGCCATTGACTATTATCTTTGAAAGATCGTGGCAACGGGGGAGGTCCCTGATGACTGGAAAAAGGCAAATATAGTGCCCATCTTCAAGAAAGGGAAGAAAGGATCCAGGGAACTATAGGCCGGTCAGCCTCACCTCAATCCCTGGAAAAATCATGGAGCAGGTCCTGAAGGAATCCATTTTAAGGCACTTTAAAGAAAAGAAGGTGATCAGGAGCAGTCAGCATGGATTTGTCAAGGGCAAGTCATGCCTGACCAACCTGATTGCTTTCTATGAAGAGGTGACTGGTTCTGTGCATGAGAGGAAAGTGGTGGACGTTATATAACTTGACCTTAGCAAAGCTTTTGATACCGTCTCCCACAGTATTCTTATCAGCAAGTTAAAAAAGTATGGGTTGGATGAATGGACTACAAAATGGATAGAGAACTGGCTAGAGCAAAGGGCACAATGAGTAGTGATCAATGGCTCCATGTCTAGCTGGCAGCTGGTCACAAGTGGAGTGCCCCAGGGGTCAGTCCTGGGGCCAGTCTTGTTCAACATCTTCATTAATGATCTGGAGGATGGGGTAGATTACACCCTCAGCAAGTCTGCAGATGACACTAAGCTAGGAGGAGTGGTAGATACCCTGGAAGGGAGGGATAGGATACAGAAGGGCCTAAACAAATTGGAGGATTGGGCCAAAAGAAATCTGATGAGGTTCAACAAGGACAAGTGCAAAGTCCTGCACTTAGGACGGAAGAATCCCATGCACAGCTACAGACTGGGGACCGACGAGCTAGGCAGCAGTTCTGCAGAAAAGGATCTGGGCATTACAGTGGATAAGAAGCTGGATAAGAGTCAGCAGTGTGCCCTGCTTGCCAAGAAGGCTAATGGCATATTGGGCTGCATTAGTAAGAGCATTGCCAGCAGATCGCGGGAAGTGATTATTCCTCTCTATTCGGCATTGGTGAGGCCGCATTTGGAGTATTGTGTCCAGTTTTGGGCTCCCCACTACAAAAAGGATGTGGACAAGTTGGAGAAAGTCCAGCAGAGGGCAACAAAAATGATTAGGGGGCTGGAGCACAAGACTTATGAGAAGATGCTGAAAGAATTAGGCTTGTTTAGTCTGCAGAAGAGAAGAATGAGGGGGGATTTGATAGCAGCCTTTAACTACCTGAAAGGGGGTTCCAGGGAGGATGGAGCTAGGCTGTTCTCAGTGGTGGCAGATGACAGAACAAGGAGCAATGGTCTCAAGTTGCAGTGGGGGAGGTCTAGGTTGGACATTAGGAAAATGTTTTTCACTGGGAGGGTGGTAAAGCACTGGAATGGGTTACCTCAGGAGGTGGTGGCATTTCCATCTTTAGAGGTTTTTAAGCTGCGGCTTGACAAAACCTTCACTGGGATGATTTAGCTGAGGATAGTCCTGCTTTGAGCAGGAGGTTGGACTAGATGACTTCCTGAGGTCCCTTCCAACTCTAGTATTCTATGATTCTAAGGAGGGAGAAGAGAAGGGTTGTGATACTCAGGGTGCTTAGAATTTTTCCCCCAAAGGACATTAAGTGCCCCAGAACTTTAATGCAAAGGTAATGTTGCTCAATGATCCATGTGGAGAGTCATTAAACTTAAACCTCTGAAAATCAGGAAATACGAAGTTAAGGAACATGCCACCTCTGAACTAGATGGAGTGAAGTTGGTGGGCCAGGGGCAAGGCTGGAAAGGCCTGGCCAGAGAAGGGCCAGAGTTCCCAGCTCAGCTTACAGCTGAGGACCTACATAAACAAAGAAGCAAGTGACCCTCTAGTAAACTGCAGCCTGTGAGTGTATACACAGTCCCAGAAAGGCCAGACAGCAAGGTGCAACTTCTTATGTGCTAATGACTTCTAACATGTTAATGGGCTAATGGGATGGGAAGAAGAGAATTAGCTGGAAATGTTGGCAGGGTGTGCTATATATCATGGGGGCTGTTGGGGCAGGTGAATGGAGAAGAAGTAGTGAGACAAAACAGTCTTCTCTCCTGCTACTGTACTCAAGATAGAATAAAACTGTCAAGTTTTTTAGGTCACAGACAATGTCTGATTTCTCTTCCTGCCCTGTCAGCAACTCCAGTCTCCAAAGATTTCAAAGAGTGATCATCACCATTCGTCTATAACAAAGATACAGGAGTGGGAAGGACCACTGAGGAATCACATAGCATCCTTCACCTTCAGTGAGCTGTTGCAGTGGCTCAGCTGCAAACCTACATGATAGCTTAGAACACTAACTCCTATACAAACACTGATCAGTAAAAAAAATAAAAAACCAGACACATTCATGCAACCAAAAAACTAAACCAAAACAAAAGACAACTTGTTAACACAGTTATTGTTGCCTATAGATCTTATTCCCTTCCAGAATGACAAGTTCAGCAGAACTCAAACCTCAGAAAAATCAGGAAATACAGAGTTACAGTACACACCAACATAACCTTAACTCTGCCCTCTTTGAGTGACGATCCAATACATCTATAGCGCACACACACTCCACCTTTCCAAATCACTCAGAGAACAGGGTACTTGACAACTGTAGCACAGAGTAAAATGCCTTCTCTTTGCTAAGACAAAATTTGTTTTTGGGTAAGCTGTACTGAACAGGAGCTAACACTGGGCAATCTTAACTCTTCACAAAATTTTGTCAGTGAATCTATAGTTAAGGATGAGTTAAGTTTTGCATTTAAACCAGGGTATCAACATCTTTGTTGTGCACAAAGAGTATAGTATAGTCTCCCCAAAATTACAGCACTTATTCTTGGAGTTAAGGTTGTATGAATGCCCTAAATAACTGTGAATTTTCATCCATACTTAACATGTTTTAAATGTAATCCTCACTATGAGTTTCCTAGGTTTGTAACATTTGGTTTGGGGATCATTTCAACATCTTTGTAAAGTATTTTCCTCTTAACGTTAACTGCAATGTAATGCTTTTGTCTGGGAACATTAAAAGGGGATATACCCATATTAAATTATTTCCTGGAGACATACCAAAAATAAATGCAGCCAATTAAGAGATGAA
This sequence comes from Mesoclemmys tuberculata, assembly GCA_007922155.1. Taxonomy (NCBI): domain Eukaryota; kingdom Metazoa; phylum Chordata; order Testudines; family Chelidae; genus Mesoclemmys; species Mesoclemmys tuberculata. The sequence goes on from ML675616.1 coordinate 25,424,509, forward strand.
CATACCCAGTTGCAATTGGTTGATCCAGTTATATGAGATTGACAATCACTGTCTCTGGTAAAACAATGTATTTTATTTCAAAAGCAACAATTCTTTCAGAAATGGCTTAGATCAATATTCTTTACCTGCATTATAACAAATCTGTATATTCTTTATTTGCATGGTAATAATTCACATAATTTATTTATTAACACATATACTATATTAAAAAATGCAGGTAAAGAACATAAGAATATAAGAACGCGTTACTAGATGTCCAAAAAGCCGTAATCCCACAATCAATAAAAAAAGCCATAGTGGTTAAAAAAGCTTACATCAAGATGTTTTGCAGATCTGGCTGAAGAGCTCGCTGGACTGTTAAAAGTTAATTTTCAAATAAGTCTTGGAGCACTGGGGAAGTTACAGAACTCTGGAAGAAAACTAATGTTGTGCTAATATTTAAAAAAGATAAACAGAATGACCTGGATAACTATGTGCCCATCAATCCTAGAGAAGATAATGGACAGGACTTGATTAACACAGAATTAAAGGAAGATAATATAATTAATGCTAATCAACATTGGCCTGTGGAAAATAGATCCTGTTAAACTAACTTGATATGTTTTTTGACCAGATTACAAATTTGGTTAATAAAGGCAATAGTGCTAATGTAACATACTTAGACTTATGTAAGGCATTTGACTTGGTACCACGTGACATTTTGATTAAAAAGACAGAATGGCATGAAATTAACATGGCACACATTATATGGATCAAAAACTGGTTAACTGTAAACTGGGAATCATCATGAGTGGATGTAGTTCTAGTGGAGTTGTACAGGAATTGGTTCTTGGCCCTACACTATTTAAGACTTATCAATGACTTGGAAGAGAACATAAAATTGTCACTGATAAAGTTTGCAGATGACAGACTGGGGGAATGGTTAATAATGATAAAGTGTGATCTGGATTGCTTGGTTTGCTTGCATCCATCTTACAATATGCATTTTAATACAGCTAAATGTAAATGTATGCATCTAGGAACAAAAATGTTGGCCATTCTTACAAAATGGGGGACTCTGAAAAAGAAGTGGTGGGAAGCAGTGAGTTTGAAAAGAACTTGGGATCATGGTGGATAGTCAACTAGACATGAGCTCCCCGTGCAATTCTGTAGCCAAAAGGGATCCTGAAATCACTGATGCATAAACATGAGAAGATCAAGGAGGAGTATTACCTCCGTATTTGGCACTGGTGCAAGTGCCACTGCAATACTGTGTTCAGTCGTTGCCCACAATTCAAGAATGACAATGATAAATTGAAGAGGGTTCAGAGACGAGCTATGAGAATAACTAAAGAATAAGAAAACATGCTTTATATGGACAGACTCAAGGATCTCAGTCTATTTAGTTTAACAGAGAAGAGTGAAGGTTGAGTTGATTATGGTTAAGGTCATGAGTCTGTCCTGGGATCACGGATTCTGTGATTTTTCATGACTTCCATGACTTTTATGTGGCAGGGCTCCAGCTGTCAGCCATCCAACACCATCACCACTACCCCCTTGGCATACATGAGGCTCTGGCTTCTGTCAATTTTTGTTTATTCCCATAACCTCTCTGTGATTTTTCCTAAAAATAACCATGACAAAAGCTTAAACTTAATTATGGTCTGAAAATGCCTACATGGGGAACAAATGCTTGATTACGGGCTCGTCAGTGTAATAGACAAAAGTATAAGATGATCCAATGGCTGGAAGTTGAAGCTATACAAATTCAGACTGGAAATAAGGTGTACATTTTTAACAGTGAGGGTAGTTAACCACTGGAACAATTTAGTAAGAGTCTATCACTGGCAACTTTTAAATCAAGACCTTTTTCTTTTTTAAAGCTATGCTCTAGTTCAAAAGGAATTTTAAGGAAGTTCTATAGCCAGTGCTATGGAAGAGGTCAGAGTAGGTATTCCCAATGGTCTGAACATCTGGTCTTGGAATCTACGACTCTTTACTGAAATTCAGTTTTAGAAGCAAATATCCTACATCTGCAACACAAAGTTACTAACTCTACTCTCACAATGGGCAGGCTGGGATATTTTCCTATTTTTCCTCCCTTTAGAGGGCCAGTTAAGCCCTGGCACTAGCTTGGATGTGCAGGGTGGAGAAGGAAGAGTGCAAGGAGCCTTCTTCACATGCCATGGAAGGGCCAAGGAGAATTGTAGCCTGTTTTCGCCATCTGTGGATGGAGGGTGGGAGCTGGGGAGAATCACTCTAAAGGGGATAGGGAAGAGGCATGATGATAATCCATGTGCACCACATTTCAGAACTAACTAAGCACTCCAGAGAGCATAGGCTTCATTGTCCCAAGGTATTGTATAGTTTGTACCCACCCCTGGCATATTAGGAAGACGGGACTTCCTTTAAAACCCCCTTTTGGTGTCCATGCTGCCTCCTGTTCAGCACTGTAGCTAAATGCAGAAACCCAGCTCTTACAGTCTATCTATACTTCAAGCTGGGGGTGTAAAACTAGAGTGTAGTGGTGGTAACGCGAGCAGTGGAAGGGGCTAGCAACCCCGAGTACCTGCCAGTCAGAAACCCTAGGTACTCCTCAACAATAGCTAGTGCAGCTATGTCTCCTGCAGCTCGGAATCACCCCCAGCTTCATGTGCAGACACACCTTTAGTGAATAGCGGTTTGCTAACAATTCAGGTGGTTTAATAGAAGAAGGAAGGAATTCCCATATCCTTGGCTTTTAAGAAGGCTCAGATTATTGCCTTCTGATTCCCATTAGGCAATAAAATGGCACTGTTCATACGTCTTTATCTCCACTATCTGACATCTTACTCTGTACCTCAACTGTTCTTCCATCATATTAATTAACAATAAAGCCATTAGGGCATCTTATATTTGCATGACGGACCCCAAGGGCTGGAAGTAATTAGTTCACCATAAAACTACAACAAATATTGTAAAGCAAAAGGAGAGACAGATTAGCTTTAAGAAAAGAAATAAACTTACTTGGCATTATATTTCCTCCTTTCCAGCAGCATTTGCAAGTATTTATTCTCTTTTTAAAAGGGAAATCATTCCTGGTAAAGGGTTTCAGGTTTCATATTCTGCTCATACAGGGAAGTGGGCCAAGATATTCAAAAATAGGAGCCTGGGATTAGGCTCTTAATCTCTCTCTTGATGATCCTCAGTAAATAAGTGACCTGAGTGCCCAGCAGTCCTGTTGAAATTATTGGGAGTTGGTGGATGCGCAGCATTTTTGAAAAATCAGATTTGTTTAGATTATAAAGATTTAGGAGCCTATTATTTATTTATTTTTTTTTTTGCTTCCATTTTTAGGAAATTGTCATAAAAAAGTAGAACTTTAAGAATTCTTGGAACCAGCTATTTTGCAAATAAATTTGCTCGTTAGTCCTTAAAAGGTCCTCAGACTCCTGAGCCCAAGGAAATCTTCTATGAAATTACTTTTTGATACCATCTATTAAAATATTCCATCGCTTGTTCTGAGGCAGCACCCAGCTGAGGCCTGGTTCAATGTTGTCTCTAGATACTACTACTTTTCCTGAGAGCTTGCAAGCTCTGGAGACCTGGAGAATTTATTTAAATAGTGGTTGTTTTAGTGGCCTAAACATCAGGTGTGAAATACCTGGACTTCCTGTACCTAGAAATTTAGATTCCAGAAGGGTTATCTCAGTCCTTCAGCCTTCCAAGACAGGTAACTAAATATCCTGGGTGGGTTCCCCACCACCCCCAGATCCTTAAATATCAAAGCTCTATGTGGGCATTAAAGATTTATAATGCTTTTTGTAGAGGGAAGCATTTGTCCTGGCCTGAATTTCTCCTGCCAGCTCACTGTGGTTCAGCATACTGAGAGGCTTTTTGACTAGAGGCTTCTGCTTCCTAGTCCTTCTGCATCTCTAGCTTCCAGATGGCTGATACTTCCTCCCCTTGCTGCCCATTCCAGCCAATCATCACTTTCCACTGCTTCGGCTTCTTTTCTTCCAGAGGCAGCACCAGCGGGCAAAGGTGTGTATATCACCCAAGGCTAAGGTGTGTTCACTTTGTAAGGTGCAGGGCCTGTGCACCTGTGACTGGTCAGCTGATCCCAGATGTGCTTTACAAAATGGCACCTGGGTTTAGGGAGAGACCTGGTGGGTGAGTCAAGCTGAGCTGGGTGAGCTAGGAAAGGGGTAGAGAGAATGGACGTTGGGCTCACACTGCCTGCTTCTTGGGAAAACAGGGCCCTGGAGAGAAAGGACTGCCCAAGTCTCTGGGAGGGGAGGCAGGGACAAGAGGAGCAGGTGGACTGCCAGAAACCTCTGGGTAGGGAAGCAGAAGGATCCTGATAACCAAAGGATGGGGACGAGCACTGGGAGCTATAGCACAGGGCAAGTTGAGGAACTGCATTTTTGTTGATTTGACCCCAGTTTGGACAGCAAAACTGCATGAAAGACTGTGGGTGTGGCAGTGATTCCTCAGCAAGCGGGGGAGAAGCCCTGCCCTGTAACAGTTTGTGACCAACCTCTGTTAAACTCTTTGTGACCAACCTCTGCAGTTGGATACCCACAGAGGCCAGCTCCCTGAGAAAGCACAGCTACCATCATCTCCTCACAGGTGCAAACATCCTGCATCTGTTGGTGGTAGAGGAACTAGCCTGCCAAGAACTCGGTCATCTCTGTCAGCAACATGTCTCCATAGATAATCATCCCGCCCCTTCCCCTGTAGTGCATCCCAGCTAAGACAAGGAAGAGAGACACACCAGTTTGAAAAGGCACACAACTCCTACCTCCTTAAAAATGGCCTTAAAGATGCTCAAAAAACCTGCATAGCTGTCCCTTGACAAGGAGCCCACCTCACAAAAAATTCACCATGAAAGAGACTCAATTGTGAATGAAACTGAGACAATGGGTGAGAATGTACTTAGTTAGAAATAAGAAACCCTCATGTTTCAGCCTGCATCACTGAGATTTTCTTCATTGGGAAAAAGAAACCAATATACTGAAGCCAGAGAGGGACAGACTCTTTCCTGTGAAGAGATTATCAAGCTGCAGAGTGAATGAAAAGAATTATCACTGTAAATAAGACACAATAGAGGCTGAATGGTGAGATTTGCCATTATTTGACATGAAAGAAGCACACTTTATGCATTATTCTATGAGGGGGAAGGAAATTGCATCTTGTCACGATGATAAAAATGGATTTCAGAAAAAAAAAATCAGTTGTATTGTGCTACCTTTATCTTGAGGAATAAAGGATGGAGGTAGATTGTACTTCAAAATGTTAGAAGACTTCTGGGGTTCTGCTGCACTGGAAAGACAGCTTTTATGTACACCCTTCAGTCCTTTTTCCATTTCCTAGCCTCTAGTCATGACTTTCTAGCCAAAACTGATAAAATACAGCTAAAGCCAGCGTGCTTACCAGGGCACTGAATATCAGTGAAGATTTAATGAGATTGCAAGGTTTTAAGTCCCTGAGACAAAGGGTGGACATACTTCTATCTTTACCACAGAGAACAGGCACCACTTTGCTCAAGTTAGCACACTAAAAATAGCAGTGTGGCCACAGCAGCATGAGTGGTGGCTCCAGCTAGCTGCATGAATACATATCCAGGGGGCTTGGTCGGATTGTACCCGGGCAGCTAGCCTGAAATGCCTCCCATGACATCGTGGCCACGCTGCTATTTCATGTACTAGTTTCTGTCTATCACGCTGCTAAGCACTGTCCCAGCTGCTGTGTAGAGTTTGTGGACATAATCCTTGGCAACTTACTCTCACAAAGGAGGTATGAATAACTCCCATCAACAATACACTCAAGCTCTTTCCAGTGGCTCTTGCCAACCCTAATGGGAAGAAGTCCATTTTGCAGGTAGTTTCTAAAGTTAACACATGCAGAGCATCCATGAATGAGACTGAATGAAGTCCAAATAGAGAAGAGAAGACACCCTTTTACCCCTGCCTATTCCAAAATGGGCCTGAGTGCCAGAGACACTGCCAGAGCCCTGATAGACCCTGTGGGGAATAGTACTTTTTAAGAGGTTCTGGGAAGGGCCACATGGAATGGGTCATATTATGCAGAACCTCACGTTACACAGTGCTGATCAGATAGAACTCAGACAGTGAATGAAGCAGACCTGTCGGGCTCCTTGTCGCTGAGTGATTACTGAACATGACAGACCTTCCCTGCAGAGTGCATGGGAAACTATTCATAGTGAGTGTTAGTTGGCTCTGTCCCTGAGTGGAAGTTGTCTGGATCCACTAGGCTACCCCCAACCTCCAGACTAGTTTGGCCATCTAGATGTGCTGACGGTATGAACAGGAGAATATGTAATAAATGAATTTTTTCACCTCCAAGCTAGATAATTGCAATGCAATGTTTAAGGCTACCTCTGAAACCTCCTCAAAAGCTTTGGCTGATGCAGAATTTGATTGCCTGACTTTAAAGCAGTGAGGCTGAAATTAGACTATAAATCCTCTGCTTTGCTTTGGCTTCCTGTGTTTCCAGGTGCAATTAAAGGAATAAAGATTCTCTAGAAAGTTATAGAAGTCCTGAGACCTGGCTCCCCTTGAAATGGTTGTGTTTCCTTTTTTGTTAACTGAAGAAAAGTAAAAAAAACCATCTTTGCTTTCTGTGCACAGGGACCACACCTGATCTTGGAGCAGCAGAGCATTCTTTGTGGGCTCCACAAAGACCTTCTGGTCAGAATTGCCAGAGCCCATATTTGACAGTTTTAACCACCTGAAGGAGAAAGCGTTGTTAATGCTGACATTTGCTTCCATTAAATCAGTAGCCCAAATATATCACTTTTTCAGGTTTAAAAACTAGTGCTACATTTATCAAAGAGCTAAACTAAGTCCACTTGATGCACTCTATTTCATGCTAAACAGCCCTTAATTGCAGTGTAACGCACTGGGACCTTGAAAATAAAGATGAAATGATGTGTCCTGTATTTCTCAGTTAAGTCGTACCGGGCCAGATCCTCAGCTGTTGACAACTGGCTTACCTCCCCTGGCTTGAATAGAACTGAGCTGATTTACACCAGCTAAAGAACTAGTCTAGCACTTTGGGTGGTACGTATGTATTGGAAAAGCACTGTTGCAAAGAGACTTCTCGCTTTCAATGTAGTCCAAAGTGCTGCTGGCTGATCCTTCCTCCAAATCAATATACGGTGTTATCCCGAGAAAAATACCCAACAACGCAGTTATGTTTGGTGACATTTAGATATCTGCCTTTCTGCCATTACCGCATTGAATAGGTCAGACTCCTTTTCATATATAACATGCACAGAAAGAATGTGTTCTTAAAATGTCACTCTCTTATGAAGCGCACAGCTGTTGTGCTAGAATAAGAGAATTAACAACTAGCAAAATGCTCTGCACAAAAAGTTCCCACACCTCACCCACTTCCCACCCCAGCTGCCCCTGCACCCCACACTCCTTTGTTGATTGGCAATAGAGTTTAACAGAGCAAATACAAAAGTGCACTTGTAGGAACGTACATGAAGAACACAGAGGGTTGAGAACACTTGTCATAATCACATTTCTACCCACTTGTGTGATGGGCAGCTGAGATTTTTGGGCAGGGTTAATGGGAAAGCTAGAAGATCTGCAGCTCTAGCTGAGCAGTTGCCAGGCCCAACTTAAAACACAGAGCTAAGTTTTAATTCTACAAAGACAGAGTTTAGGCAGGCAGCATTAACCAATGGTAGCATATTCACTTAGTGGTTATACCATGAGTCTCTTATTAGAGCCTGATTTTTCCAGCCTTTCCTCACATGAAAAAAGGCTGCAGAAGTGGGCCCATACTTTGCATAACAATTTATGTTTGTTCTCCTTTCTATCACTGAAATGCTCTTTCAAAAGTCTGGTCAGCATTACAAGCAGAAAGAGTCTGATGAGAGCTTTAATCAGTGCTGGAGTAGAACAGAACACATGGATGATGGTTCTCATGAATGGACTCGTCCTTGATATTTTTATTTACTGTGCCTGTCTTGAGACTGTTTTGAGGCATATTTAAGCTTTGTACCTTGATTTTCAAAGGTGTGGAGCACTTGCAGCTCTTATTTTTTTCAATGGGATTGTGGATGCTAAGAACCTTGGAATATCAGACTACTCATTTTTCCCCTTTTATTGGGCACGTAAAGGTAACCACAAAAATTGATGCCACACACTGTGCTGCCCCTGGGTCCCAGGTCCTCCCTGACCATTCCTGGACATTGTAGATCCAGTGGAACTGGAACTGGATGGAATTCATTATAGCAACAGAAGGATGGTTTGCCTGACATTTTAAACTAAGACAGCTTGAAGCCCAGTGTTCTCTTTTATGTAAGCTTGCAGGCTAGCTGAATGCTTACTGCATCACTGTTACATTATTCATGCAATCAGGGCTTACTTATGCCTTTCCCGTCTTTATGTTTCAGCAGTATTGATTCCTCAGTGAAGAACACTTTAAACAGACCAATAAAATAGATTCAGGTTTCTGTTCTGCAGTTTTCAAAAATGTCCTTGCCCTTTTTGAATTTAAACATCTCTCCCCTCCCTCTCACCCACAATGAGACCTCCATCACTCCCATGGCAATTGTCTATGACGTCAAACACAGGATTATGACTTCATTGTAAGACTTCACAAAAGGAAAGGAAACACTGGGGTGGGGAAGTCATTAGGAATATATTACTAGCAGAAAGATTTTTTTATATCAGAATATAAATACAGTAAACCAATGCCCCTTTCAGAAAGGGTTAAACATCAAAGCATTGGTCATTTTTCACTCACTCTTTGTGTATGTCGGTGTGTCAGTGTTACTTCTACAGCATTTTTATTTGCTATAAAGTTCCATATTCCTAACGTTTCATTCGATAATGAATCACTCGGTATTGATTATTTGTCATTATTTTGGTTAAATACAATTTTCATTAAAAAGTTTTGGGACCTATCCTCCAGTCCTTTTACAGGCAAGACTCCCACATGATGGACAGCAGTTAAAGATCTGTAGGATCTAGCTCTTCAGCGTGAAAGTGCAAAAACACAAAATCAGCATGAATGTGCAAACCATCATCTACCCACTGTAAATGAAGCAGATATTGCTATAGCAATGACACATACGGCATGCTGGATTCTGAGCCATTGCCTTAATGTATCATTACAATTTAAACATTTTCATTGTACAGGCTTATAAACCAGAACTAAAAGTCAATCCAATTTTGAGTGCATTTTGGAAAAAACAGTCAGTAATGATTTTGCATTAGTTCCAAAACCTTTTCCCTACAAAGTAAGCAGAGGGTTGGGGCACATTTCTCTGTGATAGTGAGATGTGTTATATTTTGCTTCAAAGACAAGTGGCATTAAGGGTAGAATACTAGCATTGGTTTTTTTTCTTTGTCTGTGTTCTCTGACTGTGGCCACAGAGCATCTGGAGCCATCATGCCTGTATTGTCTAAGAGAATGGGTGTGATGGGGTGAACAGAAAAGCGAAGAGGAGAAAAGAGAAAGGGCTGAATGTCCAAAAGGATTTAGGCATTTCACAAAAGCCAGCAGGCTAGGCAGGGAGCTGCCTAAGCTATCCAACAGGAGATGCCAATGAAAGGGGGGTGTGCACAGCCCCAAATGCAGTGCACATGTCAAAGGTAGAAACACAGGTGCCTAGGGAACTTATACTGCAAAAACCTAGGTGCTGAGAGAGTTTAGGAGCCTACATGGCTTCAGTGGGAGTTATGTGAATCACAGTAGTCCCCAAATTGGGATTTAGGTGCCGTTATATACGGCGCTGGTGAGACCCCACCTGGAATATTGTGTGCAGTTCTGGTGTCCCATGTTTAAGAAGGATGTATTCAAACTGGAACAGGTTCAGAGACGGGCTACTAGGATGATCCGAG
>ML675616.1:25439353-25449415 GCA_007922155.1 Mesoclemmys tuberculata
ATGATCATATTGGTCCCTTCTGACCTATGAGTCTATGAGTCTATGAGACTTCCCTGTTGTGTGTGGCATTGGGCTTGCTTGCACAACATCTTAGAGTGGAACACCTGTGGCAAATGGTGAACAAGAAGCTTGTGGTTAATTGTGGATTCAGAATGGGGGATATGCCCTCATCATGAGAACCTCTCAGCTTGATTTATCCAAACCTTTTTAAGCACAACACTTTCCAAAGATGAGCCTGAGAGCTTAAATTCATTACTCTGAAAAAAAAATCATGGACTGAACAGAGATACTGGATTTATGGCTTATTACAACAATCTGTAATCTACTCACTCTCTCTTTTTTTCCTATTATTGCAGATCCTGGGGTGTTCTTTCACACCCCTGAGCAACAAAAGTTTTGTCAACATCAGTGCTAGTGTAGACAAGGCCTTAATCATTTACAATCTGGCCCTATGAGCTTAGTTGGAGGTTAGTCCAGGCAGGTGGAATGGAGGAAACCAAGCTTTGAACTGCTCATGCTCTACTGAGGGATAAAATGAATTTATCTCTTGCTGCTAAAGGGACATTCAGAGTATTATGTGGGTTGTAAGACTCACCTTCCCATCTGGTAAGTATGAGAAGGGGTTTAAGGGAGTAATATTTTCAGGATAAGGTCCCATCATTTTCATGGCCCTTTGCTCCAATGGCTAAATTTCACATAAATCTGAGCCAAGTGAGAGGTCAGTTAATTTACTCCTGTTGCCTCCATCTCAGGTTATAGTGCCCATAGATGGAGGCAGAAGACTAGTGGATGGCAGAGGCTGAGTAGGAAAGCAATGCCTCAGAAGATCTAGCTGTGTCCAAGGATGGGACCGTGACCCTTGGGGTTACTAGTGCGTAACTGTAAAGTTAATGAAGCTGACGCCTTTGCTTTCAATAGAAGCACATCTCTTGGCTCACATACCTTGCAGCACTTGCTAAATTGTATAGAATGCCAAGCACTTCAAACACTTCATGTATAACCAAGCAGGAAAGCAGTTCCAAGACGTGGTCTAGGAGATATTCTATCCACCTCATTGTCAGATGGACTTACAAACCAATGTTATAAACAACTGAAATAGGCCGAGTACAGATAGTAATAACACACAGACACCAGAGACTGGCCTGAGGAAGTAAGCAACATATTTGAAGCTGTACCCTGTACCAAAACCCAATGATTGTTAATCTATATTGTGCTTAAATATTTCATCTTGCCTTAAAAGGCATATGGCTTGATCATATTATCCCTGAAGGGACAGATAGAAGGAAGGTGAGAGCACAAGGAATGTTCTACCCTAGTCACACTTGTGCCCCCATGCAGTCCTTGAGTTCAAGGAATGAAATTTACTCTGTAGAAAGCTAGCATTAGGACTACTCATGTGAGTATTTTGTATCCTTCGCTTCCATTTTAAATAAGCAAGAGTCACTCCACCATTAGATGGAAGCTGCAGGACACGTAGCATTGGCAGAAGGACCAAACTGGCAGGAAAAAGAGTAGCAATAGGAAATTACAACACTGAGAAAATAACCGTTGCAGGCTAAAAATAGAACTGGCAGTTAGAAACAAGCCTAAAAATAGAATTTGTAGTTTGGAATGTTGGTATGCGTCCAAGAAAGATCTGACAGAAAGATATGAGCAGAAGTGTCTAGAAAGTTCTGACAGATTGGTATAAAGGTCAGTGTGTCAGTTGACTGTGGGTGGTGGCTTCTGTGGTGATCATCTAGGCAGAAAACAGATTCATCCAACCGCACCTAGTACGCCTTGCTGGGCCAGTGAGATTTTACTTACTTGCTGTAATTGTAGCACAGGATCAGATATTTAGAGCCTATTGCAGTTTTCATTAATTTTTAAATCCACCTTGTCTCTCTTAAATGTGACTGAATTGCTCTGGAGGAAAGGCTGTTCGTAACATGCACAATGGAAGGTCAGAATGCAGAGCTCAGGTGAGACTTCAGTGCTTAGGTCTTGCGTTGGCCCTCTCCATAGGGGGGTTTCACTCAGGGAGAACAAAAAGTATGCAAGCCTAGTGCTCCTTCTGTTACTAGCCTTTCCAGAATGGGCAAGGAGGACAGAGAGGGGGCTGATCCATTGCCCCATTTTGCACCTTCTTACAGGCCAGCAAACACACAGGAAGCACTGCATGCTGTGCCCTGCCAAAGCAAGCATCTGTGTCCCTCCTCTTCTAGAGGCATCATGCCTGTTGGCCCAGGAGTGCACACAGGGGTGATGCACCTCAGTTAAATTGTAAAGGCACAGTTTGGCTCTCAGTATGATCTACAACAAAAGACAAATATTTATAATGTAAGTTAGAGGAAGTATCATTCCTTCATGTCATTTGGATATGCTCTAAATTCCAAACTGCATGGCAGGTAGGCTGAGGTGGCATGATCAGAGCAGGAAACTAGGAGCTAGAAATCCTGGGTTTTTTGCTTACAGACTCTGATTGATTACACACCTTGCCCAAGATCACTCAGTCATTTTTTGTCACAGCTTCTCCTTCTGTACAGGGGGGATACCACTACCCACTCTTGTAATGGGCTTTGATATTCTTGCATGAAAAGTTCTAAGTGTGACTTTTTTCTATTGCAAACATTCTTCAGCAATGTACAGTATGTGAATTGCTCTGGGGGAACTATATGATGTCTAACTCAACCCCATAGTCAATTTTGGTGCACTGGGTATTCTACCAGCATTAATAAAGGGGAGAAAGGTATGCCTTCTCCTTCTACTAATGGCTAAAAATGCTATTCTGAGAAAATGAACTAAGGATACATCTCAAGGTGTGATGAAAGCACAGGTAGATATACCCACACTAGTTTTCATCTAGCTAGTGTGGGTAACAATAGTAACGAAGACATGGCAGCGTGGACTGACAATGCAAATACTTACCCATTGTCTCCAACAGGCTTGTGCTGGGGTAGCTAACCCACACTTAAGTCCATGCTGCTACATCTTCACTAGTATTTGTTACCTGTCCTAGCTAGATTAAAGCTAGCATAAGTATGCCTACCTGCATTGCAATCATATTTTAATTTGCTGTGTAAACATACCTTTAGTCAACACTGCCCTATGCAAATGAACAGATCAACTGGATTCATCTTCACTTCCTAAAGGGGCAGACAAAATGTTACCTGTCCCAGCACCTGAAATCTATTGTGCACATTGCTGTATATTAGAACCCTGTCTGATCTGAGCCATCCAACTCACACTATAAAAAGTGCAAAGAGATTCTTTTATTGCTGACTTTACCACCCAAATAAGTTCAATGCCATATTCTGGTATTTTGTCATCAATTAAATAAATTTTTAAACTATACCACATCTTCCTACCCTTTATTACATCCTGCCAATGGCAATTTGTACACAATAAGAGGATCTGAAAAATAATCATGTTGACACTTTCTATTATGCTAAAGTGACTTAACCTTCAATTCTGCTGAGAGAAATCTGAAAAAGCGCCTTGAGTTTGTATTAACAATTTTCATTATCCAGCTCACTTCCATTAGTCTCTAACTAAAGATTTAAAGTAACAGGAAGAAATGCAGAATGAAAGTACTGAAGGATTTTACAGCCAACTTTTTTTTTAAATGATGCCCTGTTGCTGAATGTTATGAATATAATTATATTCATCTAATTAGACAGCAACGTGAATTGGCTCAGTGAGTTTTGCGTATTATGTTTTATTCCATCTCTAAAAGTTTCCCATACACCATAGAGGCACACACAGATGATGAGAGCTCAGCTTTTTAGGTGCATCTTTAAAGTGCTCTTCATGTCCTGTGCTTACTAGAAAAGCACCTCAGAATTGCAGGAACAGAGGAGTGGGATAAAAATCAGATTAACTGCAACATTAAGAACAAATAATTTTGTTTATTTCAAGAAACCAGCAATATGCCATAGGAAAATTCTATAGAATTTAATAGCAATGAAACCCACAGAATTATAGAGAAATTTAGTAGGGCTCTATAGAAGTTTTTCTAAAAATCTAAAGAATTCAATAGAGAATGAGATCCTACATAGAGATTTAACCACACTGTGAAATTCTCCAGGATGTCATTCTCTATTTAGTCATTTAGGATTTTTCCATAAGGATCAACAGGCTTAATTGTGATCCCACTTACACTGGTGTAACTCAGGAATAATTGAACTGATATCTATGCGTATAACATAAAAGGGCTTGATGTAAAGTCCATTGAAGTCACTGGGAGTGTTTTCATTGACTCAACAGGCTTTGGATGTGGCCTTTTGGGAATTCAGAATCAGACCCATTATTTTAAGCTTTGGACGTTGAATTGAATCCTGGCATTACCATTGCCAAAGAGATCGGTTGTACCTGCAAAGTTTTGCAATTCTTATTACAATTAATAATTACTACAATATGAGATTTAACTGTTAAATTTATTGGCATGAACCCTATCCTGGTTTGTCAGGATGTCAGAGCTAGTTGCCCTAAAAATTATGTACACTGAATAAAGACAATACTAAAGAGTACAGATTTCTCCTGTCTAGAGGAGCCAAAATAAATTCAAATGCTCTTTGACCTAGTCACAGATGAATAGAACTCAAGAGTATGTGCTCCCTCTGCTTTACCCCTCAATAGATACTTATCCTAGGGGTTTGAAGAGTTCAGGTTTGGCCATTACTATCGTAGGCAGAATTTTATCAGTCCCTGAAATATGCAATACCACAGCTGCCCTGAAATCAAGAATGCTGCAGTTAGTCTAATCTTACTGTATTTGTTTATTTGAAGATATTTGTCAAACACTCAAGAGGAGACACAGGCAAATAGATAGACTTTAGGAGAAGGAAAACAGGCAATTAATATACAAATCAAGTCAACTCATTGCAAGTAGTGTAGCAGTAGGGGTCTTCAAGAACGACATTTCTTTGCTGATAACGTAAAACCTGTATCTAACTTGTCTCCTTGCATCCAATCCTGCATTTCAACCTGCCTCTTTCATGAGATATACCTTGATTATAGTCTTTACCTTAAGAGAAGATATTAGGTAGCAGAGAGCTCTTTACTTTAACAGAAAAAGATATAAAATCCAATGGGTTGAAATTCAAACTAGACAATTCAAGCTAGAAATAAGGCACACATTTTCACAAGTGGACCAAGTTAACCATTGATATACCTTGCCAAGAATGTGGTGGATTCTTCCTCACCTGAAATCTTTAAACCACAATTTGAGGACCTTGTAAGAATTAGTCTCTAGGTTCAACCACAAGTTTCCTGCTGGTTCTTTCTTCTTAACATTTCCTAGATCTGCCCTTTTCTTTCCAGCTCCACAGCCAAACCTCTCCTTTATGCCACGTCAACTACAGCAACATCCTCCTCTCTCTGGCTTTATAAACACAATTATTGCCCTTCTGCACACATCCTGGTGCAGTCAGCACAGAGCAGGAATTCACCTTTTAGCTGCTGTTAGAAAGGTTGGCATCCTTCTTTCCTATCTTTTCCATTTTTTAAAAGTGACTGTTTGGGATGAAAGGATAAATTCGGAGCAGCCCTTAAAGAATCATCTCACAGACATTCCTAAAACGAGCTTAGGGAATCAATATTTGAAACTGGGAGATATCCTGATCCAGTTCCCAGATTTCACAGGGACTGTAACTTCCAGATTTTTTGTGGACAAATATGGACTCATAAAGCCCCAAATTTTAACAGCAAAATGAAAATAGAAGAGGGAAGAATTTCCTAACCAAAAACAAAATAAAACCCCATGTCATATTGCAGGGAATATGTTACAAGCTCTGAAATTCAGGAAACTCCACCTTTGCATCCATTTTTACACCTTACCTGCCACTTCTAAAATAAAACTGCCATCTACACGATACCAGTATATTATAACTTACTGTAGCAATTCAGGTGAGATTTATATCATGTGGACCAAGTCTTCCAATCTTTATTATTTTCTGCCTCAGACAAAGGTCCCATTAAAGTCAATGGGAATTTTGCCTCATAAAAGAATTAAGAGATGAGACTGAAAGGTTTCACCCATGGATAAATGGCTTTGCAGGAGCAGTTTTGCACTCACAGATTATTGTGGCACAAGTAATTGCATCTATAAATCAGGCAGTGAGATGTAACCAGTTATGTCCATAGTTCACTGGGGATGCAAAATATAATGTGCATAATTAGCATAAAAAACTTAAAACCTTTAAATAATTTGTAAATGCAGGAAGATCCTGTGAAAATAATTCTTGCTAAAGATCAGGGAAGAGACTATATACATATAAGTCTATTTGGTTGATATTATTCTAAGGTTTTATTAGTTTAAATATTAAAAGTATATAATTATCACAAAAACTATTAGGTATTTATCTGCTTTTAACTTTCAGAACTTACTATGCCTTTTGGTCATTAAGAATGCTAGACTCCTTTATAAATCTCTTTGGGATCTACTATAAATCTCCTTTGGAATGAATTGCACTACATAAAAATTAAATATTATTATTATTATTCCAGTGGATCACACTGTATCATGCAACTCAGAAAAAAACAATTAAAAAACAATTGAATTCTTTCATCTCACATCCCCATCATTTTCATGTACAGCACATAACCTTGAGTATTACTTTCACATACATTTCTAGGCAGAGTTACAGATTAATTATTGTTGCTGGCATTTGCTATCCTTTTATCCATTTCCTCTATATTATTAATATCAAACAAGAAGTCTGTGATAGACTGTTGATCCTCAACCTCATTTTGATTAATTTCTTTTTCCCATGGATCAGTCTGCTCTTTGACAACTTCAGCCCTGACTTCCTTTTATTTAGTGAAATATTTTCATTACTAAAGTCATCTGTCAAGTCACACAGTGATGGTCTTTTCTCTGGCATCTTGTTTGCTCCTCTCCTCTCTATGCCTCTAATCATCTCCTGGAATACATATGTCTGATGTATGGTATTTGATTGCTTGTCACCTAACTAATTAAAACATTTTTATATTTTTGGAGGGGAGGGGAGAGCTAAATGGGCTCAATGTATATTGGTGAATATTTATCATTAAAATTCATAAGCCATACTCATCTAGCTAGAGTCTGGTATTGGTTCCCATTGAAGCATAACAGGAATTTTCGTCATCGATGTCAATCCCCACAGCATCATTTGTGGGATACTATAAAGTCTCCCCGAATGTTTTGCCAAGCTTTTTGCAGTTTCTGTAGAATGGGACCTTGTAATGGGGTTGCCACTCACTGTTAGTGTGCCTTCTTGTGTCTCTGTCAGGGACTGTAGTTCTTGCTGTGTCAGGTGCCCCTTTCCTGCTCATTGCTTGCTCTGGAACTACCTTTCTTCTGGCAACTTGATCCTCAAGCCAGGTCACCATTTAGTCCACCCCTTCCAGGATAACAAGGTTCAACAGGACCACTGTCCAAACGCTTCTCCAGACAGAGTTCAACCCCAAGTTGGGACTCCATGTCATTATACCAATAGCTGGCAGGGGAACCTGGGCTAACCCGCTACCCCAGGTTCCAGCCCATGGACCCTACAACTATCAATCCAGGTCTGCTCAGTACCAGTTTCTGTTGCTGTTTCTTTGGGCTCCTTCTTGCCCAGCCTCTCTATCTTATCTTGCCTGTTTCTGGGTTTGCCATGGAAGCCCAAGGTTACTTCACCCCCTCCTAGCCTCTTACAAGACTACTTACTACAGGGCAGGGTCCCAGTGCCTACTCTCTCTCCCTACTCCCTCAAGAAGGGCTACCTTCTTGCTCCTGATGACCTCCTTCTGGGGAGTGACTGTAGACTCCTTCTCCTGCAGTCCTCTTCTGCTTTTTAGCCTCTGGATTTTATAGTGCTGGCCCAGCACTTCCTCACCCGGGCTTCAGTCTCATGTGATGCCAGGTAACCTAAGTGGCCTTTCAGGCCCTCTTTAACTCTATCAGGGCTGGTATGTAGGTCCACCCCATCACAGAACTCAATACCTTGCTTCCATTTTATGTTATTAATGTTTTCAGTGCACTCATCACCATTAGAACATAAGAATGGCCATACTGGATCAGCCCAATGGCCTATCTAGCCCAGAGTCCTGTCTTCCGACAGTGGCCAATGCTGGGTGCTTCTGAGGGAATGATTAGAACAGGTAACTATCAAGTGTTGTCCATTCCCAGCTTCTGGCAAACAGAGGGTAGGGACACTTTGAGCATGGTTTTGCATTCCTGCCCGTCCTGGCTAATAGCCATTGATGGACCTATTCTCCATGAACTTTTCTAGTTCTTTTTTGAACCCTGTTATCATCTTGGCCTTCACACCATCCTCTGGCAACGAGTTCAACAGGTTGACTATGTGATGTGCGAAGAAATACTTTCTTGTGTTCATTTTAAACCTGCTGCCTATTAATTTCATTTGGTGACCCCTAATTCTTGTGTTATGTAAAGGGTAAATTACACTTCTCTATTCCCTTTCTCCACACCATTCATGATTTTATAGACCTCTATCATATCCCCTCTAGTCATCTCCTTCTAAGTTGAACAGTCCTGGTTTTTTTAATCTCTCCTCATATAGAAGTTGTTCCAAACCCCTAATCATTTTTGTTGCCCTTCTGTGTACCTTTTCCAATTCCTATATATCTTTTGTTGAGGTAGGGCACCCAGAACTGCATGCAGTATACAAGGTGTCAAAGTAGCATGGATTTACATTGCGGCATGATGATATTTTCTTTTTTATTATCCATTCTTTCCTGGTAGGTCTTAACAGTTTGTTCATTTTTTTGTTTGCCACTGCACAGTGAGCAGAAGTGACTTTAAGATCTGGTAACTGCTGATGTAGACCTTATCATTTTCTATCTATAGTTGGGAGTATGTTTTCCAATGTCCATTACTTTGCACTTAACAATTAATTTAATCTGCCATTTTGTTGCCCAGACACCCAGTTTAGTGAGATCCCTTTGTAACTCTTCAGTCAGATTTGTACTTAACTATGTTATATAGTCTGCAAATTGTATATTGTCTGCAAATTCATCCCCTGTTCCAGATCATTTATGACTACATTGAGCAGCACTGGTTCCAGTACACATTACTGGGGGACCTTTTACCAGGGTTCATTAACCCAGTAACTTTTAGTCTCTGCAAGTTGGTCCCTGGACAAAATTAATCACTGGGCAGAAGCAAAAATAAACAGATAAATTACCCCCACACAATATACATTGCATATTTCATGGGGAAAATACCTTTGTATAGTTCTTTTAGTGATTTTAACTAAACTGTTCATATTTAAATTATTTAAATCAGATTCTCTTTCTGCCTACAATAGTTCTTTACAATGGATTATTCATACCTTTGGGAAAAGAGACCATTTTTCCTTCAGAAGGGCTGCAAAGACACCAAGAATTTTCTTTTCCCGTAACACTTTTCCTCCAAACTCTGTGGTGTTAAACTTCTTGCTCTTTTTTTTCCTTAAATGACTTACTTATTTTCTGCAATGACACTTTCATCAGTTCAGATATTACCATTCCAAGGATCTGAATCCCAGTTGCCTGCACTTACTCTTGTCATCATGCTATGCCCATTCGGGTTCCCAGCATGGTTTTGTTTTTTTTTTCATTTCCTCATTTGTTGCCTACAGGCTGCATGGCCACCATTTATCTGGCCCGATTCTGCCTTTCTTGCAAAGTCATTCCTTCCCATAGGCCTGGGCTTGTCCCGCTACCCATTTAGCAAGGAGAGTGGGCTCCTTAACTAGCACCCACCCCTACTGGTTTCTTTTTCTTAATGGTTGCTCTGGAGTGATCATTCTGCCAAGTAGGTGGTGATTCTTTCTGACAGAAGGTACGCGTATCTTGCTATTATTTACTCCATCAATTTGGTTCAAACGACCTTAGACTCCCACCCCTTTCCATCCTCATGAGTACTCTGGGTGTATGGGGATCCAACTTCGCCTCAGTGGGCTTCGGGCACTATGAGTCTGCAGCACCTTTCCCAGTGAAAGAGCCCTGTACAGTAATATCCCTCCTTTGCTAATTTACTACTTTTTCTAAACTTTAAAACAAAAAGCACAAGAAAGAAAGAAAGAAAGAAAGAAAGAAAGAAAGAAAGAAAGAAAG
>ML675616.1:25449425-25480363 GCA_007922155.1 Mesoclemmys tuberculata
AAGAAAGAAAGAAAGAAAGAAAGAAAGAAAGAAAGAAAGAAAGAAAGAAAGAAAGAAAGAAAGAAAAAGAGCGAGCGAGCGAGCAAGGGGTGCTTGCGGAAAAGCAGAAGTGGAGTGGGGATGTAAAAAGGAGAAGAAATGGGGGAAGAGAAGGGTGTTTGTGCAGAATGACTTGGGAAGGAAAATCTAAACCAAAAACTTAAAGTATACAGACAGCAATGACAAACCTGACAAACTAAAAGAGAAGTGGAGTTCTGGGGGCCAAAACAACTGGGAATCCATGCCCCTGTCCTTTAACTGGTCTATTCCTTTATCCAAAACCATAGCAACAATTCACAATTCCTCTCTCCTCTCCCAGCTGAGCCCTAACATTTGGACTTCCCCATTTCCCTGCACTGGCCCATATATTCCAATGCTTATGAAGCTGCAGGAAGGCTCCCGGGCCAATGAAGACACTGGGCTCCCAGGGTCCGTTACCATCACACGCCTGCACAAAATCTGTAAAGCCATTTCCCAGCACCATGTCTAATTTCTCCATCCTTCCAGATGTTCCCCTTTTTTGGACACAATTTCTCTCCTGAGCGCGTCACCACCGGAGCTCTGAGTCCACAACAGAGTCACAAGCTACGACATGGAAAATGTAGGGAGTGACCCCACCCCTACATACTCTAATTCTGTCTTTACTTTAGTTTCAGCCAATTTACCTGGGACTGAAATTAGATTTACCAGTCCGTAATTTCCAGGATTGCCTCTTGGAGCCTTTTGTAAAAAACGGTATTACATTAGCTGTCCTCCCATCATGTGTCAAAGAGGCTGATTTAAATGATAGATTACATTCCATAGTTAGTAGTTCTGCAATTTCATGTCTTAGATCCTTCAGATGAATACCATCTGGTCCTGGTGATTTATTACTGTTTAATTTATCAGTTTCTCCGAAAACTGCTCTACGGACACCTCAGTTTGGGACCGTTTCCCAGATTTATCACTTAAAAGGAGTGGCTCGGGCGTGGGGATAACCCCCATATCATCTGAAATGAAGAGTGATGCAAGAATTCATTTAGCTTTTCTGCAATGGTCTTGTCTTCCTTGAGTGCTATCGGGTCCCCTCCCCCACTTGGCAGGCTTCCTGCTTCTAATGTACTTAGAATTTGAAGAGCAACTATATAAGGACACAAAAACTAACAGCAAAAAAAAAAAATGTCTTGGCCTGCTTTATTATACTTTTACACTTAACTTGCCTGAGTTTATGCTTCTTTCTATTTTCTTCACTAGGATTTGACTTTCAATATGTAAAGGATCTCTTTTTGCATTTAACTGCCTCTTTTACTCTGTTGTTTAGCCATGGTGTCATTTTTAGGTCCTCTGACTGGTTTTTTATTATGGTGTTTTTAAATAATCCCCATGCAGTTTGCAGTCATTTTATCTTTTTCATACTTCCTTTTAATTTCCAAGAAACAAGGGTTGGTGAGGTAATATGTTTTACTGGACCAGCTTCTGTTGGTGAAAAACAAAAGCTTTTGAGCTATGCAGAGCTTCTTCAGGTCCAGGAAAGGTACTAAGACCTGGTCCACACTAGAGTTTTGTCAACCCACATCAGCTTTTTGTGCCAAAACAGTGATGGTGTACACACTGCAATGCACCCCTCTCCCCCCGCCAACCAAACTCTCCTGATTTGACAACAAAATAAAATCACCTCGACAAGAGGCATAGAACTTTTTGCAGCAAACTTTTAGCAACAAAGCACCAATGTATATACCACGCTTGGTTATGTCATGGTAAATGGCCTCCAGGAGGTGTCCCACAATGCCCATCCTGACCACTCTGATCAGCAGTTTGAACTCCGCTGCCCTGCAGCCATCTGCTCCTCCCCCTTTAAAGGCTTGGGAATTTTATAAATTCCACTTCCTGCTTGGTCAGTGTGGAGAGCTCACATCGCATCTTCCCACCTGATCATGGCGGCCCATGCAGCAAATGCTCTCCTGCTTGGAGCACATTGGAGCTGTTGGATCTGCTGAACATATGGGGAGAGGAGGCTATGCAGTCCCAGCCCTGCTCCAGCCTTAGAAACTTGAATACCTATGGTCAGATTGCTCGTGGCATGGTGAAGAAGGGCTATGAATGGGACACACTGCCATGCTGTGCAAAAATCAAGAAGCTGCAGCAGGCATACCAGAAGGCGAAGGAGTTAAACCATCAATGTGGTGCAGAGCCAACGATCTGCTGCTTCTCTAAGGAGCTGGAAGCCATCCTTGGCAGCAACCCCACCTCCACCATGAGACCCGTGGGTATGTCTGCAGGGCCAGAAAGAGCAGACACTGGACTCAACACTGTGGAAGAGGTCATGGATAAGTAGTTTGAGTTGGAGGAGGATGCAGAGAAGGCTACAACTTGTTCAGTGCCATAGGGAGCTAGGACCTCTTCTCAACCCCAGAAGGTTCAACCCCAGTTCTCAGAGGTTCTCAACCCCAGTCCCAGCACTCCAGCTGTGGCGTGTAGGATACTGAAGATAGGAGCTCTGGGAAGTTATCTTTTTGAATTGATGCTGCTCGATTACATGAGGTATAGCTGTCCTTTGCTTTGTTGCATTATACAGTTGATTGAAGGGATAGAAATGTACAAGAGTAGCTGTGTTTGCATGTGCTTCCCATTCCCCTGTACAGCTAAGCAGTGCGGCAGAAAAGTGTGTTAATGCACACTGAGATTTCACAGGACTCCTCTGGAGAGATCTCTAAGAAACTTTCCTGGAGGTACTCACCAATCCTCTGCTAGAGATTCCTTGGCAGAGCTGCTTTGTTCCTTTCCCCATTGTAAGAAACTTTCCCATGCCAATCAGCAATCATTTGTGCAGGGACCAAAGCAGCCCACAGGCAAGAAGCATATGGACCCAGTCTGAAGCTGCTCATATGGAGGAGATGCACCCTAGCATCCCTGTTTACTCTCAGGAGTGAAATATTGGATTCTGTGACACCATCTGTGGAAAATGGTGGCAGAATTTACAATTTTGTCCCTGCAGTGATTCCCCTAACCACCACCAAGAACCTTTTCCCCATCTTGAGAGCCCCCTCCTCCAGGGCAGAACTCACCACATTCAGGGCATTCACCAACCTGTGCGCTTGCCATGGGACAGTGAGAAAGAGTTGTATTTTACTGTAATGAATCAACGCTGTTAGTGCACTAACAATCATGCTTCTGTTTGTTGTTTCCTGTGCTTCTAGAGATGTGGCCTTGAGGGATACCCCCTACACACTGGCAGAGCACCTCCACTTGATACGAAAGCAACAGAGGACATATTTCAAGAACTGTTTCAATCCTCAGAGGCAGAAAAACACGACACTGGGCATTGAGACAGACTGTAAATGTAAATCACAACAGAGATAGGCAGAAGGGGAGGGAAAACCAGGAATGAGTTTTAGCAGGAGACAAGCAGATGATAAAGCCATGGAGGAGCAAACAAGTCCCTAATAATGCTGCAGATTGAATTCATGCATGCTCACCCCTCGGCCCCTGCAGCCAATACAGAACTGCTTACCATGCCCTCTCCAAACTCCTCCCACACATTCCTTCCACCTTTACGGCCTGTCTCGGTACCCCATTCACTCCTCCCCTTCGGACAGCTTCCAAAATAATAGCTGGACATACGCACAGCTGTCAGAGCCCGCACTGCACCTCATTATTTTTTCCTTCCCACCCAGCATTTTGTGTGTGTTCTTAATTGTTATTTACTAAAGACATATTCTCTGAAAGATAAGCAATCTTTATTTGTCTCCTACAGATGGTGATTGCTGCTAAAATTGATACACAGTGCCAACTGGATCACTTGCAGAATACAAATTACAGTCAGAAATCATCCAAATTTTCATGCAAGGTGACTAGTAAACAGAGCATGGCACAGTGCTGTGTAGGAAGACAGCTTACTTGTGCTCATTGACAAAATGGTGCCTCAAGGCCTCCCTGATTCAAATAGCTCCCTGTTGTGCCCCTCTAATAGCCCTGATATCTGGTTGCACAAACTCAGCCACTAGGCGATCCATCTCAGCGCTCCACTCAGGGGGAAACTTTTTACCTTTAGCTTCACAAATATTATGGAGTGCACAGCAGGCAGGCATAACCATGGGAATATTTTCCCTATTTAGGCCTAACCTGCTATAAAGGCAGTGCCAGCATGCCTTTAATCTGCCAAATGCACATTCTACACTCATTCAGCACCTGTTAAGCCTGTTATTGAAGCACTCCTTGCTTCTGTCCAGGTTGTCTGTATAAGGCTTCATGAGCCATGGCAGTAAGGGATAGGCTGGGTCTCCCAGGATCACTATGGGCATTTTAACATCACCCACCGGAATCCTGTGGTCTGGAAAGAAAGTTCCTGCTTTCTGTATAGACTGATGTTCCTAAAGATACGTGTGTCATGCAGCTTCCCTGGCCACCCAGCACTGATGTCAGTGAAATACCCATAGTGATCTGCAAGTGCCTGCAATAACATAGAGAAGTACCCCTTTCTATTGATGTACAAGATGGTCTGGGGCCAAAATTGGGATATGTATGTCATCTATCACCCCGCCACAATTAGGGAATCCCATTGCTGCAAAGCCATCCACTATCTCAAGCACATTTCCAAGAGTCACAGTCCTTCGTAGAAGAATGCAACTAATGGCCCTGCACATTTTCAGTAACACGGCCCCAGTGGTAGACTTCCCGACTCCAAACTGATTCGCGAGCAACCAGTAGCAGTCTGGAGTTGCCAGCTTCCACATGGTGATCACCATGTACTTCTCCACCAAGAGGGCAGCTCTCATTTTGGTGTCCTTGTACCCCCGTGCAGGGATGAGTTCCACACACAGTTCCAGGAAGGAGATTTTCTGCATCTGAAAGTTCTGCACCTACTGCTTGTCATCCCAGACTTGCATAACGATTCAATCCCATCACTCAGTGCTTGCTTCACACACCCAAAAGTGATGATCCACAGTGCAGCTCTCCATGAATGCCCAAAGTAATCCGGTGTTGTTTCTTTCCATGGCACACAGCAGTTCAGGCGCCTTGGATTCCTATTCAGATTGGGAGCTCATGATATACTACATGACTATCCACAATGTGTTCAGAGCATCCTTTCAGACAGAGATGGTGGGTGCACAGTACACAGAGGTCATTGAAAAATGCTGCGAAATGCAGTTGAAAACCCATGGAATGCCAGGACAGAAAAAACTCATCATGGGTTGTTGAGCCTGCACCCACGATGCACTGCAATCCTCTTCGCCTTCTCACAACTCATAGTTGCAGAAGGCAGTGAATTGCATAGTAGGATAGTCGCCCATAGTGCACTGCGCTCTTTGTCGATGCTAGAGCACCAACAGTGGATGTGCTCCGCTGACAGAAGGAGTGCTCTGTGAATAGGCACAAGCATTGTAATTATGGCGCTTTTTGATCGTCAGTATAACTTGTGTAGACAAAACTCTGTAGTGTAGACAAGGCCTTAGTGTCTAGCAAAGTTATGAATTTGAGCTCCCAGACTCACCTTTTGAAAGTGTTGTGCAGGTTTCCTTTGAGGATCAGGACTCATAGGTCAGATCAGAGAGTGATCACTTAGTGAAATGTGTTCACCCATAGGTGATGTATTTTATCATTTTCCTGTGTGAGTTCATTCAAGAGAGTAGTGATTGTCTGGTTTCAACCACATAGTCATTATTGGGACACTTCACTACTCCAACTCAAAATTCCCTTTCTTAGCATCCCAGGATCGCATTAGCTCTTTTGGCCACAGTGTCACACTGAGAGCTCATGTTCAACTGTTTATCCACCATGACCCCCAAATCTTTTTCAAAGTCACTGCTTCCCAGGGATAGAGTCCCCCATCATGTAAGTATGGTCTACATTCTTTGTTTCTAAACATATACGTTTACTTTTAGCTGTATTAAAATGCATACTGTTTGCTTGTGTCCAGTTTACCAAACAATGCAAACAGCTATAAATCAGTAACCTGTCCTCTTCATGATTTACCACTCTGCCAATTCTTATGTCATCTGCAAACGTTCTCCGGGATGATTTTATGTTTTCTTCCAGGTCCTTGATAAAAATGTTATGTAAATCCAATCCCTGCAGGACCCCACTGAAAACAAAACCATTTGATGATGATTCCCTGTTTACAATTACATTTTGAGACCTATCAGTTAGCCAGTGTTTAATCCATTTAATGCATGCCATATTAATTTATATCGGTCTAGTTCTTAAATCAAAATGTCAGGTGGTACGAAGTTAAATGCATTACATAAGTCTAAGTATATTATGTCACCACTATTACCATTATCAATTAAACTTATAATTTCATTAAAAATATATTGTGAGTTTGACAAGTTTTATTTTTTTTATTAAACACACATTGATTTGCATTAATTACATTACCCTCCTTTAATTTTTTATTAATTGAATCCCATAGCTGCCACTCCATTATCTTCCAAGGGATTGATGTCAGGCTGACAGGTTTATAATTACCCAGGTTACCCCATTTACCCATTTTAAATATTGGCACAACATTAGCTTTCTTCCAGTCCTCTGGAACTTCCCCAGTGCTTCAAGACTTATTGAAAATCAACTTTAATGATCCAGCATGCTCCTCAGCCAGCTCTTTTAAAACTCTTGAATGCAAATTATCTGGACCTGCTGATTTTAAAATGTCTCACTTTAATAGCTTCCATTTAACATCCTCCAGAGATACTAATGGGATGGAAAGTGTTATCATCACGATATGATGAGACTATATCATCTGTTTTTCCCAAACACAGAACAGAAATATTTACCAAACTCTTCTCATTTTTCTGAATTATTATGGATAATTCTCCCATTTCCCTCTCATAATGGATCAATACCATTGTCAGGATTTTTTTTGTTCCCAGTATATTTTAAACATTCCTTATTATCCTTAGCTTTGCTGGCCATATAGTTCTTCTTGTGTCCATTTGTTTCTGATTTATATTAATTTGTATCAACTTCTCTTTCTTCCATTTGCTTATTAATGTATTTGTTTATTATAATTAATGTATTAATTAATTATATTATATAATATTATAGCTGCCTTCACTTCCCTTCTAAAACAGATTATATTATTAACCAGCAGGACTACTTCTTCAATTGTGGGATCGTGGCTTTGTGTAATTGGCCCTGTTAAAGTACCAGGTAAATATATTACTGATCTGGACTTTATTCTGCTTGTATATTATAAATGTTATCAAGTCATGATCACTTGTACTTAAACTCCTGTTAGTTTTTAGTTCTGTGATCAATTTCTCTTTATTTGTTAGGATAAGGTCTAGTAAAGAATTTCCCCCATGTTGGCTGCAACACTTTTTGAGTTAGATTTTGTCATCTATAATATTTAGAAATTCCAAGGTTGTTTTAGTGCTGGTAGCATGAGATCTACAACATAAGGTCATTCAGACTGAAGCCCCCATGATCATGCAGCTTTTTCCCCTACACATTATAGATAGGTGCATAAGGAGGCAGTTATCCTGTTCTCTAATGTGAGTTGGTGGTCTGGAGCAGGCCTTATTTTTAATTTACGCCAGTCAAATTTAATCTTTGCCAGTCACCGAAGACCTGTTTAGCTTGACTAAAGCCCTATCTCTCAAAAAGTGGACTCCATTCAAAATGCTATTTCTTTGAACAAGGATTAATGGAGCATTCCATTGGTTAGATGACACCATTTGGCTTCAGTGAGCTCAACTAGCTTACTCTTTTCTTTTATGATCACTTCCTTTTTTTGGTAAATATTTCTATTTTGATCTTTTTCTTCACTGTTATATCTTTTTAACCATTCACATTTTTTCACAGGGAATGGTATTAATACTTAGCATTTATATTCCATCTTCACAAATATTCAGTAATGGCTCTGTTAAACTATCTAACTAAGGAGCTATTTATTGACTTTACATGTAGCTAAAAGGAGGATGGCCAGTTGCTATAATATGAATCAGTGCTATAGAGACTTGCTCGTAGCATTGTTCTCCCTTCAAGACCCACAGTGGAACTTCAGTTCTTTCTGAACTACTGCTCATTCTAAGACCCAGAATTTGAGCCCACCCACTGCTTGACCTTACATTCTGTTACATTTCTAGGCTATTCTTTCCTTCAGCTTTTGTGTGTGTGTGTTTTTAAAAGCGCTAACTGATTTTAAAGAGCACTTAAGGGAGGTGTAATTTTGTGTGAAATTCCTAAGAGCTTTAGATAAAATGGATTATGTGGGTACGTTTGACTGTGAACACCTGCCAGTTATTGAGATTAAGCAGGTACAGCTGGTGCTGCTTACATGTAGAAACTGTGGGAGGGGATGGGGTGCTGGCTGATTAGATGTCTTTGCACGCTGCATTTCATTTTTATTTTGGGCTAGTCTTTTCTCTCTCTCTCTCTCTCTTAATGTATAGTTTTTACAGACTTAGATATCTGAAGAATTATATCTAAAATGGAGAGAAGTGGAGTCTTATTTGTGAACAGATCAAGAAATTATGTTCAGGAAACATGCGCTTAGTGTATGGGTGTGCTGATCATTCTGAGAGTCATATTGCCATACTACGAAATGTTTAAGAAAAAAAATCAGTATTTTTCTTTGTATATTGTATAGCCATTCAAAAAAAAAACAAGAGGGATAGGAGTCTATATTGCAGAACACAGAAGGCAGATGGAAGCTGGGTTGCTATTGGCAGAAGAGATAAAGAAAGGCGAAGTCACCTACAGTAGAAGGATTAGACAAATGGTAATTACATTGTTTAGTAACTTGCATGTTGATGAGTTCCAGAGGGGTAGCCATCTTAGTCTGTTTTCAGCAAAAACAGTCTGTTTGCAACTGACAAAGTGGGTTTCTGCCCACAAAAGCTTATGCCCAAATAAAGGTGTTAGTCTTTAAGGTGCCACAGAACTCTCATTGTATTGTTTAGCAAGTGGCAACTTACTTGGACTTGGGGATGGACAAGACATAAAGAAAAATCTAACAATCTACATAGACGGACTAGTAAACATATAAATACACTGATACATCCAGCCAGTGGTACATACTTAGGCTTAGTCTACACTACAAAGTTAGGTTAACGCAAGGCAGCTTAGGGCAACCTAGTAGTGCAATTGTCTACACCTAAATTGGTCCCCCCACCACTGTAAGTGCCCCCTGAATGGTATACAGCCATGCTCAATGTATTTAGGTCAACACAGTGCATGTATAGACACTGCATTACTTATGTTGACCCTAACTGTCCTCCAACAGCTGTCTCAGAATGCCCCACATTGACTGCTCTGGTCACTATTGTGATCTCCACTACCCATGGGTCATGAAGACCAGAAGCCTCTCCTGCCCTTTAAAGCCCTGCACATTTTTTAAATTCCTTTTCCTGATTGCCCAGTTTGGCAAGCACACCTAGCGGCTCTCCATTGTTGAGTGCAACTGTCCAGCTGACCATGCTGGCACATGCTCCAGATGCATTCCTGCCTGGAGTAGACATGACATTTTGGATCTACTGGGCCTGTGGGGAGAAGAGGCTGTGAAATCACCGCTCTGAACTAGCCACAGAAAAGTCGACATCTATGAGCAGATTGCTCAGGGGATGCAGGAGAAGGGCTACGACAGGGACCAGCAGCAGTGCCACATGAAAGCCAAGGCGCTCCAGATTCATAGAATTAGGTATTAAGCTAATGAAGCTAATGCAGCTAAAAAGTGTGTGTGTGCCAGCTAGCCACTGGAAGGTTAGAAGTCTGAAAGCATCCCAACAAATGCAGCGTACATACAAGAGAAAGATATAAAGGATGTTGCTGGAACAGCAGAAGGCTAAACAGCAGACATTAATTGCCTCTCTATTTCAGACAACCACTAACAGCAAAAATGCTCCAGCACACCCTTTAATTCTTCACTTACAGAACAGTTAATATAGAGACTTAAACTAAGGGTATGTCTATGTTACAGTGCTGGAGTATGACTGCAGTTCACATAGACATACCTGGGCTATTTTTAATCTAGCTAGTTCTGGTACTGGAGCAGTGAAGCCACAGCAGCATGGACATTAGCATGGGCTAGCCCCAAAAGGGTTGTACACCCCATGCTAAAGCCTGTGCTATCATCGCTTCACTGCAACCTGGGCTTGGTAGATTAAAATTAGCTTGGGTACACCCTGTGGCTGCAGTGTAGATGTACTCTAATTTACCCCGGCAAAGGAGAAAAGTATTTTGAAAGAAAAAAGTGGAGTAAATCTTATAACTTAGACACAAACTTAAAACTTATAGACTATGACTTGACTCAAATGAGCTGTCTGCTTCATTTCATTCTAAATTTTGATATACAACCCGCTGTGCAAAATGACATCTCACATTTGCATATGATTTATTGATTCCAGTAATTCCTGTCTATTTCTTTCCGGACGAAAGCCTCCCATAACAATGTCATTCTTTGCTTATTCCAACAATTTTACAACTGAAATTCCAGTGATACCCATGATGTTAATCATCCTGTTTCTTTCCACTTTTCATTTCCTTAAGCCAAACCCACGTATTCTTCTTCGTAGTTAGTTAATGGATCATGCTGGGCTTCTGAAACATTTGGTGCCTCTTCTTATGCAAATTTATTTCCATGTTAAATTAATAGACTTTTTGTGTGAGGTTCAAGTTGCTCTTTTAGAAATGTGTCAGTTTGTCTTACGATACTGTGCCATCTAGCTAGGTAATATGTCACTGTCACCTGCTGTCCTTTTAGCTTCATTCTGTTAAAAAATTCTTCAATAAAGAGGGCATTGTTTGGGTTGCATATTTATTTCTACAGGTTAATAAAATGTTATTTAGGTTTAAATAAACTCAGCGTATTGATAGCTATTGGTTTTTTTGTGTTTTTTTCTTTTTTTATTTTGCAGGACCTAAATGTGCATTTTATTAGAATAACTCATTTCCGTAAATTTAAAGTGTCATCACGTTGGATCTCTTAAGTCTAAAACTGTTGGCAAAGAGCTGCCAAGTACTGTAACTAACTCAGCATCCGTGCAATGGAAAAATATTTATTTTCATGCTGCCACAAACACTGAAAACTTACTGCACTGAAAAGGAAATGGACCACACATATATTGGATCTGTAAAACCATGGCTCAATATTTGACACACTTTATTGTCGTCTAGTGCCAGCGCACAGGGCCAGTTTCTCTGGCACACTGCACTTGCTTTGTGTCTCATTGCCAGTGTCAGATCAAGATTAGTCCAGCATAAGGCTGATCGTCCAGTGGCATCACTTCCCTGCCTGGCAGCTGGTGTGGCTGGGAAATGGGAGCATGGGCAGAGGAAATGAAGGAGGAAGGATCAAGGGTGGGATGACCCTGTGACACACTGACTCCCATCTGCATTTTTGGCTCCTCAGACTCCTCCTTTGCTGTGCTGATGTAAGTTAAACCAGCCCTAAACCTGTGCTATCACAGCACAGAGCTACAGCAGGTCAGGGAAGTGCAAAGGAGTGCTTTACAGCACGTTTGTACACACGCACTCACTTGTACTCAGTACAGATCACCTGGACCCCAAGATGTGACCCATGGGCCAGTGGGCAGTTGGATGGGCAAATTGGTATCACAGGCACAGAAGATGAGGGCCAGATTAAGAGCAGGTGACCCAGAGTGTGATGTATAGCTATCATAGTTCTCTGACATTCAGCGATAGCTTTGACAGGAGTGGCAGGCAGGGATTGGCTCAGAAGGTCTGAGCACCTGGATTGACTGGCTAAACCAGTGGGTCCCCAGATTGAAGGGGCTGAGGGGCTAGGACTGATCTGTTAAGGCTAAAGAAATCTATTACTCTCACATAGCGGTGTTGTGGGCTGCAGTTAACTTGACTTGACTGTAGTTGTTTATAAAAGGTTGTCCTGAGCCCAGATGTCTGTAATGGCTATGGGAATAGCATGCTGGTTGCATTGGATTGTGGAAGCTATTCTTTATGTACTCTGCACCCATGAGACTAATTCTACCACCCTTATAAGTCTTATTGGCTTAAAATCTAGAGCCATAGATCCCTTCTGCAGAAGACATCACAAAGGGAATAAGTTGGCCCTGGAACTACACAGTTGTCTAAGAGCTGTGGTTTAAAGCCATTCTTCCTTAAATTTTTTAGGATTGGGCAGAGTGCTTTGTTAGTAGGAAGTAGGACTAGCTGAGGTTAGTCCTGCTTTGAGCAGGGGGTGGGACTAGATCACCTCCTAAGGTCCCTTCCAACTCTAATAGTCTATGATTCTATGAGATATGGAGGGCCATGATTCCATGGCAAATCCAGCCTTCAACACCATAGATCTTGCTTGACTCTGTCTCCACAATCCCTTTCACTGATGTCATTGGCCAGCCAAGCCAGAGTTGCCCTTGTGATGTTTGGCAAGGTTAGTCATTACTGAGACCAGCGTGTAGTTACTGCTACTTTAGGCAGGATTAGCTTACCACAGCTTTTGCTGTAGAAAATACAAAGTTTTACTGGAGGAAAGAAAAGGAACTCCCTGTTTCTTGCCCTGCCATCTCCTTGCCCATCCTCTCTTTCCTTTTGTGCCACACAGATCTGTTGCAGAGGGAACAAAGGTGACTGCATGGAAAAGCAGATACCTCTGCCTATAGTCATCTTTCTCCGCTGCATGATTCTACAGCAGTTTGTCCCAGCTGCTCTAAGTGGGGGTCTCTGTACACCCTGAGCTCTATGTATGCAATGACACTGTCTGATATAACAGTATATTTTTCAATTTGTTGGCTTCTGTCACATCCTTCCCATTATTTAACTGTTGCTTTTTGTCCATAAACTTCATGGTATCAGAAGAAGAAATTAGATCTTGTGTGCAGATTTTTAGATGGCTCATTATACACATCACCTGAGAATCCTCTATTTATGTCACAGATTTTAACAAGACGCTTTATATTCCCCTGAACTTGAAGAATTGCTACAGAATTGGGTTGCTTTTCACGATCCCCAAGAATACCAAAAAGTGGTTTGAATATTTACATTATGGTGCTGAGTTTCTGCCCTTAGGTCCCAATTCTGCAAAAATGCCAAGCATTTTCAGTTTCCATCAAAATCAGTGAGATTTGAGAGTGCTCAATGGGAATTGAAGGGGTTTGGCATCTCATAGGAGGCACTCAGTATCTTGCGGAATCAACCTCCTTGATTGCATTTTTCACCTCCCTGGTATATACTAATGACCTGAGGGTCGCTTAACAACATTCTTCAGTAACTGCCTTAGCTGACTGCTCTAAATCAAGCAGTTCAGGAAGAGTGGGCATGGGTGCAGGCGTAGTAGAATCACCTGATGAACAGGCCTTAACCAAAGATTATTTTACCTCCTGACAAGCCCTCTCACATTTGAGAGAGGTTTTTTTTACTTCTGTTTCATTTAGGCTGGGAAGTGGGCAAAAGCAGAAAAAAATATTGTTTTAATGGTGGCACGTACTCTAATGGAAGGAGAGCTCTCTGAAAGCTGTGCAAGTCAGCCAAGATTTTGCATGCAAGTTCCTCACATACAAATTTCCTTTTCACTAGGAGCTCCACTACACATTTATCCAACAGTGGAAAACCCAATGTAAAAATAAAAATCATGCTCAATCTGTGATGAAATTAGTGCCTTTATGAAACTTTAATATACTTCAGAAAATTGGCCACTTTCAGTAGGCGCTCTCTTTAATATTTGATGAGAAGCTTCTCACTGCATTGGCCACACTACAAATCTTTGTTACTTGGAGGATAGTGTTTTAATCTAATTGTAGCATTTTAAGATGATACAAATTATCAGTTGAATTTAACATTCTTGTGTTGCTCAGAAACACTTCTTAGCACCTCTGCTCAGTAGAACTTTGTAAAAAAGGCACTTCATTGTATCTGGAAACATGAATAATTTCTTAGTCAAAGATTCATGGTGTGAGAAGTTATTTTAAGTAGTGTTAACAAGAAAATGAGGGAACCGCACAGGCATAATTGCGTACTATATACTACCATTATCGAGTTAAGTGTTATTGTAGCCATGTTGGTTCCAAGATATTAGACAGAAAAGGTGGCAGAGGTAATATCTTTTAACGCATATTTCAAGGGACCGTTCAAGGTGGGCCTGTTAATTGCCACTTCTCTTGGAATGGTCCCTTAAAATGTGTTAACCACTTTTGCTATACAATTTGTTCCACCTTGTATTTAACTGAGACACTCTGAGTACATTTCTTCTCTTCCTGGAAGAAGAACTCCTTGTAAGCTCAAAAGATCGTCTCTCTCATCAGCAGAAGTTGATCCAATAAAAGATATTACCTCACCTACCTTGTCTCGCTATTGAGGTAAACCAGGTAATCACTCCATTTACAGCATAGACTGCATATAGGAGGACATAATTTCTCTCTGCTGTGTGCTGTAATGATCAGTATTCATGATTTAAAAATCAGTGTAAGATTTCTGATAACACTCTGGTCAAGGAGAAGCATAAAGTTGTTAGTAGGGGAGTTGAGATATGAACAATTCAAGGGCAGAGGGCAATGGGCACCCAGATATCTGGTAATGAATTGGAACTGGCTTAGCCAGCTAAAGTGTACCTCAATTCCTTAAAGTTATGAAATGTACGTAATAAGTGTCTTGCAAGGTATCAAAGAAAAGCTCATGACTCACGGGTTATTAATATCACCATGTAATGTGGATGCATGCAGTTGATGCAACGTTAAGAACATAAACTGAAATTACAATTCTTAAAATTTGTTTGAAAGCCAAGCAGTAGTTACATCACTTTAGACAAAGAAATGCCATTTTCCTACTTGGGAGTTATTTCAAAAGTACTTTGAAAGAAAAGAGAATGTATTTACATATTGCATAAACAGACCCATCAAGCTAACAAGGGATGGAGGCAAACCTCACATTACCATGGCGGGTGAAGAGATTGACAATCACATCTCTAATATTCATTAGATATTCATTGCACTGGAGAGGTAAGGAACTAAATAATTTGCATTTTATCAGCCAATCCCAGCAAGGGAAGAAGCAGCAGTACACTTCCTTCAAGACAGATTCCACAGGGGCATAGCCAGAAGTGATTTTTTGTCAGGGCTTGTGGCTGACACGGGTGGGCCGGCCAAAAACAAGTATTTTTCTGAACTTTCTGCTTCCAGTCACGTGACCGGAAGTAGGAAGCCACCACTGAGAATCACTAAGCTACCCGACACTCCAGTTGCCAATGTGACTGGAAGCAGGAAGTTCAGGAAGCCACCAGCCGAGAAAACTCCAGTTGCTAAGGTAGCTTAAGTGGAGCTTGGGTGGGCCTGCTTTCAAAGTGGGTGGGAGAGGGAGGGAGCTGCTGGCAGAGACTGTTGACCCTTTAGGGTTGTAAAAATGATATCTGTGGCCCTTGAGCCAAAAAGATTGGGGACCACTGGTGTAGACATACCTACCTTCTGTTTTATTCAGAGCTGTCTTCTACAGGGAGAGCCACTACATGCAGCCTTTGATGGATGAGGTTCAGCAAGGATGGTGGGGCCATGAATACATAGATCTCATAGTCCAAATGCCCTATCTCCATGCAGGAGGCTGCAGTGGCTACAAGGTCTACAGCAGTCTTGAAGGATGAGCACCTTCTCTTCAGGCCTATCGAATGTCCCTGTACTCAGCCTAATCACGGCAGGATTTCATTCATATAACGTTCACACCTTGTATGATAAAGTAATAAATACAACCTACAAAATAAAACCATCCCTGGCTACTTTCTTCTCTGTGCCGTCCCACTAATAAATACGTTGATTTAAAGAAAAGAGGTGCTCTCCTTTCATTCCACTCCGAAAGCCCACATTCAAACTACATTTTAACAAAATTGAAAATATAGTTCTTTCCACTGCAGTTCTCGTGTACTCGCTGAGTAACAGGATTAGTTACTTAAGAATAGCCTCTTCCAGCAGCCAACATCCTCTTCACGCTGATTTCAGCTGGCTGCTTAGGCACAGAAGCGATCAGCTGTGGAACCAGTTTAATGTTCAGTCAGCAGTACAATTTTCTTTGCGAGATTAACACGCAAATTGTCCAAAGGAGCAGGCCTACAGACATTCTACTCTGATATTCTGAGTCTCTCAGGGGGCTAAGAGATGTTTCAGAGGCAGATGGAACAGCTGCAATTATACACTTAGCCACATGTTCAGATGTATGCTATGGCATGAAACACCTTCCTAATCCTGATGATTAAAGGCCAAGTTTTCAAAGGAAACCACAGCTGTGGAAAAAACAATTCCATTAGTTCCTTCAAACTAGGTACCACCTAACTACAAATATGCACCTATAAAGTCAGGTCTGCTTACATACATTGCAGGGGCCATGGGTGCCTGTTTATTTTTGACAGCATACACTTTGTATCTTCATTTGAAAAGTGGACCTTGAGAGTGTACAGTAGCATATTTCTGCTATGAACTTCACTGATAGAAGAGAATCACTCAGAAGTGTATAAAACTCCAGCAAATATGTAATTTCAGCTCATCTGCACTGATAAAGAGAGCAGAGGCATGAGATATTCTTTGAGAGGGCTGCATTAACTGGTATTAGGGACTAGGCATTCCTAAGAAGGAGGGAGTTCTAGCTGAAGAGGACTTCTTTCAATAGACCCACACTTTGGTTGCATAAATCTGTCCTTTTGGTTAATTTGATCAGACACTAGACAACACTTGAAGCACTTACTTTAAACCTCTGCCTGCAGAAGAACTTTTGTTTGTTTGAGCTGCATCGCACAAGTCACTCAAACAGCAAGGGCTATTGGTCCCACCTGTGGCTGGTTATAGACACAATTCTGATATAAATACACCACAGAACTCTCTAGCCAGACCTGAGACAGCTGAGGGTGTACGCCTTACCCCCAGTGAGTTCACTGGGAGTTGGTCTGAGTGAAGGCTGCAGGATTGGACAGGAAGTCTCCAAAATGAAATCTTCCATCACTAAACATGAAAGCCATTGATCATAGCGATAATGTATTAAGCTGAGCCCATGGCATGAACTTAGTTTCCTGTTATGCAGAAGCCTTCTGGAATATACACTGTCAAGTTGTTGTTCGCTATTTTTTAAATTGTTTTACTTCAATTCAACTGAATCCTGCTTCTTTCCCAACTGCCCACTTGTTTGTTATTATATAGTTGATTGAGAGCACTGGGCCACTAGCGTGGACTTAAAGAAAAGAAAAAGAAAAGACTTGCTTTGTAAATAAAGGACTGAGTGGACTGTAATAAGCAGATATCAGAAAAATCATTGTAGGTCAAATCTTCTATGTGCCCTGCTCAGCAGTGCCCTTTTGAAGGCATGAGAAGTATATTTCCATATAGTTTTTCCATTTTCCTTTATTTACAATAGCCTCTTAGAAATGGAAAGAGAATATATATATTTTTTCTAACACTGTTAGTCTTCTTCTTGCAATATTTTATCGTGCATCTCTCATAAAGGACAAGCAAACGTAGACCTACTTAATTCATTGGCTTATCCTGTTTGCCAACAATCGGTTGGTTGGGTGGGTGGGTAGATAGATAGATGCTGGTTAACTACTCTCTGATGGATGTCCCAATGGCAGCAAAGCAAAACAATAGTATAAGTCCTATATAAAGGTTGAGGGCCTGATTCTCCAATACCTTTCATCTTTTGTAATCATTTACACCTCTACAAAGTGAGTTTAACCCTTAGACCCTAATCGGACTGCTCCGTGCTACCTCAGCAGAACAAGCCAAGATTCCTCTGACTCAGGGCAATCCTGGAGTCACTGGCAAAATGCCACTTGCTCCCCACCCCCTCTACATAGCGGCTTCTCAAGGATAGGTAGGAGACATGCCAGAGGCAGAAAACACAAGGCACTCCTCAGGCATCCCCATGAGACTGTGCGGTTGACATAATTAAGAACAGCCCTTCAATTACTCTAACACAGTGGTTCTCAACCTTTTTGAGCTCAGGACCCATTTGTAAATGTTCATGGCCTGCCGCAACCCAGTAAATAGTCTGGGAGTGGAGGCCCTGTGGTGGTTTTGGTTGGGTCATGCCCAGCCCTCACCCCACAATGGCAGCACCTGTAATTCCTGTGCTGTGGGGCTGGTTGGGAGTGGCTCTTGATTCTGGGTGTTACACCCTCCGGGGCTGCAGTGCCACAGGTTTGGGCCCGCATCCCTGATTGGACCAAGTCTGTATGAATGGAGTTATGACCTGACTCATGGGGTTGCAGGGCCACTCACTCTAATTTGGCCTACCCAGACTCCTGTCATCATGAGGGCTGGGAAGAGCCAGCACTAGGCATAAACAGACTAAGCAATTGCTTATGGCTCTGAGCAGCTCAAGGGGGGCCCTACTTGCTTTTTATTATATGTTGGGGAGCCCCCCAAAATATTCCTGCTTAGGGCCCCCGATGGGCTAGCACCACCTCTACAACTGAGCCAAACCTGAGTGATGCTGGGACCAGAGGTTGCAGTGCCCAGAGCAGGGAGGCAAGCCTAGCCAGCCCTGTGGGACAGGAGTCACAGGAGCTGCCACACGACCCTTTGAAACATTCTGACCACTCAGGTTTGTGTCCTGACCTCCTGCTCTAAGATAAGTAGTGTTCATTTTGGCCTCCAGCCAATCCAGGATTGGGAAAGAGGGAAGTGGCTTAGAGCCACCTTCTCTGCTACACTCCTCAATTGCATTAAATGTAAATTGAGCTGAATACATATGAAGTGGATGTAAAATGTTACCAGATCAGAATAGAAGCATTTACATCAACTTTGCCATCTATATATAGAGAGGTAAATTATCAGAAAAAACTACAGAACAGCAGAGAATTGGGAGGTGGATATTTTGTTTAATTTCTCAATGACATAGTATTTTTTCTTTCAAAAGGTTATGTGCTGAAAGATGAGGTGAAGAGTGGGAACTAGAAGGGTTAATTAAGATAAAAAATGTTAGGTTCCAGACATTTAGTCACGTTATGATCCCAAAGTGCCTTTGTATCCTCTTTTCTTAAAACTTGTTTGGGATTTAATAGTTACGTATTATAATTGTAAATTATATCTGTAAACCAATTTAGTTAAGTTATCTAAGGCTGTTTAATTGGAACCTGGGACATTTTATTAAAAAAAATTAATGTTTAGCGATCCATATATAATAGGACCTCCAGGATAATAGATACCAATTGCTAACCTAGCCCACCCAAAAATGTCTGCCTTTTCTTTTCAAACATTTTTTATGTCTAGCCATGTTGTTTTCAAGAAGCCAGGGAGAAAGATGATAAATAAGATGTTCACTGTGTGATCTTCATTTTTAGTGAACAGCTATTGCTCTGACACAAAGGGATCATACCAACTTTTCTGGAGGACTAGCCAGACAGCCATGCATGTGACTAATGATAACAAATGCACTTTCAACTTTGTAGAGCACAGAATTCATGTAAGCATTCACATAGAATTCTAAGAGATTAATTTTCATGAAAACTTTGTCAGCTTCTTACTGCGCTAGTCGAGTTAGTCATGAAAAAATGTTTTGAATATTTGCTGCATTGTCATAGGTACTTTGCCTACATAGAAACCTTTCAAATGTTTACCAAAAAGAAATTCTTCTCTACTGTATATTTTTCAAGGCAAATCTAGCAGCACTTCATTGATTCCTGCAGGCTCTTTAGACTAAAGCTCAGTTTGACTAATACTGCTGTCATGCACAGAATAATTTGCTCAATGTTTTTGCAGTATTCAACAGCTCTGGATTCTAAATTAGCCGGACTATGTGGTACAAGACATAATACATCAGGTTACAGAAGAGGTGGGATGTGAGTGTGTGCGCATGTGCAGGGATTTGAATAAGAATGTAGTGCATCAGGAGGAGGAAGGAGAGAGTTTCAAGTGCAAGGGCAAGGACAGAAGGTAC
Source organism: Mesoclemmys tuberculata (assembly GCA_007922155.1). Lineage (NCBI taxonomy): Eukaryota > Metazoa > Chordata > Testudines > Chelidae > Mesoclemmys > Mesoclemmys tuberculata. The sequence continues at coordinate 25,469,262 of ML675616.1, forward strand.
AAAGCAGTGTGTGAAGAAGTCATGCTGTGGAATTGTAAGAGAACTGACCAGAAACCGGTGGGATGTGCTGACATGAGAAGACCCTCTCATTCTGACCAATCTTTTTTTACATACTCTTGCTCCATTCCACCCCACCTCTGTGGGAGACAGTGGGAGGTGCATCAGCATGGGTGAGATACTGAGGCCTGCACTCATTCTATGACCTTCTCCCCATCTTCATGAGCCTCTCCTTCATGAAGCCTCCCTCTTTGTCCTCATGGAAGTCGTACAAAGAACCTCATTTTTGGGTAAGTCTCTGGGGGGCGGGGGGAGAGGCTGAAGAGAAGGGGCTGGACAGTCCCAGAGAGATAGAAAAGCCCTGAAGACATTCCCAGTGCCACAGACAGGATGCATGGAGGCAGAGACTGCTCAATAGCCCCAGAAGCAGCAAGAAAAGCAGTGGGTGAGAAGAAGGGGGAGTGTGAAGTTCATCAGCAACCCCTCAGGCCATTAGAGAAGCAGCAGTGCATGAGCAGAGAGCTGCCCAACGGCCCCCTCGGGTGCAATGAGTCAGCAGGACAGCTCATCTAAGTGAAGTCCACATGACATGGGGTTTGCTGGACTAGGCCCTTTGTTAGTGTGTGTGAAGCTCTCTGAAGATTAGAAGTGCTAAGTATGATTGCTAGTGTTTCTTGTTTTCAATGTTTACTATGTGCTTCAGTCTACAGCAATGGCTCCCAACCTGGGATGCAAGACCCCTTGGGGGGGGTGCTAAAGGTTACAGGGGGTCTGAGAGGATTCAGTAATATTGAGGTCATTTAGCCCCCGGAGACCTGTGCCAGCTGGGCGCCCAGCCAGAGTGGAGCAGCCCTGTGCAGGTGGGGGCCTGGCGCAGCCCCAACCAGCCCACTAGCACCCACCACCTCAATTGCTCTCAGCCCACAAGGGACAGGAAGAGGCGGAGCCACATGTGGCGTGTGGTGGCAGCTGCACCAGGAAAGGCTTCGTTTCTTACTCAGGTAAGAGTAATTTATTATTATGATGTATGTAATTTAGTGGTATCATGATTTGTCTTTATAGGGGTTGTATGTGTTGATGGCCAGATCGAGAGGTGGGATGGGGGGTGCATGTTTTACCTAGTGGTAACTAGTGGGGCTTTCAAAGAGGTTGGGAACCACTGGTCTACAGCACATTCACCAAGTTTAGTTTGCTTGATTTCCATTTACTAAACAGATTTTTTAATAATATTTAAACCTAGATCTCAGAACAGCATAAAATCATTTTATAAACAAATTATGTACCCAACAATTTGGTATGGATTTCCGTTTCCTTTCAGTGTGTAGGATCTTCAAATATTTCCCAGTTTAGGATTTAACAGATTTTTTTTTTAAGTTATTCTTATGGGTTCTTTCCTTGAAGCCAAGAGAAGAAAATAATTTTAAAATGTCTCTTGATAAAGGATGTCAAACAGGTCCCAAAAAAGCAAATCTTATAGAAATGAAAATAAACAAAGAGAATGTTCAAGTTTCTAATATTAGCATATTTTAAATAGCATTTAAACTAGAGGTGTGCAGGTGGCTGGGTCTTGGTCGTGATTCATAAGCTTTTCATAAACAGCAGGGAAATAATAGTTGCTGTGCTACAGCGCATATTTTTGGCTTAAAAAAACTGTACCATGTTAGTTAATAGTAACTATCTGAGCCAAAAATAACTGTCACTTTTTCATTTTTAATTGCTGCATCTCTTTCTCCATTTACTCTTAGCATGATAACACAATGGGACACTGACAAAACTGACACAACCCATTACTTTGGAGCTCATAAAGAAACAACCATTGGACTACCATAACTGCAATATAAATCCTCAGATGGTTTTGGAATGGTGAACAATGCTATTTCATCTGTTCTAACATTACTATTGAATTTTCTGACACTTCCCTATTAAAGATACTTCAATTGCATTTCTAGTTAAAAGCAGCTACATGCTGTGGCTGGTGTAAATATGCAAATATGCTTTTGACAGCTTCTTGATTACTGTAGTGCTGGCACAGACGCCTTTAGCTCCCTCAAAGACGTTGCCCTCCAGCCTGGAGAACTATCCATACTACATATGCACTGTGTGCATATTTCACATGGGACTTGCCACCACAGTATCCAAGTGCCTCACAAACATTAATAATTTTTTCCTCAAATATGCCTATTACTTGTAGTAGTCTGGCCTGTGGGTGGCCAGAGGCAAGATGTTGGTATTACTAGCTAACAAAAGATGAGTAACCATAAAGCTAGTGTTGTGCCAATATATTAAAAAGGCAAACAGTATGATCTGAGTAATGATAAGGCTGTCAGCCTGACTTTGATCCCAGGCAAAATAATGGAACAATTGACGTGAGATTTGATTAATAAAGATTATTGTAGGATAAATTAATTAATGCCAATAACACGGGTTTATGGAAAATAGATTAGATGGACTCTTCAGACTCCTGAATTCTTTCACGAAGCAGGTATTACAGCTCTTATTTTATAAAAAGTACCTATTGAAACTCTCCTCCCTAGAGTACATCCTACATAATGTTAAAGAAGTCTAAGTGACCAGTTGAGTGGTTATCTTTCCCAGTAATTTATAGAGTATTTTGACAGAGAAACTTTCCAATAGTCTTGTTAACAGTTAACGGTTAGCACCATTTTATTTTATTGCCAGTTGCTGGTCCCTCTTGGATTTTTATGTCATTTTAAATGAGGACATGTCCAAAATATTTTATGATAGGGTTGTTTTGGCAATTAAGTCAGCCACCCTAAATGTTTCACTAATTTTGTTTACCAAGGCATATTGCAACTTCAGCTTTCTAGCTTAATATCTTTAAACACCATCATTGTCTTGATCTGCTCAATTACCTCTTCTAAGTATTTTCTCTTTGTCGTCAAATGCTATGCTGCCCACATATTCTTTTGCACGTCAGATACAGAAGATAAAAATGTTTATTTTCCCCCATCTTAGAATAATGAAGTCTGTGGGGAATGCTGGAAGCTCTTGTCTGAGATGTAGTGGTGCAGAATCAATGGAGAGAAAAAACCCACCCAAGCACAGCACTGAGAGAACTAAGAGAGAAAAGGACTGAGGAACACTCAAATAATTGGCTCCCAGTGGCAACAAAAATACAAAACAAAACCCTCTTGCTGGCAATTTTGAGGTAAAAGCTTTGAGTGATTTTGTGTCTTCATTTAATCTTCACACAGGTCCCTTTGCACTGAAGCCAGTTGAATTATACACCTGTATTTACCACCCAGCTGTATCTTTTGCAAAGTGCTGAACTGTAAATAAGTTGATGGTGTAGATGAATGGGCTTCTTTAACAGGGTAACATAAAGAGGAAAAAAAACATTCACTGACAAGTAAGACTCAGTGTTTGACCCACCTATGGGCTTATCAATATTGTCCATAAAATTCTTGGCTCAGGTTCTACCAATTTGAAACTTAAAGCTATGCTTTCCATTCATCAAACCAAATTGTCTCGTGGAGACTACTTCAGATAAATGTATCACTTGAAATGCTGATGAGGTGCATTTTTGGCATTCTGAGAGCATTTCAATCAGCAACGAAAACATGCCTTTCTCAAATATAGTATACCAACAGACACAGAGCTCCTGTATCAAATGTCATAACAAGAAAACAATGTTTTGGATTACCTTTGAAGCTTAAATAATGGCGTAAAGACAAGGATATAAGCAAAAATATATTTGATACAAAGCTAAGGGTTTATTTCATTTCCAGAGTGAGAACATCCTAAAAAAATGAAGATTTATTATGGAAAGAAGGTGCTCAGCAAAAAACAAAAACAAAAAAACCAACCAATAGATTTTTTTAAAAGCTATAACAAGTGTGGATCATCTGTGGCATTATAAATTTCCTATAAATGAAGTCTTTTGTTCAGAAAGTAGGTTTAATGTGGCTTTTGTATATAAACTCATGACTTAATTAAATGGGCTGTTTGAGAGTTTATGATGCTACCTTTGGTGCACTTCTGTGTGTTCTTTTACAGGCTTCCACCCCATTCCACACTCCACCTGAGCTAAATCTCTAATCAAACTTATGTAAGTACAGAGAACTGATGGGCTCATACACGTACAAGCTTAATTTAAACTTTCCCTTTCCATATTCGACAGCCTATGATATAACCAGATGCTCATGCATTCCCCCTTCCCTCCCACCACACGCCACTCCAACATACTTGGAAACATATTGGGTTGTGGTCCTGGGATAGACCCTATCTCCTGTTCCAAGCAACATTCAAACAGTGGAGTCCTTTTGGAAAGTTCCTGGAAGCAGCAGTCTGAGTGAGCTACCTATAACCTCAGGGAAAGGCAAAACACTCCTACCCTTCTGGCAACAGCTGAAAAGACCCCCCCAAGATAATCTTGTCATTTTCTTTCAGGTCTTCTCACAAGTGCTCTCAGTTTTTTCAGCCCTACACCAATAAGCATTGAAGCCTGGCTAACCCAATCAAAGAAGTTTATAGCTGAGAGAAGCTTTCCAGGTTTTTATTTGCATAAGACAAATAGGATCTGTGTAGCCTGCAAGAGAAACTTGGATTCTCTTCCCAAGCCCCTTCTAGTCTCCTTGAGTCCACAAGAGTCAACCTTGTAATGGCTTCTGGACCTAGGATCCATTGCCCCGTTTGTCTGGGCAGGATGGACTTAGGTCCTACTCTGACTATTATGAGTTCCCATAAATAAATGGGGGTGAGGAGCTTTTCATTCTGTCCTATATTAGGCTCTCCACAATGGAATATTCAGAACTACTCCAGGAGTAAAATCTGTGTCCGGTTAAAATCAGTGGGAGGTTTGCCATTGACTTCAGTGGGGTTTGGATTTCTTCCTAGGTTCCTTGCCTAAAGAAATTTCTATGTATCAGCTCTGTCAGCCACAACTCTTCTCATATGATAGCCCAAACTTACAAATTCTCACAAATTCACAAAGCAACAGCTAGATTCCTGCAGAACCACCAAAGATGGTTAGGATGGGAGTCTCCTATGCTTGAAAAAACAAGAGTCTGACAGCTTAGAGGTATCTTAGAACCATCATAGGAGGGTGGGAAAATGGCTCCTTCCAATCACAGAGCACATTCAGCAATATCAGTCTCCATTTCCTAGGCAGAAAGAAACAGGAAGTATTATGAGGAGTTTTGCAGAATAGCCATGTGGCAATCTCTACATGCCTTCACCAAATACTATGGAGTAGATGTGTTTTCTTCTTCAGATGCCAGCTTTAGTTGATGAGTATTAAAGTTGCTGTTGTTCCCTAACCTTTCTTCATTTCCTTCTGCTGGGTGGGCTGCTTACTAAATTTCATCAGATAGTCCCAGATTAGAGGATTCTCTGTGCATAAGAATAGGCAATTTGGACTGTAAATATGTCTCCCAAAAGAAGAATCCTCTAGTCTACCTTTATTCCTACCCTTGTCAGTAGTGATATAATAGTTTACTGGGAGGACAAAGTTTGGCAATTGGTCATCTGACCACTGCTATCTTTAAAACTTCATTTGATTGACATTTCTCATCTTTTGTCCATGCCATAAGGTAAGTTCTTTTGGAAGGTTTTATAAAGAACTAAAAAATGGATAGGAACATACCTTAATGCTGAAGAACATGGGAGGATTTTTTCCTTCTATAAAAAAATATTTCATCCCCCTCTCTTTTACTCAAATATCTCTTCTAACACTTCTCATTTACATTGCTCACAATATGGCCATTCTGGTTAGTCATGCATGTATGCATTTATTCTGAGATGTGGAAATGGAAACCATAAGTGCATTACCTCTTACCATTTGTTCAGCTTCATCTTTACTGAATAATCTAATTTTTTTCTGATCCTTTTAGCTAAGTTCTAGGCAAGTGCTATGATTTCTGGAATTTTAGATTATTGCACAACTGTTGAGAAGCTCGGTTTTAGATAGAGGCACAGTAGGGGTATGACGCTTTGATCTCTAATCCTTTTAGGCTCCATTAGCCATTAACCAGGGGACAGGGATCCTTAGGGAGAGCAAGGGTTCAAAACGCCAACTCCTAAGCAACCAGAGGAGCTAGCAAAGGCATACAGAAACAGCCAGCAGGGGAGTTTTGAAACAGGGTTAGAGAATGTTAGATATATTTGGCTCACATGCTCCCTCTCTAAACATAAACCAATAAACACCACAACACAGCTGAAGGAGTAAAAAATGCAGGCAGAAGTCCAGCAGCAGAGTGGGGGCTATCCAGTTTATTGCACAGAAAGCAGTATGTCTGATTATCTGCCTTGTGGGCAGGTGGCTTGGCTTATGTGTACATTTGGTACAAGGAGCTCATGGCCCCCAGAGACCACATATGGGTTGTGAAGACCTGAGTGGCTGAATTGGAGGAGCTAAGGGGGACAAAGAGGTACATAGAGGAGATTTTCTGGGACATAGAGTGGTCCTGTCCCTAGTCTGACAGCCTCTGTGCTGTTGAGGATTAAAGTCTCAGGGAAAATATCACACAGAAGTGGAGGAAAATGATCCCATAGTTGGGACCCTCCTTCCAGATGATGTCATAGGATCCCCTCACACTGAAAATACTTCTCCAGGGGAGGAAATCTCAGTTATTAGGAAGAGACAGGTAATAGTAATATGGGATTTCTGATGACCAGGAGAACCACATGGTGAATTGCATGTCAGGTGCGAAGGTTGAGATCTCTCAAGACATCTAGATAGACATGTGTAGTGCTGGGGAGGAGCTGGTGGTCACAGTACATGCCAGTGACATAGGGAAAGGTAGAAGAGAGGTCCTGGAGGCTAAATTTAGGCTGCTAGGTAAGAGATTAAAGTCCAGGACCTCTATGGTTGCATTCTCTGAAATGCCTCCAGTTCTACAAAAAGAGTCAGACAGACGGCAGAACTGCAGGGTCTCAATGAGACAATGGTGTAAGGAGGAGGATTTTAAATGTATTAAGATAGGGGGACCTTTTGAGAAAGTGGGAGCCTACACAGGAAAGATGGGCTCCTCCTAAATCAAAATTGAACCAGACTGCTGGCATGTCAAATCAAAAAGGTCACAGATGAATTTTTAAACTGAGGCTGGGAGAAAGCTGACTGTGCAGAGAAGCACATGGTACAGACAGAAATATCCCATGGGGAGGATCTATTAACTGAGATTCTCCATATCCTAGTAAAGAGGAGCAGACAGAAGTTGATAAAGCACAGGTAGGAACTGAAGAGAAACAGTCAAATGAAAAAGTCCCATTCAGATATCACATGAAAGGAGAAAACTAAAAAGTTACAAATGTTTTAAGTGTTTATATACATATGATAGAAGTCTATAGACTAAGATGGTTGAACTTGAGTGTCTGGTATTAAATGAGAATATTGATATTACAGGCATCACAGAAACTCGTGGAATGACGACAATGAATGGGACACCATAATACCAGGATACAAAACATATAGGAATGACAGAATAAGTTGTGCTGGTGGGGGAGTAGCACTCTATGTGACAAAAGGCATAGACTCAAATTTTGTAAAAATCTTAGCATGAATCAAACAATACAATAGGATCGCTATGGATAGAAATACTCTCTTATTATTCAAGCATGGAATAATAGTAGGAATACACAATGATGGTGATGAGAATTGTGAATAGCCCAGGGAGCTTAGAGCGGCTATAGGAATAGAAAACTCAGTAACAAGGGGGATTTCAACTGTCCCCATATTGACTGGGTGCATGTCACCTCAGGAGAGGATTCAGAAATAAAGTTTCTAGACACCATTAATGACTGCTTCTTGGAGAAGCTAGTCCTGCACAAGGGGAGAGGCAATACTTGATTTAGTCCTAAGTGGAGCACAGGATCTGGTCCAAGAGGTGAATATAGCTGCACCACTCAGTAATAGCGACCATAATATAATTAAATTTAACATCCCTGAAGGAAGTATACCAAAGAAGCCCACCACAGTAGAATTTAACTTCAGAAAGGGGAACTACACAAAAATGAGGAAGCTAGTTAAATGGAAATTAAAAGGAACAGTCACAAGAGTCAAATGCCTGCAACTTGCATGGGAACTTTTTAAATAGAGGTCAAATTAAATGTATACTCCTAATTAAAAAGAATAGTAAGAGTACCAAAAAAACCCACACCACTATGGCTAAACATAACAAAATAAGTGGTTAGAGGCAAAAAGGCATCCTTTAAAAATCAGAAGTCAAATCCTACAAAATGAGCACAAGCTCAGGGAAGTCAAGTGTAAGAGTATAATTAGGCAGGCCAAAAAAGAATTTGAAGAGGAACTAGCAAATGACACAAAAACTAGCAGCAAAACAAATTTAAGTACATCAGAAGTAGGAGGCTTCCCAAACTATCAATGGGGTCACTGGACAATCCAGGTGCTAAAGGAGAATGCCTGGAAGACACAGCTAGAATGGAGAAGCTAAATTAATTCTTTGTCTTCACTATAAAGTATGTGAGAGAGATTTCCATAGTTGAGCCATTCCTTTTAGGTTATAAATCTGAAACTGTCCAAGACTGAGGTGGCAATAGAGGAGATTTTGGAACAAATTGATAAATTAAAGAGTAACAAGTCACGAGGATCTGATGGTATTCATCAAATGTTCTGAAGTGACTCAAATATGAAATGGCATAACTATTAACTGTGATATGTAACCTATCACTTAAATCAGCTTCTGTACCAGATGACTGGAAGATAGCTATTGTGATGCCATTTTTTTAAAAAGGCTACAGAGGCAATTCTGGCAGCTACAGGCCAGTAAGTCTAACTACAGTACCAGGCAAGTTGGTTGAAATTATAATAAAGAAGAGAAACATAGATTAATGCAATTTATTGAGGAAGAGTCAACACAGCTTTTGTAAGGGGAAATCATGCCTCGCTAATCTATTATAATTCTTTGACGGTGTTGTGAAAGGGTGCTGGGCAAGAACTGCTAAGTCAGCACTCTGTCACGTCAGCTCCAATTTAGGGAGGTAGATTGGATCTGGCTGGAGAAAACCTACACCTAATTAGAGAATGGGAGACAGCTGCCTGCCCAATTAGCCTGGGGTAGCATAAAGGGATGAGAGGAATGAAGCCAGGGTGGAGGGGAGCAGAAACAGAGTGATAGCTCTTTCCTTCCCTCCCCTCTTGGGTGCAGATGCTAAAAGGCAAACTGCATGTGGTGGAAAGCTAGTGGGAGAACAACCTGTAAATAAAACTGCACCAGTGGATACTGAAACTTGGAGTGACTTTGTGAGCATGATAGAAGTGGAAGCAGGGCAGACATGGTAACACTTTGTTATAAGTGTCAACGAATATGTAGACAAAGCTGATCCAATGAATACAGTGTACTTGGACTTTCAGAAAGCCTTTGACAAGATCTCTCACCAAAGGCTCTTAAGCAAATTAAGAAGTCATGGGATAAGATGGAAGGTTCTCTCGTGGATCAGTAATTGGTTAAAAGATAGGAAGCAACAGGTAGGAATAAATGGTCAGTTTTCAGAATGGATAGAAGTAAATAGCGGTGTCCCCGACCGCCATTTTATTAGGATTTGGTGAGGCCTGTGTGTGTCACCCAGACAAGAGGGTAGAATCTCCCCTTTTCCTTTCCTGTGCTTGAAGGTAGTGAAACCCAGCCAGCATGAGTATAGAATATCCTTAGAGGAGAACGAACAGACAAAAGACTTGCCAGTTGAATACCTTTTCTCCCAGACAGGCAGTGTTGCTGCATCATGTTCTCTTACACCAAGTATTAGCTATTCTGGCTGATCTTAACTTCCATGTTTTCTCCAAAGCTATTCTTATTAAATTAAATTAAAATTAATTAAAGTAAATTGAATTGAATTAAATAAATACATTAATTAAAATCATTAGAATAATTTTAATTAAATGACATTGAGAAACTGAAGGCATTTTATTTAGAGGTACAGTGGTTCAACAGTGCTGTCTAGTTGTGTCATCTGAAAGGGCTATAACTTCTCTACAATAAGATTGTCGCACTTCAACATTATTATATACCAGTTGTGACAGTGTTAGTTTCCCCAACTTAGCTGTGAAAGCCCATCTGTCTATGCCACCATTTAACTACAGAGTCTACCAAAATAATAGGCCAATGGAACAACAGCCACATATGACTATTGAAGTTCTGAACCTGTCTAGTGAATATAGATTCCCACTGAATAATAGTCACCTTTCTCAGAAATGTTGTGCCTAGGAATCAGTGCCTTCTTGACAGTGTCCTTTAAACAGACTAATCTGATTAGTCAATCATGTTGCAGGGTCGGTTGAAGAGAGAAATTGAGCCAGGTGGAGTGATAAGGAATGTTTATTCGGTTACAGCTTCTAGTCTACTCGTTCCCCTTTGTCACGTGCGTCCAACAAAGTGAGCCCTGAGGTCACTACTTTACAACTTTTTATTTAAAATAATATGGAAATACACACACTTCTATAATACTCCATAAAATCCCTATTTGGTAATTGTCATGCGGGCTGCATTAGGAGGGGGGGGCATTTGTGTAATTAGACATTAATATGTCAAAAACATAGTGATTCATGTGAGACATACCATGTCAGGTACTGTTAGAAAGGTTATAATATGCTGAATAAGATGATAATATTTGGGTTCATGTGTAATATGTGTAAGGAAAGTTATGGAGATCTTTGATATCCTGTATTTCAAACTGTGCTGTAAAAGACACACCCCAGACAGAGAGGCCACAGGACAATAGCCCGCTTAATGGCCCATCAAGACCTTTACAGAAGCCAAAGGCCTAGGAAGAAACTAAAGGCATACCTGAAGAGTTACCCGGATTGGCCCATGTGACTATGGACTCCATTTTGGTTCCTGTAAAATTCCACAAGCCACATGGCCAGCAACAGAGGGTATATAAGATCAAACCACAGAAACCATTTTGTCTTCGTCTTTGCCTTGTGTCCTTGTTCCTGTCCAGCTGCGGACACGCCTCTGGATTAACACACTGTGCAACTGAACTGAAGGACTTAGACCCATCCAGGTACTGGATGTATACCAGAGGAACTATACAAGCCTGCGACTCCACAATTGTTCTAGAAACCTGATGTATATGGACTTTTAAATCATTTGTATATCTCTGATTGCTTTAAGCCTTTAACACTTCTC
>ML675616.1:25480373-25579428 GCA_007922155.1 Mesoclemmys tuberculata
ACCCTGGCATTATCAGTGGGCTACCCTGGGCACGGACGGGTTACAGTAATATTAAAAAATTCTAAAATGAATATTAATGGCTAGGGGAGGCATATAATTATATCTGCCCCTGTTTGTTATTTCCCACGAAACTTGCGTAGCATATACTTTTATCTTAACAGCAGGAATGACCATGAAGTCCCTGAACAAACTAGCAACAAGGGAAGAACTAGGGGGAGAGATCCTGAACCTTCCCTAACAGGCGTGCTGCCTGGGAAAGAAGAGATAACACCCTTTTACTACATTCTTTGTCTAGGTGGTGAGGGAAGGAATGGTCAGGGGAGGAGCAGGGGAACATAGCCTTCCTGTTACCATGGTGCCTATTGGGCAGGTTTGCCCTGTTCTGGACACTGTTAAAAAGTTACTCTGATATGCTCCCTCCTTCCATAACTTCAAGACTAGCAAAGTGCTATGGTTTGCACATAATTATTGCTTGTGTAGTACTTGGCTTTTCAACCCAAGTCAGGGGTCCCACAGAAGGCAATTCATGTCCAAAGCCTGGGTCCAACTCCCAGCCCCCCAGGAATGTGGCCCATCACATCCTTTGTCCCTGTGCCCACAAATCAGACTAACTGAAATCTAAACAACAACAAAAAGTAGAAGCAGTTTAAGGTTCTATGTCTGTACCACAATCATAGCAAAATCTGTGGTTTTATAAATCACATCTTATTGCTCAATCTTTATCTTTGTGGAAAAAAAAAACTATGCAGGGAAAATACTGAAACTGACTGTACACACAATGCTGTCAAACTCAAAGATCTATTCTTTTTTCTGATCATTGTTATAACAGTCTTAATATATTGTTAAACATGTAAAAGAATGTTCAGAAAAGGGTGATTTTTATGTTGACAGAGGCCCCCCGCCCATTGGACCTGCCTGAACAATAGTGAGCACAAATATCAGTAAGAATAATTTTAGCTTTCCAATGAGTGCACATTTTCTTTGCTCAGTGAATTTTACAAGGAAGAACGTGACAGTCTGTGAAGAGGCCATGTGCTCCTGCACCAGTTCTGTGACACTACAGGAGCCCTGATGACATGGCTCCTCCCACTGGCAGCATCCACTAGTTCCTTCCCTCATCTGATCTCTGCCTGGTTGGGAGAATATTTCCATAGAGCAAAGGGTGACTGGAAATGTTAGTGAACCTAAGACTGCATTACCTCTTAACAATTCCTCACACGACTCAGGGAAGCTGTTGTTTACTTTGAGCCCTCTCTCCTGCCCTAACCAATCACATTGCAGGGATGGATCCCAACTCCATGGAGGGCTCTCCATGGGGTTTAGGACAAGGAGCAAGAACCAATGCTGCAGAGATGGCTGACCTCTCACCTGACCCTCTTGAGAGGAGCAAAGGGAAAGAACATTAACAGGAAGACACCAAACTCACTATTATGTATGAATCTCAGGGTGATATTAGCATCATCTTCCAGACATCCAAATGCATTTTGTGTTGTCTGCTTATTTAGATTTTAAGATCCTTGGAGGACCATGTCTTGTAAGGAATGAAATAAAAAGTAGTAATAATAAACATCAAATGGAAAACAAACCACCCACCCCCACTGCGATAACTTCAAGGAATCAGAACATTCAGAAGATTATAAAAGTATAAAATCTAGTCTTGTAAACTATTTCCTGCCTTTCCTGAGCATCTTCCTCAAAATAGAATATTTTTCCAGCTATGCTTTTCAAAATAATGCCAAGATTATTTCTACTAGCAATTGTGATGATGATATGATTCAAGGTTTTTTCCTACACTATTTTGTAGGTGATAAAAATAGAACGACTGAAGTGTTACTCGCCATAGTTTTGACCTCCAGGATTGTTTGGCTCTCTTCCGCCAATGTAAATTACAGGCCTTGTTAATAACATTGTGAATCAATTTGTTGAAACATGCATATTAAAGTCATTGGCAACTTTATCTTCCAAACACTTTGGGTTCACATAAAATATACAGGCTCCCAGTTACTAGATGATGCACTATGTTCATGTCTCTTGAAAGTTATTTCAAAACAATTCAGTGTTACAAATATTTTCTTATATAAATGTCCAACTAAGTCTTAAGTTTTAATCCTGATACCTTAGGTGAATCTTTCATTATTTTCCCTCCCTCCCAATTATTTATAGAAAGTGCACTTAATGGAAAATACCTGTACACAATTTTATTTGACCAAAACTATAATAAAGATTTAATTTGCACTATAGTCGAGGTCAATTTTAATTGTGAAAGAAATAAAAAGTGGAAAAAATGTCCATGTTGCTAGAATATAGAATGAAAGGTATCTGCCTTACAGCAGGGTTGGTGCTAGATTTAGATATAGTGCAAGACTTGGGGGGGGGGGAAATTAGGTAGAATAGAACCCAACATCACAAGATACTATGAACCATTATAATTTAGACTCCAACAACAAGATTCTGAAGCCACTTACAGTGGAGTAAATATGGAAGATGAAATCCTGGCCCTATTAAGGTCAATGGCAAAACACCTGTTGACATCACTGGAGTCAGGATTTCACCCAGAGTACATCCCATAAAATTCAGTGAAATTAGTCTGGATTTGCACAGCAGTCAGAAAGATCAAAATCTGGCCCAACTGCATATTTGTAAGCACCAAAATGCATATCTTTGCAGAGCACTATGATCATTACTACAGAAATTCCAATTAAAGTGGGTTGGCCTTGGGAATGTGACTGTGATTTTGAGAGTATAGTATCTTGTTTAAATCCCATTGCGTCAGAAAGTTAATCTGGTGTTTTATGTTGAAGATACATTCTAATCAAGCTGGATTCTTTCTTGCCAAGCTGCCTAGTCACAGGAATGCATTCAACAGACCTGGAGCCAGTTAGTATGACTCTGGAGGATCTAAAAAGAATGGGGGGGAGGGGAAGGCACATTTGGAATAACCTAAAAGCTGAATCTCCCTCCTACCTGTGCTGTCTGGGGGATTCAACACATAATAGCAGGTACAAAAGACAAATTAATTTAAAAATACATGTACACACACAAAAAAACCTGTTACAAATCATTTAAGTCACCAGAAATGATCTATGCATGGCTTGCTTTCACAGGAACGTGAAAAATCTACCTTCCTTGGATCTTTTTTTAATTAATGCGGCTGCAGAAGAATAGGTTGAGTAGCAGCAAGGATCACTCTGATACAAGTGACATTCCAATGAGTGCTTACTGTCCTTGCACAGATTAGCTCTTTCTAGCTAACTCATATGCCTGGGGTCCTGCCTATGGTATTTGCAGAAGAGATAGGACTCATCACAATACATGCCACATTATATTATAATCTTACACTGTTCTTTGGGGGTGGAGCGGGGGGGGTACACAACTGATTATCAGCTCTGTTAAGGAATAGCCATTCAAGGGGTCCTATTCAGTGAATGGGGAGCTCCAACGCATACAGCACATACCAGTATCTCATTGCCATTAGGTCAGGTCAGAAAAATTAATCACATTTTGAGCATGGTTTGGTTTTTGATGGAGAAATATCAGAGTATTTGTAGCATGGATATTCTATAAAGCTGCTCCTACATTTAAGGGAAATATAGTACCATTTATAGTGAACTGGACAACTGGGCTGACAGGTTCGTTGTATGGGTCTCTGTTTGTCCCTTTTTAATACAGTTGCACTGAGGAGAGGAAATGAAGTGTCAGTTTTGAAATAAATGACTGGCATGCCTGTGGCCTTCAGCAATATGTCTCCTACCCGCACACAGATTTTAGCTGTCAGCAGTTATTTTAAATTACACTGACGTGAAATCATCTCAGCCAAAGTGGAGGTATGCTTCACAGTTGCTGATGAATTGTACAATTCCTTACATTTCCTACACTCAGATTGGTTGTAGATGACTGATTTGTAAAATCACCATACAGCAATTTAAATAATAATTGGAGGAGGTGACTTGTATTATTAGTTAATAATTGATGTTCTGGGCTAAATAAACTCTTCATCTGAAGGTCAAGCTGTTTTGTAGCCCAGGAAAAACTTACCATCATGTTACTAGGGAGCCTGTTATTTTTATTGCACTAACTCTCTTCTCACTCCGTACCCTGCTGACTATTGTTGTCTACTCCCTGTCCACAACAAACATGAACACACTAACCTGTGATTCCCCTCCCCATCTTTTCATGCTACCAGACCCCAAGCTTCTCAGTATTTGCCCATATACATCCATGTCCCTTTAGGAAGACATGGTCTGACCCTCCCCTCCTACCATCTAGAGCAGCTTCTTTTTAAACTAATTTTATTTCTTATCTTGTAGTAAGTGTGGTGACAGGGTGAGGATGTGGGGAGGTGAGTAACTAGAGGAGCTGTGCTTGTTATGGACATATGGATGAGGCATTCTGAGAAAAGTGACCAATCAGAATATACACACTCTATAGTTATTGCTCAGTAGTTAAGGGCAGAAGGACAAAAACCGTAATGTCAACATCCAGCAAGTTTCTTGCACCAAACCAATTAATCCTGAAGTAGCTGTAGAAAAGCTATATGCCAGAAAGATAGGCCAGAAGAAATACCAAAGCAAAAATGCCAAAGGTAATTACCCCCATTGCAAGTAGGAAAAAATGCTACATTTCATCCAGAAAATGGCTGCCAATCTAACGTTCTGCACTCAGATCACACATCATAACCAGGAGCAGCAAACAGGCACTGTTTGGCACAGCCATCTCAGTAGCTAAACGAGCTACCACAGAAGGAACAGTTTTGAGAACAAGTAGCAACCATATTCTCAGAAAGCCATTGAGGTTCAGAAATAATGATTGGCAGATGTCCACTACCTTGCCTTCTATCCTAGATGTCTTTATTTGTGTGTTTTATTAATTGGCTGTACAGATTTGTGGTTTTTATTTTTGGATCATAGGCTGCAACACCAGAAGAGACCATTGTGATCTTCTAGTCTGACCTCCTGTATAACTCAGTACACAGAACTTTAAAATAATTCAGAGAGCATCTTTTAGGACAAACGACCAATCTTGATTTAAAAATTGCCAGTGATGGTGGAGCCAGTTGGACCCTTGGGAAATTGTTCCCAGGGTTAACTACAGTCATTATTAAAAATGTATGCCTGGCATCTGGTTGATATGTTTTCTTTGTGTAGGATTTCTTGTTTAAAATATATTTTAAAAGGGAAGATGCAACAGAAGCCACACGAGTCAGTGGATGTTGATCCCTGCCATGTGAGGTGTATAGTTTTTGGTAACTTTGACCTGTGTCATGCAAGAAGAGACAAACTGAAGCTCAGTGTCCTACCAGCACTGCTGGTCTGACATGTTTATTTTAATGCACAGTGAACATGCAGTTACAGAGAGAGAGTAGATTGATCAACTCTTTAAAATGTTTGGCACTAAAGAACCAATATTTTCTTTAAGTCTGCATAAGGAGGCAACCACTCCTTTGGTTTAAAGTGTGCTATACATAACATTTTGCTGATCTGTATTTAATGTGAATATTTGTATACTAAACAATTGTGCAATATTCTCTTTGATAGAGCTTCTAATGAGCACTAAAAGACCAGTGTTTAAATATAATAGGCCACATTTTGATTTTAAATAGAATTATATGTGCTCAACACTTCTGAAAAATGAGACTCAATAGCACCAGGACTCTATTTAATACTCTCTAAAAAGTCCTTAGGTGACAGAACTCCAGCCTGTGCTTTAGCAAAGACTTAAGCTGAAGAGTGGGAGGGAGAGTTCTACATAATTAGCCCCAATCTTCCAGTTACACACACGAGAATGTGGTTTTGTTGTAATTGATAGAGGAAAATATAAAATTATCCAAAAATCTTTGAGAAAATGTCAGCTTTAGTAAGAACATGTGTTCAAGAAAGGGTACGTGAAGGGAGAACGGTTTGCCATTGAGCATAAGTAAAATATGTTAAAGAAGCAGGCAGTTAGAATGGAGTGTAAGCAAAAAGTAGCTGGGAAAAAAACCAAGAGCCCATTGTTTATTAAAGTCAGCCTCCTCTGCAATCATGTGTTGTAAAGTGTGACAACTCATAGTGAGACATTCCATAGAATCTTGAGCTAGGAGAAACAATGCATTTTCTTTTATTCCACGTGTAGGGCAGATTTATATGCAAAGTGGTTCTGATTTTCTTCTAATGTTTGTAATAAAAATTTGTCCTTGTGTGCTTAAATATCATTTAGTGACAATTGTTGAGTAGGAACAAATGCAGGACTCAAACAATGGTAACAGTAAGGAGAAAAAAGGAGGGGGAAAAAAGCACTGTGTGCTTTCTAGACATATCTTTGTTTCCCATATTCATTTACACTCTTATTTGAGCTGCATTTAGTATATTATTTTTTAAACAGACCTATTAAGAGACAGGCCAGCTAAAGTAGTTTGTTCCTTTGATTTTCATGAACATTATGGGTAGATTTCCCTATATTTCCTAGCAAGCACATTGTAATTTATACTTCTTTCGTTATCAGAACATCAGAGCCTCAAAAACACAATCACAATAACTGCACCAGGATCTAATTCTCTATTTGCTCTGAGCAAGCTGGGACTACTGGAATTTATTTTAGATTTTCTTTTCTTTCACAGCCCTTGCCCTCTCCCCATTTTGCTCTAAAGTCTCTCCATATTTATCCACTTCTGGACTTACTAAGATGAAATATAATCATGTTGTGGGTTGTATGGTGCTTTTATAATTGGAATCATATTGACCAAGAACTTGAAGATAGTTTTTCAGATTTGGCTCATTCTGGTTGAGATTTTCAAACCTGATTAGGAGATTTAGCCACAAAATTATTTTCTATGGGAGTTTTGTAAATCTTTTGAGACCCAGGAGTTTTGCTTTTCTAGGGCTTTAAGGCTGAGGTTTTCAAAGCTGACTAAAGGAATGTTTTTCAAAGGCACAGATGGGACCTAGAAAAAAAAATCACAAGATACCACTGTCATGTGGACTGCATTAGGAGGGAGGGGCATTTGTGTTATTTGACATTAATATGTCAAAATCATAGTGATTCATGTGAGACATACCATGTCAGGTGCGGTTAGAAAGGTTATGATATGCTGAATAAGATGATAATATTTGTGTTCATGTGTAATATGTATGAGGAAAGTTATGGAGATCTTTGTTATACCTATATTTCAAACTGTGCTGTAAAAGACACACTCCAGACAGAGAGGCCACAGGACAGTAGCCCGTTAATGGCCCATCAAGACCTTTACAGAAGCCAGAGGACCAGGAAGAAACTAAAGGCATACCTGAAGAGTTACCAGGATTGGCCCATGTGACTATGGACTCCATTTTGGTTCCTGTAAAGTTCTACAAGCCACATGGCCAGCAACTGAGGGTATATAAGATCAAACCACAGAAACCATTTTGTCTTTGTTTGGTTCTTTGCTCCTGTCCAGCTGCGGACACACCTCTGGATCAACACCCTTGCAACTGAACTGAAGGACTTAGACCTATCCAGGTACTGGATGTATACCAGAGGAACTATACAACTCCACAATTGTTCTAGAAACCTGCTGTATATGGACTTTTAAATCATTTGTATATATCTGATTGCTTTAAGCCTTTAACACTTCTCTTATTGTTTGTTTTTCTTTTATTAATAAACCTTTAGTTTTAGTTACTAAAGGATTGGCTGGCAGCGTGGTATTTCGGGTAAGATCCAAACTTATAGTGAACTGGTACTGTGGCTGATCCTTTGGGATCAGAGGGAATCTTTTAGTAAAGAGCATAGAGTTTAAACAACTGGTCTCTTTACTGGACCTAGTGTCAGTTTGGGGAGCCAGAGACTGAAATGCAGTAAAGGGGGCTGTGTGTATTTGCACAGTGGCTTCTTGATAACCAGTGTGGGGGAATCAGAAGCACTGTTTGTGGCTGGTTGGGAAGTCTGACTGCAGTGTCACCCACCAGTGCTGGGAGAATTCGCTCTCCTTTTGCAGCCTGCCCTGACCCTGGCATTATCAGTGGGCTACCCTGGGCATTACAACCACTACGATCTATAAAGCCAGAGTTTGGCACTCAGGTTCCCTAGATGATGAAGAGAGAGAGATTGGTACCTGGGAATGCAATCCACAAGTCTGCGTGCTAGGTGAGGAGTCGCCTGAGTTAGACAAAGGGATGTGCTGACAAGAAGGTTGTGTCCTAAGCTCTGCCCCTTTCACAGAGCCAGATGTCTAAATCTGGGCTGCAGGAAGGCACCTACTTATGCTTGCAATCCAAAAATCGAGGGAAGATAGGTGTTTGAGTATCTAACTCGTGTATGGCATCCACATCCACTCCAGTAGACATGCTCAGAGGGCTTTTGTCATGCTTAGACAAAACAGCTGAAGGAAGAAGAGGGAAATGACCTCCCTTAAAACCTTTAGGCCAGCAATTAGAGCACTCACCTGGGATGTAGGAATCCAGATTCAATCTGAGAAGCAAGAATATGATCAGGGATCTGCTACCTCTCAGCTGAGTGCCCTAACCCCTGGGCTATAGAGTCATTCTGGTGTAGGGCCTCCTCAACCTCTCCTATTGAAGTTGTTCCACTTTAATTAAAATATTCAATCAAAATGTTCAAATCCTGTCTCATCAGGCAAAAAGGGGACTTAAACCAGGGATTACCCACCTCCCAGCACAGTACCCTAACCACTAGATGGCAGCTCTGAGCACATCTACCAGATCAGACTCCCTGGGGGAGACAGGCACTCCTACACCTATTTCCCCAGTTTGTGGATCGCTCTGGGGCTTTGTTGTGAGATGAGCATTTGGATGCCTAGAGTGAGCCAGCAATGCACATGCTCAGAGGCAGAAACTTAGGCACTGAGGGAACTTCTATTGCAAAAACTTAGGCACTGAGTGAGTTCAGGCACCTACAGGGTTAGGTGGAAGTCAAGCAGAGTTTTGTGGGTTGCCCTGACACCTTAAAATGGGACAAAGTAAGCAGATGTAGCTGTCATCCCTGATTCAGGTGAGGAACCCAGGCTTGGGTCATAATCATCCGGTGCCCCCATGCTGCAGCGGAGGGTATAATTTCCAGCTCGAGTAGATGTACCTATGCTAGCCTTGATCAAGCTAGCATGCTTAAAAATAGCAGCGTATCTGCACGCCACCTGACTATAATCACGCCTGACCCCCATTGTATGTATGTATTTGGAAAGCTAACATATGCCTCCACCAGCATAGCTGCAGGCACAGTGCTATTTTTAAGCATGCTAGCTTGACTGAAGCTAGTGCAGGTACATCTGCTTGAGCTGAAAATTACATCCCTGGCTGCAGCATACGCAGCCTAAGGGGTAATAACATGGCTGTCGACAACACTTCTTGAGTGTGGAATCTCAGCCCAGTCATTATGTGTGGCTACACTGTTCAGTGGAACATGACAAAGGGGCTGTCAGCTCATCATAGGTGGAACGGGCCAGTCAGCCAGCTGGGGAAACTAAAAGAGCTATGAAAATCAGGACACGGGAGAGCTCCCTGTCTGAAAGCTTTGCTTCTGCCAAACAGAGAGCAGCCCCAAAGGGCAAGATTTTAAAGATTCAGTATTTAAGCAAGCAGCCAGGCCTCCATCTGCATCTGTAAGTGCTTAACTACATTTAAAAATCTGGCCCAAAAGGCACTTTCTGTGCCTGTCCATCTCCCAAAAAAACAACAGATGAAAAGCTACTCATAGGCATTCCTTTAATTTTCTGTATTTCCTTTGCAGTTGTCCATATTTGTAGTTATTACTAGTATTATTTCAAAAATATTCTCTACTGTGACTTTGTCTGACTATTATACATGATGGATTAGACATAGTAAGTCCAAAATCCCTTAGGTCCTTCTCCATTGCTCCTGAGCAATACTTTGAAATTTTTCTCCAACCTGTTAGATCACCAGTGTTCTTCCCTGGTGCAGTTTATGGGCCTAATACTAAGAAATACATCACTAACTTTAAAAGGAGTAGGATTACGCACTCTAAATATTATAGAAAATAATGATGCTGCCTGTGAACATAGGCTGTAGTAAGGGTGGAGCAAGGAACCTTATCTATATCCTTTGACATTTTAAGTTGGACCATTAGTATTATTTTAATTAAATGTTTTGTGTTATGTATGCCTATGCTTTTTATTAGGAAAGTTCAATGATTTTAAAATGCCCATACAGGAACATATCCTATATATGTGCAGATACACTTCAGTTCTTCACTTTAAAAATAAAAAGAAGATGCAATTCTTCATCTGAGTCACCATATATAACTTCAGTAAGGAAACTGTGAAACAGAGCCCAAAAAAGAACCATCAAAGAGCATCCATCACTGAAAATCCATCATAACAAAAGCTGACAGAAATCTTTTAAACATATTTGCTGAAAAAAAAGCATTCACTACAAGAAGCTGCTTTTGAAATGTTGTTTTCAGAGTTGGCTGCAGACTACAAGAGTGTTCATGTGTCAGGCTTTAAAGGTTTGTTTGTTTACTGCCAAGGGTTTGGCAAGAAAATCTGGATGAATCAAGTTTGCTATAACATATGACTTACACAGTAAGTTATGTGCAACTTCCATAATAAATAACAGCTTTTTGCAAGTCTCTACTATCTTCATGGTACAGAGTAAAGATGAAACATGAATCAAGTGCAAAGAAATCCAGCTCAAACCTTTTTATATTACCTACTAAAAATGTTTTGATAGCTCAGGACCTAATATAGGAAACTCAAAGAATTCATCAAAAGCAAAACTGAGTTTTGGACTTACATTTCAGATCTTGCATCATACAATGTAGTTATGGATGTATGTGACAAATCGGAAGCAGATCCTGTGGGTCAGCATTATAGTTATTACAATACATATATGGTAAGGTTCACATCAATATAGTCATGAACTGAATGAATCAACTATAAAAGATAGAGTATCCCAGTTACATTAACTCATCATTTCAATACTCATCTGCTAAGGTTTCCTTAAAATGTTAGAGGTATTTAATAAAATAATCCTTCTATTCACAAGGCAACCTTAACTATAAAATTAAAATTTTGTGGGAGTGTTGGGGCAGGGGGTTTAGAAACTAAAGGAGCCCTGAAAATATTCATCATTTGACGGTTAATAAAATAAACACATACACGGACAAAAACAAGCCTTTCAATCATGTAGTTTTCCGGTTGCTCAGAGTTACACTGGAGGATTCCCTTCCTGCATAGGTCTTCTGAGGTTTGTAAAGGTAAAGCGGATGATAGGTCAGCCAGACAAGCACTTAAAAATTTAATGCACATAAAACTTAAGTGCTGAGGCACTTAAAGGCCAAGCCAATGAACATTATGTCAATTGGCTTCTACAAGCAAATAACTTTCAGGAGGTGAATGGGATCCAGGATAATTCTGCAGGGCACTAAGCTATGGCTAATATGCTCCACAGCTTCCTTGTCTTCCCTACCTCCCCTTGCCCCTGCAACTTATTGACTGCAAAGCTTTAGATAACAGCTTCACTAACAGAGATCCAAGTTTTATTTGAGATCCATTTCCCTTCAAAGGAGCATAGGATGGTAAAGAAGAGTGATCCTACAAGGCAGCCTGTGTGATGTTGGGGCAAATGAGGCCAATACATTCCTTTGCATGGATAAGCAGAGGAAAATCAAATATGAGCAGGAAAGCGAGAGTAGCTCACCAATGTACAGGTGGAAATATCACATCCAGCTCAAGCGACCACACTTTTTAAAGAATGTCAAAAAACACCGGAGAGGGTTTAGTGCTACAAAAAAGTGATCAGCAGCTAGAAGAGAACCACACACAAAGTTATCTGATGGTAGGGGAAAGGGGCCACCGTAAGATCTAGTGCCTGGACATTGAAGTTAGAAAAATTCCAACTGAAGAGAAGACGTAAGGTTTGAAACAGTAAAGGTAATTGGAACCTCTTACTAAGTGACATAGTGAACTCATCTTTACTTGGAGTCTTTAAATTGAGTGTATGCTTGTCTAGAACATATGCTCTAGCTCAGCCACAAGATATTAAGTTCAGTACTCACAGAATGTGGATGTTATTTGAGTCTATGGCCTAGTGTTATACAAGATGTAAGACTCTATCTTAGCACTACTTTCTTGTCTTTAAAAAAAAAAAGTTGTCATTTTATGATCAATATATAAAATATGTAGTGTTTACCTTGAACACAAGCCTAAAGTTCCCTCTTGAGCATGAAACAAGCCAAAAACAAAAAAAAACCCAAACCCTAATACCCTTTACTTAGAGTCAAGCAAAATCTCTGGTTTCACCTGTTCATCAGGAAAGAGCAAATATATAAACAAACATGAATCAAGTACAAAGAAACCCAAACACTGAAGTAGCTGAATATTTATAATATCTACTAAAAATGTTTTAAGCTACTAGCCTAATACTCCTGCTTGCCATAGGAAAGAACATCAGAAAAACTCCCTTTTTATTTAGAGTTAAAGAGAGCTCACTATTGTTGAAGAAGGGTTACTACTCTCTTCTTTCAGCAGGGGTATATAACTCCTCCTCACAATCATCACAGCACTTCTTCTTCCTTTAATATAGTTCACTCCAGGCTAGTGTCCTGAAAGCCTAATGGTCCCCAGCTGCTGCAGATCCCTACCTGTAAATGCTTTCCTCCCTATTAAAACCCTCACCTGGAATTCTACAGCTTCCTCACTCAGCCACCTTTCTAGGCTTCATCACAAACAGATATGCATCTGAATTTGCAAGTTTTCAAACAGCACCTTCTCTTAGACAGAAGTAGTCAAAAATTCTTGAGAAACATGGAAGTTTTAATGGGTAAATGTACGAGAGCTTTTTATAAATGTATAAAGTTTATTCCACATATTTGAAATGTATAGTAAAAAGTTCTTATCCTGCCTATTGTAAAACATTTCAGAGGGAAATGTTGTTCCTGTGAAAAGTTAGAAGGGTGTGAAAAATAAGTCCTAAAATAGAAATCTGGTTGAACCTTACTTATGAAGAAATGACTTCATGATCTTATCACTTTTTCTGTTGTCTTTATTCCCCATCTCCATTTTTAAATTGATGTATCTTGTTTGAAATTGCACTTCGAGGCCCAGATCCACAAAGGGACTGTGGTGTTGCAATGCTGAGCACCACGGTGCCTAACTGGAACAACAATAGGATCCACAAAGTTTGGTGTCTAGGCTCCCCATACACAGAGTGGGGAGAGACAGGCACCTAAGGATGCCATGCACAAAAGACAGAATGCCAAGTGGGAAACCACCTAGTCAATGGAAGATATCCAGGAGAGAGGTGTGGACCACTTCTCGTGGAGTTGGGTGCCTCAATCCAGGCTGGAGGGAGGTGCCTATCTCTGCTTGCAATCCGAAGCTAGCAACCATCTCCTAGAGTCAGATGGCTTAGGTGTCTAAGTCATTTAGTGTGAGAATGAGTCAGGCAGCTGCCTCACCCCACATAAAACAGCCAGAGGCGGCATGATGGTGCTGCTTCTGACCTTGTAACTTTTATCCCAGCGGCTAAAACACTGCCCTAGAATATGAGACCCAGATGCAATTCCCCCCTGCCTGAGGAGGGGAAAAGGATTTGAACAGGAATTTCCCAAACCTTACAGATAAATTGTCTATCCACTGAGCTGTGGGATATTGTGATGGGGGGGACGGGGACGGAGACACTCCCTCAATCTCTCCTGATTAAGCGGTTCCGCTGTGGATAAATAATGAAACAATAATTGGACCAGGAGGACTGGACTCAGTGTCCCATTTCCAGAGTGGATCACCCCAACCACTAGGCTAACGTGTCATTCTCTTGCTGTGTGGCCCAATGGCTAACTATTCATACACAGCAGAGCAGTTTCAACAGGATGGACGGAGAGCACCCCACATCAGAATATCCTATAGCTGGGGTGGACAATTTTGGTTGGACATATTCCTGGAGGCATCATCTCATGACTACCTTTAATTAAAGATTATTCTTTAGTTCCTAGACACTCCAGGACAATCCTGGAGGGTTGGTAACCCTACAGAGTGTTTAGAGCACTCTCGTAAGAGGTGGGAGACTCCTATTCAAAGCCTTTCTCCTCCTTCAGCAGAGAGAGAAATTGAACATGTGTGTCCCATATGAGTGTTCTAACCCCTTAGAAAAAAGGTGCAAGGTGAGACACCTCCACCTCTGGCCGCATTTTGAATGGGGCCCACTCTGGTGGACATGATCAAAGCATGCCTACTAGCTCACTTCCAAGTTAGGCAGAGGAATGTTTATCTTGCCCTTGTTTGTGGACTGCACTGGGGCTTAAGCGGAAGATAAGCACCTAGACATGAGGCAGAAACTTAGGCACCTGGAGAACTTTATGAAGAAAACTTAGGCTCCCAGTGAATTTAGGCGCCTACAGGGTTAGGTGGCAGTTGAGCAGGGGATTTGTAGATTGTAGTGCTTAAATCTGGTACTTAAGTGCCTACACCTTCCTTTGGTGGATCTGGGCCAAACTCTGTAGGGAAGGAACTATGGCTTCCTCTGTGTTAGTTTAGCACACAGTTCTCAAACTGGGGGTCAGGACCCCTCAAGGGGTCACAAGCTTATTTTGAGGGAGTCATGAGCTGTAAGGTCCTGCACATGCCGTGGCTGTGACTGTCAGCCCAGTGCACGGCTGACAGCCAGAGACCTCCAGAGCTGGGTGGCTGGAGAGCAGCAGCTGCTGGCTGGGTGCTTTGAAGGCAGCACCACCCCATAATAGCAGCACAGAAGTAAGGATGGCATGGCACGGGGGGAGTCATTAATTTTTTTGGAGGGTCATCACAGCCTGAAATATTTTCAAAGGGGGTCCTGGAAAATAAAGTTTGAGAACCCCTGGTATAGCAGGTGCCTAATCTAGCAGGTGCCTAATGTGTCCACCTCCTAATCAGTGCTTCTGGGCACTAACCACTACTGAAATGTAGAAACCTCTGGGATGAAACATGTCAGAAACTGAATTGTATGGAACAGCTTATAGCAGGAAGTGAAAGAGAACACCATAGCCAACAAACTGCCAGGGTAATTTAAAAAGCCTAAGTACCCGAGTTGCAATTAGCCAAGACTGGGGTTAATGTTCTTAAAAGCATGCTCCCTAACACAGCGTCATGGCACTTGTTCAGTACAGACTCAGGACAGAGTGCCAGCTCCGAAATCACCAGCGTCCCTTACTGGTGCCTGGTGGGTTCTTTTGCAACCTCATCTAAATATTAATTGCACCACCCAGTAAAATTGGCACGACTTAGGTATTCTAAATCAAGTTGGGTTTTAAGCAATACTTTACAACTGCAGCCTTTGCAGATGGTAATAATCAAAAAACATTCTATTGTGTAAATCAAGATTTTCTACAGCAAATGTAATGGGGGCCCCTCACCCAATGCACTGTCATTGTGCCTCTACCTCAGTTTCCCAAGTGTTTTAATTAGTCCCATGAGGCTTGTACATTGAACAGCACCTTTCAAGGTTTCTTTTATCCCAAAAGCAGTTCACAAAAATAGGTCTCCTCCTCAGCTTCTCTGGCACCTACCAGGCTGTCTTCAAAACTGTCGGTTTCCCACAGCTCTCCATGGAGCTGGAGCTGTGGTTCATGCCAACTGCACGGCTTAAGCCAGCTTCTCCTCCAGCTGGGCCCTTTTACAGATCATTCCTCTTCCCCACGGGCTGCAAGCACAGTAGGCAGACCTGTCCCTGCTGCTGTCTTCTACCTGCTAGTTCAGCCTTCTCGCTCCCTGAAGCATCTAGCCACCTGCCCCTGCTGTGCAGGAGTTAGTATGCTGCTGGTCCCAGGCCCAGATCATTCTTTATTGGCTGGGCGAGAGGGGACCCCTGCCCCACACTCTCAGCCAGGCTCCAGGTCCCAGGCCCATAAAGATATACTAACAGGATTTCTTTTACCTGCTAGGACCCTTTTTCTCTGTCCATACCTCCTCAGGCCTGGTATGTAAGACCACCCCAACTCTTAAAAGCCATGTCACGTGACAGGGAGCGACTGGCTGGTCGGTAGGACTGGTTGGTAGGCAGAACTGCAGCTAAGGGGCAGACTACTCAATCACAGCAATATATTTAGGAAACCTGGTGGGGACCAATGGAAGTCGCAGCTTATTAGAGCAGATCTGGAAGTAGATAAAGTGATTACATCACTGAAAAGATGTACAGCACTATAGTTAATGCGTTCAATGCAATCTGAATCAAATATACAGTGCACACAATGCCAAAAACTAGTCAAAATATACAAAGAACCATTTATTTAAAATCCCTGAGATAAACAAAACTTATTCACAGCAAAACATCTTTGAAAGGGAGATTTATTGATATATAAAAACAGACGTGGAATTTGTATTTATTACTTTATAAAACACCTACGTTCGTCTTTGGATGATGAACAATATGAAAAAAACAACAAAAACATGGCAATCACAAATCAAATTAGCATTCTACATTCCTTGAAAGCAAAGAGACAACTTACAGTCATAACTAAATACAGACAAAAAACTATTACAAAACAGGTTTGATGAGGTCAGTCACACAAGTGAGCAGAACTGTACCAGGAATACTTCCCATTCCAAAGAAAGAGTTCAAGATGTTCTCAGCCACAAGTAATTGACAATCCCCCCACCCCACCCCCCATCTGGCTATATAACTGACCTAATCACTGTGCACCAGCAAGGGGAAGACGAATCCAAAAACTAGCATGAATCACCTCCCTCCACTTCTGTTTCCAGAATTCTCATTCCAGCTGTAACAAGACTACAATAACATTTTCCTTGAGGAGAATCTCATTTTTTCTTTTAGTTCACAAAGGAAGTTCAGAGTTCAGCACATTGCAGGACTGAGAACAAAGTCCTTAGAGATGAAAGTTAAGTGCCATAGGCATTTTATCCAGATCTAAATGTCAATGTGCTTGGGGCTAGGCAAGCATTCATGCCTTATAAACAGACACTCTATCACTAGAAAGGGTGAGCAGAGCCAATCCAGTTATGCTAGCTTAGCTTTAAACCACTCTTACGAATGATATTTTGTAAGCAAATATTGTGCAAGTCACTGAAATGCACATAAGGGGAAGATGCTAAAGCAAGAAAGAAGATACATTAGTGAGCCAAAACTTTTTTTTAAAAATTAAGATTGTTAATGCAGCACAAGAGTTAGAGATATGGCAGGCAAATATTCTTGAACTCCCCAGCTCAACATATTTCAAGGACATAAAAAACTAAGTGACACTTAACACATAAGTCTACCATATGGCTCAAAGCCCTTTGAGTATACATTTTTCAAAAGCACATAGTCCAAACCAAAAATCATGAATATTTGAGAAAGATATCACCTGTTCCAGTCTCACAAACACAATTACTTTTCTTTCTTTTCTCATTGTGTGTGTTTTCCAGATTTCTCTCTCAGATATAGCAGAATGGTTGTCTAAGATATGCATGGGGTGAAACAATTAACTCAAAAAATGAGCTAGGAAATTATGCAGGAAGGATGGGCTCCACCTAAACCAAAATGAAAATGGATTGCTGGCATGTAAAATTAAAAAGGTTGTAGAGCAGTTTTAAACTAAGGGCAGGGGAAAAGCCAACAGGTGCAGAAGAGCCCATGGTATGGACAGAAACATCCCTTGAGATTCTCTATATACTAGTAAGGAGGAAAGGATGGAAGAGGATAAAATATGGGTAGGATCTGATGAGAAAAATCAAATGAAAAAAATTCCCATTCAATTACATCACATAATAGCAGATAGTTAAAAAGTGAAAATTTTTAAGTGCTTATTTACAAATGCTAGAATCTAAAAACTAAGATGCATGAATTAGAGTGCCTCGTATTTAATGAGGCTATTAATATAATAGGTATCACAGAAACTTGGTGGAATGAGGTTAATCACTGGGTCAAAGTAATACCAGGGTACAAAATGTATCAAAAGGACAGAATAGGTCATACTGGGGGGGTGGAATGGCACTATCTATGAAAGAAAGCATAGAGTCAAATGAAGTAAAAATTCTAAATGAATCAAACTGTACAACAGAATCCCTATAGATAGTAAATCCATGCTTGAACAATAAAAATATAGCAGTAGGGATATACTACCGACCACCTGACCGGGATAGTGATAGCGTGTGAAATGTCCAGAGAGATTAGAGAAGCTATAAAAATTAAAAAACTCAGTAGTAATGAGGGATATCTACTATTCTCATATTGACTGGGTACTTCACCTCAGGACAAGATGCAGAGATAAAGTATCTTGATACCTTAAATGACTGCTTCTTGGAGCAGCTGGTCTTGGTAGGACACAAAAGGAGAGGCAATTCTGGATTTAGTCCTAAGTGGAGCACAAGTTCTGGTCTAAGATGTGAATGTAGCTGACCTGCTTGGTAATAGTGACCATAACATAATAAAATTTAACATCCCTGGAGGGAACATCCCTTGAGAGGACACCAAAACAGCCCACCACAGTAGCATTTAATTTCAGAAAGGGGAATACACAATAATGATGTTAATCATGTTAAATAGTTAAATCATGTTAAATAATGTTAAACAGAATTTAAAAGGGTCAGTTCCAAAAGTGAAATTCCTGTAAACTGCATGGAAACTTTTTAAAGACACCATAATAGAGTCAATATAAATGTATACCTCAACTGAAAAAACATAGTAAAAGGACCAAAAAAGTGCCGCCATGTCTAAACAGCAAAGTAAAAGAAGCAGTTAGAGGCAAAAAGGCATCCTTTAAAAAATGGAAGTTAAATCCTTTAGAGGAACATAGAAAGGAGCAAAAATTCTGGCAAGTGAAGTGTAAAAATATAATTAGGAAGGCCAAAAAAAAAACTGGAACAACAACTAGCCAACGACTTTAAAAAATAACAGCAAAAAATTTAAGTACATCAGAAGCAGGAAGCTGACTGAACAACCAATGGGGCCACTGGACAATTGGCATGCTAAAGGAGCACTCAAAGAAGATACGGCTATCGTGGAAAAATTAAATGAATTCTTTGCATCGGTCTTCACAGCTGAGACTGTGAGGGAGATTCCCAAACCTAAGCCATTCTTTTTAGGTAACAAATCTGAGGAACTATCCCAGACTGAGGATGTTTTGGAACAGACTGATAAACTGAAAATTAATAAGTCAGATGATATTCACCCAAGAGCTCTGGAGGAACTCAAATGTGAAATTGTAAAACTAACTGTGGTATGTAACCTATCCTTTAAATCAGTTTCTGTACCAGATGATTGGAAGATAGCTAATGTGATACCAATTTTTTTAAAAGGCTCCAGAGGCGAACGTGGCAATTACAGGCCAGTAAGCCTAACTTCAGTACCAGGCAAACTTGTTAAAACTACAATAAAGAACAGAATTATCAGATACATAAAAGAACACAATTTGTTGGGGAAGAGTCGACATGATTTTTGTAAAGGGAAATCATGCCTCGCCAATCTACTAGAATTTTTTTAGGTCAACAAGCATGTGAACAAGGTTGATGCAGTGGATATAGTGTACTTAGTTTTTTCAGAAAGCCTGTGATAAGGTCCCTCCCAAAGGCTTTTAGCAAGTAAGCTGTCATGGGATCAGAGGGTAGGTCCTCTCCTGGATCAGTAACTGGTTAAAAGATAGGAAACAAAGGGTAGGAATAAATGGTCTGTTTTCAGACTGAAGAAAGGTGAACAGTGGTGTCCCCCAGGGGTTTGCATTGGGACCAGTTCTGTTCAACATATTCATAAATGATATGGAAAAAGGGGTAAACAGCGAGGTGGCAAAATTTGCAGATGACACAAAACTACTCAAGATACTCAAGTCCAAAGCAGACTGCAAAGAGTTACAAAGGGATCTCACAAAACTAGGCAACAAGTGGCAGATGAAATTCAATGTTGATAAATGCAAGGTAATGCACACTGGAAAACAATCACAACTACACATATAAAATGATGGGGTCTAAATTAGCTGTTCCCACTCAAGAGAAAGATCTCAGTCATTGTGGATAGGTCTCTGAAAACATCCACTCAATGTGTGGCATTAGTCAAAAAAACAAACTATGCTGAGAATCATTAGGAGAGGGATAGATAATAAGACAGAAAATATATTGCCTCAAAATAAATCCCTTGTACGTCCACATCTTGAACACTGCATGCAGATCTGGTCTCCCCATCTCAAAAAAGAAGTATTGGAATTGAAAAAGGTACAAAAAAGGGCAACAAAACTGATTAGCAGTATGGGACAGCTTCCATATGAGGAGAGATTAATGAGACTGGGACTTGTCAGCTTGGAAAAGAGATGACTAAAATGGGATATGATAGAGGTCTATAAAGTCATGACTGGTGTGGAGAAAGTAAATAAGGAAGTGTTATTTACTCCTTATAACACAAGAACTAGGGTCACCAAATGAAATTAATAGAGAGCAGGTTTAAAACAAACACAACACACAACACACAGTCAATTTGTGAAACTCTTTGCCAGAGGATGTTATGAAGACCAAGACTATAACAGGGTTAAAAAAGAGAACTAGATATATTCATGGAAGATAGGTCCATCAATGGTATTAGCCAGGATGGGCAGAGATGTAAAAGCATGCTCTGAAGTGCCCCTAGCCTCTGTTTGCCAGAGCTGGGAATGGGTGACGGGATGGATCACTTGATTACCTGTTCTGTTCATTCCCTCTAAAGCACCTGGCATTGGCCACTGTCAGAAGACAGGATACTGAGCTAGATGGACTGATCTGACCCAGTTTGGCCGTTCTTATGAAATTAAACTGGTTTCTTACTAAAAAATATTTTCACATTATACATCATAAAATACTATGTAAAGTAAATACCTCATTTCAACAGTAAGCTTTCAGGCTTAATTTCTGTTTTTTCTAATATCAAGTATAAAAAGAAATCAAGGATTTCACAGAAATAAAATATCAAATCTTGCTAGTATTAAAACTAATATTTAAAAATAAACAAAAACACATGACTTTTCTAATCCAACATATATGTTAACAAATTAAGAACACAAACTTTGTAGCTACACAAATTATTGACGAAGTTAAAGAAGGATATGTGTTAAAGTATTTTTAACAGTTAATTCTCAGAACACAAACTATAGTTAGGAAACATGACACTATCATTCAAAATATAATTAAAACAAATATCTGGCCATTTGAAAAAAATGGTTCATGACTGCCACCTTGTGAGGATTTTTTAAAAGTGTGTATCACAAGATAAAATTAACCTCAAAGATGACAGAAATGGGCTACATCATTTTCACAGAATAATTTTGAACAGAAATTATGTACATGATATGAGCTATTTATTATCAGGTTACTAGTATAATCCCAGATAGATGCATTTGTAACATTTTCTTTACCTTTAATAGAGTTTGCATTCAAAATTAACCAGTGTTATGGGCTTATGGGGAAGATTGAAGAGGAATGACACAAGTAACATTCCTAAGCAACAAAATAGAATTACCTCTACAGGACTAGTCACATATTGCTGTCCAAAGACCCCACCTGTAAATCTTCCCAAACATCCAATCTCGTTTTCTGGTTAAAAACTGTATGCAAAGCCATCATGTAGTTCAGCCTCTATTTGCTGATCACCACAATTATTTTTATGTAAAATATGTTTTCGCACATAGCTACAATAATGTGTTTGATTTGTTAACTCAATTGTACCTGTTCCCCTCTTGTCTTTAAACTACATAAGTTGATGAGTCAAGAGGATCCACATGTTGTTTTCCCTCTCATCATTCAGGAGAAGCAATCTCAAAGGTTCAAAAGTCTGTCTTTTCTCTACTGCCTGAGATGTAAAGTATTTTGATTTGCCTAATATTGTCCGTGGAGGATCACCCTTCACTTTTCTATTCAATAAAAATCAAATCTATCAATCAATCTAGAGCTACCGTTTTCAGATGCTGATAAACCATCTCCTTAGCTTTAGCTGCAACTCCGGACAAAACCACCTGCTTTAACAA
Organism: Mesoclemmys tuberculata; assembly: GCA_007922155.1. Classification (NCBI taxonomy): domain Eukaryota; kingdom Metazoa; phylum Chordata; order Testudines; family Chelidae; genus Mesoclemmys; species Mesoclemmys tuberculata. The sequence goes on from ML675616.1 coordinate 25,502,256, forward strand.
ATTAGCATGGTATTTTTTTCAGATGGATGCCTCATTACAAACATTTACAGTGATTTATTTTTATAATGATACAGTAAGTCATTTCACCTACAAGACATTTTGGGGCTGAAAATATGCCTGTCTATTTTAGAATTACAAGCTGGCACTTTCTCCCCAAATAAATTTCGAAAACTGAAATATTTTACAGGCAAAGGACAAACATCAGAATTTTCCAAAACAAACTATTCTTTTCCAGGATTATTAAAATCATGGAACTTTGTTCCTATAAATAGATTAAAACAATACCATTGCTAATGGTAATTGCACAATTCCAAATGTGATTTGTCTTGAGTTCTTTCCTTATGACTAATAGCATTGTGGAAGAGCCTCTATCTCATCAAAGTATAATCAAAAGATATTGCTAAAGCAAAGCCTTAACATCTCTCTCTCATTGTGTGTGTTTTAATAATTTACTAATGCAATGAGGACTACCAATACTCCCTTGTTTGGGAACATTATTTGAAAGAACAGTGAGTTGTTAAGAATGAAAAAGGAAGTATTTCAATTCAATCTTATTTTTAAATTAGTAAAATACATCATGAATAACAGGCAGTAACACCTGTAATATTCATTCAAAATGCAATTAATGCATTTCACTGGGGAAGAAAATTTGTAATGTTCAAATGTTGAGGTGTGTCAGATTGTAAGCTTCATCTTTTTATTTCAAAAAGTTCCTAAGACCTGTGTCATTCATGAACAACTTGCTTACTAGAATCCTATATTAAAGGTCTCATTAGAAAATGAATGGAGTTCTGACTTCAGGGGGCTTCTGCACTGTTTTCCCTTCTCTTTACAGGAGCAGAAGAACATGACTGCAACACAATTTTTCTGTATTTAAACTCACTCTTTTCTTTTAATCTTAAACACACCTGAGCCCTCTCAATTAAGAATAAAGACAGCGAGCAAAAAAGCTATCCATCCTTAAGTTTATAATATAGGCAATCTGAAAGGCATTCAGATACCACAATATCCAGAGAGATGCTAGATAGAAAATAAGCGTATACGGGCCACTTCAATGCAGACCCACTCTCTTCCATCTAATCAAGGAAAAACCATCTTCCCCATAACCCTCACATTCAGAAAAAGCTCAGTCAGCAAGAAGTCAGAATTGTAGCCAGAAATCTACTGTAACCCCCTTGATTAGACCTTCCCTTCCCCCAGACACCAAAATTAAGGAGTGTGTGTATAAAGTTTTATTTAAAATTTACACACACACACCTTTTACATCATATTAATTATTATTTTAATTTAAAAAGCAGAAAGATGGGAGCCATGAGAGATTCTCTCCCATAAACTCTGTCACATTGAAATCATAGATTAAGACACTGGTATGGGCTGGGCTCAGAGGCAATGATGTGTGGAAGTGCTTGAAATGCAAGCCCAGCCAATGCTTCTGCTTTCTCTTTCCCAGTCGGCTCTGTCATGCTGATGTATCTGAGTGGGCTCCCCTATTTAAATGCTATATAGAGATTAACAATAAATTACTGTTATTGGAACCAAGGCAAAAAAGAAAGCAGGAAGCAGGGGAGTGCTTTAAATACAACACTCAAATTACTCACTGAAGGTTGGCTTTATGCCTTCTGCAAGAGAAGCAGGGTTGCAAAGACAGTGGTGGGCGAGTATGCAGTATAGATGGAATTCTGAGCCAGAGAGCAATGTTTTGCATGCCACACAGCTGAGAAATGACAGCTGTGGGTCAATAACTACACCGCTCTGACCTTCTGAGAAACAATTCCATTTCAGAATTACTGGAATAGCGACCGTATAGGTTTTATAGGCTGTATTAGCTGTTAGTATACAGTCCTGACAGCAATATTTCAGTCACAGAACAAGAAAAAGCTAGAAGATACTTCACTCTAGGGCATTTTATTTATAAAACTGCATTATAGGCTATTAGAAATGTCCAGAGAATACTTGCAAGTCTAATTAAAGTAATTTATGGCAGGGAAAAGACACAGCATTCTTTGATTCTGAAAATACACAAAGGTGCTTTTTAAAAAACATCATTTCCATATACACTACACCTTTGTATGAAAAAAATACTATTTCTACATATATGAAAAATGCTTAAAAATACAATTAAATAATGCCATAGGCACTTTTTAAGTCTGTATGTCAGATCTTAGAAACAATCAGTTCTACTTGGGAGAACACTTACGTCCCATTTTAGTGCAAACTTGTTAAGCACATAACCTCAGGACACAGAAAACCTATTATTTTTAAAAGTGTTCATTATACTAACCTCCAGAGTATGTTTTAGAAATTGCTGCCTTTTTAACACGTCACATTAACAAATGCCATTTAATTTTTGTTGTACAATTACATTTATTTCTCAAAAAGAAGGTACATGCATAAGGTCTGCATATGAATTTATAAATATTGATCTGGGGTAAAATTTTCTATTTCCTAAGTGAATTAAGAACATAAAACACATTTTCAACAGTGACTTAGGCACTGAGGAGCCTAAATCTCATTGAAAGTCATTGGGAAGTAGGAACTTTTGAAAAATGTTACACCTGAAGAATCTGAGGTGAAATCCTGGCTCAACTGAACCTAAAGAAGCCAAGATTTAAATCCCTGATCTCTAACTGAAATGGATAGAAATGGCCTATGTTGCAGATTTTTACTATTTATATGATCCTGTCATAACTGTTAGATAATATTTAACTGGAATACTTTAAAAAAACAAATGCCCACAACCTGAAATCAGCATGCTTACCAATTACCTTGCAAAAAGGAAAAAATTAATTGTTTTATTTGTGTTAGTCTCCAACCAAGAATGTAACCTTTACTCCAACATCTACAAGTATCTTTGTTACTTTTTTCATTTGTGTCTAATAGCAGATTACTCATTCTTGAGAGCCCCCACTAGAGGTACAACAGTTTTATAAGTATTTACCATAGAATAACAGTATTATAACAAAATATGACTGTAAACATTTCCCTCATTTCACATTAACTGCAGAATGTTTGGACACACTTCTGAATTCCCTGATGCCATATTTATTAAATTCTGAACCCTAAAGCTTCATAAATTTGGTGTCATACCCAATCATGTGGAAACAGTAAATCAGATCTCACATTCATTTCTAAGACCATAAACGTCCAACTCACTTCAGTTCCCACACTGCCCACAGAAACGTTACACGAAGCAATACACTCTACTTAATTTCAGGGCCTGTTGTCACTTATTCAATAAAGAAAAGGCACAGAATTGAGTCTTTAAGAGTACAAAATCACCACATAAACCTCTGGATTTCTTCACTATTTGGCCACTGAAATGTTCTGTTCAGAAAGAGATAAAAAGTTACTGCATTCACAACAATATACAACGTCAACTCAACAAGAAGCCTGGAAATAGGTGGAACTGGAATATTGAGCCTGTATATTAAAAATGGCAAAATGAAGTAACGAAATTCCAGCAGCTTCTGAGGGACTGTGACAGCAAACACACATACAAAATATATTAAGTTCCAGAAAATAGATTTTGATTTCAGTGCCTCAGCCAAACTCCAGCCAGCAAATATATAGGCTGGAACAAATATGTATTTCACAATGTCATGTCTTTGGAAGACTTTTCTCCATATATAAAATGTATAATGTCTGTTATCTGCAATCAAGTATTTATGAACATATGTAAATTTCCAGACCAAGAATAAAGAGATGGCAGTGAGTATGACATACTGAATTAAGTGCTTCCATACTGATTGAAGGAAATTTCCAATTTTATTAGGAGTCACTAGATGAGGAAAGGAAAAAAAGAGAGTAAAAGAAAAAAAGTAGAACAGCTGAGGGACGTGGAGACAGGCTGCATGGCTACTCCTGTCACCAACAACTATTCCACCATTGAATACTACAAAAGCAAAGAACACGATTACTAAGACAATGTACGGCCAGGTCAAAACAATAAGAGTTAGTAGGTTTTTAAATGACATGAGGTACTCAGTAAGAAATTGTAATACTCTGATTAATTTTGAAAATGATGCCTTTGTGGATGAAATCCTTTCTTCTTTCTTCTTCTGTAATTCTGTCTTCCAGGCTTCACTTATCTTTTGTGCAACAACACTTCCCGCACAGAAAACAGTCCAAATAATATTTGTCTGACGAAACATAAAGCCACAAAATCCAAGCAGGGCTGAAGTTTTATGGTTGCCATAAAGGCACATTAAATATGCAAACAAAGTAAAAAATGCTGATCCTGTGTCTGTATAATAAAGGAATGTAAAAAAATAGAGGGTAGGAAATATTGCAAGGGTTAACGTAGATAAGATTCTCTGGAAACCAGACACAGTCTAAAGAGAGAGGGGAAAAATGCTATTAGTAGTATTACTTCCATTAAAGATTAAAAAATTACAAGTCTTAATTCTTTAGATCCTCAGTACCATAAAACAGCAGCTCTTTGAATTAGTTTTTATTGCACTAGTATACAAACTGCACTCTTTACTGTCAACCTTCTGCTACACTAATATGGAACACAAGACAATAAAGGGTAAGAAAAAGATGAGAATGTAGAACATTGCTGGTGATTTAAAAGTAAACTGAGGAGAAAATAGGAAAATTATATTAATTTCATTTCTACCTTAGGTGTTTATATAGTGTCTATCATGGTATATCTACAGCCCCGATCCTGCAAATATCTTACTCCAGTTCCCTATGACATCCAGAATGCACCATTCTCTGACAGCATAGTTACCGTAACTCCTGCTGAAGCTGGCCAGAGAGGGTCATTTAAGACTTTTTAATCTGTGGTGCAGTGTCTACAGTTCAATTTCATTATTATTTTATAAACTAGTAAAGAAACTTTGGGGCGGGGAGAAAGGCCTTTCAGTTAAAAATACTGAAGCCAGCACTTTCACTCATATATCAGTTACTTTACATTTGTATTTCCATCTACAAATATAAAATTAAAGCTATTCCAAAAGAGTGAATTCTTTATTAAATTAGGCTCTGTCCCCATAGAGATTTATGCATGTGTATAAGAGATGACTTTATCCTGGATTGAAAGCATCTACCTGGGGTGAGGATTTCTGATGATAAAGGGATCCTTAATCTAGCCAACAAAGACTTAAAATGATCTGATGGCAGGAAGCTGAAGTAAGCAAATCAGACTAGAACTAAGGTGCAAATTTTTAATTAGGGTAATTAACCACTGGAACAATTTACCTAGGGATGTGTCAGATTCACTGTCACTTGAAATCTTTATATCAAAATTAGATCTCTTTTTTAGACAATACATGCTAGCTCAACCTCAAGTTATAGGCTTGATGAAGGAATTACTCAGGGAAGTTCTAAGGACTTTGTAATGCAGATCAGACTAGATCATCATAATGGTCCTTCCAGGTTATACTTATCAAGTTAATATTCACAGAATTTACAGTAGTCCCATTAATTTGAATAGGATTATTCAAATGTATAAAGTTGAACGTGAGTGAAAGTCTTTACAGGATCAAGCCCTATAGGAGAAAAAAATCTATTTTAGAGAAGAAGGAAGGAGCCAGTAAAGTAATCTAAATGATACAAATATTTGTTCCATAAAACTGAAGTGAATTGAAACTCCTCACACAGTAAGGAACAGCTTAGAGTCTCATCAAAACTTGCATGTATTACTGTATGTAATTAGTCTTGTTCATTAATGGATTCAGACAGTACCTTGTTTTTATGATGTATCTTGCACAAAAGCAAATACAGTAAGTAGAAGTTCCCAACACTGAAAAGGAGGTTAATAAATCGGAGCATTCCTGTAGAGCACACTATGCTTCCAGACCATCCAAGGAGCCAAACTGCAGGTTTCACTATTCCAACAGACATCAGATATAAGCCAGGCAATGTAGTGATCATGGGATCCCACTTAAACATAAAAAAGACACGGGATTAAAGGACTGGGAATACCCCAAAATGCATTACAGAACAGTAATAGTTGATAAACAGTTCTATTTTACACTCCAATCTGTTAATTTTCTCTTTAGATATGTTCTATTACACAGGTGATTGTAAATCCTGTAGACACTTTTGCACATGACTAATTAATTCCATGAAGTTATTGGTCCTCAACTTTATATTCAATATTAGGCAGATCAGTGTTTAAAAAAAAACAAAGCAAAACAAAAGTCTCAGCCTACTTTCAATCACAAAAAAAGTTTTAGGGTTTTTTTTAGGGTTATGTGGAATTTATTTTATAAAAACCAATTAATCATTCTTCTCTGGAACACCTAAAGACAACCTGAAAAGAAACTTTACCTGTCCTCTTTTTTGTTTCTTCATGTTGCATACAAAAAATGGCTTGAAATGTTTCCCTCTCTACTCACCATCCAAAAAAAGTTTATTTTTCTGCTTGTATTTTTTACACTAGACATTTAGGTTTCTCTCCCCTATTATTTTTTTAAAGACTTTCTGGACACAACAGACAAACCAGAGGACTATGTCATCAAGTGCATCAAGCAAGGGAAATCTCACTGAGCCCTGGTCTACACTCTTGGTGAAATTCGGCAGCAGTTGACGGAAGTTACGCAAGCTACACAGAGTAGCTTGCGTAACTCCTGTCAACTTCATAACTTCCCTTTAGCGCTCCATCTCCACTGTGCTGCGCCGAAAGGAAATGTGTACCTGTCAACATAGTGCTTCACTTTTTTGGGAAGTGGTTTTATTAGATCGACTTCCAGATTGGTTAAGCAGGACTTTACTGCTGCTCAGTCGAACCAGATAAATTGATCTAATGGCAGAAAAGTGTAGACATAGCCTGAGAGTAGAAACCAGACATCTAGTTAGACTGTTTTAAAATCTTTGTTTTTGTTAATATCTAACAAACTAGAAGATCTCTCTCATAAGCACTTAACCGCTGAGAACAATTCCCATCTACTTCCCCAGCTTGTCCAGAGGGCAGACTATTCTTAGCTTTGCTGATACAACTTGGGTAAAATTATCAAGCATGAAAAAATCCTTAATTTCAAAAAAAAAGTCAAGCCTTCTTTATATATCATAAATAAAAAAGGGCACAAATAATATTTTCCTCCTTTATGGTCACCCCTAAGTCAACCATAAATACTGTATAGGCATCCCTCAAATATTGCTATTAATAGTTATTAATAATTAATTAATTTTTAATGGTTAATTATTTTTATTAATAATTTTGTATCTTCAAAGCTATATATTATGGAAATTTTGGATATTCATTATATTACTACAAAAAATAAACATAAGAAAGCAATATATAATTCTTTACAGCATGAAAACGCTGGGCTCTGAGAACTAGAGCCAATTGTACAGGAGAGGAGGGACAGATACTAGGTACCGAGAGCCTAGAGCCAGCTGCGTGCAGTAAGGGTGAGTCAGTGGGAGAGTGTAGTGGATGCTGCCGAACGCAGGTGCGAGTACCCTCCAATCTGCAGCATGGCGAAGGTCAGGAGCCCAGCACCCTGCTGCCACATGCCCTGTCCACGAAGGGGAAGCTCTATGGCAGTTTTGCCAAGCCCAGGCCCGGGCAAGAAGGGGAGATGTTCACAGCAAGCCTCAACAGCAGGCAACCCCCAGCCTCTGCCCTGCACCCTGGGCACAAGTCAGGTGTCTCAAGGCAGAAAGCTGGGAAGCATGTAACCCCATGTGCTCCACCCACCCTCGGAACAGCAATTCTGGAAATCAAGGGTGATTCCAGAAATGAAGAGTCATTTTGGGGGGGGAAACACAGTAATCGTGGCAATTTCCAGACAACACTGGCCCTGGTTATTAAAAAATACTTATTAGCTGAGGAATTGTCACTATAATCAGGATATTACATGTTTCTGTTGATAGCTAGGGCCTAACAATTAGAGCCCTGCAAATCAACAAATATTGTTTTATATCCATGGACCACTTTTTGCAGATCATGCATCGGATGTAGATATCAAAGGCAGGGAAGCAGCTGTCTACAGCTCATCATTGCCTTTGAGGATACTTCCACCCATCAAGATCTACCCGCCGATCAACTGTTTGGCTAGGGCCCTCCAGGAGATGGGCGCTGGTCACCTGTGGGCCTTTGGGGCTGGCTACCAATCAGCTGATTGGTAGCCAAACAGCTGATCTACAGGGCAGGGAGGGACTGGACACCAAACAGCTGATTGGTGATCCAGGGGCTGTGGGTGGCCTGCAGATGCAAATATATAAAAAATAGGGAACACAGATTGCGGCTTGGGTAGAAGTTGATTCCCACAGATGGAAATCAGATGCAGATCCATGTATTTGTATCCAATCAGAGCTCTACTGACAATTGCTTCCCCTCAGAAATAACTAGTGAAATCCACCAACCAGCAGGACTCCAATTGCCACATCATTTGAGTATCAAAGCACTTTAATCTGCCCTAGCAGACAGGGGGTACACATTCTAGAAAAAAGGTTATGTCTACACTGCACATTTTTCAGTGCCGTGTAGGGTACGTAAATGGGTAGACCCCCTAGAATGGATATAAACAGCAGCACAGCTAGTGAGGCACAGCTTAGGCCAGTAAACACACACAGGAAAAGGCTCCTGCAGTAGAAAAAGGCTCGGGCGGGGCGGCAGTAAAGAAAGAACCCAGCAGCTCCATGCTGTTGGATTCTTTCCCAGCCCTAGAAAGAGATTGCAGCAGCGGGGAAAGGCACTGTTGGCTCCCCATTGCTAGAGCCTTTCCCTGCAACTGGGAAGGACCCTGGCAGTAAGGAAAAGCTCTGGCAGGGGGGAAGCAGCAGGGAAAGACTCCTTTCTCCAGTGCATCGCCCTGCCAGAGCCTTTCCTTACAGTAGTGAAAGACAGCAGCAGTGGTGAACCACCAAAGCCTTTTTCTTCCACCAGAGCCTTCCACTGTCACGCACAACTATGTACCATACCGAAGGTTCATCCCCTTCATCGCTGCAGCCGCTGGCTGCGCCCATGCTACATACCACCTCCAGTGGTACATAGTGTAGACATAGCCAAAGACTGCCCCCATCCAAAGGGACAAAAACTGATAACAAAGAGGTACCATAACTCATTGCATTCTACCCTCCCAACTTGGCAACAGAGAAAATACGGACCAGATCTCTGCCCTCAATGTTGGCATCTCCACCGCGTGACTGGAGGAGGAGACAAGGGCTCCGGAGTCAGGGCAGGTACAGGGGCCATGGTACAGGGGCCACCCGGAAACCCTGAGACCTTTCCCTGAGCTGGGGCTTCCAGCTTCCCGTGACAGCCCCTGGGGCCAGCCCTTCGGGAGCTGCTAGGCTCCTGGCCCCAGGGCAGGGCGCCTGGCGGCCCTGCCTCGGGCTGCACAGCTGGCAGATGGAAACATCTGGCCGTGGAGGGCATTTTCCAACAGACGGCCCGACTGGGGCAGCCTGGCCAGGCTCCTGCCGCACTGGAGGGCGGAAGCAGCCCGGGGCAGGGGCTGAGGGGAAGGGCACGGGGGGCCTCCTGCCAGCCCCGGGAGACCGTCCTGGGGCCCGCTGAGCGGGACGGCTCACAGCCGGGCCGGGCGGGGGCGGACGTGGGGGCGGCTAACGAGGGCCCGCGCGAGCCGGGCTCCCGCCCGGGACGCACCTGCTGGAAGCGGCCCTCGCAGTAGGCCTGGGCCTGCGGGACGTGGAAGGCCTCGTCCATGTAGGGCGCGCGCTGCTCGCGGCCCAGCGCCCAGAGGAGCAGGCACGAGAGCAGGAAGGTGCCGCTGAGGGCGGCGGAGAAGCCGTAGGCCTCGGAGCGCTCCATGGTGCGGGCCCGGCCGCTACGGAGCCGACCGAGACCGAGCCCGGGGCGGGCGCTGAGCTGGGGTTTCCGGGGAGGGACTGTCCGCGGCGCGCGCGCGGAGGACAGAGACGGACGGACCGACGGGGGAGAGAGCGGGACGGACGGACGGACGGACGCGCGGGCGGGGCCGGCAGGTGACAGACACACCCCGGCGGCCGGGTCCGCGCGGGCCGCGCCCTCGGCCAGCCCCAGGGGAGCGCTCCCTGGCCGGCGCCGCCTCACGCAAGTGCCTGCGGGAGGGGCCTGGAGAGGCCGTGCGCCAGGCGGAGGCGCACCCCCGGCGGGAGGCCAGTGCCCGAGAGAGGCGCGGGCCGCCTCTCGGCCCGGACGGACGGACGGACAGACGGATTGGGGCGCTTGGGGCGAGGCACGGCACGAGCCGTAGGAGACAAAACTTTCCTCGGTCCCCGCCCGAGCCTTGCGGGGCCACCGCTGCCCAGCGTCACCCCTCCATCCACACCTTCCCCGCCGGGCCTGGTGCTATGGCAGCCGCAGCGCAGACTGATCTTTGAACTTTTGTGGTGAGAAAAAGTTATTAGTCGTGAGACGCTGGGGATTTTTCCTGGGCCGGTGCAGATTAATCACCTGCGCGGGATTCAGTTTCTAAAGTTCGTGTTTTACTGTTGACCAAAAAAAAAAGTTGAGTAAAAGTAACTGAGCGTTTTACAAACCTCTTGTCTAATGTAAATGTATTAACTTTTGCATAACGATCATGTTTACTGATTTTATTAAAGAAGAGAGGAAAAAGGAGGAAAGAAAGTATGTGTAAAACTGAGGAATACCGTAGTCATCAAAGGCCTGTCTTGCAAGATACCAGAGTGCCCTCAACTTGTATTTAAGAGTCAGGCAGGACAGGTTAGCACCAACTAAGATGCACAGCATCTTGGAGGACTGGGACCTTCCAGTGGAGAGCTGACTGGTCATATACTCCTGGGCTTTCTTCTTGTTTCCATCTGCCAATACTTCCTTAATATTATTTTTTCCATATCAGCCATTGGGATGTCATGGGATTTGTGAATGGTTGGGGAGGTGATTTGTACAATCTTGAGTAGAAGTGGTGGTTCCTGAGACAATTTCTGTATTAAAACGTGGGACATGCTAAGAAAATATTTGCAAATCCCTATCTTAAGAGTTATGACTGGTGTGTGCAGTGTTTTTTGTAGCCATATTGGTCCCAGGATATTAGAGAGACAAGGGGGGAGAGGTAATATCTTTATCGAACCAATTTTTTGGTGAAAGAGACATGCTTTCTCGTTTACACAGAAGCTTAATCATAGTGTCACAGCTAAATACTAAGTGAAACAGATTATTTAGCACAAGTAGTTAATGTATTTCAAGGGACCATACAAGGTGGCTCATATTTATGGCATTTGCCACTTAAGCTTCATTAAGAAACACTATTCTGAAAGAGACAAAGGTATCTTAAGTATTATGATTCCTGTGCAGTAATTATGTTTATAAATACTCTAGGTTTGGCTGTTGTGTATTGCTTCAAGACAGACACACTATTTTGTTACAAGATGCAGCATTTCACACATCAACTGGAACTATTTCCTGACTGTAGTGTGACTCTTGTTTTGTTTAATGATGTAAAAAATGCTGCTGCTCTAAGAAAAAAGGCAATGGAAGGATCTATTGATGGAGCATTAATAAATCCTGAAATGGTAAGCAAATCACCAAATATTTGTATATTGTAACTGTTTATATCATATTACAGCTTTGTAGACTATAATTCCTCTTCTGTTAAGAACTGTATACAAAACTGGCTATGTATTCCTGCAAGCTACTGCATGTGATTGGACCTCTGTGCCTACCCACAGCCCCATGGACTTCACATGCAAGTGTAAGGGTGCATCTGTGCAGATCTGATTGTAGAATTGGGCCTGAAGAGTTATTGATTCACTTCATCTTCTAGAAGATGTAGCTATTTGAATAATTTACTTCCATCTGTCAAAATAAATGCCGAACATTTAAAGATTTAGTTCCAGAAATGGTTTGAATAGTCTTCCTATCTAATGTCTGGAGCCATTGTTCTTATTTAACTCCATAACTATTTTCAGAACCTGCCATTACCTTTTGTTAGAAATAGCAAAGTAATGGCTGGGGGAGAGGAAAAAGAACCTTATTGGACAACCTTGTGACATTAGATTGCTGGATTTGATTCCTTTAAATTCTTTGATGTGAGGAAGGTTAATCAGTATGGTATCCATCCATCACTAAGGGGCAGAATCAGTCATCCTAACTTAGGTTGAGTACTACCTGTTTCAGTGAGTAATCCCATTGACTGCAGTGGGACAACTCACAGAATAATGTATTGCTCAGTGTAAAGATGGCAGATTTTAGGGCAGTGGAACAGAAGAAATGGAAAGAGGAAGTTAACATTATTAAGCTAATACTATTTTGACTGGGGGGAAAACTAATTCTTTATATTCTTAATCTTGTCTTATTGTTCTGTTCTACAGATTGTTGATCCATTTCAGATCCTTGTGGCAACAAACAAAGCAGTTCACCTACATAGGATTGGTAAAATGAAGACCAGAACACTCTATACAGAAATTATTTTCAACCTTTCCCCAAACAACAACGTAAGATTTACTTTGCTGAGCAAATGTTTCTGTTAACAGATGAGAGTGCCAAAATCTATCCTACCACACTGAAAATAAGCATTCACTGAACACTATACTTGCCTCAGAGGGCCCAATTCTGTGAGGTACTGAGCTCCTCTCTTAGATAGCTACAATAGTTTAACTTTGGGACCTCAACTTGATTTCAACAGATTTCTGACAGTTTGGACCAGCATTTCATGGCAGTTATAGGTAGCCTTGTTTATGGCATTTAAAAAAAAATTACAATACGCTGTCAGGGCTTCTACCACCCGCAGGTCCATAAAAAGAAAAAATTGATCAATCAGGAGAATTCCTGGATTCTCAGGTATGAACTAGAGGAGAGGTCACAGCAATGAGAGTTGATAAGCGTGCACTGAAATATGACCAGGGAAGTTCAAGAATTTTTTTAAATGTAAATTAAAATGTCTGATATTAGGTGCTTGATTATCAAAGTAAGTACATATTTTTAATATAGTATCCAAACAGCTATACACTTCAAGAAAATGGGCTCAGATTTTAAAAATTACCACAATACAAAGAATAGAAAATACAATTTTGGCTTTTCTCCTTCAATTTACACTTTTAAAACACCATGTAAAAGAATATACAAGGATAAAATTGCATCAAATTAATAATCGATGCATTTTGTCCATAGCAAACATTAATTTAATACAATTGTTTTTTAAGTTTGCCACTAATCAGGCAAATATGACAACTGTCCAGCTAACCAAAATATAATTGCATAACAAATATTCTAATTTTTCGGTCAATAAGACACAGGACTTCTGAGCCAAAATTGGAAAAAACTATTTTATTTCTCTAATGACAATAAAAGCTACAAAATAATAAGTAACGTGATGAATCTTCAACACAGCTGAGCATAAACAGTTGTGCCTTTCAGAGCAAGCTCACCTCCCTTTTGCTATGTTGTCTGAAAATGGAGTGTTTCTGATTAGCTTCTTATTAAACAAGATGTCTAAATATTTCTTGAATCTCTGAATGGTCTTTAAATAAGGGAACCAGGGTGACACATTTGTTGCGCTATGTGCAGTTGTTTACAAATATGTGCAGCTCTAAATTTAAATTAGAATTTTCACACTCTTTCTTACCCATAGTTTGGTCAGGACTCTCTCTACACTGTGTTTTAAAACCTGTGGCAGCAAGTTTCATAGCCCAGGTCTATAGATTTGGGCTCGCATTACAGTGCTAAAAACAGCTATGTAGACGTTTGGGCTTGGGTTCTGAAGCCCAAGGACGATTTCAGAGCCCAAGCCATAATATCTGCACTGCTATTTTTAGTGCTGTAGTGTAAGACCTGAGTCTGTAGATCCAGGCTCTGAGACTCACTGCCACAGGTTTCAAAATGCAATGTAAAACGCTATTGTCCCATACAACTCAGCACTGCTCACCAGTATCTCAGCTGTAGCAGTTGTGTGCAATTCTGGGCACCACACTCTGGACTATCTCCAATTTGTCCATATCTTTCCTAGAGCAAAGCAACAAAAATGATAAAAGGTTTAGAAAATCTGACCTATGAAGAAAGATTTTAAAAAACTGGGCATGTTTAGTCTTGAGAAAAGAAAAAGTGGAGGGACTTGATAAGTCTTCAAATATGCTAAGGGCTTTTTATGAAGAGGATGAGGATCAATTGTTCCCCATGTCCACTGAAGGTAGGACAAGAAATAATGGGCTTAATCTGCAGCAAAGGAGAATTATATTAGATATTAGGAAAATTTTTCTAACTATAAGCATAGTTAAACTTCCAGGGGAGGTTGTGAAATCCCTGCCATTGGAGGTTTTTCAGAACAGATTGGACAAACACCTGTCAGAGCCGATCTAGGTTTACTTGATCCTGCCTCAGCGCAGGTGGCTGGACTTGACACTTCATGTTCCCTTCACACCTACATTTCTATGATTTTTTTATACCCTAAGTTCCAAAAAACCCCAGGAATGCAAAAATCAGTGGACTTGCAAAAGTAAGGGTACTTTGCAGTTTTAGACTTATTAAGGTGTACCTTCAGACATACACCTGTAAATGTAAATGATGTAAAGTCACATTTGGAATGCATAACCATTAATTAATATAGAGGCTTCAGTTGAGATAGATAGAACATTCACTCACCTCTGTCCTAAATAAAAGAACTGGGATATAATTAAAAAGACCAAACATTTTCTTCAAACATATATATTGCACTACCTTTAACAACAACTTTCCAGTCCCAAACTTCTGTACACAGAATACTTGAGTGCAAATTTTGCCCTAAACACTCTGAGGGCTGGAGCAATTAAATTACCTTCATACATACAAGAAAAACAAAGAACTACTTCTATAAACTTTTCAAGGCATGCCCCTTAACCTTCTGTATATGTTTATCCTATTCATTACTGTGTATAAAACAAATACCCAGAAAAGAAAAGCACTTGACTTATTCAATACCGTGGTCATTGTTTATCCATTCATGGAGCTGTGGTCTGTGGCCAAAGATAATTACTTTCGTTTTTTGCTCATTTATGGGCATTCTCTCCTGTTGACAAAAAACATAAAATTTCTTAACAAACACTTCAGACCCAAAGGGATTTGGAACAACACCACCACAGGTCTTTGTAAAAATTCTCTGCTGCTGTAAACTGGCACTGCTTCACAATTGTGGAACTGTGTCAATTTACACAATTGGAGAATTTAGCAAAGTGACTGGAAAGATTATACCGGTCACTTGCTTCCATGTAATAATCAGTTAGAATTTCAATATTTCTTATCTTACCTTAGATTTCGGATGCATTGAAAAAGTTTGGTATTTCAGACACTGACTCTGCTGTGCTCATTGTTCTGATTGAAGACAGAGAAAAAACTGTAAATCTGGAAGGCATAATATCTCAAGTGGAAGGCCAGCAGGTTTCTCTAGCAGAACTCCACAAAATAACAGATACAGCAAAAGTTAAAAAGGTTTGTAAAAGTTTGCTTTAGGAATATATAAAATATGACAGGGGCTGAGATATTTTATTTGACTGGTTTATTAAATCCAAATTGGCTTCTAAAGATTCCCAAATCTGTAGCGTGATTACTCATTACTTTTCTTTAATCTTGTGGGTTTTTGTATAAGTGATCGGAGACTTGGTTTGAATGGAAATTGAATATTTTTTTGCTGTTTCTTCTGTTTTCTATTCAAGGAATTTAATTTTTCAGTGGATGTTCATCCAGCAGTATCCAATACTGTCATTGGCTTTACTGGGAGTTTTGGATACACAAGGAATGCTAGGTTGGGTCCTTTTGAGGTTTCTCACAACAGCAGGTTTGCACCTTCTGTTTTTCTCTAGGGAAGATGCGTGGAATTAAAAATAAGGCCCAAATCCTGGAAAGATTTACACAGGTTCTTAACTTCAAACATGTGAACAGCCCATTGGAGGGTCTTAAAATAGTACAGTAATGTTGAGTTGACAGGTTGCTGGCAGTTGCTTTAGAAATAAATTTTGCAGCAACGTCATAGCCTTTTCAAATCCTTATTGCATTGTTCAACATGTGTTACAGACTCCTGGAAACCAAAACAGGAGTCTGGTTAACTGCTAGAAAATAAAATAACCGTTCAGTGACTGAGATTGTTCATCATATAATAAATCTATTTAAAGTAATGGCTGCAAACCCATTTTCATAATTAAACATGACCAGCAAAGGAATTATAAAAATCTGTGTTTGTGCCCTTTTTTCGTTTCTATAATATGTAAATAAGTCATGGAGATTTGGGGGAGGGAGGTTGTTTGTTTTTTAAATTCTACTTTTTTAACTTTAGAAATATCAAGAATGCTCACATCTACTTTTCCTTGCTTTTGCTGGAGAACCTTTCATAAATCTTTCAAAATGTGTGGTGAGAGTGCTTATGTTTAAATGAGGGCCAAAGGTGTTAAATATTTAAGACAGAGATCCAGTGTGGAATCCTGGTCCCATTGAAGCCAAAAGTAGTTTTGCCAGGGCCAAGATTTCAGTCCCAGTTTCCAAAATGCTCATTATGTTAATAAAGTTAATTAGATGCAAACTGAAAACACACAGAGCTCTAAAGTGCCTGGCTAAAAATCCATTCCCTCAGTTTCTTAGCTTTCACTCTCTTGCCCTCTGATGTAAAAATTTGTCTAGTGCCTCATTCTTCATCAAGGCTAGCGTGAAAGACAAGATCTACATTTCTAATGTAAAATTAAAAGGAAAAAATCTTTCTTTTAGATCTTTATGCCTTTGTTATTTTTTGTTTAAGAAAAGAGGCATATGCCCAATTTTTTTTCTCCATGTAATCTTTTCATAATATGTATTTTTTGTTTCTACAGATGTACAAACTTACTCCTCAGGAAGAAAAAATTGGCACATTACTGGATGGCATCATTTGCAGAATGTCAACAAAAGATACTGCATGAAAATATTTAAATAAAAGAAAAAAAATCCATTTTAAAGCTACAGGAATAACCATTACAGCCATTCTTATTAGTTTTGGACTCTCTATGTCAGTACTAAAATTCTTTGCACTCCCTTATTTTATTTTGCTTGGAAGAGTAAGAAGAGTCACTAAAATTTTCTGTGAAAGAAACTGAAGGACATAAACCATTTGATTAAAGAAACACTGAAGTAATACTTTACCTTAAGCTTCATTCAACTTCAGAAATGCATCACATAGTGCAATATTGAGCACAGTTTGAATTCTAACAACTTCTACAGATTCTACCCATTGTTTTATTTTAAAATAATTTTTCCCAATATATTGAATTGGTCATAAACATAAGGTTTCAAAAATCTGTTACAGATAGTAATTACTACTTACCTCTGCTGTAAAGCGCTTTAAGATAATCAAAATGCCACTAACAGTGCAAACTATTTTTATTATCCCCAGGACCTGCAAGGCTGTGGTTTGCACGGACATAGAGGATAAAGGATGATACAGAGACATTTTTAGCTGGCTAGTGTTTATGTATGTATCATACTTGTCTAGCCATCATGCCTTAGGAGAGCGTATACAAACTGCTTCTCATTGTGCTTTCATAACACTCAGAAGCGTCTGTCAAAAGCACATAGAAAATGGGTTCCTGCCACAAAAAGTTTACAATTCAAATTAGAGACTTGGCAAATGAGGGTAACACAGACACTACAGAAGGGGAAGACATGAGGAAGGACATAGGTCATGGAGATGTGTTTACTTGTTATTCTGTATTACTTATGCACATTTAGTAGGTTCATAAACTATACAGTGTAAATGCACTCATTTGTAGATCATATTGCAGAAGGTAGATTTTTAGGAAGGATTTGAATGTGGTAATCGTGGCAATAGAGATGTTTGGGAGAGGAGATGTAAGGGGATATTATTGAGGCTGGTGTCAGTGAAAGGCCAGGAGCTGATACAAACTCACATTGAAGGTTTCCTCAACATTCTAGCTATACAGCAATTGTGGCTCACCATCTGAAAATTCAAAGTAGTTGCCACTCATGTAGACAACTGCTCAGGATAGAATTGGTTAAAGATGTTTTTTTCCCCATTCAGCTTGTGATGAAAAACCAAAAGAATGTGGAAGCATAAGAAAAGCACGATTGAGGGTTCTTGTCTTCAAGATGTTATCTGTAATAAACTACAATAGCATGCATTTTAGTAAGAAAGCCGGACAATCTTCTACTAGTCCATCTAAACTTCAAAGGGCACCTGCAGTTTCACCCATAAGTGTCTTCTTTCTATACCTTTGCCATTTCATTCTTCCACAATTTATTTCTTTAACACCACTCCTTTATGAACTCACAGTTGTAGCTTTGTTCCTCCCATATATCCCACTATTAACAATTTTTCTCGAAAGATGTCGTTGACTGAAATGACAACACTGCCAGTTTCTCTTAGGGACCTGTTTCATCATCTTATTAACTCCCTTCTCTGCCTTTGTTTTGGTGGTTGGGTAAGTATTCTACTCTATATAGTTCTTATACTGTGCTTAGCACTGTAGTACGTAAGCATCCTGCAGTCGTACATTAAGCAACATGTTATATGATGCTGTCTCGCGTTGTTTGTTCTCTCATCCCCTTCCCAGGGGGAGAAGTAGGTGGAATGTCCTGTTCTGGTAGAGTTTTAGGTTTGGGGGGTTTAAAAAAAAAATACAGTAGATTGCATTTACAGTAAGTCTTTGGTTTCCAGCAAAAGTTGCTATATTCCAGCATGAAAAGTTCCAGCGGGGTAGCTCTGTTAGTCTATATACAGCAAAAACAACAAGAGTCCTGTAGCACTTTAAAGACTAACACATTTCTGCAGGCATAAGCTTTCGTGGGCTGCAACCCACTTCATCAGATGCTTGCAGGACTTTCGTTTTTGCTATATTCCAGCAGTTGGTAATAAGTGGAAGGCAGGTTTGCAAGACTGCAGCCAGGGAAGGTAGCTGGGATGTGCTTTCCTATGCTGCAGTCCTACAAACCTGCCCAGGCAGAGAAGCAGCAAGGAAGAGGGCTGCAACCTGGATCCCAGGGCTCTCTTTAGGGAGTGAAGGTGCTTAGGATCCCATGGTGCCGTAAAGTAGCTCTTCTTGTGCTCTCTGGGTGTTGAGGTTCAGCATGTTCCACCACTTGCTCCCCGGCATGCAGTCCCCTGGCGGGGTGCAGTGAGGGAAACTGTGCAGCTTCAGCATCCACACTGCAGCCTCCATCCCTTCTATTGCCCAGCCCACAGCCTCCCTTACCTTACCTTCTCTGCAATTCTGCATGGGCAAGTTTGCTGGGCTGCTGTCAAGTGTCACTGTTCAAAGTGGTTCACAAGCATGAGCAGTCTATCTTGCCACCCAGCCAAGCTGGACTTAGTGATAATTGGTTGCTATACATTAAAGATCACAAAAGTTTCACGTTGCTTCCAGTCCCAAGGGACTAGTCAATTATCCCAGGTCAATTTGTACCTTCAGTCTCTCACCAAAGACAACACTTGTAGTCAATCCTGTGATAAACTAAAGATTTATTAATTAGGAAAAATAAATGAGTTATTACAAGCAAACATATACACAAATCAGTTACAGTATATGGTTTTAAAAGGTGACAGTTGTAATCTGTCAGATGAATCTCTTTAGGGCTAACTCAGGTTGACTGGGAATATCTGCTTCTGTTTTATAGCTCTGGCCCAGTAAGAGTCCAAACTGCAAAAAAGAGATGAAAAATTTTCTTTTCAGCTGTTTTTATTTCCTCCTTCCAGAATTCAAGCTGATGGGAAGAGCCTTTTGCACATAGCCTCTTCATGGGTATGAAGGGGCAATTAACAAAGTCTTTGTATTGTGATGTTCCACAATGGCCCATTTAGTTTTGCTAGGCCTCCTTGATGGTTAGAAAACAATTCCTCCTGACTACATTCACAATTCCAGAGCAAACATTTTTTACGTTTATAAAGCAGGAACTTAAATATTATATTACAGAATTAGATAAAGAAATTATGTGAGATTAATGCATGTAACAGCTTACAAGCATTTCATAAAGCCCAAATTCATTGTTACAAGTTCAGTACCCATCTTAACCATCCTAACACACAGGTGAAACTGACTGGTTTTCAGCTATGGATTTGTCGGCCTAAAGCCTTGGCTAATGCTGGCACCTGGTCTGCCAGCATAACATAGCCCCAGAAGAGAAGCACTGGGACAGGCTGAGCAATGGCAATAGGCATGTTTTCAGGGCTGCAGTCTGGGAAGGCATGTCCTAGCACTTCCTTCCCTTGCTGCAGCTTGCACACCTGCTTGCAGTTGAGGCCTTTCTTACCAAAAAAGGTTGTTAATAAGCAGCACGCCTTTGCCAATATCTGAATCCTATTAATACTGATGTTAATGAGACAGGATTGGTTCCCAGCAAAATGTTGCCATTAACCAGAAGTTGCTAGTATCAGGAATGCAATTAAGTGGAATCTACTATGTATACATTTTACTGTGTATTTGTATTAGAAAAAGGCGAGGCCAAATGTTGTGTATTTTGTGTCCTACCTAGCTTGTTGCCATAGCAACAGAGCTAGAATATTATAGGATAGGTCAGCCAGTTCTGGCTGGTCTTAAAGTAGTAAATAAACCCTCTCTGTGTTTACATCTCTGTTCCTGTCGGCTGGTTTCTCTCCGAGTGCAAGTAACTTCCAAATAGCCAAACATAACAAAGTGGTGACAAGGAATGACAGAGCTGTGCTGCCACTGCCACCAGCAAGAAGCAACAGTAAAACATAAGACAAACCGTTTGTTGTTCTGCATGGCTGGCTGTGCTGTTTGTGCTTACTGAGCAAACTAAAAGTGAAACAGACAGATTGGAAAGGGGGGAAGAAGCAGAAAAGCTGTGCTAGTGAAAGGAAATTACTAGTTGTGTGTGAACGACCCCCAATACACATGAATAAAAGGCACTAAAAGAAAAGAAAGTCAGCAATGGTTACACTTACTGGGCTCCTGGGACATTGTGATGAAACTGTTGAGCAATGGAGTTCGTATACTGAACGTTTTGAGTTTTTTGTTCTTGCAAATGGAATTCAAGATGACAAGAAGGTGGCAACTTTCTTATGTGTTCTGGGAGCTGAAGTATTTAGCTTGCTGCTCAGCTTGGTACACTTTGAGAAACCAGACACAAAATCTTACAATTACATGAAAATCCTGGAGGCACATTTTTCTCCAAAACCACTGGTAATTGTGGAGAAATAAGTTCCACAAAAAGAATCAAGAAGAAGGTGAAACAATTGCCCAATATGTAGCAGCTCTTAAGAAGCTTTCTGAGCACTATGAATGTAATGATGTGTTAAATGACACCCTGCGTAATAGGTTAGCATGTGGTCTGCACAGTGAAGCAATACAGAAGTGCCTATTGACAGAGGCCTTGCAGAAGGCCATTGAAATTGCAGTTTCAATGGAACTGGCAGCAAAGGAAGCACAACTAAGTGCATCAACTAGAGCGCATAAGGTGTCACCAGAAAATACCAACAAGACAGTGGGGAGCCGGGAATGTTACCACTATGGAAAGCCTGGTCACCATGCATCAGGATACTGCTTTAAAGAGACCTAGTGTGTCAACAATGTGGCAAAAGGGAAACATTTAAGCGTGCCTGCAAACATAAGAAAGAAGAGTCAAACAGAACAGGCAAGCAGGAGAAAAAGAAGCATATCTGGCAGAGCAAAAAGGAAAATCTGCACACGGTAGACCAAGCTCAGGATGATCAAAGTGACACCCAGTCAGAAGAAGTGCCACTCTACATCTTGTCCACGGCAGTTGGCTCACGTGAATAGTGGGTTACCCTGCTGTTGGAAGGTAGACCTTTGTGCATAGAATTGGACACAGGAGCAGCAGTTTTGCTGGTCTCAGACACTGTGTATAAAGAAAAGCTAAAGCCTCTTCCACTTAAGCTGACAAAAAATTGTTCTGAAGACATACACGGGAGAAGCTATACCCATGTTGGGCATTACTGATGTTAAAGTGGAGCTCAATGGACAGACTGCTCAAATGCCACTATTTGTGGTTGAAGGCAATTACCCAATCTTAATTGAAAGATCATGGCTTAGGAAGATCCAGCTGACTTGGGCAGAAGTGCACAGGATGGCTAAAGGAGAAACAGCTCTGACAGCTGTATTAAAGAAACATGCTGCTGCTTTTGGAGAGGACCTGGGAAGTATGAAAGGAATCACTGTGAAATTGAACAGGCCAGAAGTTGAAGCGGACCTGGAATGCCTGGTCAAAAATGGAGTCCTAGTATCAGTTACCCACAGCCAATGGGCAACACCAGTTGTTCCAGTATTGAAGAAAGATGGCTCCATCCAGATTTGTGGGGATTTTAAGAACACTGTTAACCTGGTGTTGTGTGCAGATCAATACCCTCTTCCCCACCTCAATGACCTCTTCACTGACTTGGTTGGTGGACAAAAGTTCAGCAAGATTGATCTGAGTCGGGAGTATTTACAAATGCACATTGATGAGAAGTCCCAAGAGCTTTTGACTATCATGACACATAAAGGGCTGTATCAATACTGTTGCTTGCCCTTCGGAATAACATCTGCTCCAGCTTTGTTCCAGAGGGCTATGGACCAGATCTTGAGTGGCTTGCCAGGAGTCCAGTGCTATGTTGATGATATCTTGGTCACTGGAAAGAATGAGGAGGATCACCTTATGCTGCCCTGTAAAGACTGGAAGAGTATGGCCTACGAGTCTGGAAAGACAAATATGAATTCTTCCAGCCCTCTGTTGAATATTTGGGACGTGTAACTGATGTTACTGACCTTCATAAGGCTCCTGCAAAAGTTAAGGCTATTGAGGAAGTTCCCCCTCCTCAAAATGTAAGCCAACTTTGCTTATTATTATTTTTAGGGCTATTGAACTATTATGGAATATTTATTCCACAGTTAGCAATACTACTAAAACCACTACATGAACTCCTCTGCCAAAACAAGGTCTGGAAGTGGCCTGAAGCCTGTGACGTTGCATTTAAGAAAGCCAAATGTGCATTGCTAAATTCAGAGGTTTTGACACATTTTGACCCGTCCTTACCTCTACAATTGGCCTGTGATGCCTCTCCTTATGGTGTGGGAGTGATCGTGTCACACATTATGCCTTCTAGAGAGGAGAGACCCATTTCTTTTGCATTACACATCTTAAGAAAGGCAGAAATTAACTATGCCCAAATCGAATGTGAAGCACTGGGAATCGTTTTAGGAATTCAGAAATTTCACCAGTACCTGTTTAGATGGAAGCTCACACTTCTCATTGACCTCTAACCTCAGTTTTTGGACCATGCACAGGCATTTCTCCATTGGCTGCTAGTCGTATGCAACGATGGGCATTGTTGCTTTCCGCACACACATGAGATAAAATATCAGAAATCCACTCTGGACTGTAGTGCAGATGGTTTCTCAAGGCTGCCTTTCCCAGTTAAACATCAAGATATTGGCCAGAAAGAAATCTTCTATTTTGAACACATAGAGAACACACTCATCACTGCTACTCAAGTAAGGAGGGCAACTCGCATTGACCCAGTACTATCCCAAGCTATGGACCTAGTGATGCGTGGAACATCTCTATGTTCGTTCCTACATGTCAAGAAGGATGGAGTTATTAATCCATTCTGGTTGCTTATTGTGAGGGATGCGCATCATTATTCCACCACTCCCGAAATTGCAAATGTTTGAACAGCTACATTCAGGTCACTGTGGAATAGTGTGCATGAAAGAAATCACACGGTTACTTTTGGTGGCCTGACCTGGACAGTGCCATTAAAGAGAAGGCAAGAGCTTGTACTTCATGTCAGAGTGTGAGGAACACACCTCAGTTGGTTCCCTTACACCCCTGGGCTTGGCCTGAAAATCAATGGCAGTATATTTGCATTGATTTTGCTGGCCCATTTGAAGGAAGTATATTCCTGGTTGTTGTCGACACCCACTCCAAATGGCCAGAAGTTTCTGTAATGCCATCCACTACTGCTGAAAGCACTATCCAGAGATTACATGAAATCTTTAGTTGGTTCGGTCTGCCAGAACAACTTGTGACTGACAACGGACCGCAGTTCTCTCTCAGGAGTTTGAAAATTTTATGAAAGCAAATGGAATACATCACATCACCTCAGCACCATATCATCCATCCACTGATGCATTAGCAGAAAGGATTGTGCAGACAATGAAACAAGCTTTAAAATCTGCACGGGGACATTTGTCCATTCAAAAACATCTGAACACCTTCTTACTATCCTACAGAAACAGACCTCAGGTTACGAACAAAGCATCTCCAGCCTTTCTAATGATCAAAGGTTTCAGCCTTTGATCTGCTGAAACCCTCCAAAGCATGACAAGTTGTGCAACATCAACAGCACAACCAAGTCATCAGATGTGCACCCAGAGCAAAAGACGGAATCTTTAGTCCTGGACAGCCTGCCCTAGCTTGGAACTATGCTTCTGGAGCTAAATGGGTCCCTGCTGCAGTCATCGCCCAGACAGGACCTGTTTCCTACACTGTCCAGACTGCAAATGATCTCACCTGGCAAAACGTAGATCAGTTGTTGCCAAGTCATACAAATCCCAAGGACACATCCCCAGTTGAGCTGCCTGACCTCACATCCCCAGTTGAGCTGCCTGAGATATCATCGAGTCCAGAGTCACACGTTCCTGACTCCCCTCCTCCATCCACCTCTGCAGCGAATACAGCAACCTTACCTGTTTGAGCTACAAGTCCTGCGCCCATTGTTAGACCTGTACCAATAACACCTTCTGGTGCAAGAATACAAGAAAGTCGCCATAATCCACCTAGAGAGAGAAGGCCTCCTCAACGGTTGAATCTTTAGCTAGGGCAAACGCACGTTTACGGGGCAGAATAATCCCCAGGGTTTAGCCAGGAAATGAGGCAGTTTACTCTCATTCCCTAGTTTAGTGATTGTTCTGTTAAATGGATGTTTTCATTACGGGGGGAGGATATATTGTGTATATTGTGTCCTGCTTGCCATAGCTTGTATTTTGTATCCTGTCTAGCTTGTTGCTGTATTGTAGCTAGAATATTGTGGGATAGCTCAACTGGTTCTGGCTGGTCTTAGAGTAGTGAATCATTCTCTGTGTTTAAATCTCTCTATATTCATGTCGGCTTGTTTCTCTCTGAGTGCAAGTAACTTCCTAATAGCCAAACATAACACCAAAGAAATGTGCCTTTCACTTAGTGTGGAAAGCGGTGAGGTTTGTGATGGTTCTTGGTTTCTGGGGGAGTTCATTCCAGTCTTGGATCAGCCCCTGAGAAAGTTCTGTTTCCGGCACAGATGGGCTTTGTCCTTATTGTAGAAAGTTCCATTGTGCCAGAGGAGCATAGTTGTTGAACACAGTCTTCATCTTGGAGCATTAGACAGTCTTTTCAATATCCTGAGCCCAGGTCATGGAGCACTCTGAAGGTAAGGACCGAGACCTTATATTTTATTCAAATTTCTATGGGAAGCCAGTGTACAGAGTGGAGAGCAAGTCTGATATGCTCACAGCCAGCTGCGTTGTTCAGGAAATGTGCTGCAGCATTCTGTACTAGTTGAAGCTTTCAGCACTTCAGAAACTCCATGTCCAACTACACTGCACTGCAGAAGTCCAGCCAAAAAGTGACAAAGGTATGAATAACTGAGGCCAGGCCATCAGCTGCTACAATGGAATAGTCTTCTTGCTATTTGGAGATGACAAAAGCATTATTTGCATGTGCTATGTGAAAACTTAGTGTCAGTGGGAAGCAAAAAGTACTCCTAAATTACAGACTGAATTGACCATTTGTGGGTGTGCACCTTCAGCCAAAGGAGACTGCATTGTGGCTGCAAACTCTTTAAATGCTTTCCTCTGCTCACCAGCCTCCCTTCTGTCTGTCTGTAACTTTAGGCCCTGATTCTTGGGTCTGTCCAAGCTGCACTCTTCATAAGACTTGCTTTGAATTACCTTGGCACTCTCCGATTGTGGGGCTAGTAAGCGGTCATTTTAACAGCCATGAATAGTCAGAGCACAGTGGGATTCAAGTCACACCCCCTATACCAGAGAGTTGATAGGGTGGCTGACTTGATCTACACCAAATGGGGATATTTTTCTCCTATACTAGGGGGAAAATGCTGAGAGGTCAGTTAAACTAGGCCCTTTTCATTGCTAGAGCAGCATAAGGAAGAATCATAACAGACCTAAGAATTAGGCCTTAAATTTTAGCTTATCTATAGTTCTGTTATCTATAACAATGGGGAAGTATGCACAAATTCAAACTCTGTTCGGCACAGCACTCTGGAAAGCAACTGTGAGGTTGAATAGCAAACCCTCAGCCTCACATGAATCATATCTGGAGGAGGAGGAGGGGGAGAGATTCCATCACATTCTAGCTGTTAGCTCTGTAAATGCTTTTCACTCCAGTGTTCAAAGACAAATGTTTTGATTATATAGTAAAATCCTTTTAAGTGGGGTGCCAGTTTGGCTAGCCCATCATCCTAATTAAACAGATTTCCCTATTGAGAGAAGATGCCTTTTTTAAAATCAGAAATGATTCTCAAATTTCCTTACTTCATTCACATCAAACTTGACAGCTTACTAAAGACTGAAAGGTCTCCCACTGACAAAAGGCTTGAAGTGTTTGTTCCCCAAAAGGAGATGAAATAGAATTGAAGGAGAGAAATCCACTACCACAGAGTATCTGAAAAATCTGATGATACCAACTTAAAGTGTGTTAATATTAAATAATGCTTGGAAAGGGTCATTGAAATAATTTT
Source organism: Mesoclemmys tuberculata (assembly GCA_007922155.1). Lineage (NCBI taxonomy): Eukaryota > Metazoa > Chordata > Testudines > Chelidae > Mesoclemmys > Mesoclemmys tuberculata. The sequence goes on from ML675616.1 coordinate 25,528,811, forward strand.
GTTTAATTGAACCTATATTTTAAAGGGTCTTGAGAGGAAAATCCATTTGTTTCCAATGGTCACCAATTCCAAAAGTCCCTATGTCAACACCACCTAACCTTATGCAGGCATTCCTAATTAGGTAGTAGTCCTTACCGTTGAGAATCATTAGGCTGTATTTCTTTCCTTGGAAAACGCCACGTATAGCACTGCACAACTGTCTGCATTTTTTCCCATTTTCTTTTCCATTCACTGAAGCACTCAGAATTGGATACTGACAGACAAACAGGGAAGTGCAGATGAATGGGTCATACCTCAACTTTTCATTGCTAATGGTTGAAAAAGCATGTGTGTGTTGAGGGAGAAGGTAGGAATGAGATGCCTACTCTCACTTTTTTTTCCCCCAGTCTGAGCACTGGCTGCTGCTGAAAGTACTGAATGGATGTCTGGATCTGGTTAGGTGCCTCTTCTATTCCTGTATTTTAATATGGAATTTTCTAACTTCCAGATTTCTGACAACTCTCCTGTTTTTGTGATCTGATATCAGTTGGGGTTTCCTCCTCCCCCACCTTTTAATTAAACAGAACATAATGTGTCATCTTTTCCAGTGAACTTGTCGTTGATTTGAGTTGCATCATATCTCAGTTGCATTAAAGACATGCCCATTTACACAGAGCAAAATAGTATCATGAAATTGGATTATTAACAAGTTTAAAACCCATTTCATACTCATTCCAAACTAAAGCCAAGATTTTCAAAAATAAGAGCCTAATGTTAGGTTCCTAAATCCTTATTTAGGCACCTAAATAAGTGATTCTCCAATGATGACAAGGTTCTTGTTCACTCCAGTAGAAAAAAATAGGCTCTTATTTTTGAAAGTCTTGGCGTCAGGAAACAAACACAAATGCTCAGGGCCCCGGGAGACAATATTTATACATTAGGACCCACGTACGAAGATGACGACAAAGTTTTGGCATAAGAAAAGGTTCAAACAGAAAAGGGCCAGGTGTAATTCTGTGCCAACTATTATGTTTCAGAACATGCTGTCTTTTCTAAAAAGGGAAAAGTAAGACAGTATTTGAAGATGAAGTAGGGACAAGTTTGAAGCTTCTGAAATAAAACATTCACAAGAACAGCTTGGGACTATTACCGTGGAAAATTAAAGATTTGTTTTCAGCGTCTGACAAAGTAAATGGTATATGGAATATATCACCAGGCTTGTTGGCTGAAGTGCTGACATTGTTTTTGGTAGTTTAAAATAACAGCAGACAGGTATTTTAAAATCACATCCTTTTTTGAACATGTGCAAAAAATCAGTTTGTGTCTGCTTAACATAAACAGACAAATTAATAAAAAGTTCACTACATAATGGCTGACGCACACTTTCCAAACTTGTGTTCACATTTTCTCTTTTTCATCAGTCAGGTCCATAGGTGCAAAATGTATAAAAGCTTATGATTGTGAGCATTTTTATGAACCATTTGAATAATATTTAAATTATGCTGCTGTTGTGTCGCTTGGCTTGAAGTGCTGTATTATGCTTCACACTGACAGCTGAATGATGTATTTTATCAAATAACAAAATAAGGTAATAAATCCTTTATAGAATCAAGAGTTAGAGCTGGCCCAGAGGAAATTCCATGTGCTGTGGGTTAGGAGATTTATTTATTTTTCAATTTTAAAAGAAACACACCCAGCATAGTTATCTTTTGGTACCTGAATACGCCACAAGCGAATAGCCTCAAATCCAGAAGTCAGCTCTTAAATATAACACAGATTTTCACACACCTCCCATTGATCCCCTCAAGCAAAAATCCAAACAGATGGTTTACACTATGTGACTTGGATTTGAGTCCCAGTCTGAGCATGGGCTTGGAGGTCTCCTAAGGAGGCTACTAGCTCCCTTCGACAAAAACTGTCAAAGAAGAGAGCGGTCAGGAGAATGGGACAGGTGTCAGGCAGTAGCTATTACATTCACCTCTAGCACTCCTGTGGCCACAACGTGAAATTTCATCTCTGCATGTTACATGGCATGATTGGCCAGTATGGAGAAAAGTCAGGAACCAGATGCTCAACATCTGTAGTTCCTATCTCAGGACAGCATAACGGTTGAGGGTATAAGTGTGTGGATGCTACCCAGGGCCCATAACTGTGCTGCAGGGGCTGGAGAAGCATGGAAAGGCCACCATCTATGAGAATTAGCAGTTCTAAGACTTCTTTGAGAATTGACATTTCTGGCCATTCAACTGCACTGCCAGCCTCCCATCCAGCAGGGCATGATGCAGTAACATGGAAATAGAACAGGAGTGATTAATCAACACGCAAACACCCTTCTCTACAAAACAGGGAGGATATTCACCAGGGAGTGCCCTCATCTCCCTGAGAAGAAGAGTATCTCCTACTCAGCAGTAACCCCTCCTTCCAGGATCAGTACTGATTGGCGACATCTTCCTAGTTAGTCCTCAGATTAAAGGATGGTTTCTATGGCAAAGAGGAGTGAAATAAGGTTGGGAAGTATCCTGAAATCTGATCCCTTTAAAGAGAAAAAAGCAGTTACCAACCTTTCCGTAACTCTTGTTCTCCGAGATGTGTTGCACATGCCCATTCCACTGTAAGTTTGTGCAGTCCAGTGCCCAGCTGTTGGAGAGTTTTTCCTTTAGTGGTACATGTCAGGGCAGCATGACCACCCTCTGCTATCTCGTGCACCTTGCGCAGGCATCAAGTGCCAATTCACCCTGTCCCCTACCCCGAGTCCCTTACAACTGGAAAGACTCTGACAGAGAGGGGAAGGGGGGATGGGTCACAGAATGGATCTGTGCAACACATCTTGAAGAACAACAGTGATGGAAAGGTTAGTAACCATTTTTTTCTTCTTTGAGTGATTGTGTTACCAGATTTGCCGTCACTTTGAGGTATGGTTATTTATTAGGGTGACCTTCCTAGAAGAGGGAGTGTGATTCTATTAATGTGCTGCTTGTGTTACTTGTGTGTTCATATGGCTATAAGTCCTTTCCCAATGGAGCTATCCTGCAGGACCTAAGGTTTTCAGGGCTGGGTTCTTCCAGCCCCAGATTCAAATAAACCCCCCACAGATACACACAACCATTCCAGATTAACTGAGTGCGTCTGAGCAGACCGGGCTATCAGCACTCACAGCTGACCCCTTATACGTCCCTGAACTCAGCAGGCTGGGTGACATAGCACTGTCAGCTGTCACCCTCATGTGCCCGTTGCACCGCACCAGAATGGAGCAGACTTATGAGCAGGCTGGGTCCAAACAGCACTTTTTAGCTGCTCCCCTTATGTGCCCCCTGGACTCAATCAGGCTGGGTCAAACAGCACTTTCAGCTGTCACCCTTACGCGCCTCTGGACTCCGCAGGCTAGGCAGAGCAGCACTTCTCAGCTGCCTCCCACCTCACTTTACAATTGCTCTAGCAGTAACCCCCTTGATAAGCAAACCCCATAGGATTTTGGGCACTCCAGGGATCTTTGGCTTAGGTAAAAGAAGTGTTGCTGCAGAGCAAGATAGGGAAGCCAAGAACACAAAGGAGTAAATGCATTTGGAGAGAGAGAGAAACTGGCAACCAGCTTGATTATAATAGTTAGTTTATTGCCCGGTATATAAAACTTATGATACTAAAAGTGATGCCATACAAGGAGAGAAAAACAATCTAACACTTACAATACAATAACATTACAGTAGGGGTATTGGAGAAGGCTAGCCCAGGTTTGATTACAAAAGTAGAAGTTATACCTGGATTAAAGAGAGAGAGAGAATTGGGGAAAGATGGGGATGGGGGGGGAAATCTCACCACTCCTTGCAGCTCAGCAGTTCCCAGGAGACAGGCTGTTCAGCTTAGGGTCAGGAGCGCTTGAGAGAGAGGCAAAGCCCACAGCAGGATGAGTCAGGATATGGGGACGCATGCAGCATTTGGGTCCAGGCATCAGAACAGGGGTTTGGACTTGGGTAGAGTTTTTGTAGAACCAGGTTTGTTTGTGGGTAAACAATGTCTCAATGAAGTACCCCAAAGTGGTTTTCTCTATGCTGGACAATAGGAGCTGATCACTCCCAGCTATGGTCAATGTTCCTTGGGGGAGCTCACAATGCAACCAGACAGATTCAGTGTTTTGCATATCAATAACTAGAATGGTCTGATAACTGCGGAGCTGGATGGGTGTAGGTGTGAATTCATTTATATCAAGAGCAGAGATCTCCCATCATGCAGTGCATCCCTGTTTTGCCAATCCCAGAGTTCAGTGCAGTCCCTGCTTTGCATTTTGATTCTCCATTCTTCATGCTACTTCTTGTTCCATCTTCGATGTAGATGAAGCTCCTGTTCTCCATTCACTGTGCTAACTGAGATGCCTCTTTTTACATCTTCTATGTAAATGAGGCATGGGGAGTTGTCTCAATCCTATCACTCTTGTTTGGAGGGTTTTAGATGTGTCTCCCACAGCCTTTTCATTGCTTTTGTTTCTAGTTCAAGCAGAGGCTGGGGAGGATTCAGGTGAGCCACAGAGAGAGTAGGAGTTTTGTGCCCTGGTTCCCCAAGAACACAGAGCTGCCAGGTAACAACTGTACATGTCTACTCCACTGTAGGGGACTCCTAAGCAGTCCCAACTGGAGGCGGGTTTGGAGTCTATTTGAACAGAAACTGTTTAGCATTGTCTCTACATTGCTGAGAGATAGTGTAGTGAGAGAAAAACATGTGACATGATAATCAGGTTGTCACTTTGCCAATGTCTAATATGGGCCTGTTAACTAGAAATGCTGCAGAGGTCACTTGGGATCTAGTTGAATGACTCAATACTGTATCTGGTGACTTCGCGTTAGCTAACTGGTAACACAGGCAAACATAGCTGGGTATTCATGAGAAAATCCTTTGCATGGAAACAGGACTGCCCTTAATTCCGTTTGCAAATACAATGAACAATTGAGACAAAGACCTGAAAGATTTAGTCAATTCCAGATAAAACTCTAAAGCTCTTCTAATGTCTACAGTGAACAGTCTGGTTTCCCTGTTATTGTGGTGAGGCTTTGGGAAGGTCAGTAAGAAAACTGCTTGATTGACATGAAAAGCGGAGACCACTTTTGTAATAAAACTTGGACAGGAGTGAAGGTAGACTTTATTTCCATAAAAAAATACATATGGAGGATCTGATACTAGTGTCCTCAACTCCTCCACTTGCCTGACTGATGTAATGGCTGCTAAAAATGCTGTCTTCATTGAAGGATGCAACAAAGGGCAAGTCAGTGCAGGCTAAAAGGGGGACCCATCAGCAGTGTTAAGATTAGACTCTGGCTCCGTGGTGGAATAAGAAACATGAGGAAACAGTCTGTCCAAACCCTTTAAAAATCTTATGGCCATTGGGTTTGAAAAAAAGGGAGTGGTTATCCACAGGAGGATGAAATGCTGATATAGCCGATAGATGTACCCTGATCAAGCTAATCGCCATTCCTTGATGTTCCAAATGCAGAAGATAGTCCAGCATGTGCTGAACAGAAGCAAGAATAGCGGAAACATATTTTAGCCTCAATCAGATGGAAAACCTCTTCCATTTAACAAAGTAAATTGTCCTAGTGGATTGTTTTCAGCTATTCAGCAGTACCTTCTGCACCTTTCTAGAGTAGGACTTCTCCACTGATGCTAATCATGAAACCTCCAGGCCGTCAGGTAAAGGGCCTGAAGAGAGGGGTGGAGGAGGAGGCAGCTGCGATTTTGTAAAATTAGGTCTGTGTGAAATGGGAGCGATAGTGTGGGACTGACTGAGAGGTCCAAGAGCTGTGAAAACCACTGTTGATGAGGTCATACTGGGATGATCAGTATATGATGGGCCTTGTCCTGCTTGGCCTTGCCCAGAACTCTGGGAAGAAGAGGGATGAGTGGAAAGGAGATAGCAGACCACCTCACTACAGTAGAAGAAAAGGCTCCATCAACAAACCTGGGCTTTGTTCTGCTCTGGAGCAAAACTGGTGACATTTTTAGTTGTCCTTTGTTACAAACAGATACACTTGGGGAATTCCCCAGAGCTGGAAAATGAACCTTATTATATCTGGATGAAGGGACCACTCGTGGTGATTGATTAACAGCCTGCTCAGGTGATCTGCCAGCATATTCAGAATCCCTGTGAGGAAGGCCACTTTCATAAATATAGAGTTGTCGATGCAGAAGTCCCAGAGTAGCATTGCTTCCTGACGCAGTAGTGAGGACCGGGATCCCCACTACTCATTTGCATAAAACATTGCGATCGTATTGTCAGTCAGCACCAATACACCCCTTCCCCTGATGTGAGGAAGGAACACCCTGCAAGCTACAGAGACAGCCCACAACTCCTTGCTGTTTATGTGTAGACAGAGAGCTTGGGGAGACTAGAGACCTTGCATCTGCAAAGGTCCCAGGTGAGCCTCCCAATCCAGGTCCAAGGCATCCATGACTAAGGTAACAGATTGAGATAGGGCAAAAGGAACTCTCTTTGGTCGGGTCTATCCACCAAGGTAGGGAGGTTAAGATGTGTCTTAGTGTGTGCATGAATATGTCTATGTGGTGCCATCATAGAGAATACACCTCTGCTAACCAGCCTTGAAGAAGTCTGAAATGTAGTCTGGCAAACCGGACTGCGTAAGTGCATGCTGCCTGTGACCCAGCAGCCTTAAACAGTTTCTCACCATGGTGAGAGGATAAGTCTTTAAGTCAAGTCCAGGACCGCTCCAGTAAACTCTATTTTCTGTACTGGAGACAGGACTGATTTGTCTGCGTTGATTTTTCAAAGCACATTGAAGGTGAATTGGATTGTGCTTATGCTGGATACTACCTGTGACCTGGGTCAACCTTTATCAGTCAGTCATCCAGGTAAGGGAAGATGTGGACCCAGCTTTGGAGGAAAGCTGCTATCACTGCTGCACACTTTGAAAAAACACATGGGGCAGCTGAGAGATCAAAGGGTTGCACTGGACAATAATAATGGTGACCATTGACAGTAAATCTCATAAATGTTCTGTGTCTCTGATGAATCGCCACATGAAAGTAGGCATCCTTTAAGTTGGAGCAGCATACCAGTTCTCTGGCTCCAGGGAAGGAATAATGGAAGCTAGAGTGACCATCTGGAATTTTGATTTTTTCAGGAATTTGTTTAACTGCCTTAGATCTAAAATAGACCTGAGACCCCCTTATGCCTTTGGGATCAAGAAGTATTGGGAGTAAAAACCCTTTCTCCTGAATAAAGGAGGGACCTCTTCTATAGCTCTTATAAGGAGGAGCAATGGTATCTCTTGGAATAACACTGCTTTATGAGAGAGGCCCCTGAGGAAGGACAGGGAAGGGTGGGGACAGGAAAAAATTGGAGTGTATATCCTACTTCCACCATGCTCAGAACCCACTCATCTATTGTGATATGGGCTCAAGCATAACAGAACTTGGACAGATGATTTGCAAAAATTGGAAAAGAACAAGGTGGCACTCTGTAGGAGGGCACCTCGGCCTGCCCCGGGATTGGGCCACAGTCCAATAGACCAGCGGGATAGCTGGCCAGGTAAAACTGCCCAGCAACAGGCCGGGATTGGTCCAGCGTGCCGGGCCACCCGTCAACCCCTCAGGCCGGCCCGGATAGGACCGCCAGGGACGGCCAACCAGACGCCGAGAGGCGGGACTTCCCCAGGAAGGGGAAGTATAAAAGCCAGGTCCCTGGGCTCAGTGGGAGGCAGGCAGAGGTGGGAAGCAGACCTGCCACCCAGGGCTCCTGCTGAGGAAGAGAACGGCTACGACCCCGGGCCGAAGCCCCGCCGCTCCCGGCGTAAACCCCGGGACCGGGACTGGATAGGGCCTCCGGGTGCCGGCGATTGGGACTGGCTGTCGAGGCCCCAGAGGGGGCTGACACCCCCCGAACCCCAAGCTTGGCTGGAGGGGCCTGGTCAGTCCCAGTGGGTCCCACCGCCCGAGGCGGGGCTAGACCTTGAGGAGCTGCCGGCCGCTGACCCCCCTGAAGCTGGAGCCAACCTCGAAGAGCTGCCAGAGGCCAGACCCCCTGGCGAACCCCTGGATCTCGAGGAGCTGCCGGACGCTGAGGACTTGCCCCCGTTGCCGCCAACGGACGCCAACGGACTGGTGAGCCAGCCGTGGACCGCGTACCCCACCCCCGGGTTGCCCAGGGTCAGCTCCTGGGAGTACGGGGAGGAAGTGGCCCAGGGGCAGCCAGACCTAATGGCTCAAGTAGGGCCACAGGCCCCGCGGCATGTTGCGGCCGGATCCACGCCGCACCAGTGGTACTAACTGCGCCACTGGTAGGGCCCTGGGCTGGGACGCAGTGGAGACGGGTGGGCCTGCGTCCCCCTCCCCCCTCCTCTACCCGCACTTGCCCCAGCGAGAGAGAGAGAGACTCCTAACCGCCGGCGGGAAGACGCCCATCTCAGCCTGCCCTGCTGCCCAGGGACCAGGCCTCTAGACTGCTTGCTCGCCCGCCCTGCTGCCCAGGGGACGGGGCGAAAGACTGCTTGCTTGCCCGCCCTGCCTGGGGGCCGGGGCAAAAGACTGCTTGCTCGCCCGCCCTGCCAGAGGGCTGGAGCCTGTAGACCGGTCGGTTGACCAATTCCCCATTTGTTTGGGGGAGGTACCAGGACCTTCCCCCAGTGGCTAGGCCCCAGGAAGGGCCGCTGCAACTGGCGCGACCCGACCGCCGACCTACACACTCCTAGAACTGGTAGTCTGCTCTTGATCTGCCCATCAAAACAAGCTCTTGGAAGATGCTGCCTGCCTTGATGAACCGGTAGCTGCCGAAGCAGGGGCAGGTGGTGAGCATCTTTTGTGACCTTTGCTCCTTCTGCTTGGGAGGCTGTGGGCTCGAGAGGCAAATCTCTGAAAATGTTGGGACCGATGAGAACAGAACACCTTCTGCTTCAGTGCTGGAGTGTAAATGCAAAGGGATTTCAAGGTTGTTCTAAAGTCTTTGAGACTATGCAGTCTCGTCCATCTTTTCTGAGAAGAGCGATGGCCCTTCAAAAGGTAAATCCTGGACTGTCTGCCTGGAGAGAGGCCAGAAGAGTGTAACCAGGATGAGCATCTCATTGCGATGGCAGAGGCCATGCTGTGAACAGCAGAATCTGCTGCATCCAGGCTCACCCACAGAGCCATTCTGAAGACCAACTTGTCCTCTTCTATTAAAGACTAACTCCTGTTTCACCTCATTCCAGAGTTTGTCTTTGTACTTTGAAACTGTATCCCACAGGGTGAAATCACAGTGACCCAGCAAAGGCTTGCTGGTTTGCAATACGAAGCTGTAATCTACTTGTGGAATAAAGCTTCCTCCCAAATAAGTCCACCTTCTCATCCTCTTTATTTTTGGGAGTTGCTACCTGGTGCCCTTGTCTTTCTTTCTCATTGGCTGCCAGCAATACAAAGGAGCTTGATTATATAGGTGCTCAAATCCCTAAAAGGGGACATAGTACCGCCTCTCCTTTCTTTTTGCAGTCAGAGTCAGGGAAGCAGGGATCTGCCAGAGGACCTTAGTAGGATCTCAGATAGCCTCATTTATAGGAAAAGCTATTCTAGCTGGAGCCACAAATGTCAAAATGTCCACCACTTTGTGGGATTTTTCTCTTGGTAGATGTCTAGGGCCACAGCCATCCTCCTCAACAATTCCTGATGCATCTTAAAATCATCATCAGGAGAAGGAGAAATAAGCTCTGCCACAGTTGCCTCATCAGGAATTGAAGGAGCTGGATGCCAGTGGTACCAGGGGCTGCTCGAGTTCCTGTTCCCCTTGTGGCTGTTCACGAGAGGGTTCCCGAATCTGTTTGGTGCCAGGTTCGGTACTCCTACTAAGGTGTTTGTGGCATGAGTGTCCTGATGACTAGTAGATGGGGTCTGAGGTGGTTGGGGGGACACACTTGATTGAGGGACAAAGCCCCAAGGCTCCAAAAGGGCCACTGATATGGCCCCAGTCCCCAACTGTCCATAGCCCAAGGGTCCCTTATATAAGCCATTTGCTGGTACTGAAGCTGAAACCAGGACAGGAAGGTGACATACTCCTGATCATGAGACTGACAAGGTTGGAACACATAGAACCCCACATCAGAGTCTGATGAAGAAAAAACCACTTCTTGTGACCATGGTAGTGCCATACCCATAGGTTCCAGTGAAGAAGGTTCAGACTCAGAAGAAAGGGGAGCCAGAGAGATCACCTATGGTTTTCCTGTAGGTGGTATTGCCTTAATCAATACCCTGATGGCCGAATCTGATAGAAATGCCCAGTGTGGAGGTGAAGGTGCTGATGGGGTACCTTGGTTGCCTGTGACCAGCGCAAGTCTAGAACTGCTGATGACAGCGATACCGAGAGGTTTTCAACAGTTCTCTCGCTGCCTCAAATGCCTCAGGAGTAGACAGTACTGGGTCGACACTCTGCAGTTCCAGCATGTGAGGAAATGCTGATGAAGTTGCTTCAACGGGCCTGTACTGGGCTTTGGAGTCAACGAACTCCCGCCTTTAAAGGTGTGTTCTGAGGAGTGCTTCCTCTTTGAACCCCCCCTCCCAAGTCTTTAGAAGAGTTGGACCTCTTTACATTTTTGACAATCCTGGTACCAACTCTGATTTCCAATGCCTCTTCCTCGGTATCGACAATGCCGATCTGCCTCTCAGTATCTGGCAGCACTGGAGGTGCGCTACTGGCGCTGACATGCTCAGTACCCGGACCGACGTAGATGGCTCAGATGGAAGGTGTAGTGCCTATTCCAGCACTAGATACTTTAATCTGGCTGATGTCTTTTGTAGAAGAAAGACCTTATAAATGCCACATTTGTTGGTCACATGAGCCTTCCACAAGCATTTAAGGCAGCTGGGGTGAGGTTCACTCCTTGGCATTGCCTCACCACAAGAGTGGTAGGGCTTGAAACCCATAGCGCGCGCCACATCTCCAATACTGGGTCCAGGACTCAGACTGGGTGCCAAAACCATACAAAACCATACAAAAAAAAATTTTAAATAGCTACTAAATGACACTAACTATACAACAGTTACTATTTAGAGGTATTGATTAAAGATTTGCAGAAGCACGGAGAGGGGGCTTCAACAACTGTCATGGGTGATAGGAATTGGAGAGAGGTCAGAGGCGGATTGGTCCTTTATGCCTGTGTGTGGTGAGTGAGGCAGCAGAAGGTACTCATGCTGCCTCAATGTGTATGGCTAAGGAAAAAGCTCTCTGACAACTGTTCACTGGAGCATACAAACACCTGGGCATGTGCAGTCACTCGAAGAAGAAATATAAATTAGGTCAGTACCTCCTTCACAGTTTTTTCTAAATAATTGGTTTTAATAAGGTCGTCCAACCAACTCTACTATAAGAGAAGACTCCTTAAATATATCGGTTAAGATACATTTTCCATTTTAAAAAAACCAAAACCCCAAAATACTCAAAACGCACTGAAATATGGTGAGGTCCTGTTAAATGAACTACTGTTAAAGGAATAATCTTGCACCAGAGGGATAAGCACAATCAAAACGCTAGCTAAATGTTATATGTCTATTCATATATCAGGTTGCTCCTGTATAAGATTAACAGCTAACCCATCACCCAAGCTGTTCCACACATTGCATCAGTCTTATGCTTCCCACACAAAAAAGTTATTCAATTATTCTTTTTACTCAAAGAACAAATATAGTCACCTGGGATCAAATCATGGCTCTTGTTATGTGTCTGTGTAGGGGAATAAGGAGCCTCTTTACTTCCACATGGGTTTGTCATTTTACAGTAGTAAAACAGAGGAAGAACAGCTTCCCAGGGGCACTACCTCTCCTCCCAAGCAGATGGGTATGTGCTGATTCCAGCCCTCTGAACTCCTAACACACTGACCAGTGCAGTTGTTCTGTTACAAAGGGGAATTAAGCTACAACAAGAAAACAGCTTACTTCCTCCCTGGACCAAGATGGAACCAGGGACTAAACTGCGACTGCGGGTCACAGTTAATGCTTTTGGGGCAGTGCAACTGTGGTGCTTCTTTATTCAGGGCTCATGGTAACTCCATCATCTAACCTAAAATCTGTAAAATGTATTGGAAGTGCAACTGAGCTTCAGAAAATACACTGGCTGGAAAAAGTATGAGATGAAATATAGTCCAGTGGATATATCTCAGGTCTATGAGTTAGGAGTTCTGGATTGTGTTCTTGTTTCTGCCATAGAATTTCTTAACTTTCCTGTCTTACCTTCCATCCAAAATGGAAATAACAATAACCTGAAATAGTACTGAGAGTTAATTAACATTGTACAATGCTTTGAGATCTTCAAACAAAAAGGTGCTATAGGTGTGCAAAGCAGGAAGGGTGTTACACAATACAGATCTCCTCTGAACTGTGGAGGAGAGATTAGGTGTGGGATACACTTTTATAAAGCTTGGTGTACTTTCATATCAGCAAATATATAGATTTTAACTTAATAAGAAATCCAGTTTAGAACGCTCTATTGAACTTTCTTGTGATGCATTTCTGCCCCAAATCACCAGCATTTATAGGAACTTGAGCAAACAATGGCATAACATTTCCTCTTGCAACATCTTTTCATAAGAAGTTGAGCATGGAGCTAGTGAACTGGCTCTGGGCATGCTGATACCACAAAAGTTTCTAAAAATACTTGTTCACTATACTTATGGGGTCCTTAGTTACCATGGAGGAAAAAATTGTACAAAAGCTTCAGACAGACAATTTCATTAGCTTCCAAATAGCCTTTACTAATGGGAACGGAACATTTTCAAAATGTCAGTATTTTTTGCACCTGCTAATTGTTTTCCTGGCCCAAGCCAACTGTCCTGTGAGTAACAGGGAATCCATATGAAAAAAGAGGGGGTCTTATCAGCTTTAGCAGTTAGCATCAGCATAGCAGCAACAGCAGCTAAAAATTGTAAAATTATATTGCCCCGTTCTAGGATGAAAAAAGTGAGGGTCTCTCTTTAGTATGTAGTTTATTCCAGTGAGAGTGATTAAACATTGGAACAAACTACAAAGGGAAGAGAGCGATTTTCCATTTTTGAGGTCTTCAGATCAATGAATGCCTTTCTGAAAGATATGCTTTAGTCAAACACAAGTTATTGGGCTCAATACTGGAGTAACTAGATGAAATATTAATGGCTTGTGTTATAAAAGAGGTCATACTAGATGATCTAATGATCCCTTCTGGCCTTAAAACATCTAAGAATCTTCTTAGCTAAAAATCTTTCCCTTCTCCCCCACCCAAGGGCAAAAAAAAAAAAGGCTCTGAATCTAATCAATGATGGGATTGCTGAATTTCAGTGATAAGATTACATGAAAGAGGATGACAACCCACCTCATTTAGGGCTCATTTTGCAGTCTTTACTCAAACAAAATTCTAATTTATTTTCATTGTTTTGTCTGGCATGAAGGAATAAGAAGTGTAATATGGGGCCTTAAACTATATGAAGGGTACCATAGAAAATGATTTTGGAGGCATGTTCTGAGACACCCTGGGCCGAACACTTGCAGCTCCCATTTAATTCAGTTTGAGCTGCTGATCTGTATCTCCTCTGAAAATCAGACTCTGAGTGTCTCAAGTTGGGCAACCTAAAAAATGAGGTAGCCCAAATCATGCCACTTGAAAATCTTGGCATTAATTTATTTTATTTGAGACTGTAATATCCACACCAAAAATTGTGGACCAATTTTACTCTCATTTCCACTGATAGAACTCCCTCAGCTTTGATGGGATTGCAATAGTGTAACTGTGAACTGAATTTGACCTAATACATTATTTTTTCATTATTATTACAGTACTTCTGAATGCATTCTTTTAAATCACATATACTGAGACAGATAGGATTTGTCTTGAGTCAACATAATATAATCTTTTCAGAATTTGTTCTATTGCCAAGTATGATTTCATCAGCATGCTAATGTTGTCATCTTTTCCTTGTGTTTATACATTTCTAAAAATGTTACATAATATAAAAGGCATTGTCTGCCCCGATAAGGTCAAAAGCCAGAGAGCAAATGAAGGGCATGGTCTATAGGGGAAAAAAGATATAAATATTAATAAAAAACTTGAACAGAAGCTTTCAAAGAAATTCAAAGTTATTTATGACTGTTCAATAATTCACCATCACAACAGTCTTGTGAGACAAATGTAATGCTTCTTTCTAGATGGGGAGGCTGAAGTATAGAGGTTAAGTGACATCTATCCATATAGTGGGTCAGGAGATGCCACATAGGTGTAGCAGTATTTGAATCGGCCAAAAAGCACAAATTCAGAGTACTGTAGGTTTCCACTGCATACCTTTGAAATTCACCTCTTCCCATTGTGGTATAGCAAGGGCAGGGGGCACTGGGAAAGTTCTAGAAGGGTGCTATGTAAGTGCTAGAATGCTCCATGCTTTATTCCCTGTAGACTAGCCAAAGGGTAATTAGTGTCAGCTGACACCAATTAAGGGCCCACCCAGGTGCCTGATAAAAACCCTCTACTCCTGAGAGGCAGAGTGGGTGTATGGTGAGCAGAGGAGTGTGTGAAGAAGAACAGAGTACAGTGGTGTGTGGAGTTGTGGAGAAGAACAGAACGGAGTACAGCGGTGTGTGGGAGAGAGGTGGAGTCCTGAGGAAGGTACTGGGCTCAGGAAGCCAGACAGACAGAAGGGGGAGAGTAGCCCAGGGGAAAAGCCTGCAGCTGCAAGTAAGGTGCCAGCAGCACATAGCTGCTACTCAGAGGGCCCCTGGGCTGGGACCCAGAGGAGCAGGAGGGCCTGGGTCCCTACCCCCCCTCCCTGGGAAGATGGGGTAACTGGAGATGCCCTGGTCCACTAAGAGAGGCAAAAGTGCGAGACCCACTAGGGAGAAGCCGGCCATTTGCCACACCATGCTTTGCTCCTTTCACCACCACCCAAAATCTCATCCCCACCAGTTCTTGCCAATTCTGACTTTCTCATCACTTCTCCACACCGAGTCACTTGTGGTACAGCTTCTTTCTACCCTCCATTTTCCCTGAAAGTTACAGAAACTGCCAGAGGCCTTTATCTGTTTTCCAGCACTAGCAAAGAGATTCTTTCAATGAGGGTAGATCTGAAAGCATTTTGTTGCACCTTGCTGGTCCTTTGTTCTCTCCTCTGGACATTTATGCTTCTCCCCTATCCAAAGACCAATTAGAGGTAGGAAGAGAGGCAGTCCTGGAAATCTAATAATTTCCTCTGAAGCACCAGCACCTCTTGCTGTACTCTATGGACTTTTGGCCACCCACCAGCACCTTTAAGCCAAGATTTACATGAATTGACAACTGAACCCAGAAATCCTGCCTGCAGTCACTTATTCTCAATACAAGACTGAACTGCTTGCCTAGTTATACATGGAACTATTTCCTATGCCTATTTATACCTCCAGCAATAGCAAAGATCTTTGAAACAAGTAAAGGCTCTTTGGTCAATCATATCCATTCCTTGTTTTCTTCACTTCAATTTGTTCTTTGTTCTTCATAGCTATTTATCCCCTATTCCTGTTCAGAAATTACTTGATATAACTTATTATACTTACTTCAGTAGCTCTTTCTGGTAAACTCTTCCTGATGTATATTGTCTTTCATGAAGAAGTTTTGCCTGCCTCCACTTTTCAGGGTACTCTGGATATATGGCATGCATCTAGCACAACAGCAGCAGCATGAACATATGGATAGATGTATAAGACCTCGTGTTCCATTGAATTCTATGGGTCTGCATTAATGCGGTTTGATACACAGACTCATTGTGCAAACGAATTAGCCACTATTTAAAAAGGGACAAGCAATAGGTAAAGAAACAGAATGTAAAATGTCATACTTTAAAAACAGGTAAATTTGTGTGTTAAAACTCTGAAGAAAAATATCAATAGCTAATAATTAATTATTAAAATAGTATATAACCATATATCTCTAAAATGTCATGTGGTGGAGGAAGTACTCCCGATGTCTTGCTGTCATATAATATATCAACATGTTGTTGGTATGTGGGTCACTATTACCTGTCTGAGGTAAATAAAATATTGATGTAGAGCAGGCCGTGGTTAAGGAGGAGATTGCTTATGCAGGTATAAACTGGCAATGGCCTAGCCGGTTCATTAACAAAAGACTGACAAATATAGTTCTCCCCACAGTTTATTCTTGAGTCTGTGCAGATTTTAACAAAAAAAGATTTTTACATAAACATAAAACCAAACAGAACTGCCTGATTCAAAATACAACCCTTCTCTCTAGCAACTGAGTTGGGAACTCAGCTAGATCAGAAGTCTTTGGTTGCTCAGAATCAGGCAGGGCCCCTCTAGTCTTGTCACAACCTCATGCTATCATATTAAAACCACAGCAAACAAGCAATTCAAGTACACAAGTGGAAAGTAGGACAGATGTGAAAATATCTTGGTCAGCAATAGTATTAACCACGCTCCCCCCATCAGTCTGTATTTAAAATACAGTTTCATTTACATAGTTATACAATTATGTTACACTGAACAGTGTGACTACTAATATTCCACTTTCTTCACTGCAGGCATGTTCTGTACTTTGTCCACACAATGGATTCACTGGTTCAAATCCACTGGCAAAAGCAGTTCTGCCTTTAAATTAAAGATGAGCTGTAATTTGCAAAGACCATGAGTTTTGTCCCTTCCTTTGTATTTGTAATCTTCACAAGTGGTCTCTGGGTTCTTGTCAGACACAGCGTTTTGCAGCTATGAGTAGGCATCTTTCCTTGCCCAGGCTCCCCAAATTGCCATTAGGATAATCATGACGATAACTGTGTAGAGAGCATGGACTGTAGCTAGTTCATTTCCACACCATGGTTTGGAGCCACAGGAATTCTGCCAGCTCTCCCCAGTGTTTGCTGGAGCTTTCTGTCTGTGGGCACGGAGCGAATGTATTCTGCCAAAGCAAACAGACTAAAATTAAAAATAGCTCTTATTGATTAATTTTATTACAGGATGATAGTGAAATCCAGGATGCAAATTAAACCGTTGAACAGATCTGGCAAACAGCTCCTCAAACTGTACAGGGTTAGTAGGGGAATCTCCATAATTGGAAATATGGAGCATTTGCCAGCAATCTGGCACATCTCTAACACTGACAGGCAGAAGAGGCTGAAGAAATGTTAATCAACACACCATACTTTTGGTAAAAATTATTAATTTCTTTGTTGATACAAATCAATTTTTGTGAAACACTTTTCTTCCTTTTTGCTTGTTTTTTTGTTTTTCAGTGTTCATGAAAGGTATCAGATTGACAGCACTGGAAAATGAAATCCTCTTTAATTCACAGGAACAGGTACAGCATTGCCATGTAAGCTTCCCCATGCTGCCCCTCGCAATGTATTTCTAACTGTATTCTACTGTAGTGGGGACATGCCTGAGAAAATACTGGTACAAAGGTACCAGTCAGTGGCAACTGTGCTGTGAACATATGTCCAGTAGTAACTATACTGAGAATGAGAAAATATTTTGCATTTTTATGCCACCTTCCGCATCTGGTTTCAGAACACTTTGCAGATATTAAATGTCACAACATCTTTGTAAGGCACATATTGTTACCCCATTTTATAGAGAAGGAAACACGGGGAAATTAAGGCCAATGTTTTTATAGATAATTTCTGACTATTGGTGCCTCAATTTTAGGTGGCTATCCCAGATACCATTTGAGAAATGCTGCGTATCTGCAACTCGATCTGAATACAATGCAATGGAAATGACAGAGCAGAATAGCCACAAGTGTTTTAACCACCATCTTGCCTAAAACTGCTCTGAGAAGGACTTGATCTGATGCTAAAATTCTAGTCTACACTAGTGTTCCCACCATCATTAGCAGAGTAGTAGTGCAACAGTGGGAGATTTAAGGAAAACGCTAATGCAGACATAGACTTTGGGTAAAGAGCTCTTAAGCACAAAGATACATGACTGTCATACACTCAAAAAAAAAAGGCTTTTTGAGGTAACGATTAAAGGCAGAAGGCTAATAGGAAATGCAGTCTGCTGAAGAAATTTCACCATTGAAGCAAGAGCTCGCCATACATTATTTTGCAATAAATGAGAAATGATATTATCCTGAAATTAACTATTAATGTGTGCTCCTTTGGGCGGAGACTCTCTTCCATCTTGTACAGCAACAAATATGTAACAACAATTAATAATAATATCTAGAAGTATCATTTTTAAAACCACAAGAAAACTGCTATAATTATCAAGCAATTTGTCCATCAGTCGGGCTATCTGTTCGCCCCTCCGCTTTCTGTATGTCTGGAGGAATGTAGCATGTGTAACTTACCTCCTGGAAGCATTCATGATATCCCAGAGATTGAGCTTTCAAGAAGACAGGCTTCCAATCCCCCTGAGATGGGGGAAGGTGTTTGTGGTGGAGGTGGGCAAAGATGTCCCTTCTATCTCTTTGCTCCCGCTCACCCGAGGGGAAAATCTGCACTGGGCACACAAAAAGTCAGGTTGGCAGTCAATAACCTGCTAGTCACCCGGGAAATGCTCTGGAACTGCTCAAGAAGAATATAATCATGCTTTCTCCTCCTCCTAGCTCCTGGGATCTTTCCTTTTAAACAGAAGCAGCTAAGATGTTGCCAAATTTGCAGAAGCAGCCCGCCCCATGGAGTTATGTGCAGGGGAGCGTGCTAGAAATGGAAAACACAGAAGGACGAGGTGTAACTCAGAGCTGTTTCAGTCCAACTAAACACAGAATGTGGAAACCTAAATAGATTTCGAAGACAGTGCAGTCAGTCTCTTATGTATGTCTTGGTTAGTTCCTGCAAGGTGGGCATTTGATTGAACTGAAATGGAGATAAATATTAAGTCATCATCATTCAGACCTGTTCCAAAATTCAGAATCAAGTATTTGGGTGAGATAAACTCCCATTTTAGGCATCAGCTTAAGGTCTCTCTTAAAGTCTGTAATAATCTGAGAGAAAGGACTGTGCTATGTATGTGCTCCACTGAGAAATTTATAAATTCATTCTCATGTTTTGAAGCCGTCTTTCATTTAAATTTGTCACTGGCTTGAGGAAGCAATACATCATGTCTAACATATGCCTACTGTAAATGCTCCTCTTTCTAATTCTGCTCAGTAGTTCACAGCATTGGGGAATGTGGTGAGGAAAGATGGGGAATAGGGAGCTGGGAGAAAGTCGAATGGTAGATCATAGCAGGAAAAAGAAGAAAGGGTGAAGGGAGGCTGGATGGACAGCACAGGGTAGTTGGCAGAGAACAGGATGGGGAAGGACAGAAAATAGGATAGATGGTAACAGATGGGAGTAGATGGTGACAGAAGTTTGGATCGAGAACACAAGGTGAAAGACAAAGGGCAGAATGAGGAACTGCAGAAGGCAGTAGGAGGAAGAATGGAAGGCAGATGTTAACAGTAAAAAGGGCTGGAAGGGTCTGAGGAAAGTGGGTGATAGGAGGAACAGCAAACAGTGGAAAGCAAAGACTGGAAGAGCATCAGTCTATAAGCTCATAATGTGTATTTTCACCCTGTGTTTATGCCTCAGGTCTATTAACTTTATTCTTCAGTCCACTTTCCACTTTCAATACCTTTAATATCAAATTTTAAAATGCAACAAAACCCCAATTAGGCAATTAAATCATTGGAGGTAATTTTTAAAAATTGGTGAACTGTTAAAACAATTATCAGTGTCTCATTGTTTCTTTGTTCTCCCCCATCTGTCTGCATCCATCTGTTGTCTCTTGTCTTACACTTAGCTTGTAAATTTCTTGAGGCAAGGACCATCTTTTTGTTCTGTATTTGTTCAGCACCCAGCACAATGGGATCTTGATCTATGACTGGTATTCCCACAATTCAAATAGTAATTAATATTATTTACAATAAAATATGAGACTGAGAAGAAAAAGAATAGTAAATAACCGTGTTCAGTAAGGATTGTGACTCAGTACTTTATTCCTATTATGTTTTTATATGGATTTTTAATTCTATATTATGTTTACTTAAACTGAGAGAGAGAGAGAGAGAGAGAGACTCACTGTAACATTCTGCGTCTGAACTGAAACATAAAATGATAGCTGCCCCTCTAACAGCAAGGGAGCTTCCTCCACATATAAAAGTATAGTATGCAGAAAACAGAATTATATCTCCTTTTGGTTACAGAGCTACCACAACACTACTCTTATTTTAAGATTAGCAAATGAAATAGAAAAGTGACATCTGTAAAGCCCTATATGCATCAATACCTTTATAAAATGTTTATTTTCATCATATTATTTAGGAACTTCTGTTGCCTTTGAGTTTTTCACATTCACTAAATAGTCTTTGTGATTGTACAGACCCACTGTACATTAAAAAGGGAGTGATAAGCAAGATACCGTACTTCACCTTCCTCCTTGCATGTGAGTAAGAACTTTTTCTCCCTATAGTCTCGCTCCCTAATCCTGCCAATAAATTCTGTACAGGTGGATCCCTGAACTTGTGCACTGCTTATTGAAAGACGGGATCAAAGTCCCAATATACCTGCTTTTACACTTACATTGTTGGGGTTTTTTATATGAGTTAGGGCTGGCAACTGAACTTAAAGGAGACCTTCAACAGTAAAATTAAAAATGGCGGTTACGCCCATTTTATTCCTTTATAATGTGAAAAAAAAGCTTGAATTTTTGTTATTGGGGGGTTGATTTTAAAAAAAACCAAAAAAACCTCCCACAAGTGTACCAGAAATTAGAGCTGACCAAAGTTGAGTTCTTTTTAAATTTTGATGAAACACAGCAAAAACATTTAGATTAATTTTTCCCTTTTTTGCCATGAGTTGTCAGGAATGTCAAGATTTCTCTTCCCTGTTTTTGTTGGAGGAGTCAATGGATGCCTCTGATAAGCATACCAAGAGTTTTCTCTACCCTTAATTGAATGGATGGAGTGTTCAATCCTTAATAAATAAAAGCTTTCCTTCCAAGTATTTTAGTGAAATAAGTTGTTATGGTGGAGGCTACCAAATGGCACTTTTACACTGTCATACAAGCTTGGTGTGCAAGCATTGGGCAATCTTTGAAAAAATGGTATATTGTTAGGTTTGTGATGTGGATTCTTTGGAGGGGACAGGAGAAGCCTCACACAGAGTTTGATCTCTGCCTTACTTTAAGTAGAGTCAATTCTTGGTTCAAAGTTACTTCTTGGGAACCAGACACTGGTTTTTGGGCTGAGATTTCTGAAAGGGGGGATTGCCTGTGTATTGTTTATGACCTCTTCTGTTCAAGGACTGGTACATAAAGTATAAATAAATCAAGTGCAGTGAGAAAATATCCAGACTCTGTCACTGATGTGATATCTCCTCTAATGGAAACCAATCTGCAAGGCTGTAGGCCGAAAGCAGTATTTGATATCTGAGAGCAGCTACTGGAGGCCTAATACACTGAGATCTAACAAATGAGAGCAATAGTGAATTAGCTTAACATCCTGGGACTCTGTTACTGTCACTTAAACATCTTAGTGTTCTGGGATTCTAGGGCTGTACTTGTGTTTATAAATGCATGGGAAATATCCTGCTTTAATATTCTGTAACACCTTGGAGCATTGTTCCTCAGAACTTATGTATGTTTGTTTGGGAACATCTTGAGGCCCTTTTGCTATAACATGTAAGTCTTTGATGCCTATCAACAATGCATTTGTTGTGTAAATCAAGGAACATCCATTGTAAATAGGTCTCTGTTAATGAATGTCAGTGGAATCCATATTGATGGTCACTCCTACCCTGGCATCAGTTTTCTTTCTAAGATTGTCATTCTTTCGATTACTATAATGTAGTATTTGGTAGGTATATGATCCCAGTTAGTGAATTTGAGAATGTTTTGTTAAAAGTTAAACGTTAGTTTGTGTGATTGAGGAGTGAATGCAGTTTGAGTTTGTAAAAGATAAGTTCCAGAGGGGTAGCTGTGTTGGTCTGTATACAGAAAAAAACAACGAGGAGTCCTGTAACACCTTAAAGACTAACAAATTTCTGTAGGCATAAGCTTTCATGGGCTGCAACCCACTTTGTCAGATGCATGAAGTGGAAATCACAGATAGGAGGTATATATACATCCAAGGGTAAGAAACAACAATGGGGAGGGCAAGTGCTAACAAAGTCAATTCACTTAGAGTAGATGAGGCCTATTCACAACTGTTGATCAGAAGGTGAGAATGTGTGAACAGTGACAATTACTTCTTGTAATGAGATAACCATTCCAAGTCCCTATTCAGACCCAGCCTGATTGTGTCAAGTTTGCATATGAGTTTCAGCGCTGCAGTTTCTTGCTGAAGTCTGTTTTTTAAGTTTTTTTTTTTTTTGTGGAAGTATGGCAACTTTCAAGTCAGCCACAGAGTGTCCTGGGAGATTGGCTCTCATGTACATCTATTGGCCTTGCAGTGTCATGCTGCCTCTAGGTTCAGTATAGTATAGTTATATATCAGTATGCTTGTTAATTGCAAGCAAGATTATTCTCTTATTTCTGTACTTTGTTCCCAGGATGGATCCTTCAGTACTTCAGGGTCATTTATTTGCATTTAGGGTCGCTGATAGGTATTCTTCAGCCTTCAGGGTTAGGATGTGTTATGCCAGGCACTGCTGCTCACAGCTGCCTGCAAGGTTCTGGATACCAGGTGAGGAATAAAAACACACCCACACGAGTTAGGTGCACTTATCTTTAATCACGGCTTATGCTCCAAACAGCAATGGGAGACCCTGGGGTGCGTTGCGAAGCGGGCTGCTGGGGGATCTTGACACGCAATCCAAGTGGATTCATGGCTGAGTCTCATTGCGCAGCTTGCATTCCAAACTTTTATGTACAGCATAGCATATCAGCTCTAAGGTACAGCTAGCACTGGCAAATTTACAGCATGTGACCTTGCTTCCTAACTTTCCTCCTCCTTTGGCAGCACAAACACTTTCACACGGCCTTGCACAGCCTGTTTATCAGGCTGAGCAATGCCATTTATCAAACTGGCTCTGACCAGAGCCCCTATCTCTGTTTGACGTGTTACAAGGCTCTTCCGCGGCCCTACAGGATGGCAGTCAATGTCTTTACTCCCCTTTCTGTTGTTAGAGCAGTTGGTTGGTGTCTTTTTATGCCCGTCACATACATTTCTCACTCACAAACAAAGAGAATTCAAGATATTTTTAAGTTCAATAATACAAGTTTCAGGAAAGAGCTTACTACAAGAAACTACCAGGATGGAGTCCACTTATGCCACACTAAACAGTACCATACCATTATCATAACAGTAAAGGAAACATATCTACCTGTATCTCACTTATACAATAAAACAAGGAGTCTACATCTGATTTGTTTGGACAGCTCCTGGGAGTGGTTCACACCTTCTTCAGATGGTTGTGGAAGATTAGCGTGTGATACAGCTTCACTCTGAGCGAGGCTGGAGTAGAATCATGTCGCACAGTGATGCCACAGAAACTCACTTTCAGGGTGCTCTTAGCATTCCTGTTATCAAGATGGAATGCAGTGACTGTTGTTTTGTGAGGATTTGGCTTGAGCCTCCATTTCCAGAAACATTCCTCCATGGTACATAGGTCCCCATTCAAGGTGAAATCGATGTCACTGAAGGTGACTGCTTGCGTTGCCAGGGCAAGATCATCCACATATGCAAATTTCTGCAGCTTTGTTGGAAGCAGGTCACTCGTGTAAACATTGAAAAGCATCGGTGTAAGTACTGAGCCTTGTGGCAGTCCATTGTTGAGGAACCAGGGCAAACCGACTTAATTGCCCAAGTGCATACATAGCTGCCTATTGCTCAGCATTGTCCATAGAAGATGTAGTGTTTTGTGGCAGGGGGTGAAGATAAAAGAGAGACATCATTGGAGGGGCCTGCTATAGTCCACCAAATCAGGAAGAGGAGATGGACGAGGCTCTTCTAAAACAAAATATTTAAAACACAAGACCTAGTAGTAATGGAAGATTTATATTACCCAGACCTCTGTTGGAAAAGTAATAAGGCAAAACACAAAATGTCCAAAAAATTCTTGGAATATATTTGGGATAACTTTTTGTTTCAGAAGATGGAGGAACCAACTAGGGGGACAGCTGTTTCAGACTTGATTCTGAGTAATAGGAAGGAATTGATTTCAAATCTGAAGATGGAAAGCAATTAGGGTGAAAGTGATCACCAGACTAAAGACAATGAACTTCAAAAAAGCAGACTTTAGCAAGCTAAAGGAAAAAGTAGTTCAGGAGAGCTGGCTGTTTCTTAAAGAGACAATATTAAAGGTACAACAGCAAACTATCTTGATACAAAGGAAAGATAGGGAGAATAACACGAGGATATAGAGACAAAATCAGAAAGGCTAAGGTACAAAATGAGTGTAGGCACCCTGTACTTTAGGGGCCTACAAACTTAATTGGGAGTTTTACAGCTGGGAAGAGCCTGGGAGACTACAACTCCCATGGTGTCTTGGGGAAAAGAGAGAGACTTTTCCCCTTCCAAGAGTCAGAGAAAAGCATGTGGGGGACTCCATTTTGGTGCTGGGGCAGAGTGCAGCCCAGGCTGGAAGCTGCTGGCTGGGTCTCCAAGCTGCTGCTCCTGCCTGTTGACAAAGTTGTTGCTGCTGCCTCTGGCCGCTGCTGGAGCCCTAAAGCTGCTGCTGCTGCCGGGGTCCCAAAGCTGCTCCTGGGAGCCTGCTGAAGTTGTGATTGAGCACAGAGCTTCAGAGGTTGGTGACATTGCCCAGGGCAGGGACTGAGGTGGGCCTGCACTGAAGGTGGTGTGAGTGTCTCCCCCCACCCCTGTTTGGAGCAGGGCTTGTAAAGGAAGGCACAGCAGAGAGACTGACTAGACTGAAAAGAGGCCAAGAGACAGTCCCTTCAAGCAGGGCCAGGACTGCCAATCTCCCGTTTGATGCCATGGCTGAACTGGTACAGTGAACCCACAGAGCGCTCTCTCCTACAGATCTTCAAATGCGCCCACGCAAGAAAGGGGTTAGGGCTCTGAACTCTGCAGGAGTGCACGCTCCAGAGGTGGGTTAAATAACGGCACTGTAAATACCTGGTAGATAAATTTAATTTAGTATTGTATACTGTATTTATGAATTGGTTTTTCAACTGCCCCGTGGATTATGATGTTTAATTTCAGTCTGTTAGGCCATGTTTCTTTAATTTGTTAAGTAAAACTGTGTTAACTCTAATTTAAGTGTATTGGATATTTAGTTTGCATAATTGCAATTGTTAAATTAGACCTAAATCTCAGATTATTATAATTATTAGACTAGGTTTAATCCTGGAAGCTCCCAAAGCCACTATTGAGCGTGTGCAGGGGCCAGCCAGGTGGAGGCACCGCCAATTTTAAATTCCTTTAGAAATAAAGGGACTGCAGCAGAGGGGTGGACAGAGGATTCCCAACTATCCTACGTCAACACTGGGATACTCAATGTCTCCTTTCTTGTCAGTAACCTTAGGCGCCCTTGCACACTGGTGAGTGTTGCCTGCTCCCAAGTAACCCAGTGAAGGAAGGGGGTTACATGAGTTATGCTTATCAAGGGTTATAAAAGGCAATAAAAGCAGTTCTATAATATTAGGAAAAAGTGGAAGATGAAAGGAAGTGCAGATCTACTTAGAGGGGAAGAAGAGCTAATAAGAGATGAAATCAAGAGGTGTTTAATGACTATTTTGCTTCAGTCTTCACCAAAAGGTAAATTGTGATCAAATATTCAACACAATTAATTTTAACATCAAGGAAAAAGGAACATAAGCCAAAAATAGGAAAAGAACAAGTTAAAGAATATTTAGATGTATTCTATTATTCTAATTGTTTTTAACTAAGTCAGGTTGCTCTAACCTGTAGCTCTAGCAAATTTCAAAAGGCTCTCACATTTCCTTAACACATTTTATAAACATAAAAATGTTGTTTGGCCCCTTAATTTTAAAAGAACTGTTACTGATGTCATTAGACTGTCATGGAATGTCAGTTTGGGCTTAAAACATACAGTAAATGTTTAAAAGTTCATACAAGATTTAAAAGTACTGACGTCTTAAAATGAATTGAGTCTATCCATTGATGCATTCCTTGAGGTCATCTGTCATATACTCTGCTTTCCACATAGAAATGAATGAAAAAGGGAGCCATTTTGATCTCAGTAGTACTACAACAGTTTAATTGAAATTGAACTGAGTCTCCGAGTCCTTTAGTTTAACATGTTATGATTTCAACAGAAGTGTTCAGTGCATATAACTCCTAATAGCAGCATGTGGCCAAAGGAGCCATTAAAAATGTCATGCCACACTGTATTCTATTCATATTTAAAATGCAGCAAAAATAATATTGTAGAAACTCTAGAGCAATTAATACATCAATCAAAGAATTATAATGATTCAACTGACACTGAATCAGGTTTAGTTTTTTATTACTGAATGCCCTCAATCGTATTAAGCACAAAGTACTATAGTCATAACAGTGAAGCACACACTAGCAAAAGAAGAGGAATATGGAGTTGGGCAGACATTCTATTCCTACCTCATATCATTGTATCTGTGCACTGAAAAACAGGACTATGGTACACCCTCCACGTGCACTATTTAATTTTTGTAAGGAAAGCCAGGAAGTGTATTGCTAATATCCATCACACTTCATTTATCAACTCACAGAACAGGCGCATGTAAAATCCCGTTGAGGATTTTGAGTGAAATCCCACAGACATTTCCTATACTACTACTGTTATTATTTTGTATGTGTACGATGGTAGTGCCTCAGTGGCCTACTGACGGTCTACAGTGCCCAGGGGCCAAGCCTACATTTGCCCCACCTCCCGCACAAGGCAGGAGGGGTCCTGGCGCCACCCCCCAGCTGCTGCGGGGAGAGGGGACTGTACCTGCATGGGGGTGAGGCTTGGGGAGGCACAAATGCAGATTTGGCTCCACCACGCCCCCACCCCCTGCACTTACTTAATGCACAGCTCCCGTTTCTCCTACTGCAGCCCCACAATCTGGCGCCAGCTCGAACGGGGCACTACACACCTTGGCCTGGGGAGGGGGGCTGGGTGGGTCCTTCATGATGCGTGGGGGGGAGGGAGGCATTGAACAGCACTCCTCAGAGCCTCCTGCGCCCCCCATCCATCATGAAGGGCTGGCCCAGCACTTACCCACCGCTCCAGCCTCGCAGCCTGGTGCTCTCCCTTTCCCCCGGCCTGGTGGTGGGAGCGCCTGGCAGGCCCTTCGTGATGTGCAGGATAGGGAAGCGCTGACAGGCACACTCAGAGCCTCCCACGTACCCTGCCTCCTGCATGTCCTGAACAACCAGCCCGGTGCCCCCTCCAGACGACTGTCCCCTCCCCACCTCTCTCCTTGGTATGCCACTGTAGCACCTAGAGGCCCTGACTGCTACTACTCCTAATACTTAGTGCTTTTGATCAGTAGCTCTCCAGTGCTTTTTAAAGCACTGTAATATCATTATCTCCCTTGGAAAATTAAGTACTAAGAAGCACCATGCTATGAAACCTATAGAGATGATGAATGTGTTCATCCCATAGTGCCTTAGAAGGGCAGATTGATTAATCTCTGAAACTCCTACTGTCCTGACAAAAGCCTGATGTCTTGGATCTGTGGTAACAAAGAAAGGTTTTGGAGGGATGCCATATGTCTGAAGTTTTCTGACAACCTGCACTTGACAAAGCTCAGTTTGAGGCTGTCTTGTATTGACCAAGTCATACTTTGGACCGACTTCCCCCTTACAGTGCATGCTTTGAGATTTTCTGCATCAATACTTTCAAACCTGGAATGGAAATGTCTCATGGAGATTCTGCTCTACCACCACTCATACATCCTTGCATTGAACTCAACTTGCTGGCTTAAGCCCCAGTTCAGCAAAGTACTTAAGCACATGCATATCTTTAAGCACGAGTAGTCCCATTGAGTTCAACTGGTCTCGATAATTCACATGCTTAAAATTAAGCTTGTATTTAAGGGTGGAATCCATGAAGGGACGTAGGCATTGCAATTCTGAGGGTCACACAGCACCTAACTTAAAGTGCCTGGAAAACCACAGGAACAACAATGAGATCCACAAAGCCGAGTTAGATGCATAGGTTCCCTTTATAATGAATAGGAAGAGGTAGGCACTGAAGAATGTGATCCACAACAACCAGCATGCATGGTCAGCGTGGAGTCACTTAAGATAGCCAATGGGAAATGCTGATAAGAGGGTTGTGTCCTAAGCCCCACTGCTCTCATGGAGATAAGCACCTAAATCAGGGCTCCAGGAAGGTTTTTTTAATCTTTTAATCTTTGTTTAGCAATCTATGAATGGAATCCCCTCTTCTGGAATCAGGTAGGTTTGGGCACCTAAGGCATTTCTTGTGGGAATTACTTAAGCACCTGCTTCACTTCACACAAAATGGCTGGATGAGGAGGTAGAGCCTCCACCTTATAACTTCCAGACACATAGTTAAAGCATTCACCTGGGATATGGGAGACCCAGCTTCAATTCAAAGGATCTGAACAGGGAGTCTCCATCCTTTCAGGAGTGTGCTCTAACCATGGAGCTATGGATATGCGTTCTGATATGGGGCTCCCTCTGTCACTCCTATTGAAGGTGTTCCACTGTGTATAAATAAAGGAAGCATGTTTGGAGCAAGGAGTCTGGATGCAAGGTCTCCCACGTGTGAGGGTGTGCCCTAAACCCTGGACTACAGAATCATTCCCCACTTCCTCTCTCTGGCCCAATGACTAAGTATTTATCTATGGGGGATCAGACATTGGAGCAGGGAAAGAATGAGAATGACGCTGTAGTCCAACGATTAGGGCAGAAATCAGCCAGACTTGGCCAGCTGAGTATTTCCCAGACATGGGGGAAACTTTCAGCTTGTAGAAAGGTACCATACCCATTGTTTGTGTCATCCCACTCATCCAGCTGCAGCATGGGGAGCCTTTCAGTAGCAAAGTGAGGAAGACACACATCTACAGCATGCTGTGCTCCAGATTTCAAAAGTTGCCACTTGTGGACTACTGCTAACTGGCATACACAAGGGCTAGGGTAGCACAGATGTACCGAGAGTACTGGGAAGCCATAACATCCTCTCTTACAACTTGCCCCTCTGTTATGCCGAGTGGAACCTCAATGCATAGATTCCCCACTCACTCCTTTCTGCAGCATCCACAACCAGGGTAAGGGGACACTTTTGTGGGATCTGCTTGATAAAACAGTGGCTGTACATCACTTGTGGGCCTATGCAGGCCAATAAGCAAAATGTGGTCCCTGGGGAGCCTTACCTCCTATACGGAGCTATGGTCAGTGGAGACACCATTAAAAGGGGTTTTGCTTTAGTAAATGCAGTGCCACTGAAAGATGCTGATCTATTTGACCCATTTTTCACTCTTATAGTCATTATGTTGCCTCCATTACCATACCATCTGAGCACTGAAGCATCTGTAATGTATTTATTCACCAACCACACCAGAGAGGCAGGGGGCTACTGTTACCCTCATTTCACCAACAGGGAACAGAGACCCTGGGAACAAAGTGACTTGCCCAGGGTCCCACAGGAAGCGTGCCCCAGAGCAGAGCCTTTGCAGCAGAGGCCCTGGCTGCACCCTGACCACTGGCCCACTCTTCCTCTCAGCAGCTTGGTTGCCACCTGGTGCCAGCACTGGAGGGGGGCTACTGTCACATAGTCTCCTGTCCACTAGGACGGAGGCCACGGCTGGGCCATCACGCCGCATGCGCCTGCCGCACTGCATGGCACGTGCACCGCGGGTGAAGCACTGTCTCCACACGGGCGGACTGTGCCCTGGCCTGGCCTGTGTGGGCGGGAAGCTGTTAGGACACAGAGCGGGCAAGGAAAGAGCTGGGTTCAGCAGAGCCGCTATAGGGTCCACTTGGGGTCGGACCGAGGGTGGAGGGAAAGTAGCAAGAGCCTCGCTCTGGTGCTGGCTGGGGTGGGACCGAGGGAAATTTACTCTTGAGGAGCCGGGGGCAAACTGGGGCCGGGCCAGGGTCCTGGGGCCTCGGGACTACAGTCCCCCCTCCGAACTACAAGTCCCACAATGCATTGGGTTCTCCTCGCGCCACCGCCCGAACGTCGTCCGCCTTGGGTCACGAGGCTGCAATCTCGTTTTTTTTGTTTTTTTTTAAACCTACCAATGAGGGAGCTCAATCGGGTGTGACCGTTCTACGTGCCCCTCCCCTTCCCCCCTCCGGCCTGGCCGCGCGTCATTCAAATGTGACCCTGCGCCGCCCGCGCCGGTGCCCTTTCGGGAAGCCAAGGCGGAGGGCGCTGCCCGCCAGCCAGGTTTGCCCTTCGCACCGTGCGCGCGGCCGGCGACTCCCGGCAGTGACCCCGGGGCTGCCCAGCGTCGGCGGGCCGGGCCGGGCCGGAGTGCGATGGGGGTCGGGGGGGCTGAGAGGGCGCCGGACCGGGGGAGCCCCGCATGGGCCAAGGAGCGGCTCGGAGGCAGGCCGCTCTCCCGGTGGGGCGAAGGGGCTGGCGTTGGGGAGCTGACGGCGGTTAGAGCGGCTCGAGCCCCTGGGCCGGGCCCGGGAGCGTGGGGTCGTCCCGAAACCTCCGCAGTTTGTTTACACCTGGGACCTGCCTGTGACTGAGCCCTGAGCAGCGTGTACACCCGCTAGGCCGGGCCGGTTCCCACTTGCCGGTCCCACAGACGTTGGCTGCTCTGCCCACGAGCTAAAGGCGAGCTCCTACCTTCAGTTCAGGGCCCCGGCTGTGCTCCAGTGTGGACGGGCTCGCCTGGGCTACCGTTCACTACAACATGCGTTTTCAAAACGACCTGATAGTCCAGTACCTTGGTACTTAGCACAAACATCCACCTAGGGAATCCAAGGGAGCGGCATAAGACGGCATGAATAGTTTCAACATGCGTTTCTGTACAGGAGGTAAAAGTGATTAGGGGCAACTTAGCTGAATTCTGTGAACTCTGACCTGTGTGGGGGCTTGGAGCTTTGTTGTACAGAGCCCCCACCAGTATACGTGTGAGTTCTTCCACACCATCTCATCTGAAGAGAAGGGAGACTTGAGATTTGTAGAATATATGAGCCATTTGCAGGGCCCTAGGTGAAGTTAATTGATCCAGCTCTTTAAAGTTATGGATTTCAGAGTTTGCTCTTCCTTAAACTGCACCTACATGTGATTCCCTAAATGCAAAACTTACCAGCAAGCTGATTCCTTTAAAAAATGCCTGCAAAATTAAATTTTTGTGACTCTTTTTGAACTGTCCTATTTTGCAGACAGTATGGAGGAAGGAAAGGAAATGTCAGTAGGCTGGTCAAGTAATGTGGCTGAAGAAAAACTGGATGTTTGCAAGAACAGTGGTAGGTGGAAAACCATTGTTTAACTATCTTCTTATAGCTTTTACCAAGTGATATACAAGCCTGAGCTACTTTTGGTACGGCTACACTGCAGCTGGATGTGTAATTTCCATCTCAAGTAGACATACACATGCAAGCTTTGACTGAGATAGCAGGCTAAAAATAGCAGCATAGTCACAGTGATGCAGGTAGCAGCACAGGCTAGCTGCCCAAATACGTACTTAAGGTCTTGGACAGGATTGCACTCAGGCAGCTAGTCTGGGCTGCTACAACTACACAGCTGTTTCCTGAGCTGGAAATTCTACCTCCAACTACAGTGTAGACATACCCTGTGTTCTGATTATTTAAATCAATGATTCTGTTGCATCTGTTCCATAACCTCGTGTGTAAGTAGTCTTTTAATGTGTGGCCTGCTATCTCCCACTAGTTAGATCTTAATGATTTTCTGCAGATGTCTATAAGAGTTCCTTGAACCACTGGTAGTCTTTGCTATATGTGGTGGCGGCAGCATTGTAATCTCCCTCCTGTTTGTACTCTGAAGTCTGCTTTAGCAATTTCTACTTTCCCACATCCCAGAGTTTGTCATCCATCAGGTTAAATTCCTTGTTAACTGATGTAAATACTTGATGGTTGACATACTTGTCATTCCCATCGGTTCTTCTAAGCCCTTCCGCTGTGTCCTTGCTTCCTCTGTTCCTCTGCACATGTTCCATTAAATGACTGGAGAAAGTCACACTCTTATGCAGGCCTACATTACATGTTTATTCCCTCTTGCCACATACCATCCTTGGCCGGAGGTTTCTGCTGCTCCTCCTCTTCAGATTCCCATGTCTCTATCTAAGGCATTTATCACTTTAACATCTAAGGGTTAGATTCACAAAACCACTTAGGTTCCTAACTGCCACTTTTGGCACCTAAATCCCGGAATCAGGCCCCAATGGGGTTCATAGAACCTCTGCTCAGCTGCCACCAAACCCTTTAGGTGCATGTAGGTGCCAAGTGAGTTCATTTTTTCAGTAAAAGTTCCCTAAGTGCCTGTTTTTTCTGCCTCTCAGCATGAGCACTGGAGTCTTACTCCAGGCAGCCAGACACTTAAACTCCAATGCAACATACTAATCTGGAGGAAGCAGGGTGGGTTGATTTAAATCATGATTTAAATCAAGAGAAAATAACTGATTCAAATCAAATTTCCCTCTGATACGTCTTCACATATTTCTTAAACAATGGTGCAAATCTGATCACTAAAAAGTTAATTTACAACTCAATACAGCATTTTACAACATCTAGGAGGGTATACTTTGTGTAATTTTTTAGATAACTTGATTTTTATTAATTTAGGAAATACATAATACCTATTACCTGTGTCAAGCTGCAGATGCAGCAGCGGTACATTAGGAATGGTAAGAACTAAATCACAAACACAATAGCACTTCTATTTTATTAAATTAAATCTTAAATGTTACATAAATATTTCACATTTGCAATTGCAGCAGTCTCTTGAGTTGCTGGCTGATGGCTGTTCTTAAACTTTGGGTTTTTTTTAATTTTCAAATTTTATTAACTCTAACGAACAAGTCATCACAACACTAAATGCTGTCCTTAAAACTTCTACAACTAGCTCTCACCGTCCCCACTCGCACTGTTATTTTTATTGATAGATTGAAACAGAAATATGAAGCCTGCATCCCTAATCTCAGATCTGGTGAACTTCAACTACAAAACTCACACCCTTCACCAGGAACTTTCTCTTTGCCTCAGATTCATTCTGCCCTCACCATACCCTCTCCTCCTTTTCTTTTGTATCCCAGTTAGATCTCCCTTCCATTGCCTTTCAGTTCCAAGCAGGCCTCCTTATTTTCACTGTGACTACTGTCCTCTGGCTTGTTCTGTCTTATTCAAACATGTCCTCTTCTATGCCTCTTGCTGGGAAGGTGGAGGCATGTCCTAACTTTCCTACTTACTATCTCATTTCCCTTCATCTCCTTTGCTTTTTAAATTTTTGACAACTGGCTTACATTTCACCCTTCTATTTCTCTTCTAGCTCTAACCTCTTCTAGTCTGGTGCTTTCCCACTTCACCAAAACTGCTGCCTCTAAAGGGAGTTGAATAGTCTCTTTCTTGTAGAATGAAATTTAGTAGCTTATTTTAATTGTTTCAGTTGACTGCAATGGAAAAAAAAAAAGGGGGTGATAAGGAAACCACCCTTAATCTGAATATTTTCTGACATCTGTTTCATTTCAGTGTTAAAAGTAGTCTTAAATAGTACACTTTCCCCAGGGATGCTCAATAACATTTTTGCCTTTACAGCCTTTGCCTGATTTTAAATGTTTCACTCTCCTGTTGCTGTGTGTCTGTCCCACAAACAGAAACTTTACTGAAACAAGAGCACTGGTTACGCACAAAGTGCTATCAAATGCACACTAAAACTAAGACATTTTTCTAAACTTTCAGTTTTAATAATGTTAAGTGTTACTTGAAACAAACCAGTTCAGAAAGACATACAGGTATTTTTAAATATCTGACTTAACTTGAACTATTGTTACAGTTAATTTTAATGACATTTGGGCAATGGTTTTGGAACTGCCACTCATGGGGTGTGAACTTCATGAAGATCAAGTAACTTAAAACAAAATTAGGAGTAATTTAAGCTTAAATTTGGTAAGGCTAATGCGAAATGGCAGTGTAGTTATAAACATACTGCAATGCAAATTATATCATGCAAGTCCTTGTAACTACGACAATAGTCACACTTAATGAGATCGTTATACTTTCAGACTTTCCCCTTCTAACTGATGAAAAATTTGATTTTGACCTTTCACTGTCTCCTGCAAGGTAAGCTAAGTGTTTAAGGGCAAATACATATTTGCAGTGCAAAGGATTTTTACAACGTCTGATTATCATGTCTGTCTTACAGTGAAAATGAAGATGAAGTTTTTGTTGGACCTCTTGGACACAAAGAAAAATGTGTTGCTGTCAGTATTGAAGCAACTAAAGGGGCTGAAGAAGAGATCTCCAGAACTCCCGATGATAAGCTTATGTGGAGTCCTGTTACTGGAGAGAAATTTGTGGAAATTTTTAAAGAAGCTCACTTGCTTGCACTGCAGCTAGAAAGTGGCAACAAAAGTGAACAGAACAAAATTATTCAATCAGAAGGACCAAAACCCCAGGGCATAGAAAAATTTGTGCAAGAATCCAAGTCAAAACTAAAAATCTTTCAAAAAGGAAACCTAGAAAAAAGCCCCAGGGCTATTAAAAGGGAGACCTACTGTGTGTGGGACAGCCCAGTTTGTCAACTGCCACCTGCATTTCAGAAGCGTTCAGAGTTAACTGTGACAGCAGTTAACAAAACACATGCTCTTCAAACGCCTCCAAATACATCTAGTCCTGTTAAAATCCATAAATCTCCTAAAATATTTGTTTCGCCTCTAGTCCAACAACAGCAAACTGATGAAAAGAATAAAAAGTCAATAAGCAAACTGCAGACAAAGTTTTCATCTGCTCTTGGAAAAAGCAATCAGCTGACAGTAGAAAAGGTAAAGAATTTTCTTCTGAACAACTTAATGCTCAACAAAAACCATGGTTGACTTGAGATAATGGAGTGTTCACATCCCCTGCAAGCTTTTAACAACCTTTTTTTTAATGCATCTCTCCACTGTTTGAGAGAGCCTCAAAATAGGAAACTGACTTTACACAAAGGGCTGGCAAATGTGCAAAGTAAACTGAAGGCATATTTTAACTTGTTATACCAGTGCTAGTGAAATAGTAGTTATTAAAGTAGTGGCTAGAACTGCATTAAGAAGTCATTGGGTTTTTTGGTTTTTTCAATTGACTGGATTTTGGTTTATACACCTAATGCTTGCTGATATTCTTGACTCCTATTTAAGTACTTAATATTTATTTTGTCATCCCTCTGGTAAAATTATTGCTGTCTTCAGAGATTTAAGTGCCAATAGGCTCTTTACTTATATTAAGCTCTCTTCAAAATTGATAGTAATAGGCACAGCTCTGCCGATATGGCAGTAATAACACTTTCTAGTCTTGGTACACACCTTCAAAGGCCATATGTGCTGTTCACGCACTGGCATTCCTGTCTAGAGCATGATTAGCCAACTATGTAAGACTAAGGAGGACCCAGCTATGCAGTAGTACACAAAAGAGCTGCTCTTGTAGGTTAAGGAAGTGGTAACTGTTAATCATCTCCCATGTACATATGCCCTGTCCATGTTT
This sequence comes from Mesoclemmys tuberculata, assembly GCA_007922155.1. Classification (NCBI taxonomy): domain Eukaryota; kingdom Metazoa; phylum Chordata; order Testudines; family Chelidae; genus Mesoclemmys; species Mesoclemmys tuberculata. The sequence goes on from ML675616.1 coordinate 25,564,248, forward strand.
GGTTTTCTTTCTTTCCTCTTCATAGAATCATAGGGCTTGAAGGGACCTTGAGAGGTCATCTAGTCCAGTCCTCTGCATTCATGTCAGGACTAAGTAATATCTAGACCATCCCAGACAGGTATTTGTCTAACCTGCTCTTAAAAATCTCCAATGATTGTGATTCCACAACCCCCTTAGGCAATTTTTTCCAGTGATTAACCACCCTGACAGAAAGTTTTTCCTAATATCCAACTGAAACCTCCCTTGCTGCAGTTTAAGCCCATTGCTTCTTGTCCTGTCCTCAGAGGCTAAGAAGAACAATTTTTCTCCCTTCTCTTTGTAACAACCTTTTATATACTTGAAAGCTGTTATCATATTCCCTCTCAGTCTTCTCTTCTCCAGAATAAACAAACACAGTTCTTTCAGTCTTGCCTCATAGGTCATGTTTTCTAGATCTTTAATCATATTTGTTGCTCTTCTCGACACTTTCTCCAATTTGTCCACATCTTTCCTGAAATGTTGCAGCCAGAACTGGACAAAATACTCCAGCTGAGACCTAATCAGTGTGAAGTAGAGTGGAAGAATGACTTATGACTTGCTTACAACACTCCTGCTAATACATTCCAGGATTATGTTTGCTTTTTTTGCAACAACATTACACTGTTGACTCAGATTTAGCTTGTGGTCCACTATGACCCCTAGATCCCTTTCTGCAGTATTCTTTCCTAGGCAGTCATTTCCCATTTTGTACATGTACAGCTGATTGTTCCTTCATAAGTGGAGTACTTTGCATTTGTCCATATTGAATTTCATCTTACTTACCTCAGACCAATTCTCCAGTTTGTCCAGATCATTCTGAATTATAACCCTATCCTTCAAAGCACTTGCAACCCCTCCCAGCTTGGTATCAGCTGCGAACTTAAGTGTACTCTTTATGACAACAGAACTTATCCCTGAGGAACGCCACTCATTATGTATTTCCAGCGTGACTGAACCGTTGATGATTACTCTCTGGGAATGGTTTTCCAGCCAGGCTTGCACCCACTTTATAGTAGCTCCACCTAGGTTGTATTTCCCCAGTTTGTTTAAAAGAAAGTCTAGGCTTATCTAGGGCTTATGCAATCATTAAGAGGGTGGTCTTCTCTATGGGCACCACTGAGGAGGATGTTGTCTCCCTCCTGAGCAGGAGCGTGAGGAACCTTGACCATAAGCAAGGGGTGGGAGAACTTCTCTAGAGTGGTCCTTACTTCCCCTTTGTCTCCCCTCCCATAGCTTTGATATTCCTGCTGGCAGTGTGGCCCCCTGAGATACTAATTGGAATACACTCATGGACTGTGCAGTCTAAAATTTTCATGTCTAGCTGTTGGAGTCGACCAGGGAAGAATCCTCTGGGGTATTGGAAAGAAGTGTTTGTGTTTGCATTACATTATGCCTATAAATGTAGAACCTACCTGCCTTAAAATAGATAACAGCCACTACAGTATCTGGGGATGAACATGAACTGAAAGAGCCCATAGAAACTAACTTAAAGCCAATTTCAATAAATGGGAAAATAGTCTATGGTGGATTTAACTAATTTCAACTCTAATAGAGTCTAAATAAATAGAGGACTTGGAATTTTTAATGTCTAGCAAGCTACATACTTGGTAGATGCAATATGCTTTCCAGTTGGCTGGTATACAAATATGTGTTACTGAATAAACCAGCTTATGCAAAATCTTCAGAGCTACTGAAATCCTAATAGCTTTCAAATTGAATTTAAAAATTGAATCTTACAGCCAAAACCTGGGAAAAAGCACTTGAACAGCTTGGGGTCATCTGAAGACCTACTCTTGGACAAATCCAGTATTGCTTCAGATATATGTGACTCATCATTCAATGGCAGCTCATCATTACAAGACAAGCGAGTTCTTCCTCCTCAAAGCAAGGTAATGGCAAGTGTTAATGTGACTGCACAGTGAAAATATTCATGGAGCACTGGTGAATTACATATATAAAAATGGAAATGCTTTTGGACTTGGATTTAATGCCATAGTTTTGTCTGATGATGGAGTCAAGATAAAGCTTCTATTCTACAATTTTAATTCTTGGGGCAGGAAATGCAGATAATAGATCTCATAGGAGGCTTGTGCATCAGTCTTCACTTTTTATGGTTACCTACTATGCTACTTGGAAAGACGTCATTTTTGTAGCATGCAAACAGAATAGCAGTGACTTTACATCAGAAGCCAGATTCTAGGAACCATAGCACTACAACTAAGTACTCATATCTACCAAGAATGTGGCTAACCTGTGGAATATATATATATAGTCAATATTTTAAAAACTTACACAACTTTGCATGCCCCTTTAATATGGCCTCTGCTGATTCCCCCGGCCCACCCATGAGGAGCCTTATCTATTGGCAATGGATACACGTAAATTAAATATTGGCTACTCTCACCAAATCCGACACTAATGGAACAGTCTTAGCTGTAACAGTCAAACTTTCTCAATCACTGTCATAGAATTATAGAATATTAGAGTTGGAAGGGACCTCGGGAGGTCATCTAGTCCAACCACCTGCACAAAGCAGGACTCTCCTCAGCTAAATCATCCCAGTGAGGGGTTTGTCAAGCTGCAGCTTAAAAACCTCTAAAGATGGAGATGCCACCACCTCCCTAGGTAACCCATTCCAGTGCTTTACCACCCTCCTAGTGAAAAACCTTTTCCTAATGTCCAAACTAGACCTCCCCCACTGCAACTTGAGACCATTGCTCCTGTCATCTGCCACTGCTGAAAACCGCCTAGCTCCATCCTCCTGGAACCCCCTTTCAGGTAGTTAAAGGCTGCTATCAAATCCCCCTCATTCTTCTCTTCTGCAGGCTAAATAGGCCTAGTTCTTTCAGCCTCTCCTCATAAGTCTTGTGCTCCAGCCCCCTTATCATTTTTGTTGCCCTCCGCTGGACTCTCTCCAACTTGTCCACATCCTTTTTGTAGTGGGGGGCCCAAAACTGGACACACTACTCCAAATGCAGCCTAACCAATACTGAATAGAGGGGATTCATCACTTCTTGCAATCTGCTAGCAATGCTCTTACTAATGCAGCCCAATATGCCATTAGCCTTCTTGGCAACCAGGGCACACTGCTGACTCATATCCAGCTTCTTATCCACTGTAATGCCCAGATCCTTTTCTGCAGAACTGCTGCCTAGCTCGTCGGTCCCCAGTCTGTAGCTGTGCATGGGATTCTTCCGTCCTAAGTGCAGGACAGTGCACTTGTCCTTGTTGAACCTCATCAGATTTCTTTTGGCCCCGTCCTCCAATTTGTTGAGGTCCTTCTGTATCCTATCCCTCCCTTCCAGGGTATCTACCACTCCCCCCTAGCTTAGTGTCATCTGCAAACTTGCTGAGGGTGCAATCTACCCCATCCTCCAAATCATTAATGAAGATGTTGAACGAAACCGGCCTAGGACCAACCCCTGAGGCACTCCACTTGTGATCGGCTGCCAGCTAGACATGGAGCCATTGATCACTACTCGTTGAGCCCTTTGCTCTAGCCAGTTCTCTTATCATTTTATAGTCCATTCATCCAACCCATACTTTTTTAACTTGCTGATAAGATTACTGTGGGAGACTGTATCAAAAGCTTTGCTAAAGTCAAGATATATAATGTCCACCGCTTTCCCCACATACCCTAATATAAGAATTATATTAACATGGGATATTGGAGGGGAGTGGTGGGGAGGATGCCTAGCATCTCAAAATAGCATTCCAGTGTACTGTCCATTAATCTTCATTTCTGCATGCTTAAAGAATCCATTTTAAGGATATACTTCAGCTTGGGGAAGAGAGGACACCATAGAGTTAAGTCAATATTCCAGACTTAGCCTATTCCAGTTCTACATAAGAAGTTAGGTACCATAAAAATGTGTTGCTATTTTTTTGTTTCTGACTAGTCTTTTCACTGTAACTTAGATGTTTTAAAATAGGAATTTGTCCCTGGGACAACAGAGAATAATAATGTAGAAGGATGTAGAAAACTAACTGATGAAAATGATGATGTGCTTGCTTAATGTCTTTTGGGCAGTTAAATAAATGAGACTTCTTTATTCACAGTTTGGGTTAAGGAAGACACAGTTAAAACCTCCTAGTGCTGGTAATGGTCCTCGAAGAAGGAACACCTCCTCCTCTTCATCATCATCCATTTCCAGCATGAACTCCAGTTTGAATTCAAGTTTGTCTGTCTCTCCCATAGGGGGAAATGGTAATAATTAGCAGAAATGCAGCATACAAATCTCTTCAGACTTAAAATAACTAATGGGGATTTATTCACCTGTGGGTTCCAAAATGTGTTTGGTGCTGTCCGTATTTCTTGCTGCTTCAGAACTCTAGGCTGTTTTTAGGGTGGAGTTTGCAATGTAGTAACTGTATTAGTCCTAGGCTATGAAAGACAAGCTAGGTGCGATAATATCTTCTATTGAACCAAGAAGGTGTAAGATCTCAAGCCACATAAAGCTCTGTGTACCCTTCCACCAACAGAAGTTGATTCAATAAAAGATATTACATCACCCATCTTGTCTCTTTGGAGTGGTGAACAGGTGAATAAAACTTCAAATAGGTTGACTAAATCAGTGTGGTGGTAAGTTCAAATTCTTGACTTCTAGCACTTGAATTAAACCAGACTTTGGCATCAATGAGGCTAATATCTACAAACTAGATTCTAACACAATTACACAGTAGGCTTCTTGGTGATAACTTTAATTTTTTTAAGTAGTCGATTAATGGTTCTTTTCTGGTTAGAAATTATGTTGTCACAAGAACCTCTAAATGCCTGAAATAACATCTGATTTAGAGAACAAAAAACATTATGAAGGTAGAGAAAAGGGGGGATGGGAAAGTCTATTATTCAAGCCCTGTTCTCTCCCTCCCCAAGCCCTAAGTTTAATAGTGAAATTTTACTCATTGCAAACTCAAACAGTAATATCACACTGTAATCAAAGCTTTATAAGGACTTATTAGAAATGTCGGTGCAAAACAATAGCTTATTGAGCCATTATAAAATATGACTAAAGCACAAATCTCTAACATGATTTTGTATTTAAACGTTTGCCTACCATGAAAATAGAAACAGTTATTGTTCCACCTGATGAGTGTCAAGAGTTGGATGCCTTTCTGAACTTCTTGTTTTAAACTTCTGATTGGCTTTTTACACTAAACAAACGAGTGCCATGGCTCTGTTCTCTGTCCCTGCTTGTAGTTGTGTACTCTGTTCTTAATACATGTAGGTAGGCAGGCTGTATTTCTTGTTTAAAATTAATGACAGAACCCTAGAAATCACACTGCTGCCCAACTTAAGTTTAGGGAAAAACTATGACTTAATACTAATTAACTTGCATATGCTGTTATAATATCTTCTGTAGTAATCCAAGATGGTAATAAAATGCACTTTTCCCTTTACAGTTATTTTGGAATTGTGGCCCATCTAATTTATATCCCATGTGATTTTTTTTTTGTGGGTGGAGGGAGGATAAAACAAATTTTTTAAATAAAACTAAATTCATTAATAAACCTGCAGGATGTAATCAGATCTACTTCTGGCATAAAAATTGACCTCTGCAAAGTGAGTGAGCCACTGTTTAATGAGAAACTGATATCTTTAAAATGTATCCAAAAATGGACTTGAAGTATATGGATAATATATGTGGCTAAACTGCTTATTTATCCCAAACAAATCTCTGCCCTCAGTTGCTCAGTGAAAGTGGGAGAGGAATTTCTTGTGAACTAAGAGGACCCCTGTTTGAAGAAGTGAGGAGAAGGAAGTTTTTTGGCATCCATGATTAGGGAAACACTCCAAGTGTAGTGGCCTGGATGAGAAAACACTAAAGTCTTTGAGAAAAGTAAAGTGTGTTTTGGGGGGAGGAATGGCAGGGTCCAAAGAGAATGGTGAGTGACCAGAGATGAACTATGTAGAGCCTTGACAGGAAGAACAAAACTAAACTCTAGCCCTGTCAACAATATAAAACCATATAGATAATAAGGCAGTCACTATTGGGAAATATAATGCAAAACTGTACTATTGGAGGACATGGTTTCCATGCCCCAATGATTCAGAAGTTTAATACCTTGTTTTTAGAGATTGTTTACTTCTGTTGGCTGTGGCATCTATATGACCCTTACACTATGTCTAGGAAACCTATTCAATAATGCCCGTCCTTTAAAGGGTTTAGAAAATACTATTCTAAGCTTGTTGTAGCTTACTTTTTGCCCAGCTTACTTTTTTACTTTTTACTTACACTTACCCTGTGTTAAAGAAGCACTTAGCTGCAGATTTAGTTTTTGTAAAACTTGTTTTACAATAATCTAAGCATAATAAGTTTAATAAAGCTTTAATTCAAAGGGGAAAAGTTTAAGTATTTCCAGGAAGGATTTGCAACATGTGTTACTAATGCAAATGACTAGAAACTGCCTAAACAAAGGCAAAACCAATTAGTCTAATTGAAAAACTAAGATTTGAAGTGAATAAATGGCATATTGAAACTTAACTTTTTTTTTTTTTTTTTAATGATGACTTTTAAATACCCTTAACTAGCATAAGTAAGGAGACCTCGTTGACTTTCCTTTAAAATATCTATTTCAGGTACCTGGGACAACTGTTGAAAATTCAGTTTATACTTAAATATAACTATAAAGAAGGTATATTTAAGTGCTTCTCAAAATACCTTACTCTTGCTTCATGTGACCTGGAGGTTGACATTCTGAATTGTCAAGGTGGCTTTTCTGAAGCCTCAAACACAAATAACCTCTTCGTAGACTTTTCCTACAGTTTTTGCTCCTCTAGGGTTTCAAAACTAGTGGTTTAAAAAGTGGAAATTTTGAAACTTTTAAATTGTAAAAACTATAAAGTTCAGATGCTTTAACACCTATCACAAATCACTGCATAAAGTTTTCATCTCTTCACCTGCACTTGCATATACTTAAAATCTCTTGTAATTAGTTAAATGTACCTTGTAACCAGTTGAGAGAGAAACAAGTAGCAATTCAAAAGTGTAACTATTAGCTTTCTATTTTTCAGCTAAATCAAGTGTCTCTTCAAAAATATCTGCAACCAGCTCCCAACTTTCATCTAGTACAAAGAGACTGTCTCTAGTTAGACCTATCAGAGTATCATCTGTGCAAGCTGTCCGGTCTGATGTGTCCTGCAAGCAAATAAGATCAGCTAGTACTCCCAAAATATCTACTGCTGGGAATCTAGCCAAGTCTTCAGCTTCTGTGACAGGATCCCAAACTCTAGCCAGTGGAATTCAGAGACGGGGCTCAGTTCCTAATCTGCAGAAGATATCTCAGCAGAATAAAGATGGAAGTGTGGCAAAAGGAAACACATGCCCAAAAACCAACACTAAAATTATATTCACACCTGCAAATCAGATTAAGAGCCCTAAGAGATGTGGAAGTAAGTACACTTTTTTGAAGGCTTCTTTGTGTTAACTTGGCTGTTAAAATTAACATTTCCCTGAACACTCCTCCCACTATGTGCCAAAGAGTGAAATTTGTCTTTACTTGTATATTGTTCAAAAGCTGTTGGGATGGAATGAATCATGTGACTTGAAGGTGTTATAGCTGAAAACTAAACTAATATAGATACTCCGTTGTTATCTATTAATATTTTTCTCTTAGGTACATCACCAGAAAATATAGCATCAAAAGTAATGGAGCCAATCAGGCTATTATCTTGTGGAACATTTGGAAGGTAACGTAATTAGAACTGAACAGGTCTCTTGCATGTTCTCTTAAGTATATCTACCTTTTGAGAATGTTGTACCAAACAACTATGTAACCTGAATTTTAAAAGTGTAGTTCTGATTTTTTTTAAATAACTGTGAGATTTCTATACTCTCATGGTGACTTCCAGATCATTCTGCCTTTCTACAAGTAAAAATGTAGCACTTGTGAAGTGCTAAGGAGGTGTTTTGTTTTGTTTTTTTAAATAGTCAGCTCTGAATATACTCAGGAAGCAAATCTATTGAGGGCTGTTTTCACATACCTGTTCACTGTTAGAGCTACACTTCAAGATTCTGTTACAATGAATGCTCTGCTTCCTCTTCTGAAGCTTTAAAACTTCTGTTAACTGAAATCTGTAACTGAACCTTAACTATGATGTAACCAGCTCCAGCATAATACAGCAATCCACTTTCAATGTTCAGGTTTTGTTTTCCTAACACTTTCCTAACAGTTTGTGTTCTTAAGCCTGTTTTATATTATTTATTTCTGTCATCTAAGTAGTTTTCATAATGAAGTTGTAACAAATTTTTAAAAGCTCCCAGTTAAATGTATGCTGCATGTTTTCCTCTAGCGGTGTGGCTGTGTGTACTCCTGTCAGACCTTCAGAAGACGGGGCTTTGCAGAACTCTCCTCTTAGTTCCAGGTCCATTGTAATTACTCCAGCCAGTATAAAACGTTCTATTCTGCCTATACCCACCAGCCGTCGTATCTCAGGAATTCCATCAATGACCCCTAAAACTGTGCCAAGATCTATCTCCTCTCCACATTTTATGTCTGGTCGTCAAGTTTCCAGTGTGTCCACCAAAAAGACTCTTGGAGCTGGGTAAGATACCACGGGTGTAACATGGCCCTATTTAAGTCTAGTAACTCCCATTGACTTCAATGAGGGAAGGGTTTCATCTCAGACTGCACATTAGCTATCCTGCAAGTGGTTTCATATACTGTTGAGTAGACGCACGCCCAGGTAACTAGCAAAATAACACAGCTATATTTGTTAGCTCTTTCCAACTTAATTCTCTAACATAGTTTGGTTTGTCTAAATCCCTAAACCCAGGGGGTAATGTTAGACTCTTGTAAAAAATAATGAAGATAAGCACATCTTAATCCATCACTTGGCCACATCTTTAAACTACTATGGATCAGTTTGAATTATGTGCATCATAGAACTTGTATCTGAGGAATTCTGCTCTTTTCAGCTAACTTACTTGACACACTGAATAGAAAACGATTGCAGAAGTAACTGTGTTCCAACACAATGATGCTTCTAGCTATGTGAAAGATAATGCAGGATATAAACGTGATATTTTCTAGATGAGAAAAGCAAGCAAGCAGTTAAGTCAAGGGATCTACTTTTGTTTGGTCAAAAGTTACACTTTAACTTGTTAATCTTATGCTGTCACCATTATAAAATCTGGGATCCTTTAGAAGAGGCCAAGGATTGTATTAAGACCGAACTATTCTTGCTTCAAGAGGTGGTCTTTCCATGTCATAGTTGAGACAGTGGCTATGCAGCTTGGAGAATCTTGTGGTGGTGCTGCCCATCATGTACCTGTTCTGTGGAAAGAATGCAGTCTTCGCGATAGCTGTCAACCCAACATCTTTTCATAAGCTCTAAACATATATATACAGCTTAAATTAGTATTTATGGGAACCTTGTCACGTGCTGGTACCAGAGAGTAAAATTTAACCTTATATTTCATGTTGTGCCCAAATAAAACCTTTTGTTCCCGTGTAATCATTGTGCCTATTTGGCATCTCTCAGATGTTCCATTACTTCCTTAACTAAAAGTCCAAAATGCTCTTTCTTCTGAAAATCTTTCCCTTTCCCATTATCCTCCTGATAGGAGGATTCCAAAGTTACAAGCTTAACAGTTTAAGACTAAGCTTGATAAGTATATGGAGGGGATGTTATGATGGGATAGTTTAATTTGAGCAATTGATTTGGATTATCGGCAGATAAGTCTGCTCAATGGTCTGTGGGAATGTTGGATGGGATGGGAACTGAGTTACTGCAGAGAATTCCTTTTTGGGTGCTGGCTGGTGAGTCTTGCCCACATGCTCGGGGTTTAGCTGATCGCCATATTTGGGGTCGGGAAGGAATTTTCCTCCGGGGCGGATTGGCAGAGGCCCCGGAGGTTTTTCGCCTTCCTCTGCAGCATGGGGCATGGGTCGCTTGCTGATGGATTCCCTGCAGCTTGAGGTCTTCAAATCTCACTTTTGAGGATTTCAATAACTCAGTCATGGGTTCGGGGTTGTTATAAATGTGTATGGGTAGGGTTTTGTGGCCTGCCTTGTGCAGGAGGTCAGACTAGATGATCATATTGGTCCCTTCTGACCTATGAGTCTATGAGTCTGAGTTTGTCCCTTTGCTTTTCCCTTCACCAGGGATTGGACTGAACCAATTCAGTGACATGCAGTATCAGCATTTCTCTGGTACAACAGTCTTTGCGTAAGCTTCCAGAAACTTAACTGAAAATTTTCAAATGTGGTATTCTAAAACTATCCACCAAATATGGATTGCCTATTTTGCTTGTACACTGTAGGACAACTTTGACTTGTCTATTTTCCTGCCCTAAAAAATTGCAATTTATAGTGTCCTTTTGTTCTCTTCGGTGCCTAGCATGCTTTAGGGTAATGAATAAATAAGACCTTACTTTCAGACTGAGGGTACACACACAATGGAGAGAGAGAAAGCAAACCAGTGGCACTCTAGCTTTTGTAAGGCAGCTAAATGTACCTTACCTTGTTTATACTTTTAATAGTAATGATTAATGAATACCTCTTAAATGTTTGTCAACATTTACTTTTCCCCTAGTTCTAAACAGGCAAAAGAGAACAAGACACAAGTATCATCATTTGAAGATGATGACTTATCTCCTCCACCTATGATACCTCTTACACTTGTCTTTTCACCAGAAAAGACTACAGAAATAGCACAGAATGAAATACGAGAAGAGAGTGAAATACAAAAACAGCCAGCAGAAGGAGCACAAATTAATGAGGTAGGTAAATGGAATTCATTTTTCCCTCTTGTAAAAGTTGCCATTCAGTGAACTGCATGAAAATGTGAGCTGTTTGCTAACTAATAACTTTCTCAAATTTCGAAGTGACCTAGATCTAAGCATACATGCACCCTCTAGTGTTTGCTTATCATACATACCACTGGGCTACTTTTTTCATTGGGATAAATGTTTCTGGAAAACAAATTTCAAAGTCACCTGCACAAATAATTGCAGGTCAAATTTAAATATGTACTCCGTTATCTGCACTGGGAAGCCCTTGAGTATCTATCAATCCAGTCATGAAACACAATACTATGGAGTAATTGCAGTCACAATTATGCAGAATACCTGTTTTTGAACAGTGTTGAATGTCTGTAGAGAACTATTTAAACCATAGTCCTAATAAAAAAGTCTAAACTAATATTGGCTGAAACAGCAACTTATTTGGAGATGTCAGGCATAGACCAAACTAACGACTGTTCACTGTACATGAGTTCAGCTATAGTTATTTTCTCTATTATCCTGTTTACTGAATGCTGGAAGTTTGCTGTGGTTGGTGTATGTAAATACTGGATAATGACAATCAAATTGGACAGAGGTATCAGTAAAGCTAGTAATCTTGCAGAACTGTTTTTGTCAAAAAGTTGTCAAGTCACAATTGTAAGTAGATGGTTAAAACGGAATTTAAAAATTGAAATATGAAACTTAAGAATATTTTTCAAATATGATTTAGCACTTACATAATACTTTACCATCTCATTTCTGTGGGGAGCATTCTTGCCTTACAAATGGAAAATGGACACAGAAGTTAAGTGACTTCCTTTAAACCACATTGTCATTGGCAGACTTAAGATGAAAATGTGGAGTTTCTACCTCCAGATCCACCAGACCATGCTGCCTTACTTTTAGGATGGCCTACATATAATTGACAAAGCTAAGAGTGATGTTTTTTGTGGCTTTTTCCTGTAAGTCAATAACTGACTCACTTACATTCTTCTGAAGGAAGCACAAGCAATAGAGGAAAATAAACTGTTTACTATTTTTAGGTCTTGCTGGTAGATATTGGAATAGATGAAACTCCCATCACTGCTTTGGAATGGGAAAGTCGACCTCTCATTGACCTTTCAAATACTCCAGAAGTGAATAAAGCTATTCCACTAAAACCTCCTGTGATAGGACAGGTAAAGTATCCCAGTCTTATCTCAATTGTTTGTTTTGGTAAATGCATAAAAATAATGCAAAAAAAATTGTATGCAGAATAGTTCCAGACGGGTAGCCATGTTAGTCTGTTTTCAGCAAAGCAAGGGGAGTTCTGTGGCACCTTAAAGACTAACAAATTTACTTAGGCATAAGTTTTTGTGTGCAGAAATCCACTTGCATCATGCATCTGATAAGTGAGTTTCTGCCCACGAAAGCTTATGCCCAAATAAATTTTTGTCTTTAAGGTGCCACAGAACTCTCATTGTTTTGTATGTAGACTAGTTATTTCTCCCCTCGACCAATGTATTGTCTGAGTGCTGTGAATCACACTGCAGGGCAACACTAGCAAGCTCCCAGTCCCAGACTTGCCCTCAGAAATGTGCGTGTGGTACTGCTCAGCCCCTTCTGGACAACACAAGCTCATGTAAAGTCTGTCATTTCATTAATAGAAAACAATATGAACAAATCTTGTTCTCTCAAATGGAGTTTCCCAGATATTTAATTCCAAATACACTGATGTAGATAAAACAATAAAACAAGTTGTATTAACTACAGAAAGGTAAATTTTAAATGATTACAATTAATAAGGCATAAAAGTCAGAATTGGTTACAAAGAAATAAAAGGTAAAACACAACTAACACCTAAGCGAATTCAAAGCAAAAGGTTTCTCTCCCCAATGTTCTTGCAGTTTTATTGACTGAATCCCTCCCCAATCCAGTGATGCTTCCTTTGTCCTTCAAGTGTTGTCAATGTCGTGAGTAGACATGAAGAGGGGGAGAGCCTTTGGGACAACTGTTCCCCATTTTTTATAGCTTTCTTTAAACGTTATTTGAGAATCCTCTCCAGCTGTGGTTCAGAAAACCAAAAGTCTGTGGTGTTGTGAACTTCTAGCTGTTATTTGCCAAGATGTAAATTTTTCGCTCAGACCCTTTTTCTTGCCCAAGAAGATCTGCTTAACCAAATGATAGTCCATTTGATTTTGTTGACACCTGGCTGATGCTTCAGTTTGCCTTTTGTTTTTGAGGAACTGCTTTTCTAAACTTGGAATATGTCTCAGTAATGCTATACAATAGAATCTTATAACTTTACATACAATGTCGCAACATAATGGTCAGCACGAGTTTTCAAATGGTACCTCACAAGGCATACTTTGTACAAAATCCATTATAGCTTTGTAAAAAGGGTCAACATTGGGATGCAGACAGTCACGGGGCGGGGAGGAGGAACAGGAAGGACACATTAATCTTTCTAGCGTCTCCCAATGGCTATCTGAGGAAGGGAGTGACTGATCATTCTGGCTTTTGTGAATCCGATTCTTAGGCAGCCCCTCTCTCTTTTGTACTGGAAACCTGAGTACCTAATTCTGACTATGAATCCCAGTGATTATTTTTTTTAATTGTCTCCTAAGCTCCTAAAAGTTAGGAGGTGTGATGTTCACTGTTACAACTAATTCACAAAGGACTTTAGCCCTAAGACTCAGTGTTTGTGTTTTGTGTGAATTCTTAGTATAGCAAGAAAACTAGAAATCAATACCAAGTAAAATAGGTATGACTTTTTTAAGCTTAGGAGCTAATTCAGTCCTGATAGACAAGCATTCTTTGATACCTTGGATGAAAGTATTTGCGGCAGAGACTAGGTCTTTTTATTTGGCACCAGCACATCTGGTGCATCTGGGTGATATAATTAAATTTTTATAGTTGAGAGGCTCTCAATTGAACATCTAAATGTGGCGTAGGTGTTTCTCTTCAGGCACCTGAAGAAAAGAATCTTTGACTTAACAGTACTGCTGATGTTCTTGAAGTAACTGTACTACAATTAGGGTGACTAGTTGCAGTTACCTTTGTTCCTAGTAGTCTTCTGTGTAGAGTAACTATCTGACCAAGATACTAGCTAAAACCTATGTGACTTCATTAATTTCTGTCTTTCAGCTAATAGATTTGAGTTCTCCTCTTATCACTCTGAGTCCTGAAGTAAACAAAGAGAATCTGGATTCGCCTCTGCTGAAGTTCTAAGCTGAACCAAAAATGCATCTTGGCACTGGCATCTGCAATCTTGATTTGATCTATTAGCCATCTTAATAGGACTTTGTGGAGTGAATGATAATCATGCAATAAAATCCCTTTAAAGTACTGGATGTAACTTCTGTTGACAAAATGGAACTAGAATAACCTGTTCAGCCAATCCAAATTGGGAACACTTTGTTAATGTGACTGTCTTCATGCATTATTACAGATCCATGTAGTTTTAAAAAAAATGCTGAATGTCTGCTTTAGTAAAATTATTTTGTCTAATTATACATAACGTCAACCTTTTTCTAAAGGTTTGCTAGTAAATAAAATGATCTAAGGTACTAAAATTAAACTAAACATTAAAACTATTATGGTAGTTGTCTTTGTATCTAATGGATTTTAATGGTCTTTATACATATGAAGCACGCATAGCAAGTCTGGAAATAATGTTTTTGAACCAACAAATGTTGCATGCTAATGGTGCCATGGAATATTTCAGGAAGCTAAAATTCAATAAAAGCAGCTGGGTCTAATGGTGCCTTGGCACATAATCAGGATAATGTTAAATGTGGTAGTGCCATAATTTTGCAAAATGCCTTATATAATTTGAGATGCCTGCACTGAGCCTTTTTCTAAAACAGATTTATAAAATGGAGAAAATGGGATTAGAGTGAAAACTGTATTGTACTAATTTTAAACTCTGATAATTTCAAGGTAGGGGACATGCCAGGAACAGATATAACAATGTCGTCAGCTGTAGAAAGCAAGGAGAAAGATGTTTGACAAGACCATCTGGTCCCCTGTATGAGGTCATTTTAGATGTAGGAAATGGTATGAAGTCAAGAATAGGACATAAAATTAGGTAAAATATCTGACTCTTGTTTTATCTTATGTATCAAATGTAAAGTCTGGTCTGTCCTACTTTTTGCTAAAGGTCTTGCTTAGAGGACCCATGTAAGTGGAAGAGGTGTGTTTGTGCACAGGACCTGTACTCTCTTTTCTAAGGTAACAACACCACCTCATCCTAAAAAAGTTAGCAAAAGTTGAAGACAAAGCCTGCTATGATCTGAATTGTTCAGATTAAAAACTGATAAAGGGTCTACAAGGCTCCTGGTAAAGCCCTGGGTTGATATGACTAGCTGAAAGATTCTAGAAGTGGGAGGACACTTTCATAGTTGAAATCACTGAAGCTGCTTTACATTGACTTAATTGTGTAGTGTAGACCAGAC